>OZ034967.1:59997211-60652211 GCA_964030785.1 Siderastrea siderea
TAGCATTATCAGCTGATCTTCATCAGCCAATCAGTAAATAAAGTGTCAAATCCACGTCAAATGCTCACTTCCTGTCTGCAGTAAGATCTTCCGGCACTTCCTCCACGCGAATTTTTTCATGTTTATATTATTAAGCGGCTCGTGCAATTTCAGCTTTTTGAAAAACTCACTCGTGCAAATTAATTCCAAATTGAACTCGAAACCGTATGATTACCTATACTAATTGGGAGCAAAAATTAGAAAGACGCTTATTCTCGCTCAAAACGCTTCAAATCACCCTAAAAAGCCATTAAATAGCAATTAATACAACACAGAAACAAGGTGAACCATTTATATTACGAACTATTTCGCATTTATGGTATTTAGAGCGTCTTAGTTGCATTTCCATACAAACTCTTATATTTTGCCGACTTATAAAATATGCAAAAATTAACAGGTTATTATATGCGCTCCTCTCAGAGTGAGCTTGGGCGACTTGTGGAATAATTTGACAAAATCTATCAAAGAAATTAGCATGTGTAATCAAATGGTGACGAGTGAAATTAGGAAATAATTTCACGCGCGTTTTGTCAAAATTCTTATTATTTGAATTTTGACAAAAGGCAAGTGAAATTATTTCCTAATTTCACGAGTATCCCATTTGATTACCTATTAATATAATGGGTGACAAATTACGCTCACAATCGTGGGGTTTTGACTTGTTTATCGTATCGAGAACTCCAAGCATTGAAAAGTTAATCACATATGGTTTGGCTTAAGTTCACAATTTTTCTGAGTGAAATAACGAAAAAACCTTGTGGGAAGTTTTTAACCACACTTGCGTGTATTTGTAAGCGACAGCAAAATACGCCAGACTCCGAATTTTTACTTGAACTAACCAATGCAAAACAAATCGCTCGGCAAAGGCTACCCACGTTTTATCCGGCAAATTCATTGAATCGAGCACCACCTTGCTCCATCGAGCAAGGCTTCACAAATGCAAACACGCACAACAAAATTGTTAACGAACGTAAACTTCGGAAGCAAATTTGTATTTAAAAAACTGACCTTTATTCTATTGGAAGAAGTGCCCAAACCCACTGAATTACTTCTCCGAGTTCGCGGTCAATCACTCGATCAGCAACTACCGGTGTCCTAGTGGATTTGGACCCCCCGGTCCAAATCCGCTAACAAATATGGACCCCCGTGGGTCCACTTTCGCTAGCGGATTTGCACCCCGCTGTAAAAACTTACGCTACCAAATAACTTCAACAGAAAATCTGGCAGAAACTCTTTCGCTCTTCAGCCTTGCCAGCAAACTATTTCTCTTGGGTTTAAGAACACAGTAATTGAAAGCAAAAGATTACTGTGCTATACGTAGAAGCGTAAAAGCTTATTTATTGAAAAGCTGCCGCGCTTGAAACCAAAAATAAAATGTATATTTCTCGTTCTAAAAACGTTCCGGGAGACTGAGGACCTTCTTCTAAAAACTCGCCTTTTCAAAAGGAAATTATTGCCTTATTGAAGGGGGACCAAATCCGCGAGAGGGGGTCCATATCCGCCAGCAGATTTGGACCGGGGGGGGGATTCCAAATCCGCTAGCGGATATGGACCGGGGGGTCCAGATCCGTGGGGCGTCCAAATCCGCTGTGACACCGGCTTGCCATTCAAAAATTTTCGCTGTCGCACTAACACAAGTAATCTCTTCTTTATGCCTCGCAGTTGGTTTCTGAGAAGTTCAATTAAGAGTGAAAATTTACAGGTTATCGATTGTGTCCTTAATGAATATTTCCAGAATTGCTGTAGTTCTGCACAAAACATCTTCATCCTAAACCTCGACGCCGTTGGCACTGAGCAATAGGCCCGTTACCATAGCAATTCTGTAAATTCACATATGAAATTATAAATTAACGCTGAAATTTTGCGCCAAAATTAAGGAGTAATTTGTCACCCATGATATTTAATAGAACATTTAGCTCATTCAGGAAAAAATTAAAACTCATTTTGAATTCCTCCTCAAATAGAAAAATTCAGATTTCAATCAAAATCACTAAATAAAAAGGAACAAAAAGAGAAGTGTAATCTATATAGCAGTGGAACCCCGATTTTACGATATGGGAAGGGGACAGCAAAATCATATCGTTCAATCGGAATATCGTTGTAAACGAACTCCCGATTTAACGATTTGGCGGCAAAGCAACTAAAAACATCGTTATATCGGGATATGGTTAATACATAATCAATAAAATCAATAACTCTCCGCAACATGATACCTGTACTGTATGTATTTTATTGCAATGGACAAATGAATCACAAATGCAACAACCGAAATGTCCTTTCACAGCAGTGGAACAAGCTAAGAGAACTACTAAAAGACAAGGAGGAAAAGGATGATAAAGCGGCTTAGATACAGTAAATAACCCTTAGTATGAAAAGCTGATGACTAGCCTGTGAATAGGCTCCGCAGTGGGGAAAAAGCGCGCAAATAAATCAGCGAGCGGAGCGAGTCAAGCATAGCGTGTTCACAGGCCAGCTGTTCAGTGACAGAAACGCTAGTCTTATGCCCTACAGGACAAAGGATTACTGTAACTAAATAAAACTTTAGTTGATAGGTGTTTGTCACTCTTTTACGGTATGTAATATTAATTATATCGTTGTAACGGAAAAACTGTACGTTTGGGACGTTAGATTTCCATCGTTATACCGGAAATATCGTTGAACCGAATGTTGTTAAGTCGGGATTCTGCTTCATACAATTTACTGTAAGTTTTGCAGGGACACAGCATGTTGATCGTTAAATCGGGAATATCGTTAAATCGACGACCGTAAAATCGGGGTTCCACTGTACTAAACTGACATATAACAGACCTGTGTATTTAATTAAAATATAATTATTGTAATCTTGTCCAGGGGCTCTCCTCGTAAAGCCCTAAAGAGTTGCTGAGAGCTCCTGTCCAAGTATAATTTCGTCTATGATACATTTTGTAATCAATTTGAAAAAAAGGCAAATAAATGATTGATTGATTGATTGATTGATAGATTGATTGATTGATTGATTGATTGATTGATTGATTGATTGATTGATTGATTGATTGACAGTGACATGCAGGCAACATTCCGGGTCTCATGACAACACTTCCACTCCTGGGTAGAAAAGGAGTTTTAACAGAGCTGCTTACCGGTTCGAAAAACTAACTTACCTGTTACCCTGAAAACTAGGGAGAACACTGAATAGGGTAAGGTTTGTGCACTCTCACTCTGATCTGGAATTGGGTATGGTTCTTAGAAGAAGCTACCTTTTTATTAATTAATTTTCTTCTCCTGATCATGAGAAGAGCGGTTTGATTAACGTTGGGAATTTGAAGACCTTCTTAAGTGTTTATACAAACGAAATAGGGTAAGGGTCAGGTCTGAAATAGGGTGGGGAAAATCACATATTTTGGTCTGAAATAAGGTTAGGGTTTCCAGTAGCACGCCACAAACCCACACCCAAATTTTGGGGGAGTACCAACCACGGTGGATCACCTGCCCTCGTTAATTTCAACACTCACTGGGAAACGAGAAAAGAGAAAATTAACATTTGGTGGGCAAAACATAAAAATACATGACTTGTATGACCTAGAAACCTTGTGTGTCACTCACCTCTTCATCAATTTCAATGTTGCTCATCCATGGTTTTTTATCCATGATATCTGCCAAGTTGCGTGCAATCTTTTGCTCAAAGCGACGAAGATAAGGTAAAAACACAAGCCGCCTATCACCCAGATGGTCTTCTGATGTTTTCACGGCATCAATCTTGCTCAGATAGGCAAGACTCTTCTCCCAATTTGTTACATCGTGTTGCTTCTGTTTTAGCTGCCACAAATACACATAGGTGTGTCCGTACTTGCGAACCATGCTAGAAAGTGCATCATATATGCGTAGTGCATCTTGCATGTCAATTGGCATTCTCTGGAGTAGATCACATTCTGCAAAAGAAGCCAGCTTTGCTTCACAGCCTGACAGGTTGTATTTTTTCATAAGGATGGTCCAATATCCCATCTCCCATGGTTCTCTTTGAATGGCTTCATTTAGACTTTCCAGTTCCTCAAGAGAGCAGTCTTTAAAAATAGAACAAACCTGGCGTGGGAATAACCGGTGGGCAAACTTTGTAAATAGTGGCACACTGAAAGCTTTGCCTGTTTCTGTAAAAAACAATAATAATAAACATTGTTTCTTTGTATCATATTTTATGATGTCAGATTCAAACTTATACCCCGTTCACACCAAAGCTTAAACATGTTTAAAAGCTGTTTTACTAAACACCGTTTTAAATATAAATCGTTCACACCGCGGGCTGACGCAAGTTAAACATGTTTAAAACGTGTTTTATTAAAACTACCCGTACGAGGTAGTTTAACTTTCGTGTTTAATAAAACAACTTCAAAATGGCGGCTGTCCGAAAAGTTCGTGGAAGAAGGTGGGAGGACCGCGAGACCAAGCTTCTGCTTGAAAAATGGGGAGATGAAAATATCCAGTTAAGACTTAAGTTATGTACCAGAAAAAAGCCAATTTGGCTAGAAATGGGGGATTTTTTACGCGCTTGTGGTTATGAGGACAGAGACGGCGAAGCTTGCAAAGCGAGATTGCACACGCTTGTTACAACGTACCGCCAGTATAAAGACGAATGCAACAAGACGGGAAATGGGACTCCCAGCAAGAAGCCACCCTTTTTTGACGAGTTAGACGAAGTCCTATCCGATAAGCCCAGTACACTGCCTAAATGTGTGATTAATTCCACCAAAATCGTTGCGGCATCATTTTGCGGAGTCGGCGAGGAGAACCTGAATGGCGCCGAAGATCAATACGAAGAAGATGAAAATATCGACCTCAACATTCCTTCAAGCTGTACAGGTAGTACTTCAGCTGCCAAATGTACAGAGGGGCCGGTTTGTGTGACAGGTAAGCCTTGTAATATCTACCAAAATATCAGTTTGTCGCAAATATTTTTGTCTCCGTTGTTTACAAAGATGACAGTGAAGTCACGCAACGGATAACTGTGAAGTACTTCGTGTTATAATCAGTCACAAATACATCGCTTGGCAAATAAATCCCTTCATGTAATCTGAACTAACGTTTCATTGAAATACGATACATATTATGGGGGGTTTCTTTTAAGAATTTCTTGTTGAAAAGTCAGAGAGTTTGGTTTGGTAAGAGCCAACGAAAAGAAGTTTGTTTGTCTTTCATTATTTTCAGGAACAACAAAAGAAAATGCAGGCGAAATGAAGAAGGTCTTTACAGGAAAGAAAAGGAGGCTTTCAGCCGCAGATGGGTTCACAAAGATTGACAAGGCGCTTGAAGCGTTTGTGAACTACCAACAGGAAGCTGACAGACGCTTTTTGGAGGCAGAGGAGGCAAGAGAAAAGAGGGAAGAAGAAAGGGAAGAGAAACGTAAGAAGGAAGAGCAAGCTTTTTTTATTAAGTTGATGCAGGTACTTAAGAAGTAAGCTTAAGTTTTAAAAATGAAAAGTCGCATTTGCTTTATTTTTCCATAAAATTTTCGGTATATTTTCACGTTCAAGGCTTCCTTTTTGTAATCTTAATCTCTTGATGTTAATAAATTGCGGTACATTGATTGCATTCCACTTCACAAATTTAAATTTAATTCACAACTAGAGTACCGTAGTTTTTCGGTTAGTGTACCTGCGGTATTTCAGATTCATTTCACAGAGACAATTATACAAGCCTTTTTTGTAATCTCTGATGTTTATGAATTGTGCTAATTGCCTTATTGATCAAGAGTATGAACTTATGTAAACATATTCTTTTATTTGACGATTATTTAAGAACTACTGAAAAAGTGTAAATTATTGGAAAGAGGACAATATTTATTGTTTCAAAGACGGTTGCAAGCTGGTCCTGGCAGGGGTATTATACAGAATGCAGAATGATATTGGTCAGTGGTATAGAGTGTGAAACAGGTAGGTACATCATATTTGATAAACTGGTATCATACACGCCTAACCCTAACCCTAACCCTAAGGTTACGGGTTAGGGTTAGGGTTAGGCATGTATGATATCAGTTTATCATATATGATGTACCTACCTGTTTCACACTCTATACTGCTGACCATCTTTCTGCGTTCTGCGTTCTGGGTCCTGCAAAATACCCCTGTCAAGCTGGTCCAGTGAGGACCAAATTAAAACTTCATTAATCTCCTGATCATTGTTGTCATTCAACTGCATGCTTATTGCTATTTACCACGAATATTTTGTTAATTGGCTAGTTATTCCCCCTTTTGATAATAAGCAATTCTGCAATTCAGGATGCAGTGGTGCAGAGATGTAGAACAGCTGCTTGGGTTGACCCTTGCTTGCCGAATGAATTATTCAGACAAGAATGAAAGGGATCACGGGCAGTCCATGAATACTGCGGTTTTTTATGCATCCCAATGGTGATACACTAAAGGTGCTTTTGATTGGGAAATCTGGATTTTTCAATTTTAAAATCCAGATTTGGATTTCCCAATAAAACATGAAATCCAAAAACAGATTTAGACCAGCCAAAATCCTTTTCCAAGATAGATTTCAATTAAGGCCCTTTAATTGAAATCCATCTTGGAAAGGGGTTTCGGTTCGTCTAAATCTGCTTTTGGATTTCACATTTTATTAGGAAGTCCAAAATCTGAAATCTGAAACCGAAATCCAGATTTCCCAATCAAAAGCACCCTTACTTGCACAAAATGCAGCCTTCTCAGGGTGACTTAATATGCCCTATGCTATGGGATGGGAACTACAGTAGCCTAAGACATGAAATGGCAGATTTGCACCGTGTATTACTGTGATGTGGTGTTGTGTATTGGACATGGATGGTACAATTGCACTGCACTGGAAGGGTGGTAGTTTGCGGTCTGGTATTTGCTGTCATGTTGTTTTCTTTAAATAGGTGTGAAACTTTTCTTCCCATTTTCTCTTTCCACCCAGGTCCCAGTTGTTCAAAAGCATTAGATAGCGCTATCCACCGGATAAATAATCTCTATCCAGTGGATAATGCAGTTGGTTTCCCTAACACTAATCCACTGAAATAGTGATTTTTTGAACAACTTCAGGACACATGGGGTAGCAACACTTAGGTTTGGGGTAAAAAGAACCTCATTAACCCTGTGACTCCCACCAGTGTTCATCACAAACCTACCCTAGTTATTGCAAAGGGTTTCAGGCACCATGTTCTGCACTCCTGAAAGGGAAACTAGGCGAACCACAGAAAATGGCACAGTGGTGAGAGCACTCGCCTCCCACCAATGTTGCCCGGATTCGATTCCCAGAACTGGCGTCATATATGGGTTGAGTTTCTTATTGGTTTTCGTCCTTGCTCCGTGGGTTTTCTCTGGGTCCTCCAGTTTTTCCTCCCTCCTCAAAAACCAACATTTCCAAATTCCAATTCAATCTGGAATCCAGGAGCCGCAGGTTTATCCGTTGAAAAGCTCGTTAAACAAAGTCAATTTATTTATTTATATTTATTTATAAAAGGTAAAGTTATCTCATCATCAACAAAGTTTATTCTATGAAGACAGATCTTTGCATGGTAAATGCAAGGCTAAACAAAAGTATAAACTTGTGCACGGCATTACTCGACCCTTCCTGAAATTCATCATGTCAACATTAAATGTTATTCCAGTATATTTGTTTTTACAAATGTGATGTCATCACATTCATTCTCATGTACAAACACTCTAAATTGTTTATCTGCAATAAAGTATTGTTTATGGTGTATACCTTAAAAAAGGTGGAAGCTGAAAATGAAAAAAATCAAACGATGCTGAATACAACACAGCTATTTAAAACAAGTGCCCAAAAACATGTTATGCTACTCATGTTTGCTGAAGTGAAAAAATATGACCAAGCATTGAAATCTCAGTGTAACAGCTTAATTATCATTTCAATTTTCCTCTTCAACTGTCCATGGAATATGTATTCCTCATCACAAATTTGCACTTAAAATGTTGCTAATATAATAGACTTCTTTCGTAAATTGAAGTTTGTAAAATGAAAAAGCTGTAAATGGTTTGAACTCAGGAGTGTTATCATAGGCCGGTAAATTATGATCGTCTGGGTGAGTGTATAGTCCTCAGAATCATAATCCTCAGATTAGTCGATCATGATTTACTGACCTATAAAATGAAAAATATAACTGCTACAACCTGGGAGACTGTATATCTATAATAACAGCTAATATTAGGGTTTTGATTCCACAGTTATACCATAAAACACTCTGTGGAAGCGAATGTAATTCCAGGGCTAGTTGCATCCAGGTAATCTCACTCTCATTCCCATAGTCCACATGCTTCTTGGTCAGTGGATCAAGGTTACAGTGAATCAGAATTGAGCCAGTTACAAAAAAATAAATTTCTGTGGTTAAAAGTTCTAGTACCCCCGAGGCTACTATCAAATGTTTATATGTCAAATCAAATCGTGAGTGTTTATGTAAGGTTTTATATGGCACTCTTCATTATACACTGTTATGTATATTTGGGGCTATCACTGCTGCGACGGCTCAGACTATTATTCAGGCGAATTCAGCTCACCTCTACAAGACTGGCTTCTGCATCTTTGACCGGGTAACCTTACCTGTTTAAGGAGATGCATTACACATGACAACAACTAGTCTACATTAAACTTGAATTATAGAGCATCCATAGACAATGCTTTTGTTCTTAAACACTCTTGAGCAGTACATATAAACAATAAAATTCTTGTTGTACTGCAAATAAATTTGGCTTGAACTGTATTGCACAATGTTTGTGAATATCATTTGCCGATCCTAAAACATTTGCTCACCTTCATCAACGTAATTCCATATTGGTTGTGGATTTTGTAATGAACTGTATTCTGGTAAAACTGTGTTAGCATCTGTTGCTGTAATTTCAATTACAACTGTAACATTATAATTGAGGAGGCCTAATTAACATAACCTTCATAGTTTCCTTTAGGCCTCCTCACCACTCATGGTTACCATCATTCCTTCGTCCTTCTTTTTTCTTTCCTTATTATCTTTGTATTGTTGTCTGTGGTGTGGCAAAATAAAAAAAATATACGAACTACAGCAAAATCTGGACTTTAACACTTGAGAAATCCACATAACATGATTTCCAGCCAGTTCATTTAAAATAACATTAATTGTGCTCTTTAATTAGGGCCTTAAATATAACTGTTTGCTATAAGAAATTGCAGGGACCAATAAAATAATGAGAATCACACTTAATTCCAATATTCATAAGTCCGCAATTTGTATCACTGTAGTTACCATAATCACATACTCAAAACTTGGATTCATTTTTATATGAAATTCACTGTGATTGTCATTTTCAAGTGCAGTTTTATAACAATGTGGTGCTTTATCCCCCACCCTTGCCACCCCCTCCACCATTTGAACAACCTTGCTGATTGGGCATCAATAATGGAGGAGGTCGAGGAGAAAAGGGAAATCACTGAAGCAATATCCTAACATTTTTTTCTGAGACTGTGGGAAGTTTAACCAACAAAGCCTGGATTCAAGCAGGACAAGATGTCCATCTAATAACCAGGGTGTGGAAGCAAGGGGGGGGGGATAAGCACTACTGGACTTAAAGGTATCACAGGTACTCTGCTTGTGCTTGGACAATATCCCACTTTAAGAAGCCGATAAAGTTTAGCAAATATTTTCAAGTTCTGTGCTTGCAGCTTGCAGAAATTACTGAAAATTATTATGGTTTGCCCTCGCCAAAATTCACCAAATATCTCCCTCTTGGTGTTACAAGAGCATACTTTGCATGAGAGGGAATGCATTAATAATTTTAGAAAAGTTTGGCTGAAATGCAAGCAAACTCCACGTGATACAGCACTTTGACTGATACAAAGAAAGTAATAAATATTTGTTTAAGACAAAAAGCTCTTGATGGCTTCCCTGATTTTTGCAGCATTTCTATCCTGATTTTGGTTCACATCTCCACCAAGGCAGATCCCATTATTTATTTCTATAGTAAGAAGCCACTCTTCGTCAAATTCCTCATTCATAATTTCACAAAAATTATGAAGTACGCAGCAAGCTGCTGTTACAGTGGCACAATTGTTTGCGTTTAAATCTAAACGCTTTCCAAGAGAGTTAAATCTCCCTTTTAGTCGGCCAAAAGATTCTCTACGACAACTCAAGTGACACTCAAGAGATTGTTATAGTGTGTCTCCTCACGGCTAAGGTTCCCACGGTCAACGTATGGCTTCATTAACCAGTCTTGCAAGGGATAAGCTGAGTCCCCCAGAATGAGAGGTGGAACCCTTACATCTTCAATCATCCTGATCACGGACGAGTCGGGCATGAAGGCACCACTAGATAGAGCTGTGTACAATGACGAATTCCTGAACAAGCGAGCATCATGCACTTTACCAGGCCATCCAACGCAAATGTCTAGAAACAGGTAATTTGCATCCACAAGTGCTTGAAGAATTATGGAATGGAAACCCTTTCGGTTAACATAGTCCTCCGGGTTGCTTTGCGGAGCTTTAATTGGGATATGACAACCATCAACGCAACCAACAGTCTGGGGAAAACCCGCACGATCACTGAACTCGTGCATCCGTTGCCGAATTTCTTGCGCATTTTGTGGAAAGCGAATATACCTTGGAAGAAGAACTTCTACAATAGCTCCACAAACTTCGACAACAATTTCACAAACAGTTGACTTTCCGATTCCAAACAGGTTTGCAATGGTGCGGTAACTCGCAGTATCAGAAAGCCGGTACAACGTGATAGCGAGTCGCTGGCGAGCGGAAATTGCTTTGCGATAGTTCGTGTCACGCTTGGAAATGAAAGGACTGAGCTCCGCACATAAATACTCAAAAGCCTCTTTTGATATCCTGAAGTTTTCCCTCCAGTCTTTGTCGTTCCACCCTTGGCAAGTCTCCTCCCAAAACGTGTTAACCCTTGGTTTAGCCCAAATTTTTCGTATCGGCACGAGCGGCAAAAAGTTGCGAGTGAGCAACATAACAAACAGCATTGACACAAAGCGTCTGCGGCGCAAGTATGTCCGCCAGCGCCTTCTGGCGTCTTTTTCCCGTCTAGAAATGATTTTCTGCTGATTTAGCCGCCTTATCTGTAGCAAAGAAACTAAAAAAGTATCGACATCCATCTCCATTTTCTTTTCAATAGTTCGCGACCAGACGATGGCGCAATGTTTACATCGCGAAAGCGAGGCTACAGAGGACGTACAAATGTCAAGACGAGGCTTCATACAATTTTTCACACGTTTTGATGTGAACGGTTTGAAAAGTGAAACACAGTTTAACTAAACATGTTTTGTTAAACTGTGTTTAAATAAACTTGTTTTAGTTGGTGTGAATGGGGTATTACAGTAAGTCAAAATGGTGTTTGCGAAATTAAAACAATTGAAACTTATTACATGTTTAAGAATATCTGTGAAACAAAGTTTTCCTACATATAGTCATCCATAATATACTGCTACAAAATTAAAGGAATCACACTTAAGATTGTAGTTCATCATGCATGGTACTTGTATATGTACTTATTTTCAGCTGGAGTTGTAAGTGTAAAAGGGAAACCTTCAGTTCAATCAGCTTTCTAATCGACTACTAAGAAATACCATCACACATCTAGCTGCTAGTAATATTGATGATATTGATTACAAGTGCTATCAAGTGATTCAGAAAAGATCTCGCTGGATTGAAAAAAATTAAAGTTATTACCAATAGGGATGTCTCACCCCCTCCCCTCAGGGGGTACTCAGGGGGAGGTTCAAACCATTACCCTTTAAGATGCTAATTCTTACTAAAATGGCACCCTTTTCAAATACCTAGAGCAAAATTGCACCCCTTTCTTATACCTCAAGGATAAGCCCAAAAAAACAAAATTCTTCACATTTTTCCTGGGCTTTTAGTTGTTCTGATTGCTCTAATTTATGTGTTTTGTATTGTCCTTTCTGCCAAAATTTGGCACCCTTCCATTAGTACTTTGCCTTTGCCACCATCTCTTCCAATTTGCAGTTGAGTTTGTGATCCTTTCATATACTAAAAGGACATTTTTCTCTACCCTGAAGTATACTGTGAGCAGGGGTTTCAATAAAATTTGACGTAGACAGCTGGTTTGCGTAGAGTAGCCTACTGTATCAACAAGGGGTGTGAAACAATCCTCCTTTAATTACTTAATTTAGAGCAAAAAGTAGCTGACTTTTCTGGATGAAATAGCCAACGGTTTTCATTGGCTGTCGGTGTTTATTGAAAGCACTATGTGAACTAAAAAAAGCACCCCTTTTGGGTGGAGCCTCCCCATATAGCTCACTACAGGGAGTACCCCCCCCCCCCCTCCCGGGTCTCACCTTTGGAGATATCAGTAATAATAATAATAATAATAATAATAATAATAATAATAATAATGATAATGATGATAATAATAATAATAATAATAATAGGCTTTATTTATGAAGGGTAATCACTTGACAGTAGTAAAAAAAGACTGATAATTGCATGGCCCTCACTACAACACAAAACATTAAAGAGCACCTAAAAAGTGTGTGGAAAGGAGATATCAGTGTGACAAAAAAGTGTAGTGGAGTGGAAGAAAAGGAGAGAGAACTACCTAAGGCCCTGGCCAGAGACACAAGTCAACACAAGTTTGCACGTAAATGTAGCGAACTTGCACATACAGACTTGCAATGGGTGACCAAACAGACTCCACAGTACACACAAGTTACATGCAAGTTACAAACAGCCATTTCAGTATGGCTTCAATTGGATAGTCATGCAACTAAACACAGGGGGTGTTTATTTAAAACTAGATGTCATAGATCCATGGCGTTTACCAAAGGGTTATTTTTCATCATTTTTGATGGGTTTAGTTTTTGGTCTTGAATACATTAGGTTCCCTAAAATTATAGCACAGTATTGCACAAGGTATGTAAAACAGGAATACCATAATAACTGACTTTATCTGTAGTCCATAAAATTGAAAACAAGCTGGGACAATTGGGTGCGCTCTAGAGTGTAGAGTACATAACGCCACCTTCCATTCAGTTGGAATGAGCAAAATGAATTGAGCTGAAGCACTGTAGTGTTTCATGAACCCTTTTCAAATCACTAAATTACTATAATGTATTTTGGATGAGAATCAGCAGCACAAAGGAACAGTTTCGGTTAAACACTGGACCTCAAATAAATGCCAGGGGCATTTATTTAAAACTTGACCATGTTGATGGCATTTATGTGGACCTGGTGTTTATTCGAGGCCTGGCATTTTATTCTGGCACGCGAATTATTAAGAAGTGGTCACACTTTTGTACGTCACACTGTAAAATGCAATGGCAAGATTTCTGTACAACCACTCAGATACCACGCAGCACTTTACAACCTCTAATTTCACTGGACCTTGGTATCACGCAGCTCTATTGTTTTCAGGGCTAGGGTCCATTGTTTTGTTTGTTCTATTGTTTTTTCAACAAATCAGAGAAGACCTTGTAAGAGCTGCATGCTGCCCCCAACCACTAAGTGTTATCATTATTGTCACAATTATTGTTAACACCCGCAAAGCAAGAAATGAGTTTTTAATTTGTCATGAAATGTTGTTGCATAATTGATGTTCATGTATTTCGGAGTACATAACAAATAAATGACAAGAAGTAAAACATACATTTTATTTTGCTAAAAGACTTTTTTTTTTAATCTGGCAAGCAAATTCACATACAGTGAGAATTGCTATTTCTGGACATTTTCTTGCATACTCAGGGTTGTCCCTAACAGCCAGCAGCCGGCAGAATTAACCCGTTTGGGTCGTTTGTGCCAGCTACTTTTGTGACATAATTTTAAAGACAAATTATTTGTTCCTTTACTGCCACAAACATATGAAAATGAAACTTATTTCCCATTGCAGTTTATTGACCTAAAAGGCACAGAGATACATGATTGTTGAGTTCTGGGAATTACATGTAGAAAACCACTGAAGGCATGAGTTCATACGAATAAAATTGAAAAGTAACGATTACTTTTGGAACTGATGTTATTGGAAATTTGTGCTCAGAATCAAGGAAATTCAATTTCTGGGGACTTAAAATGTAAAAATTTCCTGGGGGGGCATGCCCCCAGACCCCCCTAGAAGGGATCGCCTTCGGCGCTCAATGATCACTATCCAGCTACTTAGAAATTTTTGCCAGCTACTTGAAAAGTTGTGGACAACCCTGATCCTTAACATATATTGTGCAATATAATTTACAGCTGTATCTTAATACAGCAAAATCAGTTCAGCACATGTAAAGTTCAGGGTCTGAATTAATTAGCAGGATACAGTCGACCCTAGAGTCAACCTAAATTCGAATTTGGTTTGGCTCATGCGAACTGAATTATGACATCTGATTGGTAGAGTTGTCCACATTACGCCAGCATAATTTTTGGAGCATAAAAGTAAGGCAAAAGAATCGAGCATTATGCTATGATAATAGTGCAAAGTTTCTTTGACTCTTTGGGCTTCATAAAAACTTTGCCAAAACCATAGGATTCCCACTGAAGGCACCGGCCCAGGTACCACATTTTAAGACTAGGCCTGGTTACAAATTAGCAAAAACATTGCTTCCAGCATTTCCAGTTCTACAACATTGTCAGCTGCCTCCCCGGACTGTTTCCATTTACACTTGCTATCAACAGAAACCTGTTTTCTGTGGTCTTTTATTATTCTTATGTTCATGATAACGGAACATAATACTGATACCAGTTCAGCATAATAGTGACATTTTTTGAGCATGAAGAATTAGCATAATACTGTGAAACGTTAAGCATACATCTGTAATGTGGACAACCCTACCGAATGGGGCCTTAGTATGGGTGAAACATGTTGTGCCCCCCACCACCACCCTCCTCTGGTATAGTATGTCAAAAATTGAATTTATACACGTGGTTAAGAATGAGAAATTTTTTCAAAGAATGTTGCTGCAATGCAGGGTTCAATTCTACCTGTTACCATCCCCCCCCCCCCCGGGCACACCCCCGGGGATTTGCAATTTTGTTCTAACTTGGCGGTCTAGTCCCCACCCCCGGGCACGCAGAAAGAGACAATTCCCCATCCCCGGGAATCCTCATCGACCACAAATTAATACGTTGTTTTGTGTTCAAAAATGATTTCCATACAATAGCACAACCAGACAATTTGACAAGAACTTAAATGCTTTTCTAGAGTTTACTGAACGAAGGATATCACATAGTATTAAAAAACATGGACACTACATTGAAAAAGTCGAACCGCACTGGCATTCGGCTGGCAAGTAAAGAAATCTTCTTCACCGCGTGTTTTATTCTAGATATAGCACAATTGCACAAAAGAGGCCCGGTGAGCAAATTGATGACAGCATTTTAAAGGAGTGTTTCTTAGCTTGTCTCACAAGAACACTGTACGGTAATCTGTTTAATATAAGGCTGTGCATCTGTTTCATACAAATACACTGAAGAAATATTTCTGTTTGTGATGAACGCCATCCATTCGAGTACGCATCAAACGCACCTGCGTTTAACAATTCATAATAAACGTGCCTTTAAATACAGATTTTAATTTCGAGAGATTATTCTTCTCCAACCAGTCTGCTACAAATTCTTGAGATTTTCCCTGGAAATAGGCAGTCTTCTCTACGCGGTCCAGCGCCATTGTGACAACTGAGAAGTAATAAGCTAGCCCGGCCTGTCCAATCAATGAAAATCGATCATCGGAAAGCAATCAATATAATCGATAAAAATTAATTGATTATTATTGATTGGTCCCATTAATCAATAAAAATCGATACTCACAATTCTCCTCCTCCTGATTGTATCGATTTTTATCGATTTTATTGATTATTATCGGTTTTAATAAATACGTAATTTATGATTTCTTATGATGAATTCTAATTTATGATGTAAGGGGACGCGTTGAAATTCAACGCCTCCGTGCATCTGTTATTCGGGTTGAACGCGTGGACATAACACAGTCTCAAAATCATGGGTAAAATGAATGTTATATTAATATAAATATAAATATCAGAAAATTAATCTGTTTCGTCATGTTTTGATTTTTAGAGGGTTGGATACCGTTTGATTGGAACCTGCGAAGAGGTGAATTTTTCTCTGCGCTATAATTTAGTCTGTGCACAGAGGATCTCTTGTTATTTTATGTAGTAATCAGTACTTAAAAGAAACGTCGTTCAACGAAACCGCATCTGTTCATAGAGAATAGAGAGGGTTATTGAGAGAACATTGTCCTGTATCACGGCTTTCAACTAACAAGACTTTTCGACAAGAAATGGTTTTCATGACACGCTTTCACTAGCTTTTAATCAAGTTCCTCTTATTTTTTAAAAAGTTTAGAGGAAAAGCAGGAATTAAACTATGGATCTCTTTTTACGAAGGGAAGAATTTAGGTACAAGACGACAACCTAAGACAATCAATATACATGTAATCGATGAAAATTGATGAAAATCCATGGAAATCGATACTCACAATATCTACGTCCTTCGATTTTCATTGATTTCCGACATCAATCGATTAATTGCTATTGATTAATATCGATTACGATCGATTTATCGATTAGCGGATTTCATCGATTGGACAGGCCGGGAAGCTAGCGACGTGCTTCACAAGAAAAACGAGAAGTTATTTTCGATTTGCCCCGCCCCCCTACCCCCGGGACGGAACCGTTTCAAACAATTTCCCAACCCTCGGGCCCGAAGGGCTGGACTTGTCTCGGGGGTTGCCCGGGTGGGGGGGGGATGGTAACAGGTAAAATTGAACCATGCACATCCCATTTTCAATTCCAACAGATCACTATTCGATTTAAAAATTAAAACTTGTTAAAGTAACTTACCTGAATGATACAGCCATTCCTTAATCTGCCCGGCAACGGCTTCGTTATCTTCACTCGAGCCAGCAAATGTTTCCAAGTTTTCGAAGAGATGATTCAGTGTGGGTCTTAGGTTGTTTTTCCTGATGAAGTCCAACAGCATCTCGGCATGTTGCTGGTGCACCTTGCAGCCTTTTATTAAGAATAGAGACAGTACATCTTCACCAACATCGTCGTCCGTTCGGTAACTGTATGAAGGCAATTTGCAGGCAAGCTTCTCGTTGTTTGACAGTTTTTTAGAGGGGTGTATGTTCACTTGAACCATCCACCAAGGATAGCAGAATAGGCGATCGAATTTACCACGCACCCGAGTCATTCCCTTCGAGACAAAACGACCATCCTTGAACTGCAATTCTCTCATGTTTTGTACGACTTGTTTAAGTTGGCGCGATGGCTTGTGAACGAAGTCGAAATCAGCGGTATCGAATTCATCCTCGCTATCGCTGACAAAATCAGAGTCTTCTCCGCGATTTTCGTCGCCCTTTTCCTCAATGACAGCGTAACCATTGAAGTAAGCCATGGGAGAGATGCCTGACGACCGTAAAATTCGCTGAACAAGGAAACTGACAACAAAGATTCGACCCAAAAGATTCAGCAACTTTATTTCCCGCGCAAAATCCTCGAGCCCGCGATCCTTTTACCACTTGATTTAATTATAACAAACTATGCTTTTCGGAATGCGGAGAATGCGGATCGAAAAAATATTGGCTGAAAATACAGTGTAGATAAGATTTAAAAAGGGATATTAAATTTGTTCTTTCCTTTTAAGGTCATTTAAGAGAAAGAGAAATACAGCTCAGTATGAATTCATCAATCAACTTTACTTGTCAATCATTGTAGTTATATTAAAATACGTTCAGTAGGTATATACTCCACCTAGGAGATCTTCGCTCAATCTACTAGCGAACATGTTATGTATTAATCAATTTCTACGTTTTACAGCATACGTAAAAGTGCCAGGGGTCCGTTTCTCGAAATTCCCGATAACTTTCCGCCCCGAAAACTATTTTAGGTGCACAATATTCTCCAATAGCTATACAATTTTTATTGATTTTGAAAGCTAGATTTTAATCTTTATAATTTCATGAAGCATATTGCTAAGTTTGGGCCAATAATTACCATTAGCTGACTAATAAATGAGCTCGAAAAACTACTTACCGGGCCCGGAAAGTGATCGCGGGTTTCGAGAAACGGGAGGGAGAGAAGATTTCCCATGTCATCGCGCGCGCCTTAATAGAATCCAATCTTCTCTCCCTTTCCCCCAGACTCATAAATAACGACTGGGAACGAGTCTGGGGGAGGGACGTGTGAACGAGACACAAATGCTCGCCGTCTCTCTCAGGGGTGTTATCTACTGATTATGGTACCGTACCACTTAGGGTGTTCAGAACAGAATGCCAATAGTTCTAGCCATCAAATCATCGTTTACAGTTGCACGCGAGGAAATACAAAATCCCTTCATGCTCTGTTGGTGATCTTCAGTCATCTTTTTGTGGTCTCATTACCATACATCTTTTAAGGATCAAATAAAGCTTAAGCCACGCCCAGATTGGTCTCCTTAGTGGTTTAATTCACATTTTCCGACTAGCAACGAACGAGTGAATTGCGCGATTCTCGCACGCTACCTCTCCCCAGTCTCACTTTCTGTACTCAAACTCGCTCCAGGCTTTTTGTTCCTAGACCACGCGGGTGCTTAATTATGGCAGCTACCGGAGGCACGTGCTGGAACACTAGGGAACTTAAGCTGAGACGTTCTTGAGCCAGGGACGGTAACCGGAAGTTGGACATTTTCCTTTTAGCGCATTTTGACGCCATCACCGCCATCACGGCAGCCACCAGACACCAAAACAAGAGTTTTCCAACCTTTGGTGAGGAGCAAAAACAAGCCAACGAAGGGAACATTCAACTTCCGGTTGACGTCCGTGCCTCATTAAGTTCCCTAGTATCCCAGGGTACTACCGGTAGCTACAGGTATGTCAGGGGAACTCAACTAGAAGTGTGTCCCAGGCGATCTAATTGCGGAGAGCCAATGAAAAATGGCGCGTAAGGAAAATTATCGTGAGCGAAAAGCAAAAGATGAACGCCTACTAGAACCGATAGAAGCATGATAAAATGAAGGAGATACCGTTATTTTAATAGCCTTAGACTTTTCCGCACGTTTGAAGAATTTCGCTTTTCAGCTCTTTGGCAGCGAAAAATGCTTCGACGCTGATGCGGGAAGCCTATGAAACCGCTTTCTGTGCAGGGTATTATGTCTTTTATTTTCGCCTTGACGTTCTTTTCGTTATCATGAGTTTTGCACTGTTAAGACTCACGAAAATTAAACCTGCCGATATGTAATCTACAGCGGAAAGTCGGGACTAAGAAATGTAGAGCTCGTCTTCCCAACGGTAATGAAGGGTAGAACGTTACTACACCTATTAATTACAGTAACACTGAATTTTTTGGGCTAAAATCTTTTTGCTGACCTCTTAGTTTCAAGCACTTTACAATGTTTAATATCTACTAATGCCAACGCACCTATCAACAACGGCCAAGATTTTTCGTCCTGGCCGACTTTGATTTCCCGGCATGAATTTATTCTCACTGGAACATATTTATAGCGACGTCCACCTAGCTCGCTCTAGATCTCGAAAGAATACATCGCCTACCCTAAGCGGCCTAACCTCTCCATAAACGACAGCATAATCAACAAAATATGTGCGAAGTAATGCTCAATTGCCGAGCACAAGGTCATGAAACTCGGAATTTCAAGTCACCTGCCAGCTTACTATATTAAATTAGCCTGCAAGACAGGCCCTAAAAGGGAAGGGAGATCAGAAAGAGCGAGACGCGAGCGGCGACCTTGAGGAAAGAGAAAGGCGCTCTCGATTCCCTGTTTTCCTCCCCTTTCAGCGTGTGCCACGCAGGCTAATATTAATAATCGAGTCAGTTTTTTTCAAATCAAATATTACTTTATTGGTACTTAATTTCGCGGGTACCTAATTTCGCGATTTTGGCGAGACAGTATTTCGCGGGGTTTTATTTTCGTGATTTCAATAGGCAAATATGAAAAAAGGGCAAAAAAGTAGTGCCCTGGCCCCAGCTGTTCAGAGAACGGATAACTTTATCCACTGGACAACACGTAATCCAGCAGGTACAACATGTGAGAAAATCTCTTCATACCCCTATGATTTATGAAAAGAGCAAGAGTGTATCTGCAATGAAGTGTGTGGCTTTGCAAAAATCTGGCCAAACGTGTGAGTTGAAGGCAAATTGCTCCGTTGGATGGCAACTTATCCACTGGGTAAAGTTATCCACTCTTTGAACAACTGGGGCCTGGGCGCTAAATCGAATCATCACTGTACGGGGCTTACTGTACCCAATATGAAAACCCCTTGTATACCTTGGACCGTATTCCTAACACCCCTTGTAGACAAGGAAAATTAAACGCGCCTAACGGGATATAAATGGAGCGATCTTTGTGTTTAGAAAGATATTTTAATTCCCCCCCCCCAAAAAAAAAAAAAAAAAACGGCAAAAACTGATTGAAAAAACCAGTGAAATATGAAAATGAAAGCAATGGAGCTTCTCAGCTTACAGACCCCCGTGACCACCATATTTGGGAGGCTTGAATGTGATTGGCTGAGGGTTCCCATAGCAAATAGAAGGTGCAGGATCAATCATCTTTTCATTGTCACAGAACACTACATGAGTCCAAACTATCACGCATTTGTCTGTGCTTTTTTGGAAGTCCATTCAAACATCGGCACGAACTACTGGAAGTCTCGTTAACTTTGACATTTCAACTGCTTGCTATAGTATTGGGGAATGGCTTGGTTTTACTGATGATATACAGAGTATACCGGGCGTTTAATTCGCACTAATTCGCGTATACCGATTTGACCTTAAATTTAGTCTGATTGTTATATTCAAGGAAAATTTAATAATTTATCACCAAAGGCGTTATCTTTTGCAATTAATATCTTTTGAAACGAACAAGAAACTTCTTTATCCTGAAATTCAGCTGAGGAGACGGCTGAAAAACGAAATGCAGGCTAAATCTTGCCGTGAAATATCTGGCGTCCACTCTAAAACCCGATTTCTTAATTTAGGGACAAAAGATTTTTTCCGGTAGTAAGCACCAATTGTTTCTTATTTTTGGCTTAAGTTCCAAAAATTTCCTCATTTTAGCAAAATTTCTCTAAATACGAATCCGCTAAAAATAAGAAATAGTCTACAAATTTTCTTGTTTTAAACTCAGTGAAAGAGTCAATTTCACTTGATTTCAGGCCAATTCTTTCCCTGCTAGCAGAGGTCTCTCACGGCGAGAGAAAAATGAGAGGAAGGAGAGAGACCTCTGCCGACATCCGACGCGTTCTTTCATGTAGCCGACGACCAGATTTGTGGTCGAAACTGACCGGTTTTTTCAAAACCAGTTTCCGCTATACAAGAATGCGCATACTCTGTTTCTATTGTTTCTGAAAATTTCTGAGCCCATGTCCTGCCGTCGATCAGGCAATAAAATCGGCTATTTCTACACGACAAGATTAAAATATTAGGAAATAACATCACTTGTTATTCTTGCTTTCCTTAGAAAACGCCATACATTTGCTTGCCTTCCGACAGGCTACGATAATTCTCTGTTCTTCCAACTGGCCGTCCGCGTATACGTAGCCGCCGAGTTCCAGCAGTTTTGAAGCAAGAAAATCGAATGACTATAAACCGTGAAGCTACCGACAAAATCACTTCAGGAAAATAAAAGGCATTTCTTTTATCCGAACATTTCGGGCTTTAGTTTCAGTGAATTTGCGGATGAAAAATAGAGTACGGGGTAAAAGGTAAGATGTTTTGAATGTTTGTTTTCCTTTGAATTGTTTGGAGTTCTCTTGTAGGCTACTAGTATTTGTGATAGTCAAACAAAATTGGGATTTCCGCCAACAGTCGACATTATTCCCTTTTCTTCCGAACTTTTGGAGCAGTTTTCTTCAAGCGACTGTTTTATTCATCAAAGGTCGTGATTTTTCTTTGTTCGTTTTAAAAAAGCGATTATTATTTTATTTTTTGCGCTCGCCGTGTTAAAGTTTTGGCGCCGCTATAATGACTTTTTCTTGTTATTTCCTGATGTAAACATAATACAAATCATTTACTACGGTGTGTAGTTTTCTTGAAATACCAAATCCCCTAAATATATTCCTTTTCTTGTTGAACATTTTTTTAGAATCGCCGCCCGAATTTTCGGAAAATCTACCCCGGCGCCAGACGAAAAATAGCCCACTCGCAATCAAACCATTCTAAACACGATAGGTGAAATACTTTCATTGAAATTTAAACACTTTCCAAACTCCCATAAATGTTTCTCAGTCTTGTCTTTATGGTTTCTTATCGCGCCATTAAGTTATCTGACTTTTTCTAACGGGAAGTTTGTGTAAACATTGGCTTTGTTTTGCTACACTCTTGAAGCGATCGCTTTCTCCACGAACAAAAACATTCTTGCTTTCGCACTTTGTTTTCTCGTAACAATCAGTGAATCCACGCTTCTCCTCTTCATTATCTTAACTTCGCTTAATCAGAGTTTCAATGTGCCGAAAGCACTTTTTTTAGACTTTTTACACAGCCGTGTCGATTCTCGTTGAAAGTCAGGCGTTCTCTCCAACAAGCGACAAACTTTGCCTTTCAGATCTCCGGAATTCAGCGATCGCTCGCCAAGTGTTCTGTCCGCTTAACTTAACGTTCAGTCCACACAAAAGGCAGTTGCCGTGTTTTCCTGTATTTCCTGGCTTCGCTGGTGTCCGCGAAGAAAATATGTTGAGGAGTTCGTGGCATTTCCGGATACAGCTGTCAAAAATTTCACACATCGCGCGGCCGCGGCTGCTGCCCTTTCGGCTCAAACCAAGTGCCCAAAATGTCACAGGAAACGCTAGCGCATGCGCGACAGGAAACGCGTCGGATGGTCGTTATTTTTATATTAAAAAAAAAAAAAAACATTTAGAGAAAGGCTAGTCCTTCTCTATAGTATTGCTGTATAAGTATTAAAACAATGGACACTATTTCTCAATGTTTTAATACCATTTTAATTTGTTTAGTTTAGGGTTGTAAATCGGTTCAAAGCAGAAATCTCCACTCCAATATGCACCAAATCAGCAAGCCCGCACTTAGTCGAACAAATGAACGAATGAACAAGATGACACCCAACAGCCGACGGGCAAACAAACAAACGCAAGGCCGTTAGAAAACAAAACATTCCAAAAGCTGAGTAACTCAAACTAAAGAAATTAAAGGGATACAAGGCCAGAGCGAATGAATGGATGACCCACACGACCGAACGATAGCCGAAATGAACAGACGAACAAATGAACGTAACAAAGCAGGCACACAAAATTCAAGCACAGATTGGCAGAAGATTAAGCCATGTAAGATTCTTAAGTTGTTTTATCTGGGCCAGTTTGGTTTAGATCAAAGAAAAGTATTTGTGAGCGGCTTGAAAGAAAATTCGTAGATTAATTAAGCTTATGTATTAACCTTTTTACACCTTTTCAGTGAGCTCACCAAAAGTTAAAATTTAATACAGCATAGAACGATAATGAGAAAGTCGTTTAGTCTGCTCAGAAGGTCTGTCATTCTCGTCAGGGGCACAGTGAACAGACCTGGTAGAGAGTTCATAAAACGCAAAACAGTAAAACGTGCGGAAGGAAAATTAACCTAAACAACGGGGATAAAATTCTTACTTTTCGCTTTAGGGTGAAACTCTCTGACCACACGTTTCAAACTGTGGTACCACAGCTGGCCCTACGTGCCTGAGCTGACAACTATCATTCTATGCTGTTTACTAGAAACTAAAATGTTTGTTGTACCTTTTTGGTAGTTGTTTGAATTTGCTGCTCCGACAGTTCTGTGTCATCCAAAGGACACCTTCCCTCAGTAAATTGTGGCTTGAGATACGTTTAACGCAGAGGTTTACAAGTTAACAAGGTCTTATTGTTAAATTTGACCTAAAGAGCGCTTCTAAAAGTTTAAGAATTAGACTTTTTTCGCGGAAAAAAAAAACAAAAAAAAAAAAGCGAAAAATAACCTCGTCTTGTCGTTTTAGTCAGGTAGCTTGCGTTGCCTGTTTGCACGCGCGATTGAATTCAAACAGCAGATAGGGAGTGACGTCATAGTAAGCGCGCGCGAATAAATACGCCCAAGAAAATTTCGCGGGAGATGATCCCCTTTATAGTTGAAACTGCGATTATTTCGTTAAACGTCAGTGTTAAAAAAAAACAAAAAAAAAAAAAAAAAACAACGTAACGATTAACCTACGTTTTGGTTTACATCTTACTGTCGAGAAGAGCTGAATATGAAGTGATAATTTTTCGGCAAAAAGTATAATATTAAGCCCTAATTGCTCATTAACCATAAACAATGGGAAAATACAATTATAGTTATAAATCTGGTTAATTTCCCTTATGCAACATCTAATCGAGTGTCAATACCTAGGGAATAACAATACCACGGAGAGTTTCACGGGCCATGAGGTGCCTACCCAGATCCATCTCAACCTAAGTATATAGGTGATTATACAATCCAAAAGGAAATGCGCTAAACCCAAGTTCAAACTTACATTTTTCTTTATTTGATTTTATTAAATGGCAATTTCTAGAAACAGTCAATACTATTGAAAGTTCACGGGCCATGAGGTGCCTTCCCAGATCCATCCCAACCTAAGTGTACAGGTGATAATACACCCCGAAAGGGAATGCACTAAACACCCGGGGTTACTGGTGCAATGTCGTTCTACAGTCATATCCATATCTATATGGACAGAGGTCTGACACAACTGAACCCAAGGAGAGTAGGATCTTAGGTCGGACATGGTCCGCCATATGGTGGGACATTGGCCCGGCATATGGATCTTCAAGTTTTTTTATATTAAAAAAAAAAAAAAAAAACATTTAGAGAAAGGCTAGTCCTTCTCTATAGTATTGCTGTATAAGTATTAAAACAATGGACACTATTTCTCAATGTTTTAATACCATTTTAATTTGTTTAGTTTACAATATAGTTATAAATCAGGTTAATTTCCCTTATGCAACATCTAATCGAGTGTCAATACCTAGGGAATAACAATACCACGGAGAGTTTCACGGGCCATGAGGTGCCTACCCAGATCCATCTCAACCTAAGTATATAGGTGATTATACAATCCAAAAGGAAATGCGCTAAACCCAAGTTCAAACTTACATTTTTCTTTATTTGTTTTTATTAAATGGCAATTTCTAGAAACAGTCAATACTATTGACCGGGTGGCATGAAACTTACGCTAAGCAAAAACGTTCAAATCACTGACCTTTTCTGTGCCATTTTTCCTCGCGAGGTAGCAGCTTCCGACGTCGACTGCAGAAAAATAAACCGACTGGCAGCATTTGTTGAACTGCCCCAGTATGCTAAATTGTCTACAGAATATGATCCACTTAATAATGAGGACAAATCTAGTTTAGATTTCTCGCAGATGTGAAAAAAAGCCATCTGGCTACCACCTTAACACGGCAGCCATCACTCCTTCTTCTCATTCTGTTCTCGCGGGATTCTCGCGGTCATTTTCGCTTCTGAACCAATGACATCGCTGGAAACCTGACACGTGATTTTTTGCGCAGCGCATGCGTACTACATTTTTCGCCAGTGAACGGATGGTCGTCGGATCGTCGGATGGCGGTTCACTTGCGAAAAATGTAGTACGCATGCGCTGCGCAAAAAATCACGTGTCAGTTTTCCAGCGATGTAATTGGTTCAGAAGCGAAAATGCCCGCGAGAACAGGATAAGAAGAAGGAATGATGGCTGCCGTGTTATGGAGATAGCCAGATGGCTTTTTTTCATATCTGCGAGAAATCGAAACTAGATTTGTCCTCGTTATTAAGTGGATCATATTCTGTAGACAATTTAGCATCCTGGGGCAGTTCAACAAATGCTGCCAGTTGATTTATTATTTTGCATTCGACGTCTGAAGATGCTGCCTCGCGACGAAAAATGGCACAGAAAAGGTCAGTTATTTGAACGTTTTTGCTTAGTGTAAGTTTCATGCCACCCGGTCCAAAAAGAAATTATAAAGGGGTAAAAAGGCGATTTTGGGGCTTTCTGTAGATATATGGTTTGGCTTGGACCGGGTGGCAGGGAAGTGGTAATTTCCGGATATGTGTGGACTGTTTTGGGTGAATAATTCGTATCGCCATGTCAAATATCGTGGAAATTCTATACGGTGTATTGTTCAGATGGTATCTAATTCTGGTATTGTCAGTAATACAAGCTATAACACAAGATGTAAGCTCCCTCAGTTCTTTACTCGTTTTTGTTGATTAAGCCTATGCATGAATTTTTGTAAGTATGGTTTGCAGAGTTACAATATCTATTTTGTCTTTTGTAATTTCCACAATCCCCTTTTGTATCATTTCATGCTGGTAAAAAATGTGCAGTTTGACAAGACATTTTGTGTGTGGATTATTTTAATGTGTAAATTAAAGTTTTCACTCTCTGTGATAAAGATATTTGTTGTTATGACGAGCAAGAACCAGTTGGAAACATTTAAGTGTAAATTTTTGAAAATTATAAATTTTTAGCAAGTAGATTTTTCACTCTTTGTTATAAACATTACTTGATGAGCAGAAACCATTTGGGATGTTTCTACAGTTTTTTTTAAAATTACGATTGTTATTTTTTGCTTTTGTTTTTAGTTGTCTGTCAATTCTTGATCTGTTGTCGTAGTGTAACCCCGAGAGAATTTGTTTATTTTCATCCTGAAACATTTTTATATCCCCATCTCTTTTTTGCTTGGGGCACCTCCCCTATAAGCTCATCTGGATATTACATTGCTAACTCTGATCTGTGTATAGTACATAGAAATATACTGTTCTTACAGTTATTATAGTCATGGACAAAAATTACAACGTTATTGGCCCAAAATTGGCATTCATGAGAGTTCATAATTTTTTAATTTTTTTATGCCAATACTAGGAAAATGATGCTTGTCATAGAAACAGGCACATTGGAAATCAAACTTGATATAAATTTTTGTAAAAATAATTTCCATAACCCCTGCTTTACCTTTAGGTGTTGACTTTGTCCCAGAAATGCTGGGTGCAGGGAAGTTTCTGATGAGTGTGAACTTTTTAGCCCAGGATAATCAACCTTTTTTAGTGTTAACATAATTCTTGTCCAGAATGATAGTCATACTAAATGCTTTCAAAATGTAACCTGTCTCAGATCTTACCACCTTACACCCTCCTTTGTAATACTTACTTGCCTTTTTTTTCAAGTGTTATCAGTTGTACAAAGGTTGGCTCCAAGAGCTGCCTGTTGATTTATTTCAAAACTGGTTTAATGTCGACATTTGTATCATATACTTGTTTTTTTTTTCAGACCAAGATGAAAAAGTTTTTATGGAAGACTGGGCATAAAAATGGAAACACAGCTTGGCAACAGGACATTTATGTTGCATGGCGATGAATGTACACTTGTGAAAGGACATTCTTTTGTGGAGAGAATGCAAATAAACATGATCTTTCCAGCAGCACTTCAAATCTTGTATGTCATCAACTTTTTGTTGTTGTTATTAGTGGGGGGAGGGGGGGGGGTTACTCCTTTACTGCATGCAACCAGGATTGTTTATTGAAATATATGTAATGTCAGCTGTAATAACATTTTACAGTGTGATTGTTTACAGTGTGAGTTTTAAACTCACTAGGTGGAATAATAGACCAGCTTTACTGTACAGCTGGATTATTTGTACCTGTTATTGTGTGGCTACTGATACAGTTGAGAATCTATACCACACTCTGCAAGGAAGACATTTTTTTAACAGTCTCATCCTCCAGGGTAAACACTGTAAGAGCCTTTAGCTGAGTGAAATTACTGTAGGTCAGCAACAAAACAGTTGGACATTTATCACATCCCTGGAAACCAGTTTATATGCAAAAAGTGTACTGAACTGGCTAGTCTTCAACTGTAGGAGCAACAAAACAGTTGGACATTTCTCATCCCTGAAAACCAGGTTATAGACCTTTAAAAATCTAAACAATTGAATAATTCAAATCTTTTTTTATTATGCTCAAAGCTCTTGGGGACTCTATGCTATCTACTACTGAAGACTACTCCAAATTGATGTTCACAATTCTTGGTAAGGCCCTGATGGCCTGTAGTTTTCAGTGATCTATAACTAATTTTCAATCCAGTAGTTGCAGTAAAGTGCAAAATAATGATTAATTAATGCCTTCTAACAGCCAATAAGAAACGAAGTAGAATGGTGCAGTTTCTTTAGACATATAAGATTTTTGACCATCCCGAAAAGGTTGAATAGAACAAGATTACAATGACAACAAACAAATTTTGTTGGAGTGTGAGAATCTAGAACATTTAATTCTTTGTGTAATTTTTCATGCATTTATAATATTTTTCTAGCGGTACACAATGCAGGTACCAACTCCACAGCAAAGTAATACACGTCTTTTATAAGGAAGATACTCTATGATTTGAAAACTGGTACAACGCTTAAAAAAATTTCTGTAACGGTCGACGTCAGGCCCAATATAATTCTGCAATACAAAACACTTCCTAACATGCTATTTTTTCTAACATCCGTTCACACCGATTACAAATGGCAATACATTTTCCTAGACCTGTTTCCCCGACTGCTGCAGGCTTTCTAAGAAATCTCTTATTACGGACAGTAAAATGTTCCAGTTTCCTGCAATTACAACCATGTCCCATGCATGTGCTAAAATCTATCAAACGAGCGATGATCAATTGATGTTGCCAAGTGCCGAAATGATTCTCAAAACAAAAAAGTTACAGGTGGTGAATACAAAAACAAATGGTCCTATCCATCCACAACCGACCTTGTCTAAGACTTATAACCCTTACGTTGTTCTCGTTCCTTTTACTTCTGTGTTTCTTCTCGAGCTAACGGCCAACACTCGCCGAAAGAGAAAAAGACGTCCAACAACTTTGGTGGCCATCTTGAATTTACGAGCTCGATCACGTGGTCACGCGTCGACCAATCAGGATGTCGGCAGAGGTCTCTCTCCTTCCTCTCATTTTCCTCTCGCCGTGAAGAAACCTTTGCTAACAGGGAAGCCAATTCTGCTCTCAATTCAAGAAATTAAAATGTCCGCTACGATCGTGCGCTACTAGACGTTCTTCGATCTAAATAAAGATGTTTGGATTCAAAAAAGATTTCACGTTTAATAACGCAAAGAAACCAAATAATAAAAGTCGTTCAAATTACCAAAAAAAAAAAGAAGAAGAAGAAAAGAAACATAAGACGTGCCAATCTGCACCGAACCCGGCTCTTCAGGTTTGAAATTGCCCGTGTTAGCCACTCAACAAACATGCACTCGCATACCGTAACCGGTTAAAACTTGCAATTGGTATATAAATACGAACTAATACCGCAAACAACACGGCAAATAATTAACTTCTATTTGTTTATATGCAGTCGCATGAGGCTGGCTGCTTCAACAAAAACAAGAGAATTCTTACTTTCTTCTCACAGATGACTCTTGTTTGCGGAGTTTGTAACCTTTCTTGGTTTGGAGGGAATGAAGATTGTCTTCTCTGCTCCACGTGTTCCTTTGCGAAGTCGAGCGAAGCGAGTGTTAAGAAAACCAGCAGGTTCTTATTTTAAGACCATGATTAAGACACGATCATACTAATTCTTATAATAAGAACTTTTTCTTCTTTCTGTGCCTTAGATTTAAGATCTAATTTACTCAACATTTCTTACTTTTGTGCCATAGTTTTGAGAAAAAAAATTCTTAAAATGAAGTTTAAAATCAAAATCACTTTTCTTAATTTTTGTGTTACAATTTTGAGAAAAAATGTTCTTAATTTGAAGTTTAAAATCAAAGTTACATTTCTTAATTTGAGAATGTGCGAACTAAAAAAGAATGGTTATCTTGATTCAAGAATCCTAGTTTTAGAGTGGTCATAGGTCACCCAAGAAGGACACAAAGCCCATCAAACATTTCATCAATCATGGAATTGTCTGTTGGCTGAGCCGGCTAAATCATACATTTTGCACCATCTAAGGTAGTTCCTTTCAACAGTTTCCATGATTGCCAATTTTTGACCGACCACATGTTGTTGGTTAGAATGTTTTGATCCGCTAAAAACTCCAGACCACATACATATTCAGAGGTTCCAGTGTTGTTTGTTTGTCCCAGTTTCCAAAGCAAGGAAGTAGGAGACGTCAATTTGCAGCGGGAAGTTTGAGCAGTGAAGCCACGAGGGGAATGGGATGGAGGCTTGTTTCGGCTTTTTAAAACCGGACTGTAACTGGCGGCTGTGCTACAGAAAGTTCTGTCTCCCTTTGACGCGTTTTGACTTCATCAAGGTTCACATGTCAAAACAAATGTCTTCCTATACTTACGTGTCAAGAACCCAACTCTTGCCAACAAATTGAAACTTATGACCCCTATTAGTAATCACGTGGGCGGAAAAAAGCACGGAGGTCTGGGAGATTATGTTTCCACTTCCGGCTTGTTAAAATCTCCCTCCTCCTGCACCTACACTGTCATTAGAACTGTGTATCTACACAATAACCATTCAACTGTTGTTGGACATCTCATTTAGTGCTCCAGTTAGTTTGGAAGCAAACGCGCAAGAACCAATGATTAGAAGCTTCGCAATTTCCCAGCGAACTTGTTGAAAGAAAAAATAATTAAGCATTTTAATTAAGAGACATATTTGTTTAACACAAATCAATTACTTATTTCTTTTATTTTTCAGGGCATCTAACTTGAAAGTTGAGTTAAAAGCTACCGACAAATTTGATGTTTGAAGAATGTTGCATGTTACCTTCCAGAAGTCCATCTTTCTTGTTATCCAAGTTGCTCTGTTCGATTTTGTCCTGCAAACCAGGGCTGATGGAATGAGGAGTTGCTCGAATTTCACTTGCTGTATCGAGAGCTATGCTGACATTTATAAATCTCTAACATTAGAGGACAACAGTTTTAACATTGAATCCGCACTGTATCCGGCAATGAAGCCATCATCTCTTGTTGTCAAAGTACAAATCTTTGGACCCAATCATACATCTCTCACAAATTACACTTGGAGTATCAATTGCTTGTATGTTGCTTTCCCAGCTGAAGTTCTGCAAGTGTTGTCTTTTGGCTCAATTCTTGTGACACCCCGCACACAGCATCTAAACGTGTGTATTCCATATTTCTGTCGGAATTTTTCATCAGTGAAGGATCAAAAAGACCTCATGAAAGGTGTATTAGCTGCGGTAAGTGTTAATCACGGTCTTTGTCGTCATGAACGTAATGAATGTTCTTTGGTTTATTTTAATTTGTATATTTTCAACTCGAATAGAAGTTGGACGGGTGCCCCCACCGTGTTAAATCAGTTTACATTCAGTACGGAATTTCACTCCTGGCAAAGCGAGACTCACTATTTTGTTGGGCTCCTGTGAGATCCAGTGTCAGTGTACACTTTACAGCTTTGGGTCATATGTCCTGTCAGTCCGCACAACTAGTGATACTATCTAAAAATACAGATATCACTAGAACCGATAGAAGCATGTTAAAATGAAGGAGATACCATTATTTTAATAGCCTGCACAGCAAGTGTTTCCGTAGACTTTTCCGCTTGTTCGAAGCATTTCGCTTTTTGGCCGCGAAAAATGCTTCGACGCTGATGCGGGAAGCCTAGGAAAACGCTTTCTTTGCAGGGTATTATGTCTTTTATTTTCGCCTTGATGTTCTTTTCGTTATCTTGATTTTTGTGCTTTTAATCTACAGAAAGTCGGACTAAAAACTGTAAATGTATAACCCGCTCGTCTTCCAACGTTACTACACCTACAAGTTACAATGACACTGTGTTTTCTGGGCTAAACGCTTGTTACTCAGTTCTTAGTTTCAAACACGTTATAAAGTTTCATTTATACCAGCACCAACGCACCTCTCAACAACGGCCAAGATTTTTCGTTCTGGTCCTGAATTTGATCGGCCATGAATTTACTCTTACTGGAGCATTTCTACAGCGACCACCAAGCTCTCGAAAGAATACATCGTCTCAGTACCCTCAACCCAACCTCTCCACAACGGCAACATACTCAACAAAATGTGCGAAATAGTGTTTGTTTTCTAAGCGCTTGGAATTTGCAGTCACCCACCAGCTAACTATATTAAATTGGCCTGCGTGGCAGGCACTAAAAGGGAAGGGAGGTTAGAAAGAGCGACACGCGAACGGCGAACACGAGGAAAAAGAACGGTGCTTTCGATTCCCTGTTTTCCTCCCTTTTCATCTTTTCAGCGAGTGCCACGCAGGCTAATATTAAATCCAGTCAGTTAATTTTCGCTTGAGTATGATTGGCCCGTAACTAAAATAAAGGGCTGTGCACTTAAGCTTGCTATTGGCAGTAAAAATATGTTTTGTTTTGTTTTTTTGAATAAGAAGCGTCGTACTACTCTCAGTCTTGCACGTAATCTAATACTGCCTTATATATGAGGAAAGAAGTAAACAAAGACCGTCACGTGTAACATAAGAAGACAAACAATCAATCAATCAATCAATCAATAAACTTTATTTACCCTCGAATTTACAGTGTAGCACTCAAGTGCTAATATCTTCGAGCCAACTACATTAATAAATAATTATAATAAACAACACCCACATGCCTGTAAGAACTTTAATGTTAGTTTATATTAATTTTGTTTCAGCTTCAAGATCTGGCCGTGAGCCCAGGAGTACGGGATCCAAGACTGAACACAGCAGAGTGTGTTATAGAGGGACACGAACCAGACATAACGGATACAGGACGCAGTCCATATATTAAAGCAATTTTATGGTGTTCTTTTATGTTTGCAGTCCCAGCTGGCCCCTATTTAGCCTTTGTAATTCTGGATGTTCTCAAAAAGCGTTCAAATCGGCTAGATGCTTCTCTTTTTTGCTGGTGTAAATGTAAGTGTGGCCAATCTTGTCAAACACGGCAAGACCCTCTGACAAGCTCAATAATTTCTGTATTTTTTATCTTGGTTTTTATAGAGTGTGGAATTTTTGTGTTTGTTATTGTACGTTTAGCGTCCGGGAATGCTCCATTTGATATCTACATTATTTTTGGGCTCTTGGTTACAGAAGGAGCTGTGTTAAGCTGCCTTAAATCTCCTGGCTGTTGCACATGTGACAGCCTTGCAAATTTCATCACAGGAATAAGTACAAACCTAAGCGTTTACCATTTCTGTTGGTTAGTGATCGGCGTTATGATAAACCCAACTTGGGGCTTAGCAGTTTTATTGATAGTCTGCTTTTTTGTTATTGCCTTGACGTTTGCACTCTACAAGATTTTTGACGTAGAAGAATGCTGTGACTTCAAGTATTTCATCAAATGTGTGGTTAGTTTCTGTGGTGTTTGTTCGCTTGTTGTATCAGCGGTTTTGACTGGACAGTCATTCTATGGAAGGGAGACTGCAGATGATGTCATGAAAACTGTGCTGTTATATGTTATCAGTGGTTTAATATCTTGGATGTCCTGGAAGCTGCTCTCTCTTCAGAGAAATGGAGAAAGAAGTGAGGAGGAAAATACAATAGAACTTGATAATAAGAGAGAGTAGATCGAGCGCCTGCTTTTAGTAGATTAGAAAAATGTCCTTATTGAGCGTGAGTTCAGTAGTTCAGAGGCGGATCCAGGAGTGGGGCAGAGGGGATTACAGCTCCCTTTGAGCTTTTCTTTTCCCCTTCAAATTTGACTTTCCTTTCTTCATCATAAGGGGCAAATTTAACACTAGTCTAGACCCCCAAGGCCCAGGGACGTTTGCCTTTCGCAAGTACTTTTAACCCCCCCCCCCCCCCCCTTCAGAAAATTCTTGATCCGCCCCTTTAGTTCTTGATAAACGTTTGAAATGTCAGGGGGAAGTGTGAATACGCAGAAAGTGGGAGCCCCCACGGTTTTCCGTTACAACTTTTAGTGAGAGAAAAATAAGTAAGTAGGTAAGTAAGCAAGAAAGTTAGTGTTTCACTTTTGGTTTCGCTTCAAACGGGACAAATGGGTGACACTAAAACGTTAAAATTATCGTCAGTGAAATTAAAATTTTGAATTAAAAGCTCAACATATAACTTTAATATTAGAAGTTGCTAGCTAGAAATCTCCATCTCGTATGGAGGTGCAGTTCATCAGGTTCACTGATTTTCGCGGGAATTTAATAAAGCAAACAAAGATGGAAATAACAACTCCTGCCTCCGTCTACCATGAATTAATTCTAAGGTTCAGCTAGAAGAAGTCCTCAAGGTAAGTTTTCCCAGAATTTTGTTTTTTGTTTGTTGACTCTGATCGGTGTAGACACAAGAACAATGACGAATTTTGTTTGTTCGTTTGTTTGTTTTCTGTTATGCTAGCGCGGAGTTTACTCTGTGCGTGCTCTTGTACTTGTGCTTCAAATATGCTTACGTTTGTTTTTGCGTGTCACTACTAAAAACTGGTGTTTTCCTCAAGAAAAAAGGGAATATGAAGCGGAATTTTAAAGAAACCACCAAAATGTCTTTATTAAACCTGGTTGAAAGTCAGTCAAGAGGGTGAAACAAAAGCAAATCAGTTGGCGTATCACCGACAATACCTTGCCATCCGTTACAGTTCCAGCGGAAAAGGCTTCTAGAAATGTTGTTCCTGCGAATCTGATGGGCCAAGACCAAAGTTGGAAAAGAAGACGTTTTTATGAGCTTCCAACCACCATAAAGGCTCCCTTTAATTTTTCAACCTTAGAACTACATAAGGTATTTCAGACAAACCACCGTTACAAAGCCTACCCAAACGGGGTCGCAAATGGACACATGTACAAGTTGGAAAGTAGCGTTGAAACCTTGCGTCCACTTTGATCAAACTTAAGTCACACTTTCCCTGAGCATCAGGCTTTTCGAGTCCATACCCTCCCCACCCCCCTTAGGCGGACCTGATACTCAGGTTAACTCTTCGCAAGATTGCGTACGTTTTTCACGCGGCGTTTGGCCACCCAAAGCAAGTCGACACGAGTTGGTCTCAGTATTGTTTACTTTAGTATCAGTGCGGGCGGGCTGCACTGAAGTCATTTTTTTTCAGCTTTCCTTCTACTCACCTAGTCCATTTGTGTACCTATTGCAAGTCTGTCCATGCAAGTTCGCACCATCAAACTTGCGTTGACTGCGCAGGTCTCCCTTTGGCTAAGGTTTAATGTCGTACTCCCTTGAATAATAAGGATTTACTTTTAGCTTAAAAGTGAACCGAGTTGAAAAGGGTCACTTTAGCCTCCAGGAATACCTTAATTACCCAGTGTGTTAAAGACTACTGTTTTTTTCGTTTTTTTTCCTCTCCTCTGGTATCGATTGTCGCTCCTGTGCATCTCATGACACTTGTTTTTTAAGTGCCTAGCTAAGCTTACCTCAAAGGCCTTGCAAAGTGGAGAAGGGTGATGTTTTCTTTTTTGAAATAACTTGTTGCGTTCCAGAGATAGAGAGCACCAAAACTGATGACGTCATATGTGGTTACAGCATGGGGACAGATCACACAATCAAGGATATCTCTGGAAAGAATGGGTCAAGGTTGAATTGAAACTTTTAAAAACCTGCATCGTGCGTTAAGGAATACACAAAATGATATATATAGTAATGTTGCCAAGGCAACAGTCTTGGCTCCAGTCTCAGTTCTGCTTGGAACCAAGTACGGCCATTTGTCTCTATAACGAGCAAGAGATGGTCCTGTTCCCAACACACACCCGTCTCCTTGGTAACCATTAAGAAGTGGATGAAGTTTTTAAAGCCCAACAACGGGGAACGTCATTCCCGCATGAAACAAAGTTGTTGCTAGTAGGGAAACTGTGACCACTTATGATCAATTGCACAAAAAACAAACAAACAAACAAAAACAAAAACTCGAATACCTCTGGAACTAGAGAGGGGGTGTTGAGGCACACGACAAGAGCCCCGGTTGCCATATGTATGTTTTTATTTCTGATTCCAGGCGCATTTTGCCTCCTGTAATAATACTGATAATAGTGATGGTACTTCGAGTTCGCCAAATTCGCTGAACAAGGCAACTGACAACAAAGCAAATCGAGCAAATTTATTTTTCGCGCAAAATCCTCGAGTTCGTGCTCCTTTTACCAGTTGAATTAAATTACTTAATGCGGATGGACGTCAAGTGTTTACGCATGAGCCCCTAGCTCGGAAGATTAGGCGACTACTCTCTACGCTATGACGTTAAATTTGATTTACCAATCCAAAACATTAAAATTAAAAAAGGGACATTGAGTTTATGAATGGGGGAAATTTACGAACTGGCATGGGAAGACGCTTTCCACTAAAAAAATATATATATATATATATAAACAGAAGGTAAAGATGAGTGAAATATGAACTGACCAGACTGAAACTCTGCTGAAACCGATGGCGCTTCTTTGTACCGCTGCAGTTATGTCCTGTGTGATCCTGTTTTGTGAACATGTCACTTGACGTAAAGAGATATGCTGGACCAATCATATCATGCCATCTACCGTAACCACGCGCCTAAAGAATGCAAACCACTGCAGACCACCGTTCTCACAGCTTCGGTCTTCGGAGTTCAAGACTAGGTTGTGCCCGCTCTATAGATGAAATCATGTAAAAAGGCATTGCAAACAAAATTATTAAGTGATTGAATCAGACTTCGTTTTGGAATATAAAAATTCTGGCTACACTAGGTACCAGAGGTTATAATCTTCCCGTTTTTGCAAAGTCGTTGGCAAAGGTCGTACAACGACCGCCGAACAATAATGAAAATAGGCACTGAACCAGTGACCAGTGTAGTACTCCATCAACTTAGTTATAAAAACAGCCTTGTAAGAATGCAACAATGCTCAGTCTAAGCCGCCTTCTATGGTTAGAATTTCCATAAAGGCTACCCATCCCGCGTGCAACAACGCTTTGCTTGAGCGCAAAAGGGACGGATTTTCCATAATATTCATGCCAGGATCGCGAAAATGTACTACTCAATTATTCTTTAATTGGTCTTTCTTTAAGATTTCTTTCACAGACTTAAATATTAGAATCCCCTTGTGCAGCGCAATAAAAAATAGTTCGATAAGAAAGTATTTTTCAATAGCATTAATTGAAATGGTGACGCTCTACACAGTCTCAAAAGTCACAACCACTTCGTGGAGCAAAATAACAGGATAAAAGAGAAATACGCTCAGTATGAATCGATCAATGAATGAATGAATGAATGAATCAATCAATCAATCAATCAATCAATCAATCAATCAAACAATCAAATTTACTTGTCAACCAATGTAGATATAAATACGTTCAGTAGATATACACTCCAGGAGATCTTCGCTCGTTCTACTGAGCTTTTCAGAGAAACTCTCTAGCGAATATGTTATATATTAATCAATTTTTACCTTTAACAGCATACTTAACAGTGCTGGAGCCGGGGAGGGACGACTCCCATGTGAACCGGACGGGAATGCTCGCCGTCTCTCTCAGAGGTGTAAATTACTGATTTTGGTACCACTGAGGGTTTCCAGGACAGAACGCCAATAGTTCTAGCCATCAAATCATTGTTTACAGTTGCACGCGAGGAAATACAAGCGCCGTCATACTGATTTTCACAGCCATCTTTTTTACAAGGTCTCATTACCATATCAAATAAAGCTTGAGCCACGCCCAGATTGTTCTCCTTAGGGGTCTAATTCACATTTTCCGTCTAGCATCCCTTTCGGTAACGAAAGAGTGAATTGCCGCCCGCGATTCTCGCACGCTAGCCTCTCCAAAGTCTCACTTTAGGTGTTCACACTCGCTCTAGGCTTTTTGTTCATAGAGCACGCGGGTTCGTATAGCGGGCCACGTACTGTATTGCCGTCTATTTCTGATACCGGAGGCACGTATCGGAACACAAGGTAACTTTAGCACAGGAGGTTCTGGGGCCACGGACGGTAACCGGAAGTTAAACGTTTCAACTTCCGGTTGACGATCGTGGCTAAAGAACGTCTGTGCTTACATTTCCTAGTATCCCAGGGTACTACCGGTAGCTACAGGCATGTTGGTGGGATATGAAAACCACAATCAAGATTGGAGACTAGAAGCCTATGCCAGGCGATCTGATGGTGGGGAGCGAAGGAAAAAGGGCGCGTAACGAAAAAATATCGCAAGCGAAAAAGAAAAGATGAACGCCTTGGAAAGCCGTTAGGACTCGGGGGGGGGGGGGGGAAACGGTTACAAAAATAAAATGAAATTAAAACAGTTTAGGCTGAGAAAAATCCATACAAGAAGTGAATGTTTCGTCGTTCAAATAACATCGCTGTCAATTAAAACCAAGACCTGAGTTTCGTCTCCCTTTCTTTAATTTGATGTGTACTCGTTGATCCTAAAAGGTACATCATTAACCTTAACCCTAATAAGTCCCAGTGTCAACTGACAAATTCTCCTTATTAGTATCCTTACATTCCATATTTCGAAAATACAAGTACATATTACTCACCGTGCAAAGTTTAAAGTCGAAATTCGTACGGGAAGTTCGATTATTTTAACTGTAATTTTCGAACTCGGCTTGCCGTCATTAATCAATTCAAAAATGACCGGGACGAGTTGGGCCGAGTTGGCCCAGAGAGGAAGTGACGTAGAAGTCTCAACACAACAAAACTAACGTGCCTACTTTCTTATGCATTCGGAGAGGTGTGAGGGTTCGCAAGATTCATCTCTTCGATTTTGAGCTGCAGTATGCGTGGTCGGCGCTCAGTTGTTGAAGATTACGGCAAAAAAAGCATCGATGAATCGGAAATTTCCATTCACAGTTCATTGACGAGTGGGTACGTTTATTTTAAGCGGTAAAGCTTCGTTTGCGTGCACCGGAAGGACTTCAATGCTGTTGGACACTATTTGCTCTGTGTATTTTACGGCTGAATGATTTCCTCAAGCATTTTATGACAAAGGTACAAGGAAATATTTGAAACCAGGATCAGTTCCAGCCATCAGGAAGAAAAACATCAGCAATCATATCTGAGCGAGTTCGTCGAATGGTGGGCGAATATTTATTTGCCGTTTGTGCTAACATCACATGTACGGTAAGATACACATTTCCTGTCATACCTATGAGATACTTCGCTCGGTTGTCTTGTGCATATACATGTATAAGTCCCAACAGATTTCGGCTTAACTGCATAATATGTGCCCCTTCGCATGAACTCACCTGATGAACTATTTTCTGTGTCGCCGCCAAGCCGGGTCCGCGATGTGCAGAATTTATTTTTATTTAACTTGGCTACGTGGTACGTGGTAGCAAAACATTACCGTGTATTCTGTGTACTATTAACGTTCCCCACTTAAACTTCCGCTAAAAGAATATTATTTGAAGTTCCTAGAAACTAGTGGACCATAACAGAACATCACCGTGCATTCCTCGTTCTACAAACGAAAACATTACGCGAAATTTCTTTGAATTACTCGGCCACATACATGTATAACGTGAAAATATAAGCAACCGAGCTTAATCGACCATAACAAACCTTGCTGTGTATTGCTTGTTCTTTTTACTGCGTAGCCAGCTCCTAACATCCCTCGTACATTTCAATTTATCTCTCTCCACGTACCGCTTAGCCAACTTCAATTAATTTCTCTTGGCGTACGGCGTAGCGAGCTCCCAAAGTCGTACATAATTAGCTATAAGTTCAAGAGCCTTTCACCGCGTTCGGGGGAGCCACTTCTCCGATCTCTTAGTAACGCTTTCGATGTGACGGCGTATTCCACAGTTTATACCTAGACTTCTGATGGTAAATCAGAGTTTATCTCTATTAAATCGCATTTGCTTGTTTACTGGGTAGTAAGATTGCTGCGTTCGCACAATTACACGGGCGATTCGCGACATCGCTTCTTTAACGTGAATTTATTTTCCTCGACCTTTTGTCTCATCCATAAAATTCTGAATGTATGTTAGGCTCAGGGCTCTATATTTATTCAAAAAACTTTCATGTAGCGTTAAGGGGGCTTTTCTTTTAGAAGGGAGCTTATTATTATAGGATTTATTATCTTTAGGTCTAAAATCTTTCTAACTGCAATTCAGGATACTGCAAAAAAACTGTGAACTGATAACAACAACAAATTCAACCCGCATCGACAAGAAAAAAAAGCAAGAGTAAGAAACAGCGGAGGAAGCCCAACACGACAGACATGTGAAACAGTTAAATTTGTTGTATTATCGGAAGGATTTCAGTGATTTAGGATAATTGGGATATTTGTTCGGCTTCTTGATTCATTCTTGCATTGTGAGACGACTTCCTCTTCGGTAGCGAGAGGCTCTAAACTGTCATCATATGGCGCAACTTCTGTGAGTTTGCTGACTTCGCCAAATAAAATTTGTTCTAAATCGCTCTCAAGAGAACTGGACAACAAATCCGACGGAAAGCACATCGATATAATGCAATGTTTGGCTCTCTATTTTCGACTCTTCATTATACTCTTCTCTGGCCTTTGTTGTGGCGATGGTTGAGACTTCTACGTCACGAGCATAATTCACGTGGTTAGAGATAAGACCGCTTCCATGAAATTCGCGGGCTTCTCTTTCGCGAACTGAGTAATGGCGGACGGGTTTAATGCGGTTTTCGGACATATATTCCTGGGCCGTGTAAGCATATATCGATCTAATTTATCACTTTTCATATAATATGGCATCTATTGAACAGTTTGAAGTTAACAAAAGGTGAAAACAAAACAAGAAATTTTCATCGTAGTAGCACTTTAACTTTTAAAAACGTACATCAACTTCTTTTGAGGACTTAACCGTAGAAGTTGAGGAGTAATGACATTTCTCAGTTATAAAAGACCTTTTGTAAAACATTCTCACCCCTTGGTATGTACTGAACTAGTTTGCCAAATTTTCTAAGAAATAAAAAAAATGTCAGAGAGGCATCAACTTTAAAGTGATTAGATAAAACCATTCTAAGAGGTAAAGTAGCCTCACTTGACTTAGATAGCTAGATAGTTTATTGAAGTTTTAAAATTACAGCTCTAGAGCTGAATTAGATAAAACTTTACAAATGAATTCAAATAATAAAACTATGCTAAGATGTGAAACACGAAAAACACCTAATAACGGTATTAACTACGGTATGATTTTTTCAATGAAAATTAAATAACTATGCCGGTTTCTCGAATACTAGATAACAGGACAGCACTATGAAACTGCACACAAGGAATCGTTTTGATTTTATCTTTTCCGTCATTTTGTTGGTTTCCTTTTTCCTTGTGTTGATTTACGGCCTATTCACGTGACTAACGAGTTAAAATACTGGTAACACGATACCGACACTGTATAATATTGTGTTGGAAATCATGCTAATTTTCAGTGCATATATCTCACCAAACTCAAAAGAAAATAAAAGTTTAATTAGAGAAAACACGGAGCGAGCAAGCGAACATCCTCTATTGAAGGAGTTAGACAGTACACCTTCTTTGAAGCACTTTGTCGGCTTTTTAAAAAGCCCTCAATCGACTGCATGACTAATGAGAATAATTATTGAACAGTCATGAAAGAGTCAGGAGGGAAATGTATCCGAACTTCCTTTTCATAATTTCTTTTGTTATATCAACCAAAGATTCTATTTTAGTCGGGTAACAAGCTTGCGACAGCTTTAAAAGCGCCTTAACAATTAAATGGCTTTTTCAGCTCGTAATGAAAGCAACAAAACTTTAATTTATGTCTGACAGGCTGAGCCACTTGGCTTCTACATTTCAACTCGCTCTGTGTTTAAAAACTAATTAACGGCTCTTAAAACGTCCACGTAATTACGTACTCTTTTTTACAAAGTGGATATTTGTTTTGTTGTTTTCTTCAAAACGTAGAGGAGATTGGAGATGGAGGAAACTCAAACGTCTTAAACTTAAAACCAAGAGAATAGGATACGGTCGCCATATGCTTCTTTGACAGACTGACTGAAGTCACCTTAAGACAAATACAACTTTGTCAGAGTTGTGTTAGTCTGAAGAGCAGCAGCAAGTGCAGCAGCCCCTTCAGCACCAAGGTTATTGAGGGACAAATCCAACTCTGTCAGAGTTGTGTTAATCTGAAGAGCAGCAGCAAGTGCAGCAGCCCCTTCAGCATCAAGGTTATTGTCAGACAAATACAACACTGTCAGAGTTGTGTTAGTCTGAAGAGCAGCAGCAAGTGCAGCAACCCCATCAGCACCAAGGTTATTGTGTGACAAATACAACTCTGTCAGAGTTGTGTTAGTCTGAAGAGCAGCAGCAAGTGCAGCAACCCCTTCAGCATCAAGGTTATTGTGTGACAAATACAACTCTGTCAGAGTTGTGTTAGTCTGAAGAGCAGCAGCAAGTGCAGCAGCCCCTTCAGCACCAAGGTTATTGTGTGACAAACCCAACACTGTCAGAGTTGTGTTAGTCTGAAGAGCAGCAGCAAGTGCAGCAGCCCCTTCAGCACCAAGGTTATTGTGTGACAAACCCAACACTGTCAGAGTTGTGTTAGTCTGAAGAGCAGCAGCAAGTGCAGCAGCCCCTTCGGCACCAAGGTTATTGCGTGACAAATCCAACATTGTCAGAGTTGTGTTAGTCTGAAGAGCAGCAGCAAGTGCAGCAGCCCCTTCAGCACCAAGGTTATTGTGTGACAAATCCAACTCTGTCAGAGTTGTGTTAGTCTGAAGAGCAGCAGCAAGTGCAGCAGCCCCTTCAGCATCAAGGTTATTGTCAGACAAATCCAACTCTGTCAGAGTTGTGTTAGTCTGAAGAGCAGCAGCAAGTGCAGCAACCCCATCAGCACCAAGGTTATTGTGTGACAAATACAACTCTGTCAGAGTTGTGTTAGTCTGAAGAGCAGCAGCAAGTGCAGCAACCCCTTCAGCATCAAGGTTATTGACAGGCAAATACAACTCTGTCAGAGTTGTGTTCGTCTTTAGCGCTTCAGCCAGCACAACAACCTGATCATAACCACCTCTTGCACGAACGACAATGCTTTCAAGTCTCAGAAGCAAGCCAAAGGTACGTGCCAATTCCAAATGAAAATCACTCTGTTCTTTTTTGCATTCTGCAATGCACTTCAATGCAAAATCAATCTGATCTTGGTGGACATGAATCGTTATACTCTTGATAAGGGCCAATGCTGTTTCTTCAGACTGCGTAGCTAGCAAACAAAGATGGAAATAACACCTGCTGCCTCCGTCTGTCACGAATTAATTCCAAGGTTCAGCTAGAAGAGGTCCTCATGGTAAGCTGTCCCAGAATTTTGTTTTTTGTTTCTTGACGCTGATCGATGCAGGCACAAGCCTAATGACGAATTTTTTGTTTGTTTTCTGTTATGCTAGCGCGGAGTTTACTTTGTGCGTGCTCTTTTACTTGTGCTTCAAATATGCTTGCGTTTGTTTTGCTTGTCACAACTAAAAACCGATGTTTTCCTCAAGAAAAAAGGGAATATGAAGCGGAATTTTAAAGAAACCACCGAAATATCTTTATTAAACCTGGTTGTAAGTTAGTCAAGAGGATGTGACAAACGCAAATCAGCTGGCGTATCACCAACAATACCTTGCGATCCGTTACTGTTCCAGCGGAAAAGGCTTCTAGAAATATTGTTCCTGCGAATCTGATGGGCCAAGACCAAAGTTGGAAATGAGACGTTTTTATGAGCTTCCAACCACCATAAAGGCTCCCTTTAATTCAACCTTAGAATACATAAGGTATTTCAGACAAACCACCGTTACAAAGCCTACTCAAACGGGGTCGCAAATGGACACATGTACAAGTTGGAAAAAAGCGTTGAAACCTTGCGTCCACTTTGATCAAACTCAAACTCACACTTTCCCTGAGCATCAGGCTTTTCGAGTCCATACCCTCCCCACCCCCTTTAGGCGGACCTGATACTCAAGTTAACTCACTCCCAAGATGGCGTACTTTTTTCACGCGGCGTTTGGCCACCCAAAGCAAGTCGACACGAGTTGGTCTCAGTATTGTTTACTTTAGTATCAGTGCGGGCGGGCTGCACTGAAGTCATTTTTTGTTTTCAGCTTTCCTTCTACTCACCTAGTCCATTTGTGTACCTATTGCAAGTCTGTCCATGCAAGTTCGCACCATGAAAGTTGCGTTGACTGCGCAGGTCTCCCTTTGGCTAAGGTTTAATGTCGTACTCCCTTGAGTAATAAGGATTTACTTTTAGCTTAAAAGTGAACCGATTTGAAAAGGGTCACTTTAGCCTCCAGGAATACCTTAATTACCCAGTGTGTTAAAGACTACTGTTTTTTTCGTTTTTTTTTTCCTCTCCTCTGGTATCGATTGTCGCTCCTGTGCATCTCATGACACTTGTTTTTTAAGTGCCTAGCTAAGCTTACCTCAAAGGCCTTGCAAAGTGGAGAAGGGTGATGTTTTCTTTTTTGAAATAACTTGTCGCGTTCCAGAGATAGAGAGCACCAAAACTGATGAAATCATGTAAAAAGGCATTGCAAACAGAATCATTAAGTGATTGAATCAGACTTAGTTTTGGAATATAAAAATTCTGGCTACACTACAGGGGCACCCAACGACAAGATTTTAGCAAAATACTAGAAATATCATTTTCTGCTTTCTTAGATTCTCTCAGAGCTTTTTAAAGGCATATTTGTTTCAGCTAACACAGATTGATCTGTTCGGCGTTCTTAGCTGAAAATTTAGGCCGCAGAAAATTTTAGGAAACAGAATCCTATCCGCCGAATTTCCGAGCTGCTGATGGCTCTCCGAAAATGCTAGCTGACCTTATTCTGCCCTCTAAACAACATATTTGTCCCTCCGAAAACAATAGGAACTAATAAGTGCTCTTGTTGCGAAAGTCTGAGGTCATGTTTCTCCAAAGAAATCTCTAGCTTTCACGGCAATTAAATCCGAAAATCTCAGTCGATTTTAGGCCTTCCGAACAGATATATTCCCGAAACGAACCGATGGGTGCCCCTGACACTAGGTACCAGAGGTTACAATTTTCCTGTTTTTGTAAAGCCGCTGGCAAAGGTCGTACAACGACCGTCGAACAATAATGAAAATAGGCACTGAACCAGTGACCAGTGTAGTACTCCATCAACTTAGTTATAAAAACAGCCTTGTAAGAATGCAACAATGCTCTAAGCCGCCTTCTATGGTTAGAAATTCCATAAAGGCTACCCATCCCGCGTGCAACAACGCTTTGCTTGAGCGCAAAAGGGACGGATTTTCCATAATATTCATGCCAGGATCGCGAAAATGTACTACTCAATTATTCTTTAATTGGTCTTTCTTTAAGATTTCTTTCACAGACTTAAATATTAGAATCCCCTTGTGCAGCGCAATAAAAATAGTTCCATAAGAAAGTATTTTTCAATAGCATTAATTGAAATGGTGACGCTCTACACAGTCTCAAAAGTCACAACCACTTCGTGGAGCAAAATAACAGGATAAAAGAGAAATACGCTCAGTATGAATCGATCAATCAATGAATCAATGAATCAATCAATCAATCAATCAATCAATCAAATTTATTTGTCAATCAATGTAGATATAAATACGTTCAGTGGGTATACACTCCAGGAGATCTTCGCTCGTTCTACTGAGCTTTTCAGAGAAACTCTCTAGCGAATATGTTATATATTAATCAATTTTTACCTTTTGCTGGAGCCGGGGAGGGACGACTCCCATGTGAACCGGACGGGAATGCTCGCCGTCTCTCTTAGAGGTGTAAATTACCGATTTTGGTACCACTGAGGGTTTCCAGGACAGAACACCAATAGTTCTAGCCATCAAATCATTGTTTACAGTTGCACGCGAGGAAATACAAGCGCCGTCATACTGATTTTCACAGCCATCTTTTTTACAAGGTCTCATTACCATATCAAATAAAGCTTGAGCCACGCCCAGATTGTTCCCCTTAGGGGTCTAATTCACATTTTCCGTCTAGCATCCCTTTCGGTAACGAAAGAGTGAATTACCGCGCGCGATTCGCGCACGCTAGCCTCTCCACAGTCTCACTTTAGGTATTCACACTCGCTCTAGGCTTTTTGTTCATAGAGCACGCGGGTTCGTCTAGCGGGCCACGTACTGTATTGCCGTCTATTTCTGATCCCGGAGGCACGTGTCGGAACACAAGGTAACTTTAGCACAGGAGGTTCTTGGGCCACGGACGGTAACCGGAAGTTAAACGTTTCCCTTCTAACGCATTTTGACTCCATACCGCCATCACGCCAGCCACCAGACACCAAGACAAGAGATTCCAGCCTTTGGTAAGAAGGAAAAGCAAGCCAACAAAAAGAACATTCAACTTCCGGTTGACGATCGTGGCTCAAGAACGTCTGTGCTTACATTTCCTAGTATTCCAGGGTACTACCGGTAGCTACAGGCATGTTGGTGGGATATGAAAACCACAATCAAGATTGGAACTAGAAGCCTGTACCAGGCGATCTGATGGTGGGGAGCGAAGGAAAAAGGGCGCGTAACGAAAAAATATCGCAAGCGAAAAAGAAAAGATCAACGCCTTGGAAAGCCGTTAGGACTCGGGGAGGGGGGGAACGGTTACAAAAATACAATGAAATTAAAACAGTTTAGGCTGAGAAAAATCCATACAAGAAGTGAATGTTTCCCCGTTCAAATAACATCGCTGTCAATTAAAACCAAGACCTGAGTTTCGTCTCCCTTTCTTTAATTTGATGTGTACTCGTTGATCCTAAAAGGTACATCAATAACCTTAACCCTAATAAGTCCCAGTGTCAACTGACAAATTCTCCTTACTAGTGTCCTTACATTTCTTATAGTTCTCGTTGAGATAAATTGTATAAATATCAACACAGCTCATCTTTGGTGATCATTCCCTTAATTCGTATGATCTGTTAGATTAATTATGCATTGATCACAGAGAGAGGTTTGATATTGATCACTACTGGGACTATAAGTGTTCAGATAGTACTTATGAATTAACAACATTTAACTTTTAAAAACGTACATCAACTTCTTTTGAGGACTTAACCGTAGAAGTTGAGGAGTAATAACATTTCTCAGTTATAAAAGACCTTTTGTAAAACAATCTCACCCCTTGGTATGTACTGAACTAGTTTGCCAAATTTTCTAAGAAATAAAAAAAAATGTCAGAGAGGCATCAACTTTAAAGTGATTAGATAAAACCATTCTAAGAGGTAAAGTAACCTCACTTGACTTAGATAGCTAGATAGTTTATTGAAGTTTTAAAATTACAGCTCTAGAGCTGAATTAGATAAAACTTTACAAATGAATTCAAATAATAAAACTATGCTTAGATGTGAAACACGAAAAACACCTAATAACAGTATTAACTACAGTATTATTTTTTCAATGAAAATTAAATAACTATGCCGGTTTCTCGAATACTAGATAACAGGACAGCACTATGAAACTGCACACAAGGAATCGTTTTGATTTTATCTTTTCCGTCATTTTGTTGGTTTCCTTTTTCCTTGTGTTGATTTACGGCCTATTCACAAGACTAACGAGTTAAAATACTGGTAACACGATACCGACACTGTATAATATTGTGTTGGAAATCATGCTAATTTTCAGTGCATATATCTCACTAAACTCAAAGAAAATAAAAGTTTAATTAAAGGAAACACGGAGCGAGCAAGCGAACATCCTCTATTGAAGGAGTTAGACAGTACACCTTCTTTGAAGCACTTTGTCGGCTTTTTAAAAAGCCCTCAATCGACTGCATGACTAATGAGAATAATTATTGAACAGTCATGAGAGTTAGGACGGAAATGTATCCGAACTTCCTTTTCATAATTCGAATAACTTTTTCTTTTTTTTATATCAACCAAAGATTCTATTTTAGTCGGGTAACAATCTTGCGACAGCTTTAAAAGCGCCTTAACAATTAAATGGCTTTTTCAGCTCGTAATGAAAGCAACAAAACTTTAATTTACGTCTGACAGGCTGAGCCACTTGGCTTCTACATTTCAACTCGCTCTGTGTTTAAAAACTAATTAACGGCTCTTAAAACGTCCACGTAATTACGTACTCTTTTTTACAAAGTGGATATTTGTTTTGTTGTTTTCTTCAAAACGTAGAGGAGATTGGAGATGGAGGAAACTCAAACGTCTTAAACTTAAAACCAACAGAGTAGGATACGGTCGCCATGTGCTTCTTTGACAGACTGACTGAAGTCACCTTGAGACAAATACAACTTTGTCAGAGTTGTGTTAGTCTGAAGAGCAGCAGCAAGTGCAGCAACCCCTTCAGCATCAAGGTTATTGCAAGACAAATCCAACTCTGTCAGAGTTGTGTTAGTCTGAAGAGCAGCAGCAAGTGCAGCAGCCCCTTCAGCATCAAGGTTATTGCAAGACAAATTCAACTTTGTCAGAGTTGTGTTAGTCCGAAGAGCAGCAGCAAGTGCAGCAGCCCCTTCGGCATGAAGGATATTGTCACACAAATTCAACTTTGTCAGAGTTGTGCTAGTCCGAAGAGCAGCAGCAAGTGCATCAGCCCCTTCAGCATCAAGGTTATTGTGAGACAAATTCAACTTTGTCAGAGTTGTGCTAGTCCGAAGAGCAGCAGCAAGTGCATCAGCTCCTTCAGCATCAAGGTTATTGTCAGACAAATTCAACTTTGTCAGAGTTGTGTCAGTCCGAAGAGCAGCAGCAAGTGCAGCAGCCCCATCAGCACCAAGGTTATTCCAAGACAAATTCAACTTTGTCAGAGTTGTGTTAGTCTGAAGAGCAGCAGCAAGTGCAGCAACCCCTTCAGCATCAAGGTTATTGTCAGACAAATTCAACTTTGTCAGAGTTGTGTTAGTCCGAAGAGCAGCAGCAAGTGCAGCAACCCCTTCAGCATCAAGGTTATCGTCAGACAAATTCAACTTTGTCAGAGTTGTGTTAGTCTGAAGAGCAGCAGCAAGTGCAGCAACCCCTTCAGCATCAAGGTTATTGTCAGACAAATCCAACTCTGTCAGAGTTGTGTTCTTCTGAAGAGCAGCAGCAAGTGCAGCAACCCGTTCAGCATCACGGTTATTGCCAGGCAAATACAACTCTGTCAGAGTTGTGTTCGTCTTTAGCGCTTCAGCCAGCACAACAACCCGACCATAACCAACTCTTGCACGAACGACAACAATGCTTTCAAGTCTCAGAAGCAAGCCAAAGGTACGTGCCAATTCCAAATGAAAATCACTCTGTTCTTTTTTGCATTCTGCAATGCACTTCAATGCAAAAGCAATCTGATCTTCGTTGACATGAATCATTATACTCTTGATAAGGGCCAATGCTGTTTCTTCAGACTGCGTAGCTAGCATGCCACAAGTGAACAAAAGCACTTGTCTCAGCTGATGGAAATATCTCGTGTCAGCAGCTAAGACTTCAGGACTGATTTCTCCAATGAGAAGTTGACAACAGAGAAAATAAGCTGCAAAAAATTCCTGGAAGCTCTTGTGCATAAATCCGTAACAGGTACATGGTTTTCGCTTGCTGCTTCCAGGCTGAACTGACAGAAACCCGAATCCAGGTAAGTCCCTTGTATGATTTCCAAGCTGTTTGTCCGTGAAATACATGTTATCTTGGCACAGACCATTTAACGCTATCTTGCCAAGATGTTTTAACTGAGTTTTGTACAATTCAATCAGATCCTCAACGTTAACCGCTAATCCTTTCTTTTTCCTGTACCTTCTCAGGACACACTGTACTATTTCCACATACAGATGAGTTCTGCTTTCTGGAAACACGCCCTGAAAGTCTTCGCACAGAAGGCAAAGAAGTGCAGTGTTTAGGGGATTTGCGATTAGCTGCAGCAGGCTTGTATCATTCGTCAGCTTGTCTATGAGCTTCTGGTCTAAATTCCCTTCTTTCTCCTTGAAGAACTTGGATATAAAATCCAGAGCATCTTGCACGGTAAATCCTTCGATCTCTAGCAGAGTGCTACAGAATTTTCTCACCTGTATCCCAGCCTCGTGCCGTGCTGTAACCACAAGGCGACATTGCGAGAGCATTCTACCTTGAATGAGTTCTGAAAACTCCGGCAATTTACTGGTAGGTAACTCATCCAGTCCGTCAAGTACCAACAGGACGCTTGACTGATTGTGGCGAATGAACTCGACGAATTTATCACACTCTTTGTCGTGGATATCTCGAGGCAGAAGCTGATCATGAATGGCCTCCCAAAGGTCAGCACTGATGTCACGACATTTCAGTAATAGCACTACTTTGACTTCAGGAAAGTAATCTCCTGCTTCACTTTTCTTGGTGGCCCAATCGTAAGCAACCTTACTGCAGTAGGTTGTCTTTCCCATACCAGGGTTTCCTTCAATTAACACCGTTCTCGGGTTTGGACATTCTTCATGTGGTTGAAAGATAGCAGACATTTTAACAATGTTGCTTGTTGCTGTTCCCCTCGTTTTCTTTCTGCTGACCATGTTGAGTCTTGTGAAGATATTATCAAGATGAAAGTGAATCTCTTCACACCAAGGAAAGGGTGCAATCCATCCTTCCCGGATAGTGTACAGCCGGCGAATCCCATCAATTACCTCAGTTGGGTCAAAGAAACCTGGGGAAGAAATACGGATATCAAAGTTCACCTCGGAAATGATTCTGCGTCAACTATCCCTTGACTGATCTATATTCTTTTCGCTTCAGAAAATTGATATTTAGCAATTATTCGCCGAACGCAAAGTAAATAGTCGACAATATTTACTGAGCCTGAGGCGAATAATTGTTTTAGTATAATTTTGAGTTGCCGACATCAAAAAGTAAAAAAAGACGGTAAAACTTGACCAAAAAAACACACCAAAAAAAAGTAACTTATTCACCGGGTAGTGCGGTGAATATAGCATAAAAATTATACTAATTAAAAATATAACAATGTTATTTTGCCAGGGTGACCTCATCAGCATAAAAGTGCTGTTAACAATAAGGGCCTTGGAAAATTGAAACAGAAGACTATGCACTAAAAATTGTGACACGATTAAAACTAAATAAAAGCACGAACTCTATGTAAAAATTAAAAAATACCCTCTGGTCTAGATTGCTACAATTAAAAAGCGTTAAAAAGCTAAGCTGATTAAAACGGGAAAAACGTACTAAAGAACTGTCGACCAATAAAAATTTAGGGCCCGGTGTTCAAAAATTACAACAGAGTTGCACTCTTTTGTAATTACATGTAATAATGGAAACTTCTCTTACCCAAACACCATAACAAACACGGCAGCTCCTTTTTAAGTGTTCTGTGCCCTCATCGAATTTTATGTTAAGTGGCTGTCTCCCTAAGATCCTCATAACCCAAATTGGTCACAAAACAGATTTCCTTCAAATCTTGTATGTGAATTGCACTTGTCTGGGTACTTTAAAAACACTTTTCGTTTGGGCTCTAAATGCTTTCTTCGACAGTTAACAAGGGGGGTCCCCTGGTGGACAAAAATGGAAATTTTATTGGTACAAAAATGCCAATTTTCAATAACTTTGGTAACTCCTCACAACACTTAAAAAACTGATGCAGGACAAAATTCTACTGTTGGTTGATAGGTACAACTCTTCCTTATCCCACAGTGTTACTGACATTTGCATATAGTTGTTTTAAGTAGTTAAAACAGTTCCTTTTAACAACACAGTTTCACAGCTTTTATAAAAGTAGGAAAAATGGGTAAACAAAAATACATGTTAACAAAAAGTGAGACCTCATCTAGCAAATTCCTTTCAGTCATGGAAAGTTAAAGACTTGGTCTTAATAATAATAAAATAAAATCGTGCGGCCAGACGGTTTAAAGAACGTGGCGCCGCTTTGAAACACCAGTATTTCTAAATTATGCAAATTACGAACCACAACCTACGCGTGGAATTTAAGAGCAACTGTGATGCGAGCAATGCTCCCTTACATCAAGAAAACACGAAAATAGTTTCAAACAACAGCAGGACAGAAATGTAAACTGGCAACATTTCGCATATAGCTTTAATTAAAATGTACACCATTCAAATAGCTTATTAACTATGCTCAATTCACAAGATAAACAAGTTATAAAGTACATGCCGCTCGATGATTGCTAATTACGCTTTATAAAACAACCTTGATCTAGCACTATTAATCTGAGAATAAATCAATAAAAGCAAGTCATATTGATCTGAGTGTATCACAGCTTGTGTTTTGCAATCTAATTTAGCGAACACTTAATGCCATGCAAAATTAGGAAATCAACGAAGGGCATCTTGTTATGTTTTCATTTGCACCCATTACCTCAATTATTCCGGCATCTTCGATCAAATATAGATCCGTGCGTTTCAGAGATCAACTTAGAAGCTTCAAAACAGTTGGTTTTGGGAAAATTCTTTGTTCAAAAGCCTTCACTTAGACCAAGCTTTCCATGTATTACTTCTCTCGTGTTAAATTTTTCAGGCAGTAGCCGCTGACCAGTAGCTAATGTCAACAGAAAAGACCTGTCGCAGTCGCGTTTCTATTTGAATGTATGATCGCTCACCAATGAAGGGTGAATTCATTTGAAAATAAGGGCTGGACCTCATAAGGGAAAATTAAAAACTCAAATTTTTGCCCTTAATTTAGAGTTGCAAGCACTTAACCACAGTGTGTGACGTGGTTGTTATTTTTTGGTATTTTTAGCAAGGTGAAATAACGTGATAACTCGGACTTTGGGGGAGCATCTTAACATGTTTGAAAATAAACTTCTAGTTTCATCCAAGCTGTTAAATTCTGGAATCTGACCCTGGCGAAACGTCCGTACAGCAAAAATATTACTACTTGATAGAAATATCCTCTGTTGAATACTTTCTGTTTGGTAAAATAGTTGTGGCAGCTTAGTCCATGAAGACTTAATGGTTATGATCCAGTTTGCAGTATGTAGTCCCCAGAACCACCTGATCGTGGGGTACTACTCTACCAAATGTAAACTTACGATACCCCAGAAAACGTCTTGCTTTTGAAATTTCGCCCCGACTTAGTTTTGCTGCACTTTCTCTAGATTAGCAGTATACCGCCAAACATAGTGAATGTCACTTCCGGAGGGCATGTACTTAAAGGCCGGAACGCCGGAACGCCGGAACGCCGGAACACCGGAATACTAAAAGCCGGAACGCCGGAATACTTAAACCCGGAACGCCAGAATTCTTAAACCCTGAACACCAGAATATTTAAACCCAAAATGCCGGAATACCTCAACTCTAAATGACGATTTAATATACACAAGATCGCTGAAAAGACAAACAATTAGGGTTAAGCCACGCTACCGCATTATTAGCGTTACCTTCTGACTCCCGCCAAAACCATTCTCCTCACTATCCCCTCCCCAACCCCCTGCCTTACGTTTTCCCGGCAACCATAATTATTATAATTTATTTGATTACTGGGCTGTTTCACGCTGGCATCGACATGGAGGACTCTCCAGCAAGGTAAGTGTATGTAGCTGAAATTTTCTCTTTGACTTAAAGCGTTTAAAGTAACATTTACAAAGTGATAAACTGTTATTCCCTTCCTTTAGTACCAGCCAAAGTCCAGAGAAAAAGAGGTAAGATACTGAATCTTAACTAGCCTGCTCGCAGGTTTTGGCGGAGTCAGAAGGTAACGTTAATGATGTAGCGTGGCTTAACCTTAATTGTTCGACTTTTCAGCGATCTTTCGTATATTAAATCGTCATTTAGAGTCGAAGTATTCTAGCGTTCCGGGTTTAAGTATTCCGGCGTTCCGGTGTTCCGGGTTTAAGTACATGCCCTCCCGGAGTTGATCACAAACTAGCCTGGGTAGTATGAGAACCAGGCTTAATGAGTGGAAGTTACGAGTATCCTCAGATTTTTGTTAGGGATTGAATAGCAGGTGAGATATTCGAGCTCGCGCAAAAATTACTCTACTATAAGTTCTATCTCTACTAGACTACTCTTAATCTAACTGTACAGTAGACGCCCGTTACCTAGAACAGAAACTCGTTTCCTCTTGACTACCATTTTCAGTCATTTACTACTGGCATTGCCGAAGGAATTTTTGATCTCCTTGAAACCCTACTTTATTTTAAATTAACCCGATAATGGGGGAGGGGGGTGCACGGACTCTGCCTTTGGAGACCACTTGAAACTTTTCTATTATTTTTTAATGTGTGAACAAGCACCGCCAAAATTGTATTGAAAAAATTAGTTGGGAACAAATAAGTGTGGTAGCTCAATGTACAGTGAGATTCACGTTGCTAAGGCAATCAAACTTTGACAGGCGTGTTCATCTGAAATTGTTTGGTACATTACTGTTTTAACCGAAAACAAAAATGACTTTCTTACTGAAGGTGTCATGCTATTAGATAATTTTTGAGTTCTTTTATTATTTTTGGTCAATTGGGTGGCTTTCCGAAGTCTTAGGGAAATCACGAAATCCAATACAATGGATCCAATTGGAAATTATGACATAAATCTGACGTCGTGTGACGTCATCAGTATCCCTTGCCGATCTCAAAGGAGACATTCTTGGACAAAATTCTTGGACATACTTTTGACCCTCTAAGTTTCATTTTCATTACTTTATTGCTATCGGAGTTTGCTGGTGGCCTGCCCCACAACGGCTACAGAAGACCAAAGAACGCCCGGTCTAGATAGGGTTTATGTTGTCTCTTAACTGCAGCTGATTACTTTCTCAAAACTGAAGGAACCTTACAAAGCCCCAGAAATCAAAAACAGGAAGGTTATTTTCAAATCTATGAAGACGTGTCCAGCTGTACGAGTAATTTTACTTAGCTAATTTTACTTAGCTCAGCTAGCTGAGCTCCAACCCTTTTTTGCGAAAAAATTCACTATTACTTGGTGAAGGATCATGAATTCAAATTTTAGATAGCTAAGAGCCAAAACGCGAGTGCAAAATGGAGCAGTACCCGGTAGTGTTGTTGACATTAGTAACTGGTCAGCGGCTACTGCCAGAATAATATAACACGAGAGAACCCAGGAGGGAGTGATGAACTTGGGCCTGGGCACAAGCGCCGGTATTGGCGAATGAAAAACCAAGGTGTCTGGCCATCGTGACGTCACATACAAGTCTGCCCCGGAAAGTCAAACGAAAGTTAACAAATGGCTTCCTCGCAAATGTTTACAGTCCAGTTTCTCAAAAATAACTGATCAAAAAAATAAAAGAACGAAAGGTATGCTGCATGCTATAACATAAAAAGTATTCTTAATGTAAATTGGTCCTCAAAACAAAATAACAAATTGGCGATAAGACTCAAAAGATTTCATGTACGCTTTGGTCGATCGATTGAAATCGTGATCAAGATCACCTTTCGGAAGCTGTGTCTCAAAAACCCTAAGATGTGTCGCTTGGAGACAAAAACATAACTTTTATATGTATAAACTCTTTCCAATTTTAGGAAAATAAAATTGCGTAACAATTTCATTAAAATGATCAGTGGCTTTAAACATCATTAAAATGTGGAGAAGAATACTCCAATACAAAGAAACAATTACTGTGAATTCATGTGCTTGGTTCGAAGTTAATAATGGGCCAGAGTAATTCCTTACTTTGCTAAGCTATCTTGTCAAAAACGACAACGACAAAGACGACAACATTTGCTCGAGGCGAGGCAAAACTGCTGACGCGCCGGCTTTCCGGCCAAATTTGTGCCGATGACTGATTGCACTCTTATTGAATAATTATAAAAAACCACAGTCTAACAAAAACGCCAACTTTCTCAGGTTACCGATGTTAAGGGTTAACAAGGCTCTCTCTTTACTAGAATGGTCCTCAGTTTGACTGTTTTAAAATCAATTAATCTTTGAAAATCAAATGACAGGACCAATTCAATTTATTTGCGAAACGGTGATCGTTAGTTGTGGATCAAGTAGACAGTCAAACTCTTTCTAAAACACTGTGCAACCTGGACAGCAACTGAATCTAGAGGAAACTGGAGGTATTGAGAATAAATCACTGAATCACTGATCCAGATGGTACTCAAATATATCTATCAGTTTTCATAAAAAAGTACAGAACCAGATCAGCGAAAGCTTGCTTCCTCGGGCGTCCGCATCATTTGCGAGCTGATTCAGATTTTTATGTTGTTCTGCAAAAGTGTAGTTTACACGGGTTAAATGAGGTGGCAAAAATTTACTAAGTTCGATTACTCTTTCCCTAGCAATTAAATATCACTATTCTTTCCTTATACAGAAGATGGAAGCAAATACTGTAAGAAAAGTTAACTTTTAAGTGCTAAACATACCCTTCTAGGTTCGCCTTCCATTATACTCAGCTAAACCATGGGCTCCTGGCTAAACAAAGGGACTGATCATTTTTTGGGCAAATACTATACCAATTGTGTCAACTTGGGTGCTTTTGTTAAGCTATAGGCTAGTCCGTAGCCAAGTTTCAAGTTTCCCTGTGGTATATAACTGAATTAAACGAGTTCATCACAAAACCTCAGGAGGGAGTGATGAACTCGCCGCTCGGCTGGTTCGAGGTGTCTGGCCATCGTGACGTCACGACGTGAAAAGCGCGCGAGTTTGCCGAGTCTTCAAAAATGGCGCTGGCAACTATGTTAGAGTTCGGGCTACAAACGTATTTTTGTGCTATTAAGCTTTCAGCTAAGCTTGCTTTCTTGGGTAATGGAATTTTAGTCATCCCTTTTTCGATATAGGTAAGTGGCTCTTTGTCTTAACGTTAAAATCACACTTAAATAATGTTTTAAGAGTCATGTTTACTCTCTGCGATCGAAGAATTATGTGGGAAAATTGTTATTGTCCGCGTCCGAAAAAGTGTGTTTATTTCAGTTATATACCGCAGGGAAACTTGAAACTTGGCTACGGACTAGCCTATAGTTTAACAAATGCATGGTTCAATTTTACCTGTTACCATCCCCCCCCGGGCAACCCCCGGGACAAGTCCAGCCCTTCGGGCCCGGGGGTGGGGAATTGTTTGAAACAGTTTTGTCCCGGGGGTAGGGGGGCGGGGCAAACCGAAAATAACTTCTCGCTTTTCTTGTGATCACTAGCTTATCACTTCTCAGTTGACACAATGGCGGCGGACCGCGTCAGAACACTGCCTGTTTCCAGGGAAAATCTCTAGAATTTGTAGCAGACTGGTTGGAGAAGAATAATCTCTCAAAATTAAAATCTGTATTCAAAGGCACGTTTCTTATAAATTGTTAAACGAAGGTGCCTTTGATGCGTACTCGAATGGATGGCGTTCATCACAAACATAGAAATATTTCTTCAGCGTATTTGTATGAAACAGATGCACGGCTTTATAGTAAACAGAGATCTCAGTCTAGTGTTCTTGTGAAACAAGCTAAGAAAAACTCCTTTAAAATGCTGTCATCAATTTGCTCAACGGACCTCTTTTGTGCATGTGCTAATAAAACACGCGGTGAAGAACATTTCTTTACTCGCCAGCAGAATGTCAGTGCGGTTAGACTTTTTTCTTTTTCAATGTAGTGTCCATGTTTTTTAATACTATGTAATATCCTTCGTTCAGTAAACTCTAGAAAAGCGTTTCAGCTCTTGTCAAAACGTCTGGTTGTTGTGCTATTGTACAGAAATCAATTTTGGTCGATGAGGAGTCCCAGGGGTGGGGAATTGTCTCTTTCTGCGTGCCCGGGGGTGGGGAATAGACCGCCAAGTAAGAAAAAAATGGCAAATTCCCGGAGGTGTGCCCGGGGGGGGGGATGGTAACAGTTAGAATTGAACCCTGCAAAAAGTACCCAAGTTAAAACAAGTGGTATAGTATTTGCCCAAAAAATGATCAGTCATTTTGTTTAGCTGAGTATAATAGAAGGCGAACCTAGAAGTGTATGTTTAGCACTTAAAAGTTAACTTTTCTTACAGTATTTACTTCCATCTTCTGTATAAGGAAAGAATAGTGATATTTAATTGCTAGGGAAAGAGTAATCGAACTTAGTAAATTTTTGCCACCTCATTTAACCCGTGTAAACTACACTTTTGCAGAACAACATAAAAATCTGAATCAGCTCGCAAATTATGCGGGCGCCTGAGGAAACAAGTCTTCGCTGATCTGGTTCTGTACTTTTTTATGAAAACTAATAGATATATTTGAGTACCATTTGGATCAGTGATTCAGTGATTTATTCTCAATACCTCCAGTTTCCTCTAGATTCAGTTGCTGTCCAGGTTGCATAGTGTTTTAGAAAGAGTTTGACCGCCTACTTGATCCACAACTGACGATGACCGTTTCGCAAATAAATTGAATTGGTCCTGTCATTTGATTTTCAAAGATTAATTAATTTTAAAACAGTCAAACTGAGGACCATTCTAGTAAAGAGAGAGCCTTGTTAACCCTTAACATCAGTAACCTAAGAAAGTTGGCGTTTTAGATAAACTGTGGTTTTTTATAATTATTCGATAAGAGATCAGCACAAATTTGGCCGGAAAGCCGGCGTGTCAGTCGTTTTGTCCGCCTCCAGCAAATGTTGTCATCTTTGTCGTTTTTTACAAGATAGTTTAGCAAAGTAAGGAATTACTGTGGTCCATTATTAACTTCGAACCAAGCACATGAATTCACAGTAAACGTTTCTTTGTATTGGAGTATTCTTCTCCACATTTTAATGATGTTTAAAGCCACTGATCATTTTAATGAAATTGTTACGCAATTTTATTTTCCTAAAATTGGAAAGAGTTTATACATATAAAAGTTATGTTTTTGTCTCCAAGCGACACATCTCAGGGTTTGTGAGATACAGCTTCTGAAAGGTGATCTTGATCACGATTTCAATCGATCGACCAAAGCGTCCGTGAAATCTTTTGAGTCTTATCGCCAATTGGTTATTTTGTTTTGAGGACCAATTTGCGTTAAGAATACTTTTTATGTTATAGCATGCAGCATACCTTTCGTTCTTTTATTGTTTTGATCTGTTCTTTTTGAGAAACTGGACTGTAAACATTTGCGAGGAAGCCATTTGTTAACTTTCCTTTGAATTTCCGGGGCAGATTTATATGTGACGTCACGATGGCCAGACACCTCGGTTTTTCATTCGCCAATACCGGCACTTGTGCCCAGGCCCAGTTCATCACTCCCTCCTGGAGAACCTCGAGAGAACTAAATGCGTGAAAGCTTGTTGTAAACGAAGGTTGTTGAACGAAGAATTTTCTCAAAAACCGACTGTTGTAGCTTCTAAGATGATCTCTGAAACGCACGGATCTATATATTTGATCGAAGATGCCAGAAAATTGAGGTAATGGGTACAAATGTAAACAGAACAAGATGCCCTTCGTTGATTTCATTGTTTTGCAAGGCACTAAGTGTTCGCTAAATAAGTTCGCAATACACAGGCTGTGATATACTCAATATGACTTGCTTTTATTGATTTATTCTCAGATTAATAGTTCTAGATCAAGATTGTTTTGTAAAGCGCAATTAGCAATCATCGAGTGGCATGTACTTTATAACTTGCTTATCTTGTGAATTGAGCATAGTTAATAAGCTATTTGAATGGTGTACATTTTAATTAAAGCTATATGCGAAATGTTACCAGTTTACATTTGTGTCCTGCTGTAGTTTGAAACTATTTTCGTGTTTTCCTGATGTAAGGGAGCATTGCTCGCATCACAGTTGCTCTTAAATTCCACGCATAGGTTGTGGTTCGTAATTTGCATAATTTAGAAATACTGGTGTTTCAAAGCGGCGCCACGTTCTTTAAACCGTCTGGCCGCACGATTTTATTTTATTATAATTAAGGCCAAGTCTTTAACTTTCCATGACTGCAAGGAATTTGCTAGACGAGGTCTCACTTTTTGTTAACATGTATTTTTGTTTACCCATTTTTCCTACTTTTTTAAAAGCTGTTAAATTGGGTTGTTAAAACAACTACATGCAAATGTCAGTAACATTGTAGGATAAGGAAGAGTTGTACCTATCCACCAACAGTAGAATTTTGTCCTGCATCAAATTTTAAGTGTTGTGAGAAGTTACCAAAATTATTGAAAATTGGCATTTTTGTACCAATAAAATGCCCATTTTTGTCCACCAGGGGACCCCCCTTGTTAACTGTCGAAGAAAGTATTTAGAGCCCAAACGAAAAGTGTTTTTAACGTACCCAGACAAGTGCAATTCACATACAAGATTTGAAGGAAATCTATTTTGTGACCAATTTGGGTTATGAGGATCTTAGGGAGACAGCCACTTAGAATATAAAATTTGATGGGGGCCTACACTGGAGGCCAATCTTTACAATACTGTTAATCCTCTTTACCCCCCCCCCCCCCCACCTCTCCAGGAGGCTTATTTCTTTCAACCATGTTTGAGAGGGTCTTAATAGAGAAGAGGGCATTAATAGAGATTGGAGCTTAAAGGGACACAGAGTGAAAAGCTAAAAGACATTCCAATCAGAGGAAACCTAAACATACTGATTCATGCAAGGGTGTTAGTTTCTAAAGAAACTGTGGTGCTGCGTCGGTGGGGACGTGAAACACAAAATTTTGGATTTATCAAATTAGTTGATAAGGTAAATTGGCCACCGTGAAAAGATTGAAAGCTGACATTTCGAGCGTTAGCCCTTCGACAGGGCTGATTCGCTCTGACGAAGGGCTAACGCTCGAAACGTCAGCTTTCAATCTTTTCACAGTGGCCAATTTACCTTATCAACTAATTTGATAAATCCAAAATTTTATACTGATTCATGATCAGTTTTGTTCAAAATTACTCTACCAGTTCTCTGGGACTACAATTAAGTGTGTTTGGCTGCGGATTGCAAGGATGGAAATGGAATTGCAACTTGAAAACATCAGGCTGGCTATGGTTTGTTCCCCCTCAGTTTAAGAAAATCATTCGATTTCCTTCTGTTGACGTTCTAGGAGTATTCCGTGTATGAGAAAGCACTATTTAACTTAAAATTCAGCACATTTTTCCTTCATAAGGAAAAAACTCCCCGTGACGGAGTCTCTTTAATAGAGAAATGAGTGGGGGGAGGTTTGATTGATTGAACAAGACATTCTGAAGAATTTACAGGTGGCAGATAGTTTCTCACCCCCTCCCCCCTCCCCTAAGGAAAAAAGGTTTCTGTAAAAAAACTGTGGTTTCCGGTGACCTGTTATGGACAATTTACACTTCCAGTATGTAAGGAATTAAATGAATGTAAACATATTACCAGAGAATGTCAGTTATTTGACAGAATGGTTAACTGATAAAATCAATGGCAACGTGAAAACTTTCTCGGTTCTAGCGAGACACTTAAACCCTGTGGCTTTAACTGGAGAAATAAATCGTTCTTTAACCGTGACATTGGAAGAATGGCCCCTAGGCATTCACAACAAATGTTTCAGCCTTCAGGCAAGGGCTCCATTTGGATCCTAACAACACAAGTGCAGGCTACTTGCGATCTAGAATCTACTGTTTATATAACATCATTCAAAGGTCATTATTTATGTCATTATAACAGCAAGACCATTGTTCAGTGGCCGCGCCACCCCAAGATTAGACTAAGTGAACTGACGGACGACAAAAAAGGAATGCAACTTGCATTTTACGAGTCGGTGCGACATGCATGCTTACTCGCATGTCCGCCGCCTAATGACTGACTGACTGACTGACTGACTGCTTGCTTGCTCACTCTCTCGATCGATTGGTAATGATTGATTTATACCGGCAGGTCCAATTCAGCTTACAGTATGCTGGTTTAATAGAGGCCTTTGCAAGTAATTGTATTAACATATACTTAACTAATTAATTAACACATGACTTAATACATAACTAATTAATAAATAAATAACTAGTTAATTAACACATAATTTTTTGCACGAAATGATGTAACTGAAGATCAAGGACATTTAAGCATTATTTTTTGCTGAAAATCTTTTTCTTCCAACAGCAAATAAAATATAATTATTTTGGTGGTTTAATGTATTACCTCCATCAGCTTCTGCAGCTCCAACACCACATGCAGTGGTACAACTCACCCCTCCCTTCTCAGGACCTTAAAGAAACGAAAGAAAGTGAGTGGGAAACTTACCTTCCATTCAGAACACTACATAACAACACACTCTCCACCTCATTTAGTCTATCCTTGACAACATTCTCAATGTTTTCCCATCAAATGCGGCCTCATTTTCAAAACTTTATACCTAAAAGGTCATGCAACATTCTATAACTGAACAAGATTTCTTCAATCTCTAGAGTTACGTCAGTTGGCTTTAAAATGAGACAAGAAAAGCCCCAGGGGCATTAGACCCGCCGTTGTTGTCCCTCCCCTAGGGTGAAAAATATGTTGCGGTCACTCAAGATATGAGCCCTAACCTGTGTAGCAAAAGACGCAAGGAGTATTTGTTTGGCCGAGCCAAAACTGGAGCTCTAGTGGGGCAAGTGACCACACAAAAAAAAAATTGGGTATTTCTAGACCCCGTCCTGATGGTGGGGTAAAAAGGAAGGAATCATAAAGAAGAGAGATGACACAGATAACTTAGGAGTGACTGGTATGATAATTATACCAATTTACAGTTAAATAATGTAAGTTGAACAAAATGACATTTGCCCCTGTAAGTACATGCTATAACCTGTAAAATGTATGACAAGCACTCTATGTGTGTCACAAAGGGACCCCCCCCCCCCCCCACCACCACACTGACCTAGGGAACAATAGATCGTTATTTACTGGTGACTTGTATTACCTGCAGCTCCAGCCTCACATGTAATAACATCACCACCAGTACTGCTCACCCCTCCCTGCTCAGGACCTAAACAAATAGAAGAAAAACAGCTGGTCAGCTGATTGTCATATACTTACTGGGATGAAATATGATTTTAATTTCACAAAGCCCTGGATTAATTAAAGATAACTTCATTATCTTAAAGCCTGAGGCCCTGTTCCTCTACCAGGCAACCCTGTTCCAGGTGAATAAGGCATTTGTATTTCATGACATTTCTTTTTGTTTGAGAGGTGGATACAAATACAGACAGAGGTTATAAACAAACTGATATTACCATATTTTCTTGATTAAATGCCAGGCTCCTTTATTTAAAACTTGGCCTTGTAGACCTGGTGTTTATTCAAACCCAGCATTTATTTGGAGCCCAGAATTTATTTGTGAAGTGCATTTTTCAGCCATCCATTTTTTATCATCAATACTGGAGGTTTTATTGAATTAAGAACCAAATTTCAACCAAAATGTTAAAAAATGGATTATTGCCAACTTTGTCTTATCTGAGTGAATCTGGTAAGTCATTTATCAAAAAACATCACTGACAGGAACATGCGAAACATGGAGGACGTACCGTAAACACCGGCGTATAAGCCGCACTCGCAGATAAGCCGCACCCAAGTTTAGAAGCTCAAGATTTGGAAAAAAAATTTTTGTCAAAAATTCAAAGCTGAGTCATTTCATTTAAGGAACATATTGGCTGAAGTGAAGTCCTTTTCACTACGGATTGGTGATTCAAATTTGTAGCCTGAATAAGACTCTGAAACACGTATTTTAATCCTTATAACAAGTATCAAAAAGGTAATATGTAAACGTATTTGAACACATGTACAAGACCACTTTCCCCAATGAACTTTTCCCCAGCTTTTTTTCCAGTTGAAGCTATTCAAGTCCGAAAATTTGTGAGTATTAGTTAGTTCGGCCAGTCGGTTGCGTTTCTTGGCGACAAGCGTTGTCGCTTCGTTCATTTGCAAAGCAAACTGAAATGGAGGTTTTAGCGATTTCTTCAGCTGTTTGTGGCTTCCATGTTTACAAGGATATTTGGAAGCCATCCACCGGTGACAAACTTGCCTGTGAAAGGGAGTTGGATAATTGCTTTGATAAATTTGCCATCAAAGTTGTCAACAACGGAGAAACAGTGGGCCATTCATACATGTACAACGCAAGTTCTCGAAGATAGCGTGGTACCATTTTGACCTTATTTTGGTGTTTTGGGGATGATTCATGGAAAACTACAGATTTTTTCCCAGATGTTCTTGCAGATAAGCCGCACCCCCGATTTTGAGTGAAGTTTTAGAGTAAAAAGGTGCGGCTTATACGCCGGTGTTTACGGTACATCGGCAACTGCTCGACAGCAAACGTACTTTGCAAGCAATTTACAACAAGATGGTGGCGAGGCTCCTCCTCCATGTTCAGTTCTGAGAAAGGGCAAAATTAATGACGATTCAAGAAACTGCTGGAGAAACCCTGGAGAGACCATAGAGATGATCCTCACTTGATGGACAAGCCCACAGATAAGTTACCATGATTTAAAAGAGACTGACATGTCATTTGTTTCATCTGTTTTAGTCAGAAGCACAACTGTAGATGGTAGTTTAAGTTTGAATATCACTGTATAAATTCAAATAAAATGGTAGAAAGAGAACTAGTGAGCAGTTTCAACACATAATCCTCATTTAATATACCCAGCTCAAATAAACGCCGGGACCTCAAATAAAGTATGGTACCCTGAATAAATGCCGGGGTGTTTATGTTAAACTGACCACCCCCCCCCCTCCCCCCCCCTCAACCCGCACCTTTAATCCAGAAGAAAATAAATGCAAAACACATTCCAGTTACTTGTAGTATACCTTGGTCAGGAAAACCTTGCTTGCTTCCACCTGCACCTCTGACACAAGATGCAACTTCTCCACTACTGCTACTCTCCTCTTCCTGCTCAGTACCTAAAAACAGTCAACACAGCGGCTGGAGTTATCAAAAGCTACAAAGCTCTGAGCCAACACAGTGGCTAAAAAAATACATTTACTTACTGTTACAGGTATATGTTTGTCAATAATAAGCTTACAATTAACTAGTGTTAGTGCAAACAAAGCCATGGCAATTCTGCTTAATGTTTCTTTCATGTCAATATGCTTTCAAAAGATGGACATCATGCCACCATTTCCTCCTTTTGATATTTATTTGGACTGCTATAATTGATGGCAGAATTAGTATGAGCACATCAAAATTTCAAAGTAAAATCCCGTATGGGTAAAATTTTATCAACAGGAGTTTTCAGCAAATTTTAGGATTTCTATGCAGGGATCTATATTTAATAGCGTTTTTTCAAACTCCTCAACCAGGCAAGTACATCAGAAAAGATACTTGCCCTGACAAAATTTTACTTGCCCGTTCAAAATTATGTAATAATTAAAATTCAGTCAAAAACTTAAAGTTAGGGTGCGTTTCTTTGGGAAAATCCGAAAACGGATTTGTGATCCCCGATCATAATGGATTCTTCGACACCAAAGAAACGCAAAATCCGAAAAAGGATTATTTTGTCATGACAAGACAGGCTGGAAGCACGCAATATATATATCAGAACGATATTTCTCTCGTACTGCCCAAGAATTCAACTAGAATGGAACACAAATAATTTATAAACAAGGACAGTATCTGCAGTACTTCAAGTGAACTCGCTATTTGCGTTCACAGTTAGCAAAATCTGGTCCCTGAATTACAGAAATGGTACACAAATGAAGTTATCCTGACGTGTCAATGCTTCTGTCTGTACTTTTGGAGAAAACTTTTCAAATATACGGAACGGAATAATCACCTGAATTTTCTTTTCATGATCGAATGTTTTGTCACGCAAGACCGAGAGAAAATATGGCGAGACCAGTAAATTTGCATGGAAGACCGCTTGACAGATGTACTATTTTCAGATCCGTCCCCCAAAGAAATGCACGGATCATGAATCCTAAAAATCCGGATTTAGATTTGATCTGATGTATCCACTCGGAGTGTGGATTCTTCAGATCACTAATCCGTGATTAATCCATTTTCGGATTTAGGTAAAGAAACGCAAAATCCGTTTTTGGATACAAGAATCCGGATTTGGATTTTCCCAAAGAAACGCACCCTTAATAACAAGTAAGTGGAAAGCTTGCATTTTATTTTCACTATGTTACTGCAGCAGCACTGCAGCAAGACTCCAGTCAAACAATTTCATTTTACAAAATTTATCCAACTACGGACTAATTCAACAACGGACAACAAATACAAAGAATTCAACAATGGACTTAAAAGATAGACCTACTTTGCACGTCAAATGTTCACTGTTAAAGATTTGATTTGCGCATTTACCTTTCGATCAAACTTTCAATTTTGATGAAACTTTCATCCACGTACTTAAGCCAAGCCACGATGGTAAAAATGCACGCTTTTGTTGCTCTTTTTCGTATTTTGAACTTTGCTCGAAAGATTCACTTTTTTTTTCTTCCGCAGTGGTGGCGACACTTTGTCAAAGTAGCGCCACATTTTGCAAAACTCGCGTGTGGCTAAAGAGCGAGAGTCTTTGAGTTTGCATATCGCTGCAGTACATCAGCATTCAAGAACAAAAAATTGAGCCCACAGACATTTCACTTATGAGAGTACCACGTAACGTGTCGTACGGGCAACGAAACAAAGTTTACAATTCACTACAGTACAGAATCACTGAATGGCTGGTGGACATTCAAAACACGGGTACATTGACTGGCGAGAAATTGAAGAAAAACTTTTGCTCCTTAAAACTTACTCGTCTGCCAGACGAGTTTGTAATCTTTGATACTCGTCCGCAGGACTTTATAGTCATCTCGGACGACCTGACGACTGCTAACATGAATCCCTGTCTATGGCTGTCGGATGCCATGTCTTTACATGCCCTCCAAACTGATGTAAATCTTAGCTATATGCAGCTTACAGTGCCACCTAACATTCCACAAAATTAGGTGTCCCATAGACGTATTAAATTTGCTCGCTAGAGAAAAACTGATTTTGTTATGCTGGGAAATGGCTTGCAGAGAAATATTTGGTCAATTTTGACCAAAAAGTCAAAATTTAGGACTGACTGTTTGATAAACCTGTCATATTCAGAAAAGCATACATCGTGACCACTCATCAAATGGGCAAATTAATTGGCTCACGTGGTACACCCACTTTACAGATAATGGGTCTAAATTTGGGTAAATGCCATAGCTGGCTGAAAATTTTGATAGGGGCAAATAATTTGGCATTTTATTATAAAGTGCTGAAATATCATTCTTACTGGGCTTTTTTGATTTCTTCGTCTGTGATTTGAAGGGTTTCTTTGCACTGTCTTTTAAGTCCTCCCAGAATGACTTTCCTTTGTCTTTTGACATTCTTTATCACCATAGCTTACCCAAGCTACAATTAATTGTAATCAAGAAATAACATGTAAGTCAACTTTCTTCCACCATATCATATGGATAAACTGCATTGTGCATTCTCATCCCAGGGGGCAGGGATTTGGGAATCGGTGCAAAGGACTTTCTAGGGGACTGATGTTTATGACTTAGCTTGTTCCCATCTATTTTCCTTGTTTGCAAAATTAGTTTTGAAGTTTGTGAAAGAAGGATAAACTGAAAAATAATAGGGATCTTTTCAAGACTAGAATGCTCAGCAGTCCAAACTTTTCGATGAATTCTGACAGAAAGGCTTATTCAGATGTTTTGCAACTGTTTTTTACATTTGTTTGAAAGTGCCAAGCAGATTTAGAAAAGTACTTCATTTTGGTTTTGTAGTTGTCAACTTTTTTTCAAGCTTGTGCATTTAGTGGTTTGACCTGCCAGTTAGAACCTCACATTCAATTCGCACGGAAATTCTCATTCAAACCTCTTGGGAGTATTCAAAGTTTGTTTGCAATTACCAAGTTGTTCCAAAACCCAATAATGTTGCCCTTCTTCCAATGGGTAGCTAAGGATGAAAATTCTCCTACCATTCTGAAGTCCCAGCCACATGGAGGTCGTGCAGTTTTTCTTCTGCGCACAAAGTTGAATCATTTTGGTACCTTTGGACTTAACCTAGGATTACTTGGGACCCAAGGATTGAAACAATGTCCTTTGACCGATGATAGTATGTATTTTTGCACCTATTAATATTCCAACTCCAACCTTGTTATAGTATTACAGTGAAACCCATTAAACCATGAACGCCTAAATTATTTCTGGAATGTTTATTGTTCTGCGACCAATCAGATTCGAGACGTAACCGCAAAAAACTGCAAGAGTAATTAGAAAGGTTTCGATCACGAAACGAGTCGGTGGCTTTTACATCCACGATAAATTCTCAGTTTCACCGCCGATTAACAAACACTCTGAAATTGTTATTTTTTTTTCTATTTCAGAGTTTATGCATTAAAGCAAAGAAATTATAACTATAAACAATATTTTACTGAAGAGATAAATAATCGAACAGACACGGCTAGACAGCGCGTCTGGGAGCAGAATAATTGTATTCAGTTTTTGATTTTTTAAAAAACGGCCTCTCTGGTGTTGTCAGTTATAATCATTTGTAGGTTTCAGCCTTTTCCCTTTGGTGCAGAGAACAGTACATGAAGCTCATTCCAACAAAACTCTTCTGTCCAAGATGTCACGCAAGCCGTTAGCCCAACAATTTACGTTATGGACATGAAACAACGAGCTGGATATTTCTTCCACGATTCTCAATTTTTTTTTATACCCTTTGGAAATGCTGAAGTTGTTATTCTTTTCTATTTCAGAGAGCTTCTGTATGAGCAAAGGATAGATGGCACAAGTGAACAAATGTCCAGTTCTAGTAGAAGCAATTCGCGCGTTTAGTATATTTTAAAAAAGATATGTTTCCTTCAGTGCTTGCATAAACATCCCATTTATCACTTCTTTGGTTTTGCCTCAAAACATGCTTGTTTTTGGCCTTCATTTGATATTTTCAATTCTGTCGGTTCAAAGTAACACAACTACCGAACTGAGACCTAAATAGCCAATCAAAAGCGAGTGTAATTTTTCACAATTTGCAACGGTACGCAAGTTTGTATTTGCAACGGCATGCATGTTTGTATCTGCAACGGCAGGCGTGTTTGTGTTTGCTGTGAAAACTCGGGTCTAACAGAAACTACAGTAATTATTGCTCTACTGCAAAAATCGGCGGTGAAACTGAGAATTTATCGTGGACGCAAAAGCCACCGACTCGTTTCGTGATCGAAACCTTTCAGCTAATTACTCTTGCGTTTTGTTGCATTACGTCTCGAATCTGATTGGTCGCAGAACATGTGGTGTGAGCTGGAGACTGGCACGCGGGGTCGCACAGGGCATGCGTCTGTGCTTTAGTGGTATCGTTTTACAACATTTTCGCATCAATGAATAACTTGCCAGATCTGGTTCTTTGTCATATTTAGCTCAATAACTATTTAGCATAATTATTTTGATGAGAATTTACAAAGCTATATGTGTGGTTCCAGAAAACATCCATACCCCTACCACGGAGGAAATTTCACTTAGGACCCCCCTCTTCCCCAGATTTTCCATTTTTTGAAGTAAGCTATAACCCCCCATCCCTCCGGATTTTTCACAGTTTGTCAAACACCCCCCCAACCCCTCTGGAAAATTTCGTTCAAGAAGGGAGAGTGTTAAAAATGAAGCAACTGATCCAACTTTAAATGAAGCTAAGCCGTTCCCATTATCGTAGGATGCGTTTATACTGTTTATTTAAAATAATAACGTACATAGTCATAACTTACTCATAACGTATTATCTTACCAATACCAACTGTTGTTCTCTACGTCAATCAGATATACTAGGTACAGTTGTATTTGTAACATTACCTTGACAAAAGCATGTAAAACGTTCGTTTTAATAAGAATTCGCTTGAAAAGTCGCAGAGTTGCCGATAAACGTTACTTCAACATGAACGTGATCATGAACACAGAAAATGCACAAACAAAATTAAGGGGAAATGATCAAAATAGAAAGAATAACGAATATTGAGTTCTCTAAAGTCGTTACACTGCACACCAGCCCTCAGTTAAGAGCCCGTTACTTGAAGGTGCAAGAGTAGCAAGAAAGCCCGTAAACGTATTTGGCGACACTTGTACTTCGCAATAAATATTCTCGTTGTACAGCTTAGCAAAACACGACTTCTACGAGTCAATGAGATCGCGCTTCGCTTCCCAGCTGCCACATAGGGAATTTAAAAAGGACGGATTGATTGTTCGTAAACAACGCTTATATATATCGTGAAGGTAAGCTTTAGATGACGCAGACAATTCATCGAAGGATCGTCGTCTCGATAAGTAAATGTAGCCACTCCTGGTGCGCGTTGCTGTCTTCTCGAAGACTGGTAACGAGTAATGGCGGCTTCTTCTACGCAACGACGATGTTTGTCTCGTTTCTGCCCCAATATCGCTTCCAAAGCGCCTTTGGGAGAAAGAATACCTCTTTTACGTTTAACAAAAGTGTTTATTTAGCAGTTGAACTAATTTAATTCCACAATGTGTGGTTCCAGAAAATATCCATACCCCCCCCCACGGAAGGGATTTTTCATATGAACCCCCCACCCCTCTGGATTTTCCAAAAACGGCCCACAAACTATACCCCTCCCCCCCTCCGGAAATTCCAATTTTTTCCTACACCCCCTGGAAATATTTCTATTTCTTGTTTAAAGCGAAAAATTAGCTAAACTATAGTTTAAGAATCCAAATTTCGAGGGTTACTGGCGTTTTCTGGTAAATTCGCGTATATGAGGGGCAACCCTAAAACCAGGAATCCGGAATCCGGAATCCGGAATCCGGAATCCGGAATCCGGAATCCGGAATCCGGAACCGGAAACCGGAACCGGAATCCGGAATCTAGAAAACAAAATGGGAAAGACCAAAGAAAGCAAGTTCTTTAAATCCGAAATATTAGGTTGCTTAGTTTGTTTCTGATAAAAATGTAGTACCCAGCCAATAAAATCAATGTGAATTGTAGGTCTTAATGTTTGAAAAAGAATTCTTTGTCGACCAAAATTCTTGAAGCAAGAGCAGCTAAAGGGCTTTGTTGATAGAATCTCAACTAAGTGCGTACTGGAAGAGCAATCAAAGTCTCATTTACTGCAAGGTCTCGTAAATTGTTTTCGGCTAGATATTAAACGTTACTTTCGGTACCGTGTTTCGTTTAAGCCATATTTGTGAGTAAAATAATTTGCGAAGTACAGTTAACATTTGCCTTGCGGACGCTCTGCTATTGCGGACATTCCCTATTATGGATAAAATCCAGATTCCCGGCAAAAGAAGTTTGACTGGAAATAACCCCTGCTATTACGGATTCTCGCTATAACGGACACAAAATGACGCCACGAGCGTGTCAGCTATAACGAAGGCTGACTGTACGTACTGTCTGCCCCTGGGGAAAACACCTTTCTGCTCCTTTGCACCAGTAAATGGTTAATTTCTGTTCGCGTAAGCCTGGAACCTATTTCTAAGCAAGATGGCGGATCGAATCAACGGAAACATTGTCACGAAAAGGTAACTGTTTATTACAAACTGAACTGGGCAATTGTTAAAATAAGTTATATTATTCTTTTCTAATATCCGTCCGAAGAAAATGAAGAACAAATGAGTATCTGGTTAAACGAAAACATACCGTATTTTCTCGATTAAACACCGGGTCTCGAAGGTGTAGTTTTAAAATAGGCCCCCCTAAGGTATTTATTTGAAGGGCAATAGGCTGTAGATAAATAAGTCAAGTTAAAGTTTGTCAAAATAGACTACAGGAGCCAAATAAACGCCGGATCCAGCAGGCTTAGTTTCGAATAAACGCCCGGGGTGTTTAATGGAGAAAATACGGTAGATTGAACTCAACGTGTATAGGCAATAATTGAACCGAATGAAAACATACATTAAACGCAACATGCATACGCACTCACAAAACCGCGTAAGGTCCCATTTCCTGTGTTTTATCACGGTCCAGTTATTCAAAGGATAGATAAGGCTATTCACCAGATTAATTGCCACCCATTAAAAATCTTTATCAGTTGATACTACAATAATGGTATCAAATAAATGCCAAATGATTGGTGAATACGTTTTGGTTATTTTTTTGACGTCACTTTTTACCATAGCAACAGTATCACCTGTAAAAAACACCATTAATTTTGGCTTTAAGTGCTTATCACTCAAAAAACGAGCTCGATGACCCTAATTTTTTATTATTTACTATTGATCAGCTTGTTTAGATACAACTTTTTTTTAAAGTTAAAAAATTTCTATGAAGCCGTTTTAGAGCCACCTTTATATGTTTGAAAATTTAAGGTGGCTCTAAAACAGCTTAATGTTTTTAACTTTGCAAAAAGTTGTATCTTAACATGCTGATCAATGGTCAATAATAGAAAATGAGGGTCATCGAGCTCGTTTTTGTGTTAGAAGCACTTAAAGCCAAAAATAATGGTGTTTTTAACAGGTGATACTGTTGCTATGGTAACAGGTGACGCCAATAAAATAACCAAAACGTATTCATCAATCATTTGGCAATTATTTGATACCATTATTGTAGCAGTAAGTAATAAAAATTTGTTGTTCTGATCCGTCAAGGTATAAAAGCTTGAAAGTGCTAAAAACCAATACCAACCACCTTAAGTCATGTGTGAACAGTAATAGAAAACAACGTAAATTAGCTATAAATTTAAAAACACAACTTATTCAGAACCTACAAGTATGGTTCCGTGATAAATACCCAATGCCTCTTTGGGTGGTATTTACGCCCTATATGAATATATAACTTGCAATAACTGCAAGGCTTTTCCATTCTTATCTTTGAGGTACTGGCCATATATGGCTCGTTTTAAAATACGTGAGAAGTTAAGTTTTGTGCTTTGAGAATTTGATATTTCCCTAAGTTTTAAGGGATTTTGAGTAAACATTGACAAAACCTTTCCTAGGCTGCCAGTTCAAGTTAAAGGCCCAAGGACTGAATGAATGATTTTCCTGCCCTGAGTTATTATGGCTTTTTGAAGCAACATTGTAGCCAGTAACTCTCGGCATATCGCGAAGTGCCGCTAAACAATGCAAAGAGGGTTTTTTTTCTGTGCCCCTGCCTGACTGATCACAGTGCAACACCCAGGTCATGTTTTGGAATTAGTTCTTTCAGTTTTGTCACAAGTCCTTGTTTTTTGGTAGCAGGGTGACTATGTCCTCTTAAGAATTGGTATCTCAGGTCAGAGACATGCGTTTTTTTTTTCTTGTGGCGTTTTCTTATATTCAATCGCCACAAGTTGTCTGGCAACAAATCAGGCATTGTGATTTAAACGAAGCATGGCCATGAGCCCTTTGGACGACTCGGTCATATTCTACAAAAATTATCCATGCTGGGACGCAAGTTACACAGTCAGATATCCAAAACAAAGGGAGGTGAAGCTTGACTGTTCAGTGTCGTTTTCTTGTAAATCTCCTACAGCGTAACTTGGTTCCCAACATAGCTAATTTTTGTGTCTTGATGGTATAAAGAGCCTATTTAAAAGTCACAATCATTTACAATGAACTGCTCCCATTGCCTGAAAATGTAAGACCGAACTCTTTCCGCAGGTGGCCAAAATGGACGGTGGTTAGGGAGGCCTGAAATGCCTCACCGATGGAAATGTCTTCAACAGAGAAATTGGAATTCTTCTTCTGAAGACACGCCTTCTTCAGCTGATAATAAACGTTCTGGGGAGTAAATGAGAATGTCAGCTCTCCCGAGGGCTTCTTATAAAACATTAGCTTCTTACGATACAGCACTACATCAAAAGGCGGTGGAGGGACCACATCTCTTCCTGATTTCTCCGAAGGCTTGGGGCGCATGCGCTGCCCACATCCATAGCAAACATAGACTGAGGTGCCTTTCAACCACTTCAACTGATACTCCTCATTTTTAGCGGCGTTGGCGGTGCCATCTTCAACAGGTGCACGACTGCTAAAATCATTAGTGCATCTTTGATGTTGGGGACTGTGTCTCGGTCTCTTGTCAGACCCCCTTCGGGTGCTTGGTTTACGACCAGTGGACTTAGGCATTCCCTGGGTAGCCACCTGTGTAAGATTGAATGATCCAGTAGCGCTTGATGTGGAACAACGGACAGGATTCTCAAGGTTGTCGTCCTCACCTGAGTCATCTCGCTCTATGGACATAGGATGATCTTGTGTCGCGACAGAAGAGGTGACTGTGTAAGATGGCTGCCTTTGTAACGTGGCCTTAGTGGAAATAGAGCGAAACTGAGAGATTTTCCTTTTTCTCTGATCTTGAGAGAGAGACAACCACTTGGCCGACGCGATTCTCATGTGAGCGTATTCTGGACTTAGTCTATATGGACCCTCGTCAATCAACGCTCTTTCCCCGTTGCGTTCTTGTTCTTCTGACAGACCTTGTAAGAGATCTACACACTCAGTCCACGACAGATAACGTGTTCCCTTGCCTTTCCTTGTCTTGATTCTGTCATTCATAGATTCTGGATCATTGTCGTAAAAAAAGTTCTCACCCAGACCGACTTTCTCACGCACTGACTTGATCATCGTTGTTTTCATATCTGTGGCGACATACGTCAGAAAATATGGATAAAACTCAGTTGTCGCTTCCTTAGAAAGACCCCTGGCTTCCATTTCTCGTTTTACCCAGACCGGATAAAGAGACTCCAAACGCGCGTCAAACTCTTGGGAACTTGATGCATCGATCAGGCCCATTTCCTTACGTGCATCACTTCCGAAGATGTCCAGGAGGAACTCCTTCTTCTCTAACTCTCCAATACGTAATTCAGTGAGTTTTCGTGCGACGTCATCCTCCACGTGCTTTTTACAAGATAACCACGTGGCTAGAGGGAAAAATGCCTTCATGCCTTTCTTCATTGCTGCATCCCTATCGGATCCTATCGCTAGTACGTTGGAAAACTCTTCATCAATGGACACTAATGATGACGCCAAGAAATTGAATGATTCCTGCTTTCGCTGCATGTGGAGCATACATGGACCAAGCATTGTGGGATGACCACCGTACTTGTCATCAATTAAAAGCAGATTCTTGTACGTTGTTGCCGTTACGTAAAAATTACCAATGTTAAAAGTCGTGTCCACACAAAACACTGTGGGTGTTTGTGTGTTGCTTGTGCAGAATCTTTTAACATCCTTTATCTGCTGTTCTGTTGCCAAAATACAAGCAGGTTCAGGGGCCATCTGCAGTCGCCTGATGTAGGGCGTAGATTCCATCTTGGACTTCTCGACAAGATCGTACAATTCGTCTTTTGACTTTGCAGGCCGCGAACTGTACTTCACGTTCTCTACTTGTTTTCTCCCTTTGGGGATGTCACCAAGGGATTCAAAATGGATCATCCCCCCTGCCTCCTCAAAGACCTCGTCGTACACTTGGGATGGACCTTTGGTCACGGTTTTTTCCTTTATCGTTTGTAAAACGCTGGCCTTTGAGCGGGCAAAGGGTTTGCTCGATTTTGCGTTGCCGTGGGGTTTACTACATATTGGGTGCTGTTTATCTTGGAACTCGTACTGAACCATTACGTACCTCCCCCTTTTTCCCTGACTACTCCACAACTCGTAGCTTCGACGCTTGAAGTCGCCATGGATGTGATGAGTCCAGTAGTTTTTCTTGAGCTGGACAATGGTTTCGCTACTTCCGGATGGGCGCTTTTTTGAAAGAAAACAAACTTCATCAGAGGTTTCAAAGTAACCTCTGCTTACGCGTCCGACGTTGTGAAAAGATCCCAGATCATCGGACTTCCAATCATTTGGATTCTTTAACGATCTAGTGTCAATTAAAAATGTGGCGTTTTCCTGACATTTTAGTGGCACCTTTCTACACACCATATCACGTTCCGGATTCAATAGAATGGACACTACTTCTTCATCATCTTCACAGTCCATCCAGTTAAAAATTGGCAGCTGAGGATCGCCGTTCAGAAACCTCACCTCCTCCTCGCTTTCGACATCCGATTCAACTGCATTGTCAGAGTCGTCGTCTATTGCTACAACATCCGGAAAGGTGTCTGTATCGTCCTTAAAAATGAGAAGAAATGAATCTTACGTCAGCCAACATGTCAGTATAATAGTTAATCCATCATATTTGATAATAGTAACCATAACAAGAGACCATAACAAGCTAATAACAAGCGTTATACATGCAAACTTCCACGAGATAAAGAAAGAAAAACAGTTCACTTACAACAACAACAGCGTTCTAATCGGAAAACAATCCTCTTGCGACTGTAAGGCTGCTGAATAAATTGAAAAAATACACAAAATGAGCAAAGAAAATTACCTTTTCCACACATCAATAATTGGTGCTCGAGACTAGTGTGAAGAAAACTCATCAGGCATATTTATTCAAATTTTTTTTTTTCGCCGACAGTGGTACTGATTGTAATGAATAATATACTTACGATTTGGAGATTTTGCTGTCTCTCTTTGTTTTCTTTTTTTCAGGGCTCACAACAGGGCTCACTTCAATTTTATCTAGCAAACTTGTCATCTGCAGGAAAGTTTATTTTAAAACGATATTTAATGTCATTATGATTGAGGATGCAACATTACAGTTTCAAAGCAGGGAAGGGGTAGTGATCTGGATTTTCTATAACCGATTTTATTTCCCAACAGACTGCAAGGCTAGGAGAGTTTTGAGTTTTTTGACCCTGAGTTGTCTTGAGTTGATGTTATTTACATGGGCTTTTTGTAATTTTCCAGATTCGAATTGCCTAACTTTCTCATCCCCCGCCCTCCCTCTTTCCATTGCGTGACATTGCTCACGCGACTCTCGTGGAGGACTCGCGAGAAACACATGGTAGTTCGACGGTTCACGTTCGTGATCTGATCAACATTTGACAATGAATCATAAATTGAAAACGTTGTGTTTATTAAATACCACCGTTTTGCTTTCAAAAAGAGCTATTACATTTTACAACATAAAATTATAATGAATATCTTCTAAAATATAGCATCAAACCAATTGCAACATTCTGTTCTCACGGGTGGTTATTTTTAGATCACAAAATAAATAAACGCGTTTCCTCCTACAGAACCGAAGCGAGATTTTGTACTTGAGAGCCTCTAATAAATGATTTATTTCAGTTCACAATCGGCAAAATACCATTTAATCATGCATCTGGGATCAAAAGCGTTCTGTATTGCTATTAAAATTTCTCAAACAGCGGAGAAATAAAATACGGCCATCTCACATTGAACGAGATAAATTTGCAAACAAAATGTTTTTAGCACCCAAAAATATATCAGTGTTGCAAATCGCCGCCAAATATTAATGTCACCTATCATATTAAAATAAGTTATACGAATTACTTACTTCATTTTCCTCTTGGCAAGAATCCAGAGAATCGCTAGAGTTGCTGGGCGATTTTCCCGTCCACATCGACATGTTGAAAGGGGCGCCCTGATGAAAACCATGCAGCTTCCACGCGATCCACCAGTCCACGCAAATGTTTAACGCACTGACGTCATTGTTCTAAGATTGGTCTGTTGCTATGGTGGTACTCACAGGACACCACATTGTCAAATATACAAGAATCGCGTTTCGATATGTGTGCTGGACAAATCACTTTAATACTGACTATACAGTGGACTGCGTGCTTTTTGATTTATACTTTACATTGTTAGCTGGTCTAATTGGATAGAGTTATCCACTGGCACTTTTTGAATATCGTTTTCACGTTAAGCTCTTTTTAAGGACGATGATAAAAACAACAGAAGGTTTTTCCTTTATTAGTGTTTATTGGTCGTCTCTATAGTGAATCATTTCTCTCGTCACTTATTCTCAATTATTAAAAAGCAGATCGGATTCCGGTTTCCGGTTCCGGATTCCGGTTTCCGGTTCCGATTCCGGATTCCGGATTCCGTGTTTTAGGGTTGCCCGTATATGAGCAGAAGTTACGTCGCATGTCAAATGCTATTGTGCATGCATATCGTCATAAATTTTATTTAAGACCAATTCTGCTTCATTATCTTGACGAAACAGCAACACTTCAATTTATAATCCGAGTATTTGACAAATTACAAGTTCTCTTGAGAAATAAATGTTGAGTAAGAATCGCTAAGTTACGCTGCCAAGGTAAAAAAATGAGTACTGTAATCAAAACAACATATTTTTTGCGGGCATATTCAAACCTAAATTTTATTGAAGGCTTGCCAGATATATAAAACCCGCATGCAAATCAATAAGACAGCTAGCAGTTTTGCTGTAAACCATTTTTTTCTCAGTAATTTTGGAAGATGACTGCGATTGCCTTCCGGTTTCCATCGTGCAGTGTAATTCAATCTTCTCCATGACAATTAGCGTCCCGTTGTCTCGTCGACTGGCGGTGAAAGTTTGACATGCCGCCGATTTTGCAATTTGCATAATTCTGCTTTTATTTATGCTGATGTAAGGCTGTGGTAAACCGCCTTCTCTGGAGACCTGGCAAAGCTAGAAAACTTTTGCACAACTAGATTTATCTAATGTAAAGTTAAGCCGAAAACGACGTTGCAAGCAGCATGAATGTATTTGAAAACATTTCAGCGCACACGCGGGAATGTTCTGTAAACAAACTTATCTGAACAATGGTTCATGTTACGCGCTCCCATCAAACACTTCCCTTTTAATACTTGGGATGCCTTTTACTTTATTTTATACTTGCTTTATGCAATTGTAATGACGCCTGTGTGATTTTTCACTGCTACCGAAGAAATTTTGCCCGTTTCTTTCATGCCGAAATATTATAAATGTTTGAGTCAAAACCCGTGAAACGGGCATGTTTTTATTTTTGATTTATATAACGCGCCTAAGTCGTAAATTTCTTACAGATAATATTTGTCTGCCGAACTATAATTATTACAGTGTTTTTACGTAGTTTTCGATCAAGAATTACTCTTAGCGGGATCAAGAACTGTTTTGTGTCGATTCCGAATTACTACTGTGCTCAATGTTGACGCAATAATTCAGTTCAAACGATAGTTTTCACGCCGGCGAACAACAACGAAGAAATGCGACGTAAATGTCTGCGCTGCTACTAGCAGAGACGGATACAGTTCGAAATCAAATGACAGACGTATCTGCTGAAATATGTGTGACAGAGATTCTTGGTGTAATTTACGGGATTTACTCGTCTTCCACAGCATGAGCTGTTCGCTAATCCGCCGTTGTTTGGTAAAATGACCGGAAGCACCAGAAATCGAGCCTGACCACCTTGAAAATATTAGTTTTGTGCAGTTAACAAGATCAATGTTTGCGTCCGCGGATCGGTAAGCAAAATGCAAACAGAAAATTTAACATATAGGAATAATGGAACCGGTCTGGAAAAAATAATATAAATTGATACAACACCCCCCCCCCCTCAGGATTTTCCTGGGCCTTTGACCCCCCCACCCCCCTGGAAATTCCAATCCCTTCCGTGGGGGGGGGTATGGATATTTTCTGGAACCACACAATAAAGATCTACAAATTCGGTAAGTAGTAATTTTCGAACTTTATCTGCAGCTTACATCGGAATGAATCGAAGTTGACCCGCTGGAAAGTACTTTATCCGTTCACCCCTCCTCTCCTCTGGATTTTCCTGGCCTTTTGAGCCCCCCACCCCTCCAGAATTTCCAATTCCCTCCATGGTGGGGGTATGGATATTTTCTGGAACCACACTATACAACCTTGGACAAAACCTGTTGGAAACTTTTCGTGGGGAGCTTGTGCAAAAACTCAGGTCAGTGTATTATGTACCAGTCAAATCGAAGCTTCAACATCCACCCCCCGGGTAACCCCCCGGGCATTTGAACTTTTGAAGATTGGCTTGTTCAAATTCCCTCTCCTCGGGGCAAAAAAGCCGTTCAAATGCCCGACCAATTAGTTCTGAAATACCTCTCCTCAAAGACAAATTTCGCCTTAAATCAAACACTGTTCACACTTTCCAGAGAGAGATGTGCCGTGATGTCACCTTCAAACTTCCTTTTAAGACCGTTTTGAAAGAGGTAGTCAATAACAAAGGCGAAAATCTATCTTGTAAATCCACCAAACCTTGCTCAATTCAATGACAATTGACAAAGCCTCACAAAGTTTCTAACTTACCAGTATGTAAGAAAACCCTCCAATATTCTACATCTTGAAACTGAGGTCGGCCAACTAATGACTAGCGCGCATTAAAATGGATAATTCCCTTCAAATTTCAACAGCAAAGAGCAGGACGAAAGTGCAAGAAACAAGAGCGCGCTGGCGACTGCCGAAGAAGCAACAGAGCGTGACCACCATGTTTGGAAGGCTTGAATGTGATTGGCTGAGGGTTCCCATAGCAAATGGAAGGTGTTGGATCAATCAAAAAAACATCACGCGATTTTCATTGTCACGAAACACTATTTCAGTCCATACTATCACGCATTCGTTTGTGCTTTAGTGGAAGTCCATTCAAACATCGGCACGAGCTACTGGTAAGTCTCGTTAAACTTTGGCATTTTAACTGCTTGTTATAGATTGGGGAATGGCTTGGTTTTACTTATGTTATACAGAGTAAATCGGGCATTCAATTCGCGCATACAGATTTGACCTTTAATTTAGTCTGATTTTTATATTCAAGGACAATTTGATAAGTTATCTGCCAAAGACGTTATCATTTGCACATGATATCTTTTGAAACGAACAAGGACCTTCTTTATCCTGAATTTCAGCTGAAGTGCGGCTGAAATTGAGGCTAAATCTTGTTGTGAAATATCAGGTGTCATCACGGGTCACCCAAGAAACACAGGCAGCCCATCAAACATTTCATGGAATTGTCCTATTAGTTTTTCTACTTTTACTATTTTATTGTCATTTTTAAGCTTAGCATATTTTAAATTTTTTATTTTACACTGTTTACATATTTCCTGTATTTAGTTTTACGTATTTCCGGTATTTCGTAAGATTCCATTATCACCATATAAATTTAAACATAGCCAATGTAAACTCCATTGTTCCTGAAGAAGGCTGGTTTGGCCAGCCGAAATATAGTACAAAACTAATTCTCTTATTCTACGTTGTATCGGTCTCTGCTTTTCAATTTCAGTTTTCTATGTGTCAAACCGATTAGATCACTCAGTTGATCCAACGTATACCGGTAGGAGATCGTAGACGGTTTGCTTGCTTGAACTTTTAATAGTCTGTTGGCTGAACCGGCTAAATCACATTTTTTACGCCTTTAGGTAGTTCCTTTAACAGTTTGCGTGATTGCCGATTTTTGATCGACCAAACGTCGGTTAGAATGTTTTGATCCGCTAAAAACTCCAGACCACATACATATTCAGAGGTTCCAGCGTTGTTTGTTTGTCCCAGTTCCCAAAACAAGGAAGTATTTGCAGCGGGAAGTTGGAGCGGTAGCAGCGAAGCCGCCAGGGGAATGGGAAGGAGGCTCTTTTCGGCTTATTGGCAGCTATGCTACAGAAAGTTCTATGTTTCCCTTTGACGCGTTTTGACGTCATCAAGGTTCACATATCATAACAAATGTCTTCCCATACGTGTCGAGAAACCAACTCTTTCCAATAAAATTATGAATATATGAAACTCATATATTTGAACTGCGGAATTAAGAAATAAGTGTAAAGAAGATCCTCGCAGTTATTAACGCAACTTATGCAGTTGCGAAAAGAAAGCCTGATTTTTTTCAGGCTTTCTTTTCGCAACTGCATAAGTTGCGTTAATAACTGCGAGGATCTTCTTTACACTTATTTCTTTCCAATAAATTGAAACTTATAGTCCCTATAAGTAATTACATGGGCGGAAAAAAGCACAGAGGTCTGGGAAGATTATGTTTCCACTTCCGGCTTATTAAAATCTCTCTCCTCCTGCACCTACACTGTCGTCACAGCTGTGTATCTACAGAATAACCATTCAGCTGTTGTTGGACATCTCATTTATCGTTACGTTGGCTTCGGTTAGTTTGGAAGCAAACCACGCAAGAATCAATGACACGAGAGATAGAAAGTTGCGTGATTCCTTCATTAAATCATTTACCTTTAATATTCCATGTAGGAAGAGTTGTTTGTCGAATACCGGCTTGTTATCAATCCTTATTAACCAGTTGTGCCACAGTGACTGCTCAAAGAATTGTTAATTGGTTTTTATGACATCCTCAAAGGTGACTTCTGACCATATTTCTAGTAGCTCTCGTAAGAAATGCTCTTTACTGGTATTGTCTTGAGGGAGTGGGCCTTATTTAGATTGCCCTTAAAAATTAGTCTGCCGCCATATTTTCCAAGTTCATATTCGACAAATTCTTTCCATTTTCCGCGGTTCGAAACATCAAGATATTTGTGGATCCATGTGGTCTTCAGCGATTTATTAAACAAAGATAAATCAATCACTTTTAGGCCTCCTTTGTTATAGTCGTTTATCAACACGGTTCGCTTAATCTTGTCATCTTTGTTGTTCTATAGAAAACAATAGAAAATGTCATTTATATCTCTAACAATCTTTGGGTTTGTTGCTAATGGTGTTCAAATATATGTGAGTTGAGATGCGGCCAAGCTCTTGATAACTTGGATTTTACCCATTAAAGCTCATCGTGGATAATTCCAACAGCTTAGGACATTTCTAAGTTTGTCCGCTTTCTCAAAGTAATTCAGATTTAACGTTATATTTGGGTCCGTAGACTGAAATCCAGACACCAAGGGCTTTCACTCTGTTTTCCTTCTCCAAGCCCATAAGGCTTCAGTTTTTTTGTCATTGAGTCTAAGGCCCGACCTAATGCCGAAATTATCAAACTTGTCAAGGGCAGCGGACAAGGACTCTTGGGTACCATTGAGGATGAAGGTTGTGTCGTCCGCTTATTGGCTTATTTTGATTTCCGTGCCATTAACAGAGATTCCTTTAATGCTATGGTTAGCCCTGATTGCTTTCCCTAAAATTTCTACCTATAGAATAAAAAGATACGGCGAAAGAGGGCAGCCTTGCCTAACACCTCTTTGTAGTTTGAAGAAGTTACTTGACCAACCATTGTTTAAAAATTTTAATATTATTATAAAAAGTTCGAACCCAGTTTATAATTAGTGAGGGACCAAAACCAAAGTATTCAAGCGAGCGACTGACAAACGATCATTCGAGAGAGTCATAAGCTTTTTCAAAGTCTATAAACAGCAACAGAACTGGGATGTTATGCTGTGAAGTATAGTTTTTGATACTATCAATCAGTCTTATATTTTCTCTAATAAATCTTCCTTTTATGAAACCAGTCTGATCATGATTGATAAGGTTTGGAATAACCGCTTTTATTCGATTTGAGATGGCCTTTGTAGCTATTCGTAGTCACAATTAAGGAGGGTTATTGGACGCCAGTTTTTGATAAAATATAAAGTGCGGATCGGAATCTGTTTTTGGTATGAGTTTAATTATTCCTCGTCTCTGTGTGACTGAAAGTGTTCCTAGTTAAGGGCATTAATTGAAATAGAAGACAAGTCGTCCCAGAAAGTTTTATAAAACTCGGCTGGAAGTCCATCGGCTCCATTAGATTTTTCAGAATCCATGTCATTTAAAGCTTCTAGGCATTCTTTTTCAGTTAAAAGTCCTTCACAGCTCGTGGAGTCGTTATGGTTCAGTAAAGTGTCATTCTCAAGTTGAAAGAATTCGTTTTCTGGCAGCATTGTGTTATCTTGAGATGCGTAGAGGTTTTTATAGAAGGTGTCACACTCTGCAAGAATGTCTGTATCAGAGGTGACGAATTCATTCTCATTAATTTTGAGTTGACTCATTACATTAAGTTTGAAGTGCCTCTTTCCAAGATTAAGAAAATACTTCGTATTTTTTTCTCCTTCATTGTACCATCTAGCCTTGCACCTTAATATTGCCTCTTGGGTGCGCCACTTAATTATATCCTCTAATTCTTTTCTTCGCGAATCCAGGTTCTTCTGTTAAGGTATTTTTGTATAGAGTGCTGACCGAAGGTTAGATTAGTTCTTTTTCAAGTGACGCAATTTTTTCCTCTAAAATGTGTTCTTTGTGAAGTATTTTGCGTTTTTTGCCGATTGCGAAACTGATAGATTTCTCCCGGACTTTCATTTTAGTCATGTCCCAAAGGAGAGCCGGGTTAATTGAACCATCGTTTCGGTATTATTGCTGTGTTTGTGCGCTGGTTAATTTTATCATGTCAACATAGCCGGCATCCGATGAGAGTGATGTCTTCAGTTTCCAAAATCCTCTTACGCCCTTGGATTTCAGTGTAAGGAGACGTCTAGTGTTATCATTGAATGATCTGTTTTAAGGCCAGGTAGGATTTTCGTGGAGGTAACATTACTCATAAAACTTTGGCTTACCAAGAGGAATCTAGCCTACAATGAATCTCCGGCTGTTTTTGGCGCCAGGTGTATCTATTAACAAGGTTCGTACAGATTTTTGGATGGAAAATTCAAGACTTTTTCCAGACTTTTTCCAAAACAATCATTTCTTTTTCCAGACTCAAGGTTAGTATAGGTAATAGCATGGTTTTAAGGGATATTTGAGCCCACGAGTTATAATTCATGTGCGCGATTTTTATTTCCTGTTTTGTTGTTTTGAGGTGAGTTCTGTTGTGTTGTGTTGCATTGCGTTGCATTGTGGTGCGATCCGTTGTGTTGCGTCTGCTGTGTTGCGTTGCGTTGCGTTGGGATCCGCTGTGTTGTGTTGCGTTGTGTTCAGTGTGTTGTTTACAAGTTCAGCATTTCTAGTATTCCGTCTATGTTGAAGTTGTACAAGTAGACAAACTCGACCAACCTCACTCACTGACAGACCATCTCTACACCAGACACCAGAGAACTAGACAAACTCAACCACCCTTAGCAAATTTGATAAACTCAACAATCTTCACTTCCTTTAAGACAGTACGAATCCCACAACGCGGCCAACACGACAAACTTAACAAACTTAACAAACCTCACTCAATGACAGACAATATCTCCACACCTCCACACAACTCGACAAACACAACTTAACAATCCTCAGTTATTTTAAGACAGTACAAACCCGACAACGCGACCAACTCGACAAAATCGACAAATCTTCACGCGGTGAGGCAGACTAAACTTTGCATCTCGACGCAAGTCAACGCAACGCAACTCCTTGCCAAACAGACAAACTCAATAATGCTTACTTTCTCTAAGACAGTAAGAACCATACAACTCAACATACCCAACAAACTGCACTCACTGGCAATTGAATTAGAGGGGATCTGTCACCGTTATTTCCAGGTCCAGTTTTCGGTTGAAGAATTTACCTTATTTCATTTACCTTATTTCAACAAAACAAAAAACAAAAAAAAACAACAAAACGCAACACAACGCAACGCAACGCAACACAACCAGTCGAGGTAACGTTGAGCTTGACCAAAAACTTCACGAAAAAAATTGGTCCAAAAACGCTGCACATTTGTCGCCCATGCTCGAAATATTGATTGCCTTGTCATAAACAGTACACTTCGCTTTTGTTCTTGATTTAGGGTCGGCTGCAATTCGGGCCTTAAATCTTTCATTAGCTTTCCACTTGTCAGAGAAAACACACTTCCCCATTTTTACAACGAAAGGCAAATACTTGATTGATTGATATTAACCTCCCAGGGGCGCCCCTGAAACCTCCACAAAAGCGGGAACGAAGTTTGTCCCATGATGCACTGTGAACTTACAGTAACCATGATGCAATGCCGGCGTAAGAGAGTTTTGGGACTTCTCAGTCTGCGATTCTGCGATTGAATGTTTTTGCTAAAGATGAAATTAAACAAGATTTGACTGCCCGTAGAAAAATTCACTTAGCAATTAAGCACTTGTTGCAGCTTTCAAAACAAAAAAACTCCAGACTTCTTACCATTTTTTCCAGACTTTATCTTTATTTTCCAGACTTTTTCCAGGTCTGGAAAACTGGTTTGCAAATTTCAAGACTTTTTCAAGAATTCAAGACTCTGTACGAAACTCTATATTAACATCCGGGTTTAAAACCCTCCATGCGTCAACTAGATCAAAATTTTCGGATATCTCGCACACAGTCTTTTCCGCATCGTTATGAGTTGGCAAGGCCACCTTTCTTATCTTTCTCTATGTCTAGGACGAGGCTGAAATCGCCTCCAATTACGATTTCATCCTTTTGAAAATCTTCGATATGTTCAGCGAGAGATTTAAAGAAGTCTGGATCATCTTCATTTGGGGCGTAAACGTTTACCAAGGTTATGTATTTTCCATTTACTTTTAAATCACAAATTATATAACGACGAATCATGCAACTTTCTTCCTGTCGAAGATTTTATTGAAACATATAAAATACAAAAAAAACCATTGAAATATTTTGGACTTACATCTGCCCTTAGACATTTCTATAAAGAGAACTTCCCAAAGGAACCTAGTGTTTCTGTTACACCAGATTCTTTCTTAAAATCATTCCTTAAAAGCGCAAAAGGAAATAACTTGTCTGTCTCAAAAGCTATTTACTAGTTTTCTTCTTGCGAGACACTACATATGGTGCTGTAAGACCAGTAATAAGATCCCTAACTTAAAAATGTTTTGGACGGTCGTTAAATCCCAATTTAATATTGAATCCTATAAACTAGGCTTATTAAGCTCGAAGAAATAGGACCCTTTAATTCCCCTCCTCAATTCTAATTAGTCTCTCGCAAGCCATGATTATTACAATTTGCACAATGCCCAACCCCCTTCACGTTTAGAGACGCTATCTTTTTCAGTCTGAATTAACTATCTTGCAATTTTTTTCCTCTTTGCACTGATCACCAAATCGCTAAATCATTATTTTCATAAAAAGAAGTGGTTTTCAATTTATGGATTGTACAATTTTTTTATGAATTCTCCAGTTGTACTTTTTGTTTTTTTTTCGGCTGAATTTGTTAGTAGCACGTGTACTGTAATTTGGGTAGTTAGTGTACCGTGTAGTTAACTATAGTTTACTATGTGTTTTTGTAATGTAACATGGCAGTGTAAGACTATGTACTGTTGTGGTGCAGTTAATAAAGTTTATTGCATTAAAAAAAAAAAGAATCAATCTGCCACTGGAAGCTTCAAAGATTCCCACGAACGTACTTGTTGAAATAAAAAATAATTAAGCATATTAATCAGGAAGCATATTTATTTAAAAAATCAATTACTGGTTTGTTTTATTTTTCAGGGAATCTAACTTGAAACTGAAGTTGAGTTAAAAGCTACAGACAAATTTGAATGTTTGAAGAATGCTGCATGTTTCCTTCCAGAAGTCTATATTTCTTTTTATCCAAGTTGCCCTGTTCGATTTTGTCCTGCAAACTAAGGCAGACGGAATTAGAAGTTGTACGAATTTCACTTACTGTATCGACAGCTATGCTGACATTTATAGATCTCTAACATCGGAGGATAACAGTTTTAACATTGAATCCGCTTTGTATCCAGCAATGATGCCATCATCTCTTGTTGTCAAAGTACAAATCTTTGGACCCAATTATACGTCTGTCGCAAATTACACTTGGAGTATCAACTGCTTGTATGTTGCATTCCCAGCTGAAGTTCTGCAAGTGTTGTCTTTTGGCTCAATTCTTGTGACACCCCGCACACAGCACCTAAACGTGTGTATTCCATATTTCTGTCGGAATTTTTCATCAGTGAAGGATCAAAAAGACCTCATGAGAGGTGTATTAGCTGCGGTAAGTGTTAATCACGGTCTTTTCTGTCATTAACGTAATGATTGTTCTTTGGTTATTTTAATTCGCATATTTTCAACTTGAATAGAAGCTGGACGGTGCCCTTGCTGTTTTAAATTAGTTTAGTACTACATTCAACACGAAAATTTCACTCCTTGCAAAGCAAGATTCATTTTTTTTTGTTGGGCGCCTGTGAGATCCAATGCATGTGAGTGCACCCTTTACAACTTAAGGTTATATATTGGTCCTATCAGTCACAGCTAGTGATGCCATCAATCTAAAAGTTACAAATATTACTAGAAACGATAGAAGAATGTTAAAATGAAGCAAATACGTATACCCTTATGCCTTTTAACAGCCTGCATAGCAAGCGTTTCCCGAGATGTTTCCGCACGCTTAAAGCATTTCGCTTTTTGGCAGCGAAAACTGCTTCGATCATGCGGGAAGCCTATGAAAACACTCAGTTTGCACAAGGATGTTCTTTTCGTTATCATGATTTTTGCACTGTCTAAATTCACGAAAATAAAGCTGCCAAAAAATAATCCATAGGAAGTCGGGACTAAGAAATGTATCGAAATGTAAATGTGTAACTCGCTTGTTTTCCAAAACAGTTATGAAGGGCTGAATGTTACTACAACTATTATTTACAGTGACGCTGGTTTTTTTTGGCTAAAAGCTTTTTCTCAGTTCTTAGTTTCAAGCACTTTATAATGTTTAATTTCTACTTATACCAAGACACCTCTCAACAACGGCCAAGGTTTTTCGTCTTCAACAGCCGACTTTGATTTTAATTTCCATGAATTTACTCTCAGTTACCAGAACAGCCAGAACAGTACAGCGACCACCTAGCTCTCAAAAGAACATCGCCTACCCTCAACATAACCTCTCCATAATGCTTATTTGCTGAGCACAAGGTCACGAAACTCGGACTTTCAAGTCACCTACCAGCTAACTATATTGAATTAAAAGTGCTCTGTCAGGAAGGTCTTTACGTTTTAGGGTGAAAAATGTGCTGAAATTTAAATATATTCATGATACCTTTTCTCGTACACAGAATACTCCTAGAACTTCAAGAGAGAGAAATCGAATGATTTTCACAAACGAAGAACAAACCATAGTCAGTTTTTCGGGCGATTTTGCAAGAAACACGAGGAAATACGTGACTGAGTTGCAATCCATTTCCATCCTAGCGATCCGCTGTCAAACGTATAACACACTTTTTAGTCTCAGAGAACTGGTAAAATAATGTTAAACGAAACTGAGCTAGCCGGTATTTTTGGGTTTCTGCTGATTGGAATATGTCTTTAAGCAGTTATCCTAAAAATTGGTGACAGTGTCCCTTTAACCTCCGTGGCAGGCGCTAAGAGGGACGGAAGAATAGAAAGCGCGAGCTAGCGGTGAACACTTACGAGGAAACAGGTGAATATAGCAGCTAAATTCTAACAATCCTTACAGACCACCAAACATTTTCGTTTGAGTCTTTTTCCTCATCACTAAAATGAAGGGTTGTGCACTTAAGCTTGGTATTGGCAGTGAGAATGTGTGTTTTTTTGAACAAGTCGCGTAGCACTATGTCAGCTTTGCACGTAACACTGTTGTTTTGTGGAACGCAGTAAGAAAAGACCGTCCCGTGTAACATGAAAAGAAGATAAACAACATCCACATGCCTGTAGGAACTTTAATGTCGGTTTGTTAATTTTGTTTCAGCTTCAAGATCAGGCCGTGAGCCCAGGAATACGGGATCCAAGACTAAACACAGCAGAGTGTGTTATAGAGGGACACGACCCAGACTTAACGGCTACAGGACGCAGTCCGTACATTAGAGCAATTTTATGGTGTTCTTTTATGTTCGCAGTCCCAGCTGGCCCCTATTTAGCCTTTGTAATTCTGGATGTTCTAAAATAGCGTTCCGATCGGCGACAGGTTTCTCTTTTTTGCTGGTGTAAATGTAAGTGTGGCCAATCTTGTCAAACACGGCAAGACCCTCTGACAAGCTCTATAATTTCTGTATTTTTTATATTGTTTTTTATCGTGTGTGGAATTTTAGTGTTTGTTATTGTAAGTTTAGCGTCCGGGAATGCTCCATTTGATATCTACATTATTTTTGGGTTCTTGGTTACAGAAGGAGCTGTGTTAAGTTGCTGCAAATCTCCTGGCTGTTGCACATGTGACAGCCTTGCAAATTTCATCACAGGAATAAGTACAAACCTAAGTGTTTACCATTTCTGTTGGTTAGTGATCGGCATTATGATAAACCCAACTTGGGGCTTAGCTGTTTTGTTGATAGTCTGCTTTTTTGTCTTTGCCTTGACGTTTGCATTCTACAAGATTTTTGACGTAGGTGAATGCAGTGACTTCAAGTATTTCATCAAATGTGTGGTTAGTTTCTGTGGTGTTTGTTCGCTTGTTGTATTAGCGGTTTTGGCTGGACAGTCATTCTATGGAAGGGAGACTGCAGATGATGTCATGAAAACTGTGCTGTTATATGTTATCAGTGGTTTAATATCTTGGATATCCTGGAAGCAGCCCTCTCTTCAGAGAAATGGAGAAAGAAGTGATGCAATAGAACTTGATAAGAGAGAATAGACAAAGCGCTTGCTTTTACTATACATTAGAAAACTGCCCTTTTCAGCGGAAGCTGAGTAGTTCAGAGGCGGATCCAGGAGTGGGGCAGAGGGGATTGCAGCCCCCTTTGAGCTTTTTTTTTCCTTTCAAATTTGACTTTCCCTTGCTCATCATAATGGGAAAATTCACCACCAGTCTAGACCCCTAAGGCCCAGGGACATTTGCCTTCCCCCAGTGCTTACACCCCCCTCCCCCCCCCCCCCACACACACACACATTTCAGAAAATGCTGGATCCGCCCCTGTAGTTCTTAAATACCGTTTGAAATGTCAGAAGGAAGGAAGTGTAAATGCGCAGAAAGTGGCAGTCTACACGGTTTTCGGTTACCACTTATAGTGAGAGAACAATAAGTAAGTAAGCAAGAAAGTTAGTGAGTGTCGATTGGTTTAGCTTCAAACGGGACTAATCAGTGTTGACACTTTGGTAATGAGACTTTACAACAATGTTAAAACGAAAACACTTTTTGACGTCGAATTATCATCAGTTGAATTAAAATTTTGAAGTAAAAGCTAAACATGTAACAGTACACTAACATTAGACGTTGCTGACCAGAAATCTTCATCTTGTGGTTCATCAGGTTCACTGATTTTCGCGGGAATTTAATAAAGCAAACAAAGATGGAAATAACACCTCCTGCCTCCGTCTACCATGAATTAATTCCAAGGTTCAGCTAGAAGAGGTTCTCGTGGTAAGCTGTACCAGAATTTTTTTGTTTGTTTCTTGACTCTGATCGATACAGACACAAGCACGCGCTTTACTTTGTGGGTACTCTTGTACTTGTACCTCATATATGCTTGCGTTTGTTTTTGCGTGTCACACCTAAAAACCAGTGTTTCACGCAGACAAAATGGGAATATGAAGAGGAATTTAAAAAAAACACTTATGTGTACCCTGCGTAGCTGGTTGAATTCTTTGCGCGAAGTTTAAGCGGCGGAACCGCGAAGGCAATGGAGAAATTTTCTTGCGGCAAACGTTACCTTTACAAACAATACCGCCAGCTGCGCAGGCTAACTAAAATGTCTTTATTGACCCTGGTTGTAAGTTAGTGATTGACGGTTCTGAAAGTCACCCACAATACCTTGCGTTCTGCTAGTTCTTCCTGTGTATCTGATGGGCCAAGTCCAAGAGTAGAAATGACGACTTTTTTATGAGTTTCCGACTACCATAAAGGCTTCTTTTATTTTAGCTGTCGGGAGCGCAAATTGACACAAGTTGGAAAGTAGCATTAAAACCTTGTGTCTACCTTGATGAAACTCAAACTCACACGTTCCGTAAACATCGGGCTTTTCGGATTCGTACTCCTCCCCAACCCACTACTCAGGTTAGCTCTCACGCAAGATGGTGCAAGTTTTTCACCCGGCGTTTGTCCCAAAGCAAGTCCACACGAAATGGTCTCAGTATTGTTTTCTCTAGTATCAGTGCGTGAGGGCTGGACTGACTTCTTTTTTTTTTTTTTTGAGCTTTCCTCTACTCAGCTAGTCCATTTGTCTAACTATCGCAAGTCTGTCTACGCAAGTTTGCACTACCAGATTTAACTTGCGTTGACTGCGTATTCCTTTGGCTAAGGTTTATTGTCGTATTCCCTTGAATAAAAAGGAATTACTTTCAGCTTAGCCAAGGAGCTGCTTTTTTTTTCTACCCTCTGGTATCGATCGTTGCCATGTGCATCTCATGAGACTTGTTTTTTAAGTGCCTAGCTTAGCTTATCTCAAAGGCCTTGCAAAAAGGAGGAGGGTGTTGTTGTCGTTTTTGTAATATCTTTTCGCCTGTGTTCCAGAGATATTCAAGTGATAAGTGCTCAGTTAAAAAGTGCTTGCAACACAGAGAAATTCCTTCTCTGCCCAGCCCCCTTCCAATCCCGGGTGCGCTGTCTTAAGGCTAATTCCCATATGCTCTTAAAAAAAAACGCCTTTTAGATCATCGACTTTCAATGGACAAACGGACAAAATTTGTAAAACATGTGATGGTTGTTAGCTTCATCAGAAGGCTCCTGGTCTTATTTGTTGTTACAACTAAAAAAGAAAATTTTCAGCGGCTCAGGTGGGACTGGACCCACAACCTTTGTGTCTGTCGCAGGAAATTCCTGTGCGCATGTAAGATCATAGGGATTCATCCACGCGCCGTTTCCATCTGTGGGTTCAATTCCCACCTGAGGACCTGAAAATTTTCTTTTTCAATGTAGCACTTATCATTTATTTGATATTACTTGAGGATGATTCTAAACACGATTTTTTTGTCTCTCGCCGTCAAGGAAATGTGAACATTAATTTCCAATGTTTTAAAAAGTTAAAAATTAATTTCCATTTTTACTGAATCAAGGAAATGTGAACATTAATTTCCAATGCTTTACAAAGTTAAAAATTAATTTCCATTTTTACTGAAATACATTTTAGGTCACAGGACCATTTCAGGATCAAAAAAAGTAGTTATATAATATGCTGAATTGTACGCGCATTTTTATTGGTTCTTAGCTATGATCTATTAGAAGACAGAGGCATACATGACGTCTGTCAACTCGCGCTACGAAAGCAATTTTTCTTTTCGGTGGCAGGGCACTGTGTAACCGTCGTAGCCGCAATGGACACGCGACAAGACACAACAGTCTTAACAGGAGATACTGACACTTTCGAAATGATTACAAATCGTGGCTAGCTAAATTTTTACGGTTAATATTTTTCACGACTAACGGTTACAACTTTTCAAATTTTACGCCTAACACCACAACACAACTTACGACTCAATTTTTGGCCGTTTTACGGCTAACGGTTAACCCCATTGAGACCCTCTTTTAAGTGTAGCACTTATCATCTATTTAAAAAACTCAGTTTTCCCACAATAAGCTGGTAGCCTTGAGCGTCGTTTTCTCATCTAAAAGTAATGTTGAAGATATTGATTTGGAATAGACAACTGAACGCTGACAGTGTTATGACTTTGCGAACCGTAACAGTTGTGGTGTTTGCTTTACAAAAATTCAGCAAGGGCCAAGCGGACGAAGTCGAAAGGTGTCGAAACCTGCTGGATCTAGTCAGCAAAATACAATAGGATAAACAAATAGAAGAAAGGCTGACAGTACAGCTGGAGTTACATTTTCTGTAGTTTTCCAATATTCCGTCATGCACGGCCCGACTTCTTCAGGGAATGAACAAAATGAATTATATTGAAGAAAACCGTTACAATTCAAAACACCAAGCAATGAAACATAACAAGGTTACAAGATATGGCATGAAAGTTGTGGTGTCACAGCTTCTGTTGTCAGATTCCGATGTCAAAAAAAAAAAATAATAATAATAATTAATAATATTCTGATAAGTGCTTCGTCCCTAATAAGGGGGACGCGCCCTCCTTTGAGAGCTCTACCAAAGCTAATTTAGTGCCCTGGCCCCAGTTGTTGGATTAAACACGTAATCCAACAGGTACAACATGTGGGAAAATCTCTTCATATGCCTATGATTTATGAAAAGAGCAAGAGTGTGTCTACAACGTGCGAGTTGAAGGAAAATTGCTCCGTTGGATAGCAACTTATCCACTGGGTAAAGTTATCCACTCTTTCAACAATTGGGGCCTGGGCGCTAAATCGAATCATAACTGTACGGGGCTTACTGTACCCAATATGAAAACCCCTTGTATACCTTGGACCGTATTCCTAACACCCCTTGTAGACAAGGAAAATTAAACGCGCCTAACGGGATATAAATGGAGTGATCTTTGTGTTTAGAAAGATATTTTAATCCCCCCCCCCCCCCAAAAAAAAAAGCGGCAAAAACCGATTGAAAAAACGAGTGAAATATGAAAATGAAAGCAATGGAGCTTCTCTGCTTACAGAGCCCCGTGACCGCCATATTTGGGAGGCTTGAATGTGATTGGCTGAGGGTTTCCATAGCAAATAGAAGGTGCTGGATCAATCATCTTTTCATTGTCACAGAACACTATATGAGTCCAAACTATCACGCATTTGTCTGTGCTTTATTGGAAGTCCATTCAAACATCGGCACGAACTACTGTAAGTCTCGTTAACTTTGACATTTCAACTGCTTGCTATAGTATTGGGGAATGGCTTGGTTTTACTAATGATATACAGAGTATACCGTGCATTTAATTCGCGTATACCGATTTGACCTTAAATTTAGTCTGATTGTTATATTCAAGGAAAATTTAATACGTTATCACCAAAGACGTTATCTTTTGCAATTGATATCTTTTGAAACGAACAAGAAACTTCTTTATCCTGAATTTCAGCTGAGGAGACGGCTGAAAAACGAAATGCAGGCTAAATCTTGCCGTGAAATATCTGGCGTCCACTCTAAAACCCGAATTCTTAATTTAGGGACAAAAGATTTTTTTCCGGTAGTAAGCGCCAATTGTTTCTTATTTTTGGCGTAATTTCCAAAAATTTCCTCATTTTAGCAAAATTTCTCTAAATACGAATCCGCTAAAAATAAGAAATAGTCTACAAATTTTCTTCTTGATTTCAGGCCAATTCTTTCCCTGCTGGCAGAGGTCTCTCACGGCGAGAGAAAAATGAGAGGAAGGAGAGAGACCTCTGCCGACATTCGACGCGTTCTTTCATGTAGCCGACGACCAGATTTGTGGTCGAAACTGCCCGGTTTTTTCAAAACCAGTTTCCGCTATACAAGAATGCGCATACTCTGTTTCTATTGTTTCTGAAAATTTCTGAGCCCATGTCCTGCCGTCGATCAGGCAATAAAATCGGCTATTTCTACACGACAAGATTAAAATATCAAGGAAATAACATCACTTGTTATTCTTGCTTTCCTTAGAAAACGAGATACATTTGCTTGCCTTCCGACAGGCTACGGTAAATCTCTGTTCTTCCAACTGGCCGTCCGCGTAGCCGCTGAGTTCCAGCACTTTTGAAGCAAGAAAATCGAATGACTATAAACCCTGAAGCTACCGACAAAATCACTTCAGGAAAATAAAAGGCATTTCTTTTATCCGAACATTTCGGGTTATTTCCCTTTGTTTGTCGCTTTAGTTTCAGTGAATTTGCGGATGAAAAATAGAGTACGCGGTAAAAAGGTTAGATGTTTGGAATGTTTGTTTTCCTTTGAATTGTTTGAAGTTCTCTTGTAGGCTACTAGTATTTGTGATAGCCAAACAGAATTGGGATTTCCGCCAACGGTCGTTATTATTCCCTTTTCTTCCGAGCTTTTGGAGCAGTTTTCTTCAAGCGACTGTTTTGTTCATCAAAGGTCGTGATTTGTCTTTGTTCGTTTTAAAAAAGCGATTATTATTTTATTTTTTGCGCTCGCCGTGTTAAAGTTTTGGCGCCGCTATAATGACTTTTTCTTGTTATTTCCTGACGTAAAGATAATACAAATCGTTTACTGCGGTGTGTAGTTTTCTTGAAGTACCAAATCCCCTAAATATATTCCTTTTCTTGTTGAACATTTTCTTAGAATCGCCGCCCGAATTTTCGGAAAATCTACCCCGGCGCCAGACGAAAAATAGCCCACTCGCAATCAAAACCATTCTAAACACGATAGGGGAAATACTTTCATTGAAATTTAAACACTTTCCAAACTCCCATAAACGTTTCTCAGTCTTGTCTTTATGGTTTCTTATGACGTCATTAAGTTATCTGACTTTTTCTAACAGTAAGTTTGTGTAAACATTGGCTTTGTTTTGCTACACTCTTGAAGCGATCGCTTTCTCCACGAACAAAAACATTCTTGCTTTCGCACTTTGTTTTCTCGTAACAATCAGTGAATCCACGCTTCTCCTCATCATAATCTTTACTTCGCTTAATGAGAGTTTCAATGTGCCGAAAGCACTTTTTTTAGACTTTTTACACAGCCGTGTCGATTCTCGTTGAAAGTCAGGCGTTCTCTCCAACAAGCGACAAACTTTGCCTTTCAGATCTCCGGAATTCAGCGATCGCTCGCCAAGTGTTCTGTCCGCTTAACTTAACGTTCAGTCCACACAAAAGGCAGCTGTCGTGTTTTCCTGTATTTCCTGGCTTTACTGGTGTCCGCGAAGAAAATATGTTGAGGAGTTCGTGGCATTTCCTGATACAGCTGTCAAAAATTTCACACATCGCACGGCCGCGGCTGCTGCCCTTTCGCGCTCAAACCCAATCTCGTTCCCAGAGCCCGCGCGCATTTACGGTCAGCGGGATCGAAATGTCTTGCATCCTTGGTGCTGACCAAAAGGAATGCAGCCTCTGGGAACGAGATTGGCTCAAACCAAGTGCCCAAAATGTCACAGGAAACGCTAGCGCATGCGCGATAGGAAGCTCGTCGGATCCGTCGGATGTCGGTAAGGATGTCGGCAGAAAACCTCTGCTAGCAGGGAAGCCAATTCTGCTCTCAATTCAAGAGATAAAAATCTCCGCTACGATCGTGCGCTACTAGTTCTAGATTTCACGTTTAATAACGCAAAGAAACCAAATAATAAAAGTCGTTCAAATTACAAAAAAAAAGAAGAAGAAGAAGAAGAAAAGAAACATAAGACGTGCCAATCTGCACCGAACCTGGCTCTTCAGGTTTGAAATTGCCCGTGTTAACCACTCAACAAACATGCACTCGCATACCGTAACCGGTTAAAACTTGGTATATAAATACGAACTAATACCGCAAACAACACGGCAAATAATTAACTTCTATTTGTTTGTATGCAGTCGCATGAGGCTGGCTGCTTCAACAAAAACAAGAGAATTCTTACTTTCTTCTCACAGATGTCTCTTGTTTGCGGAGTTTGTAACCTTTCTTGGTTTGGAGGGACTGAAGATTGTCTTCTCTGCTCCAGTCACGTGTTCCATTGCGAAGTCGAGCGAAGCGAGTGTTAAGAAAGCCAGCAGGTTCTTATTTTAAGACCATGCCGATTAAGACACGATCATACTAATTCTTATAATAAGAACTTTTCTTCTTTCTGTGCCTTAGATTTAAGATCTAATTTACTCAACATTTCTTACTTTTGTGCCATAGTTTTGAGAAAAAAAATATTTTTAAAATGAAGTTTAAAATCAAAATCACTTTTCTTAATTTTTGTGTTACAGTTTTGAGAAAAAATGTTCTTAATTTGAAGTTTAAAATCAAAGTTACATTTCTTAATTTGAGAATGTGCGAACTAAAAAAAGAATGGTTATCTTGATTCAAAAATCCTAGTTTTAGAGTGGTCATAGGTCACCCAAGAAGGACACAAAGCCCATCAAACATTTCATCAATCATGGAATTGTCTGTTGGCTGAACTGGCTAAATCCTACATTTTGCACCATCTAAGGTAGTTCCTTTCAACAGTTTCCATGATTGCCAATTTTTGATCGACCACACGTTGTTGGTTAGAATGTTTTGATCCGCTAAAAACTCCAGACCACATACATATTCAGAGGTTCCAGTGTTGTTTGTTTGTCCCAGTTTCCAAAACAAGGAAGTAGGAGACGTGAATTTGCAGCGGGAAGTTTGAGCAGTGAAGCCACGAGGGGAATGGGATGGAGGCTCGTTTCGGCTTTTTAAAACCGGACTTTAACTGGCGGCTGTGCTACAGAAAGTTCTGTCTCCCTTTGACGCGTTTTGACTTCATCAAGGTTCACATGTCATAACAAATGTCTTCCTATACTTACGTGTCAAGAACCCAACTCTTGCCAACAAATTGAAACCTATGATCCCTATTAGTAATTACGTGGGCGGAAAAAAGCACGGAGGTCTGGGAGATTATGTTTCCACTTCCGGCTTGTTAAAATCTCCCTCCTCCTGCACCTACACTGTCATTAGAACCGTGTATCTACACAATAACCATTCAACTGTTGTTGGACATCTCATTTACTGCTCCAGTTAGTTTGGAAGCAAACGCGCAAGAACCAATGATTAGAAGCTTCGGAATTTCCCAGCGAACTTGTTGAAAGAAAAAAAATAATTAAGCATATTAATTAAGAGACATATTTGTTTAACACAAATCAGTTACTTATTTCTTTTATTTTTCAGGGCATCTAACTTGAAAGTTGAGTTAAAAGCTACCGACAAATTGAACGTTTGAAGAATGTTGCATGTTACCTTCCAGAAGTCCATCTTTCTTGTTATCCAAGTTGCTCTGTTCGATTTTGTCCTGCAAACCAAGGCTGATGGAATGAGGAGTTGCTCGAATTTCACTTGCTGTATCGACAGCTATGCTGACATTTATAAATCTCTAACATTAGAGGACAACAGTTTTAACATTGTATCCGCACTGTATCCAGCAATGAAGCCATCATCTCTTGTTGTCAAAGTACAAATCTTTGGACCCAATCTTACATCTCTCGCAAATTACACTTGGAGTATCAATTGCTTGTATGTTGCTTTCCCAGCTGAGGTTCTGCAAGTGTTGTCTTTTGGCTCAATTCTTGTGACACCCCGCACACAGCACCTAAACGTGTGTATTCCATATTTCTGTCGAAATTTTTCATCACTGAAGGATCAAAAAGACCTCATGAAAGGTGTATTAGCTGCGGTAAGTGTTAATCAAGGTCTTTTTCGTCATGAACGTAATGAATGTTCTTTGGTTTATTTTAATTTGTATATTTTCAACTTGAATAGAAGTTGGACGGGTGCCCCCGCCGTGTTAAATTAGTTTACATTCAGTACGGAATTTCACTCCTGGCAAAGCGAGACTCACTCTTTTGTTGGGCTCCTGTGAGATCCAGTGTCAGTGTACACTTTACAGCTTAGGGTCATATGTCCCTGTCAGTCCGCACAACTAGTGATGCTATCTAAGAATACAGATATTACTAGAACCGATAGATACCATTATTTTAATAGCCTGCACAGCAAGCGTTTCCTTAGACTTTTCCGCTCGTTCGAAGCATTTCGCTTTTTGGCCGCGAAAAATGCTTCGACGCTGACGCGGGAAGCCTAGGAAAACGCTTTCTTTGCAGGGTATTATGTCTTTTATTTTCGCCTTGATGTTCTTTTCGTTATCTTGATTTTTGTGCTGTTAAGATTCACGAACATTAAACGTGCGGAAACTTAATCTACAGAAAGTCGGACTAAAAACTGTAAATGTATAACCCGCTCGTCTTCCAACGTCACTACACCTATAAGTTACAATGACACTGTGTTTTCTGGGCTAAACGCTTGTTACTCAGTTCTTAGTTTCAAACACGTTATAAAGTTTCATTTATACCAGCACCAACGCACCTCTCAACAACGGCCAAGATTTTTCGTTCTGGTCAACTTTGATCGGCCATGAATTTACTCTTACTGGAGCATTTCTACAGCGACCACCAAGCTCTCGAAAGAATACATCGTCTACCCTCAACCCAGCCTCTCCATAACTGCAACATACTCAACAAAATGTGCAAAATAATGTTTATTTTCTAAGCGCTTGGAATTTGCAGTCACCCACCAGCTAACTATATTAAATTGGCCTGCGTGGCAGGCACTAAAAGGGAAGGGAGATTAGAAAGAGCGACACGCGAACGGCGAACACGAGGAAAAAGAACGGTGCTTTCGATTCCCTGTTTTCCTCCCTTTTCATCTTTTCAGCGAGTGCCACGCAGGCTAATATTAAATCCAGTCAGTTAATTCTTTTCAAAGCAAATATTAGAGGCAAACAGGTGAATATAGCAACTAAATTTTAACAATCTTTTCAATCCACTAAATATTTTCGCTTGAGTATGATTGGCCCGTAACTAAAATGAAGGGATGTGCACTTAAGCTTGTTATTGGCAGTAAAAATGTGTTTTGTTTTGTTTTTTGAACAAGACTGAAGCGTGGTACTCCTCTCAGTCTTGCACGTAATCTAGTACTGCTTTTGAGGAAAGAAGTAAACAAAGACCGTCACATGTAACATAAGAAGACAAACAACACCCACATGCCTGTAAGAACTTTAATGTTAGTTTATATTAATTTTGTTTCAGCTTCAAGATCTGGCCGTGAGCCCAGGAGTACGGGATCCAAGACTGAACACAGCAGAGTGTGTTATAGAGGGACACGAACCAGACATAACGGATACAGGACGTAGTCCATATATTAAAGCAATTTTATGGTGTTCTTTTCTGTTCGCAGCCCCAGCTGGCCCCTATTTAGCCTTTGTAATTCTGGATGTTCTCAAAAAGCGTTCAAATCGGGTAGATACTTCTCTTTTTTGCTGGTGTAAATGTAAGTGTGGCCAATCTTGTCAAACACGGCAAGACCCTCTGACAAGCTCTATAATTTCTGTATTTTTTATCTTGTTTTTTATAGAGTGTGGAGTTTTTGTGTTTGTTATTGTACGTTTAGCGTCCGGGAATGCTCCATTTGATATCTACATTATTTTTGGGCTCTTGGTTACAGAAGGAGCTGTGTTAAGTTGCCTTAAATCTCCTGGCTGTTGCACATGTGACAGCCTTGCAAATTTCATCACAGGAATAAGTACAAACCTAAGCGTTTACCATTTCTGTTGGTTAGTGATCGGCGTTATGATAAACCCAACTTGGGGCTTAGCAGTTTTATTGATAGTCTGCTTTTTTGTTATTGCCTTGACGTTTGCACTCTACAAGATTTTTGACGTAGAAGAATGCTGTGACTTCAAGTATTTCATCAAATGTGTGGTTAGTTTCTGTGGTGTTTGTTCGCTTGTTGTATCAGCGGTTTTGACTGGACAGTCATTCTATGGAAGGGAGACTGCAGATGATGTCATGAAAACTGTGCTGTTATATGTTATCAGTGGTTTAATATCTTGGATGTCCTGGAAGCTGCTCTCTCTTCAGAGAAATGGAGAAAGAAGTGAGGAGGAAAATACAATAGAACTTGATAATAAGAGAGAGTAGATCGAGCGCCTGCTTTTAGTAGATTAGAAAAATGTCCTTATTGAGCGTGAGTTCAGTAGTTCAGAGGCGGATCCAGGAGTGGGGCAGAGGGGATTACAGCTCCCTTTGAGCTTTTCTTTTCCCCTTCAAATTTGACTTTCCTTTCTTCATCATAAGGGGCAAATTTAACACTAGTCTAGACCCCCAAGGCCCAGGGACGTTTGCCTTTCGCAAGTACTTTTAACCCCCCCCCCCCCCTTCAGAAAATTCTTGATCCGCCCCTTTAGTTCTTGATAAACGTTTGAAATGTCAGGGGGAAGTGTGAATACGCAGAAAGTGGGAGCCCCCACGGTTTTCCGTTACAACTTTTAGTGAGAGAAAAATAAGTAAGTAGGTAAGTAAGCAAGAAAGTTAGTGTTTCACTTTTGGTTTCGCTTCAAACGGGACAAATGGGTGACACTAAAACGTTAAAATTATCGTCAGTGAAATTAAAATTTTGAATTAAAAGCTCAACATATAACTTTAATATTAGAAGTTGCTAGCTAGAAATCTCCATCTCGTATGGAGGTGCAGTTCATCAGGTTCACTGATTTTCGCGGGAATTTAATAAAGCAAACAAAGATGGAAATAACAACTCCTGCCTCCGTCTACCATGAATTAATTCTAAGGTTCAGCTAGAAGAAGTCCTCAAGGTAAGTTTTCCCAGAATTTTGTTTTTTGTTTGTTGACTCTGATCGATGTAGACACAAGAACAATGACGAATTTTGTTTGTTCGTTTGTTTGTTTTCTGTTATGCTAGCGCGGAGTTTACTCTGTGCGTGCTCTTGTACTTGTGCTTCAAATATGCTTACGTTTGTTTTTGCGTGTCACTACTAAAAACTGGTGTTTTCCTCAAGAAAAAAGGGAATATGAAGCGGAATTTTAAAGAAACCACCAAAATGTCTTTATTAAACCTGGTTGAAAGTCAGTCAAGAGGGTGAAACAAACGCAAATCAGTTGGCGTATCACCGACAATACCTTGCCATCCGTTACAGTTCCAGCGGAAAAGGCTTCTAGAAATGTTGTTCCTGCGAATCTGATGGGCCAAGACCAAAGTTGGAAAAGAAGACGTTTTTATGAGCTTCCAACCACCATAAAGGCTCCCTTTAATTTTTCAACCTTAGAACTACATAAGGTATTTCAGACAAACCACCGTTACAAAGCCTACCCAAACGGGGTCGCAAATGGACACATGTACAAGTTGGAAAGTAGCGTTGAAACCTTGCGTCCACTTTGATCAAACTTAAGTCACACTTTCCCTGAGCATCAGGCTTTTCGAGTCCATACCCTCCCCACCCCCCTTAGGCGGACCTGATACTCAGGTTAACTCTTCGCAAGATTGCGTACGTTTTTCACGCTGCGTTTGGCCACCCAAAGCAAGTCGACACGAGTTGGTCTCAGTATTGTTTACTTTAGTAGCAGTGCGGGCGGGCTGCACTGAAGTCATTTTTTTTCAGCTTTCCTTCTACTCACCTAGTCCATTTGTGTACCTATTGCAAGTCTGTCCATGCAAGTTCGCACCAACAAACTTGCGTTGACTGCGCAGGTCTCCCTTTGGCTAAGGTTTAATGTCGTACTCCCTTGAATAATAAGGATTTACTTTTAGCTTAAAAGTGAACCGAGTTGAAAAGGGTCACTTTAGCCTCCAGGAATACCTTAATTACCCAGTGTGTTAAAGACTACTGTTTTTTTCGTTTTTTTTCCTCTCCTCTGGTATCGATTGTCGCTCCTGTGCATCTCATGACACTTGTTTTTTAAGTGCCTAGCTAAGCTTACCTCAAAGGCCTTGCAAAGTGGAGAAGGGTGATGTTTTCTTTTTTGAAATAACTTGTTGCGTTCCAGAGATAGAGAGCACCAAAACTGATGACGTCATATGTGGTTACAGCATGGGGACAGATCACACAATCAAGGATATCTCTGGAAAGAATGGGTCAAGGTTGAATTGAAACTTTTAAAAACCTGCATCGTGCGTTAAGGAATACACAAAATGATATATATAGTAATGTTGCCAAGGCAACAGTCTTGGCTCCAGTCTCAGTTCTGCTTGGAACCAAGTACGGCCATTTGTCTCTATAACGAGCAAGAGATGGTCCTGTTCCCAACACACACCCGTCTCCTTGGTAACCATTAAGAAGTGGATGAAGTTTTTAAAGCCCAACAACGGGGAACGTCATTCCCGCATGAAACAAAGTTGTTGCTAGTAGGGAAACTGTGACCACTTATGATCAATTGCACAAAAAACAAACAAACAAACAAAAACAAAAACTCGAATACCTCTGGAACTAGAGAGGGGGTGTTGAGGCACACGACAAGAGCCCCGGTTGCCATATGTATGTTTTTATTTCTGATTCCAGGCGCATATTGCCTCCTGTAATAATACTGATAATAGTGATGGTACTTCGAGTTCGCCAAATTCGCTGAACAAGGCAACTGACAACAAAGCAAATCGAGCAAATTTATTTTTCGCGCAAAATCCTCGAGTTCGTGCTCCTTTTACCAGTTGAATTAAATTACTTAATGCGGATGGACGTCAAGTGTTTACGCATGAGCCCCTAGCTCGGAAGATTAGGCGACTACTCTCTACGCTATGACGTTAAATTTGATTTACCAATCCAAAACATTAAAATTAAAAAAGGGACATTGAGTTTATGAATGGGGGAAATTTACGAACTGGCATGGGAAGACGCTTTCCACTAAAAAAAATATATATATATATAAAAACAGAAGGTAAAGATGAGTGAAATATGAACTGACCAGACTGAAACTCTGCTGAAACCGATGGCGCTTCTTTGTACCGCTGCAGTTATGTCCTGTGTGATCCTGTTTTGTGAACATGTCACTTGACGTAAAGAGATATGCTGGACCAATCATATCATGCCATCTACCGTAACCACGCGCCTAAAGAATGCAAACCACTGCAGACCACCGTTCTCACAGCTTCGGTCTTCGGAGTTCAAGACTAGGTTGTGCCCGCTCTATAGATGAAATCATGTAAAAAGGCATTGCAAACAAAATTATTAAGTGATTGAATCAGACTTCGTTTTGGAATATAAAAATTCTGGCTACACTAGGTACCAGAGGTTATAATCTTCCCGTTTTTGCAAAGTCGTTGGCAAAGGTCGTACAACGACCGCCGAACAATAATGAAAATAGGCACTGAACCAGTGACCAGTGTAGTACTCCATCAACTTAGTTATAAAAACAGCCTTGTAAGAATGCAACAATGCTCAGTCTAAGCCGCCTTCTATGGTTAGAATTTCCATAAAGGCTACCCATCCCGCGTACAACAACGCTTTGCTTGAGCGCAAAAGGGACGGATTTTCCATAATATTCATGCCAGGATCGCGAAAATGTACTACTCAATTATTCTTTAATTGGTCTTTCTTTAAGAGTTCTTTCACAGACTTAAATATTAGAATCCCCTTGTGCAGCGCAATAAAAAATAGTTCGATAAGAAAGTATTTTTCAATAGCATTAATTGAAATGGTGACGCTCTACACAGTCTCAAAAGTCACAACCACTTCGTGGAGCAAAATAACAGGATAAAAGAGAAATACGCTCAGTATGAATCGATCAATGAATGAATGAATCAATCAATCAATCAATCAATCAATCAATCAATCAAACAATCAAATTTACTTGTCAACCAATGTAGATATAAATACGTTCAGTAGATATACACTCCAGGAGATCTTCGCTCGTTCTACTGAGCTTTTCAGAGAAACTCTCTAGCGAATATGTTATATATTAATCAATTTTTACCTTTAACAGCATACTTAACAGTGCTGGAGCCGGGGAGGGACGACTCCCATGTGAACCGGACGGGAATGCTCGCCGTCTCTCTCAGAGGTGTAAATTACTGATTTTGGTACCACTGAGGGTTTCCAGGACAGAACGCCAATAGTTCTAGCCATCAAATCATTGTTTACAGTTGCACGCGAGGAAATACAAGCGCCGTCATACTGATTTTCACAGCCATCTTTTTTACAAGGTCTCATTACCATATCAAATAAAGCTCGAGCCACGCCCAGATTGTTCTCCTTAGGGGTCTAATTCACATTTTCCGTCTAGCATCCCTTTCGGTAACGAAAGAGTGAATTGCCGCCCGCGATTCTCGCACGCTAGCCTCTCCAAAGTCTCACTTTAGGTGTTCACACTCGCTCTAGGCTTTTTGTTCATAGAGCACGCGGGTTCGTATAGCGGGCCACGTACTGTATTGCCGTCTATTTCTGATACCGGAGGCACGTATCGGAACACAAGGTAACTTTAGCACAGGAGGTTCTGGGGCCACGGACGGTAACCGGAAGTTAAACGTTTCAACTTCCGGTTGACGATCGTGGCTAAAGAACGTCTGTGCTTACATTTCCTAGTATCCCAGGGTACTACCGGTAGCTACAGGCATGTTGGTGGGATATGAAAACCACAATCAAGATTGGAGACTAGAAGCCTATGCCAGGCGATCTGATGGTGGGGAGCGAAGGAAAAAGGGCGCGTAACGAAAAAATATCGCAAGCGAAAAAGAAAAGATGAACGCCTTGGAAAGCCGTTAGGACTCGGGGTGGGGGGGGGGGGGGGAAACGGTTACAAAAATAAAATGAAATTAAAACAGTTTAGGCTGAGAAAAATCCATACAAGAAGTGAATGTTTCGTCGTTCAAATAACATCGCTGTCAATTAAAACCAAGACCTGAGTTTCGTCTCCCTTTCTTTAATTTGATGTGTACTCGTTGATCCTAAAAGGTACATCATTAACCTTAACCCTAATAAGTCCCAGTATCAACTGACAAATTCTCCTTATTAGTATCCTTACATTCCATATTTCGAAAATACAAGTACATATTATTCACCGTGCAAAGTTTAAAGTCGAAATTCGTACGGGAAGTTCGATTATTTTAACTGTAATTTTCGAACTCGAATTCAAAAATGACCGGGACGAGTTGGGCCGAGTTGGCCCAGAGAGGAAGTGACGTAGAAGTCTCAACACAACAAAACTAACGTGCCTACTTTCTTATGCATTCGGAGAGGTGTGAGGGTTCGCAAGATTCATCTCTTCGATTTTGAGCTGCAGTATGCGTGGTCGGCGCTCAGTTGTTGAAGATTACGGCAAAAAAAGCATCGATGAATCGGAAATTTCCATTCACAGTTCATTGACGAGTGGGTACGTTTATTTTAAGCGGTAAAGCTTCGTTTGCGTGCACCGGAAGGACTTCAATGCTGTTGGACACTATTTGCTCTGTGTATTTTACGGCTGAATGATTTCCTCAAGCATTTTATGACAAAGGTACAAGGAAATATTTGAAACCAGGATCAGTTCCAGCCATCAGGAAGAAAAACATCAGCAATCATATCTGAGCGAGTTCGTCGAATGGTGGGCGAATATTTATTTGCCGTTTGTGCTAACATCACATGTACGGTAAGATACACATTTCCTGTCATACCTATGAGATACTTCGCTCGGTTGTCTTGTGCATATACATGTATAAGTCCCAACAGATTTCGGCTTAACTGCATAATATGTGCCCCTTCGCATGAACTCACCTGATGAACTATTTTCTGTGTCGCCGCCAAGCCGGGTCCGCGATGTGCAGAATTTATTTTTATTTAACTTGGCTACGTGGTACGTGGTAGCAAAACATTACCGTGTATTCTGTGTACTATTAACTTTCCCCACTTAAACTTCCGCTAAAAGAATATTATTTGAAGTTCCTAGAAACTAGTGGACCATAACAGAACATCACCGTGCATTCCTCGTTCTACAAACGAAAACATTACGCGAAATTTCTTTGAATTACTCGGCCACATACATGTATAACGTGAAAATATAAACAACCGAGCTTAATCGACCATAACAAACCTTGCTGTGTATTGCTTGTTCTTTTTACTGCGTAGCCAGCTCCTAACATCCCTCGTACATTTCAATTTATCTCTCTCCACGTACCGCTTAGCCAACTTCAATTAATTTCTCTTGGCGTACGGCGTAGCGAGCTCCCAAAGTCGTACATAATTAGCTATAAGTTCAAGAGCCTTTCACCGCGTTCGGGGGAGCCACTTCTCCGATCTCTTAGTAACGCTTTCGATGTGACGGCGTATTCCACAGTTTATACCTAGACTTCTGATGGTAAATCAGAGTTTATCTCTATTAAATCGCATTTGCTTGTTTACTGGGTAGTAAGATTGCTGCGTTCGCACAATTACACGGGCGATTCGCGACATCGCTTCTTTAACGTGAATTTATTTTCCTCGACCTTTTGTCTCATCCATAAAATTCTGAATGTATGTTAGGCTCAGGGCTCTATATTTATTCAAAAAACTTTCATGTAGCGTTAAGGGGGCTTTTCTTTTAGAAGGGAGCTTATTATTATAGGATTTATTATCTTTAGGTCTAAAATCTTTCTAACTACAATTCAGGATACTGCAAAAAAACTGTGAACTGATAACAACAACAAATTCAACCCGCATCGACAAGAAAAAAAAGCAAGAGTAAGAAACAGCGGAGGAAGCCCAACACGACAGACATGTGAAACAGTTAAATTTGTTGTATTATCGGAAGGATTTCAGTGATTTAGGATAATTGGGATATTTGTTCGGCTTCTTGATTCATTCTTGCATTGTGAGACGACTTCCTCTTCGGTAGCGAGAGGCTCTAAACTGTCATCACATGGCGCAACTTCTGTGAGTTTGCTGACTTCGCCAAATAAAATTTGTTCTAAATCGCTCTCAAGAGAACTGGACAACAAATCCGACGGAAAGCACATCGATATAATGCAATGTTTGGCTCTCTATTTTCGACTCTTCATTATACTCTTCTCTGGCCTTTGTTGTGGCGATGGTTGAGACTTCTACGTCACGAGCATAATTCACGTGGTTAGAGATAAGACCGCTTCCATGAAATTCGCGGGCTTCTCTTTCGCGAACTGAGTAATGGCGGACGGGTTTAATGCGGTTTTCGGACATATATTCCTGGGCCGTGTAAGCATATATCGATCTAATTTATCACTTTTCATATAATATGGCATCTATTGAACAGTTTGAAGTTAAAAAAAGGTGAAAACAAAACAAGAAATTTTCATCGTAGTAGCACTTTAACTTTTAAAAACGTACATCAACTTCTTTTGAGGACTTAACCGTAGAAGTTGAGGAGTAATGACATTTCTCAGTTATAAAAGACCTTTTGTAAAACATTCTCACCCCTTGGTATGTACTGAACTAGTTTGCCAAATTTTCTAAGAAATAAAAAAAATGTCAGAGAGGCATCAACTTTAAAGTGATTAGATAAAACCATTCTAAGAGGTAAAGTAGCCTCACTTGACTTAGATAGCTAGATAGTTTATTGAAGTTTTAAAATTACAGCTCTAGAGCTGAATTAGATAAAACTTTACAAATGAATTCAAATAATAAAACTATGCTAAGATGTGAAACACGAAAAACACCTAATAACGGTATTAACTACGGTATGATTTTTTCAATGAAAATTAAATAACTATGCCGGTTTCTCGAATACTAGATAACAGGACAGCACTATGAAACTGCACACAAGGAATCGTTTTGATTTTATCTTTTCCGTCATTTTGTTGGTTTCCTTTTTCCTTGTGTTGATTTACGGCCTATTCACGTGACTAACGAGTTAAAATACTGGTAACACGATACCGACACTGTATAATATTGTGTTGGAAATCATGCTAATTTTCAGTGCAGATATCTCACCAAACTCAAAAGAAAATAAAAGTTTAATTAAAGAAAACACGGAGCGAGCAAGCGAACATCCTCTATTGAAGGAGTTAGACAGTACACCTTCTTTGAAGCACTTTGTCGGCTTTTTAAAAAGCCCTCAATCGACTGCATGACTAATGAGAATAATTATTGAACAGTCATGAAAGAGTCAGGAGGGAAATGTATCCGAACTTCCTTTTCATAATTTCTTTTGTTATATCACCAAAGATTCTATTTTAGTCGGGTAACAAGCTTGCGACAGCTTTAAAAGCGCCTTAACAATTAAATGGCTTTTTCAGCTCGTAATGAAAGCAACAAAACTTTAATTTATGTCTGACAGGCTGAGCCACTTGGCTTCTACATTTCAACTCGCTCTGTGTTTAAAAACTAATTAACGGCTCTTAAAACGTCCACGTAATTACGTACTCTTTTTTACAAAGTGGATATTTGTTTTGTTGTTTTCTTCAAAACGTAGAGGAGATTGGAGATGGAGGAAACTCAAACGTCTTAAACTTAAAACCAAGAGAGTAGGATACGGTCGCCATGTGCTTCTTTGACAGACTGACTGAAGTCACCTTAAGACAAATACAACTTTGTCAGAGTTGTGTTAGTCTGAAGAGCAGCAGCAAGTGCAGCAACCCCTTCAGCACCAAGGTTATTGAGGGACAAATCCAACTCTGTCAGAGTTGTGTTAATCTGAAGAGCAGCAGCAAGTGCAGCAGCCCCTTCAAGGTTATTGTCAGACAAATACAACACTGTCAGAGTTGTGTTAGTCTGAAGAGCAGCAGCAAGTGCAGCAACCCCATCAGCACCAAGGTTATTGTGTGACAAATACAACTCTGTCAGAGTTGTGTTAGTCTGAAGAGCAGCAGCAAGTGCAGCAACCCCTTCAGCATCAAGGTTATTGTGTGACAAATACAACTCTGTCAGAGTTGTGTTAGTCTGAAGAGCAGCAGCAAGTGCAGCAGCCCCTTCAGCACCAAGGTTATTGTGTGACAAACCCAACACTGTCAGAGTTGTGTTAGTCTGAAGAGCAGCAGCAAGTGCAGCAGCCCCTTCAGCACCAAGGTTATTGTGTGACAAACCCAACACTGTCAGAGTTGTCTTAGTCTGAAGAGCAGCAGCAAGTGCAGCAGCCCCTTCAGCACCAAGGTTATTGCGTGACAAATCCAACATTGTCAGAGTTGTGTTAGTCTGAAGAGCAGCAGCAAGTGCAGCAGCCCCTTCAGCACCAAGGTTATTGTGTGACAAATCCAACTCTGTCAGAGTTGTGTTAGTCTGAAGAGCAGCAGCAAGTGCAGCAGCCCCTTCAGCATCAAGGTTATTGTCAGACAAATCCAACTCTGTCAGAGTTGTGTTAGTCTGAAGAGCAGCAGCAAGTGCAGCAACCCCATCAGCACCAAGGTTATTGTGTGACAAATACAACTCTGTCAGAGTTGTGTTAGTCTGAAGAGCAGCAGCAAGTGCAGCAACCCCTTCAGCATCAAGGTTATTGACAGGCAAATACAACTCTGTCAGAGTTGTGTTCGTCTTTAGCGCTTCAGCCAGCACAACAACCTGATCATAACCACCTCTTGCACGAACGACAATGCTTTCAAGTCTCAGAAGCAAGCCAAAGGTACGTGCCAATTCCAAATGAAAATCACTCTGTTCTTTTTTGCATTCTGCAATGCACTTCAATGCAAAATCAATCTGATCTTGGTGGACATGAATCGTTATACTCTTGATAAGGGCCAATGCTGTTTCTTCAGACTGCGTAGCTAGCAAACAAAGATGGAAATAACACCTGCTGCCTCCGTCTGTCACGAATTAATTCCAAGGTTCAGCTAGAAGAGGTCCTCATGGTAAGCTGTCCCAGAATTTTGTTTTTTGTTTCTTGACGCTGATCGATGCAGGCACAAGCCTAATGACGAATTTTTTGTTTGTTTTCTGTTATGCTAGCGCGGAGTTTACTTTGTGTGTGCTCTTTTACTTGTGCTTCAAATATGCTTGCGTTTGTTTTGCTTGTCACAACTAAAAACCGATGTTTTCCTCAAGAAAAAAGGGAATATGAAGCGGAATTTTAAAGAAACCACCGAAATATCTTTATTAAACCTGGTTGTAAGTTAGTCAAGAGGATGTGACAAACGCAAATCAGCTGGCGTATCACCAACAATACCTTGCGATCCGTTACTGTTCCAGCGGAAAAGGCTTCTAGAAATATTGTTCCTGCGAATCTGATGGGCCAAGACCAAAGTTGGAAATGAGACGTTTTTATGAGCTTCCAACCACCATAAAGGCTCCCTTTAATTCAACCTTAGAATACATAAGGTATTTCAGACAAACCACCGTTACAAAGCCTACTCAAACGGGGTCGCAAATGGACACATGTACAAGTTGGAAAAAAGCGTTGAAACCTTGCGTCCACTTTGATCAAACTCAAACTCACACTTTCCCTGAGCATCAGGCTTTTCGAGTCCATACCCTCCCCACCCCCTTTAGGCGGACCTGATACTCAAGTTAACTCACTCCCAAGATGGCGTACTTTTTTCACGCGGCGTTTGGCCACCCAAAGCAAGTCGACACGAGTTGGTCTCAGTATTGTTTACTTTAGTATCAGTGCGGGCGGGCTGCACTGAAGTCATTTTTTGTTTTCAGCTTTCCTTCTACTCACCTAGTCCATTTGTGTACCTATTGCAAGTCTGTCCATGCAAGTTCGCACCATGAAAGTTGCGTTGACTGCGCAGGTCTCCCTTTGGCTAAGGTTTAATGTCGTACTCCCTTGAGTAATAAGGATTTACTTTTAGCTTAAAAGTGAACCGATTTGAAAAGGGTCACTTTAGCCTCCAGGAATACCTTAATTACCCAGTGTGTTAAAGACTACTGTTTTTTTCGTTTTTTTTTTTCCTCTCCTCTGGTATCGATTGTCGCTCCTGTGCATCTCATGACACTTGTTTTTTAAGTGCCTAGCTAAGCTTACCTCAAAGGCCTTGCAAAGTGGAGAAGGGTGATGTTTTCTTTTTTGAAATAACTTGTCGCGTTCCAGAGATAGAGAGCACCAAAACTGATGAAATCATGTAAAAAGGCATTGCAAACAGAATCATTAAGTGATTGAATCAGACTTAGTTTTGGAATATAAAAATTCTGGCTACACTACAGGGGCACCCAACGACAAGATTTTAGCAAAATACTAGAAATATCATTTTCTGCTTTCTTAGATTCTCTCAGAGCTTTTTAAAGGCATATTTGTTTCAGCTAACACAGATTGATCTGTTCGGCGTTCTTAGCTGAAAATTTAGGCCGCAGAAAATTTTAGGAAACAGAATCCTATCCGCCGAATTTCCGAGCTGCTGCTGGCTCTCCGAAAATGCTAGCTGACCTTATTCTGCCCTCTAAACAACATATTTGTCCCTCCGAAAACAATAGGAACTAATAAGTGCTCTTGTTGCGAAAGTCTGAGGTCATGTTTCTCCAAAGAAATCTCTAGCTTTCACGGCAATTAAATCCGAAAATCTCAGTCGATTTTAGGCCTTCCGAACAGATATATTCCCGAAACGAACCGATGGGTGCCCCTGACACTAGGTACCAGAGGTTACAATTTTCCTGTTTTTGTAAAGCCGTTGGCAAAGGTCGTACAACGACCGTCGAACAATAATGAAAATAGGCACTGAACCAGTGACCAGTGTAGTACTCCATCAACTTAGTTATAAAAACAGCCTTGTAAGAATGCAACAATGCTCTAAGCCGCCTTCTATGGTTAGAAATTCCATAAAGGCTACCCATCCCGCGTGCAACAACGCTTTGCTTGAGCGCAAAAGGGACGGATTTTCCATAATATTCATGCCAGGATCGCGAAAATGTACTACTCAATTATTCTTTAATTGGTCTTTCTTTAAGATTTCTTTCACAGACTTAAATATTAGAATCCCCTTGTGCAGCGCAATAAAAATAGTTCCATAAGAAAGTATTTTTCAATAGCATTAATTGAAATGGTGACGCTCTACACAGTCTCAAAAGTCACAACCACTTCGTGGAGCAAAATAACAGGATAAAAGAGAAATACGCTCAGTATGAATCGATCAATCAATGAATCAATGAATCAATCAATCAATCAATCAATCAATCAAATTTATTTGTCAATCAATGTAGATATAAATACGTTCAGTGGGTATACACTCCAGGAGATCTTCGCTCGTTCTACTGAGCTTTTCAGAGAAACTCTCTAGCGAATATGTTATATATTAATCAATTTTTACCTTTTGCTGGAGCCGGGGAGGGACGACTCCCATGTGAACCGGACGGGAATGCTCGCCGTCTCTCTCAGAGGTGTAAATTACCGATTTTGGTACCACTGAGGGTTTCCAGGACAGAACACCAATAGTTCTAGCCATCAAATCATTGTTTACAGTTGCACGCGAGGAAATACAAGCGCCGTCATACTGATTTTCACAGCCATCTTTTTTACAAGGTCTCATTACTATATCAAATAAAGCTTGAGCCACGCCCAGATTGTTCCCCTTAGGGGTCTAATTCACATTTTCCGTCTAGCATCCCTTTCGGTAACGAAAGAGTGAATTACCGCGCGCGATTCGCGCACGCTAGCCTCTCCACAGTCTCACTTTAGGTATTCACACTCGCTCTAGGCTTTTTGTTCATAGAGCACGCGGGTTCGTCTAGCGGGCCACGTACTGTATTGCCGTCTATTTCTGATCCCGGAGGCACGTGTCGGAACACAAGGTAACTTTAGCACAGGAGGTTCTTGGGCCACGGACGGTAACCGGAAGTTAAACGTTTCCCTTCTAACGCATTTTGACTCCATACCGCCATCACGCCAGCCACCAGACACCAAGACAAGAGATTCCAGCCTTTGGTAAGAAGGAAAAGCAAGCCAACAAAAAGAACATTCAACTTCCGGTTGACGATCGTGGCTCAAGAACGTCTGTGCTTACATTTCCTAGTATCCCAGGGTACTACCGGTAGCTACAGGCATGTTGGTGGGATATGAAAACCACACTCAAGATTGGAGACTAGAAGCCTGTACCAGGCGATCTGATGGTGGGGAGCGAAGGAAAAAGGGCGCGTAACGAAAAAATATCGCAAGCGAAAAAGAAAAGATCAACGCCTTGGAAAGCCGTTAGGACTCGGGGAGGGGGGGAACGGTTACAAAAATACAATGAAATTAAAACAGTTTAGGCTGAGAAAAATCCATACAAGAAGTGAATGTTTCCCCGTTCAAATAACATCGCTGTCAATTAAAACCAAGACCTGAGTTTCGTCTCCCTTTCTTTAATTTGATGTGTACTCGTTGATCCTAAAAGGTACATCAATAACCTTAACCCTAATAAGTCCCAGTGTCAACTGACAAATTCTCCTTACTAGTGTCCTTACATTTCTTATAGTTCTAGTTGAGAGAAACTGTATAAATATCAACACAGCTCATCTTTGGTGATCATTCCCTTAATTCGTATGATCTGTTAGATTAATTATGCATTGATCACAGAGAGAGGTTTGATATTGATCACTACTGGGACTATAAGTGTTCAGATAGTACTTATGAATTAACAACATTTAACTTTTAAAAACGTACATCAACTTCTTTTGAGGACTTAACCGTAGAAGTTGAGGAGTAATGACATTTCTCAGTTATAAAAGACCTTTTGTAAAACAATCTCACCCCTTGGTATGTACTGAACTAGTTTGCCAAATTTTCTAAGAAATAAAAAAAAATTGTCAGAGAGGCATCAACTTTAAAGTGATTAGATATAACCATTCTAAGAGGTAAAGTAGCCTCACTTGACTGAGATAGCTAGATAGTTTATTGAAGTTTTAAAATTACAGCTCTAGAGCTGAATTAGATAAAACTTTACAAATGAATTCAAATAATAAAACTATGCTAAGATGTGAAACACGAAAAACACCTAATAACAGTATTAACTACAGTATTATTAATTTTTTTCAATGAAAATTAAATAACTATGCCGGTTTCTCGAATACTAGATAACAGGACAGCACTATGAAAGTGCACACAAGGAATCGTTTTGATTTTATCTTTTCCGTCATTTTGTTGGTTTCCTTTTTCCTTGTGTTGATTTACGGCCTATTCACAAGACTAACGCTAAATACTCGCACACAATACAGATACTGTATAATATTGTGAAATTATGAATATATGAGATTCATATATTTGAACTGCGGAATGAAGAAATAAATGTAAAGAAGATCCTCGCAGTTATTAACGCAACTTACGCAGTTGCGTAAGTTGCGTTAATAACTGCGAGGATCTTCTTTACATTTATTTCTTCATTCCGCAGTTCAAATATATGAATTTCATATATTCATAATTTCATCTTCATCTTTCCCGGGTATATTACGAATCAATTTAATGACCAGCTCCCAGTTGGCTTGTTAGCTTAATTGGTTAGAGCGCTGCACCGGTATCGCAGAGGTCAGGGTTCGAATCCCGGCAAGCCTGATTTCTTCAGGCTTTCTTTCCGCTACTGCGTAAGTTGCGTTAATAACTGCGAGGATCTTCTTTACATTTATTTCTTCATTCCGCAGTTCAAATATATGAATTTCATATATTCATAATTTCATCTTCATCTTTCCCGGGTATATTACGAATCAATTTAATGACCAGCTCCCAGTTGGCTTGTTAGCTTAATTGGTTAGAGCGCTGCACCGGTATCGCAGAGGTCAGGGTTCGAATCCCGGCAAGCCTGATTTCTTCAGGCTTTCTTTCCGCTACTGCGTAAGTTGCGTTAATAACTGCGAGGATCTTCTTTACATTTATTTCTTCATTCCGCAGTTCAAATATATGAATTTCATATATTCATAATTTCATCTTCATCTTTCCCGGGTATATTACGAATCAATTTAATGACCAGCTCCCAGTTGGCTTGTTAGCTTAATTGGTTAGAGCGCTGCACCGGTATCGCAGAGGTCAGGGTTCGAATCCCGGCAAGCCTGATTTCTTCAGGCTTTCTTTCCGCTACTGCGTAAGTTGCGTTAATAACTGCGAGGATCTTCTTTACATTTATTTCTTCATTCCGCAGTTCAAATATATGAATTTCATATATTCATAATTTCATCTTCATCTTTCCCGGGTATATTACGAATCAATTTAATGACCAGCTCCCAGTTGGCTTGTTAGCTTAATTGGTTAGAGCGCTGCACCGGTATCGCAGAGGTCAGGGTTCGAATCCCGGCAAGCCTGATTTCTTCAGGCTTTCTTTCCGCTACTGCGTAAGTTGCGTTAATAACTGCGAGGATCTTCTTTACATTTATTTGTATAATATTGTGTTGGAAATCATGCTAATTTTCAGTGTATATATCTCACTAAACTCAAAAGAAAATAAAAGTTTAATTAAAGAAAACACGGAGCGAGCAAGCGAACATCCTCTATTGAAGGAGTTAGACAGTACACCTTCTTTGAAGCACTTTGTCGGCTTTTTAAAAAGCCCTCAATTGACTGCATGACTAATGAGAATAATTATTAAAGGACGGAAATGTATCCGAACTTCCTTTTCATAATTCGAATAACTTTTTCTTTTTTTTATATCAACCAAAGATTCTATTTTAGTCGGGTAACAAGCTTGCGACAGCTTTAAAAGCGCCTTAACAATTAAACGGCTTTTTCAGCTCGTAATGAAAGCAACAAAACTTTAATTTATGACTGACAGGCTGAGCCACTTGGCTTCTACATTTCAACTCGCTCTGTGTTTAAAAACTAATTAACGGCTCTTAAAACGTCCACGTAATTACGTACTCTTTTTTACAAAGTGGATATTTGTTTTGTTGTTTTCTTCAAAACGTACAGGAGATTGGAGATGGAGGAAACTTAAACGTCTTAAACTTACAACCAAGAGAATAGGATACGGTCGCCATATGCTTCTTTGACAGACTGACTGAAGTCACCTTGAGACAAATACAACTTTGTCAGAGTTGTGTTAGTCTGAAGAGCAGCAGCAAGTGCAGCAACCCCTTCAGCACCAAGGTTATTGCGTGACAAATACAACTCTGTCAGAGTTGTGTTAGTCTGAAGAGCAGCAGCAAGTGCAGCAACCCCTTCAGCACCAAGGTTATTGAAGGACAAATCCAACTTTGTCAGAGTTGTGTTAGTCTGAAGAGCAGCAGCAAGTGCAGCAACCCCTTCAGCATCAAGGTTATTGCGTGACAAATCCAACTCTGTCAGAGTTGTGTTAGTCTGAAGAGCAGCAGCAAGTGCAGCAACCCCATCAGCACCAAGGTTATTGTGTGACAAATCCAACTCTGTCAGAGTTGTGTTAGTCTGAAGAGCAGCAGCAAGTGCAGCAACCCCTTCAGCACCAAGGTTATTGAAGGGCAAACGCAACACTGTCAGAGTTGTGTTAGTCTGAAGAGCAGCAGCAAGTGCAGCAACCCCTTCAGCACCAAGGTTATTGAAGGACAAACGCAACACTGTCAGAGTTGTGTTAGTCTGAAGAGCAGCAGCAAGTGCAGCAGCCCCTTCAGCACCAAAGTTATTGTGTGACAAATCCAACTCTGTCAGAGTTGTGTTAGTCCGAAGAGCAGCAGCAAGTGCAGCAACCCCTTCAGCACCACGGTTACTGCCAGACAAATTCAACTCTGTCAGAGTTGTGTTAGTCTGAAGAGCAGCAGCAAGTGCAAGAACCCCTTCAGCATCAAGGTTATTGCGAGACAAATCCAACTCTGTCAGAGTTGTGTTAGTCTGAAGAGCAGCAGCAAGTGCAGCAACCCCTTCAGCACCACGGTTACTGCCAGACAAATTCAACTCTGTCAGAGTTGTGTTAGTCTGAAGAGCAGCAGCAAGTGCAGCAACCCCTTCAGCACCAAGGTTATTGCGTGACAAATCCAACATTTCCAGAGTTGTGTTAGTCTGAAGAGCAGCAGCAAGTGCAGCAGCCCCTTCAGCACCAAGGTTATTGTCAGACAAATCCAACTCTGTCAGAGTTGTGTTAGTCTGAAGAGCAGCAGCAAGTGCAAGAACCCCTTCAGCATCAAGGTAATTGCGTGACAAATCCAACTCTGTCAGAGTTGTGTTAGTCTGAAGAGCAGCAGCAAGTGCAGCAACCCCTTCAGCACCAAGGTTATTGCGTGACAAATCCAACATTTCCAGAGTTGTGTTAGTCTGAAGAGCAGCAGCAAGTGCAGCAGCCCCTTCAGCACCAAGGTTATTGTCAGACAAATCCAACTCTGTCAGAGTTGTGTTAGTCTGAAGAGCAGCAGCAAGTGCAAGAACCCCTTCAGCATCAAGGTAATTGCGTGACAAATCCAACTCTGTCAGAGTTGTGTTAGTCTGAAGAGCAGCAGCAAGTGCAGCAACCCCTTCAGCACCAAGGTTATTGTCTGACAAATACAACGCTGTCAGAGTTGTGTTCGTCTTTAGCGCTTCAGCCAGCACAACAACCCGACCATAACCAACTCTTGCACGAACGACAACAATGCTTTCAAGTCTCAGAAGCAAGCCAAAGGTACGTGCCAATTCTAAATGAAAATCACTCTGTTCTTTTTTGCATTCTGCAATGCACTTCAATGCAAAATCAATCTGATCTTTGTTGACATGAATCGTTATACTCTTGATAAGGGCCAATGCTGTTTCTTCAGACTGCGTAGCTAGCATGCCACAAGTGAACAAAAGCACTTGTCTCAGCTGACGGAAATATCTCGTGTCAGCAGCTAAGACTTCAGGACTGATTTCTCCACTGAGAAGTTGACAACAGAGAAAATAAGCTGCAAAAAATTCCTGGAAGCTCTTGTGCATAAATCCGTAAGAGGTACATGGTTTTCGCTTGCTGCTTCCAGGCTGAACTGACAGAAACCCGAATTCAGGTAAGTCCCTTGTATGATTTCCAAGCTGTTTGTCCGTGAAAGACATGTTATCTTGGCACAGACCATTTAACGCTATCTTGCCAAGATGTTTTAACTGAGTTTTGTACAATTCAATCGGATCCTCAACGTTAACCGCTAATCCTTTCTTTTTCCTGTACCTTCTCAGGACACACTGTACTATTTCCACATACAGATGAGTTCTGCTTTCTGGAAACATGCCCTGAAAGTCTTCGCACAGAACGCAAAGAAGTGCAGTGTTTAGGGGATTTGCGATTAGTTCTCTCAGGCTTCTATCATTCTTCAGCTTGTCTATGAGCTTCTGGTCTAAATTCCCTTCTTTCTCCTTGAAGAACTTGGATATAAAATCTATAGCATCATCCAAGGTAAATCCTTCAATCTCTAGCATAGTATCGCAGAATTTTCTCACAGCTATCCCAGTCGCGTGTCGTGCTGTAGCCACAATGCGACATCCAGAGAGCATTCTACCTTCAATGATTTCTGAAAAGTACTCCAATTTACTGGCAGGTAACTCATCCAGTCCGTCAAGTACCAACAGAACTTTTGACTGATTGTGGCGAATGAACTCGACGAAATTCGCACGCTCTTTTTCGTGAATTTCTCGATCTAGAAGCTGATCGTCAATGGCCTCCCAGACGTTATGATCAGCATCGATGTCACGACATCTCAGTAATAGCAGAACTTTGACGTTAGGAAGGTAATCAACTGTTTCAGTTTTCTTGGTGGCCCAGTCGTAAGCAACCTTACTGCAGTAGGTTGTCTTTCCCATACCAGGCTTTCCTTCAATTAACACCGTTCTCGGCTTTGGACATTCTTCATGTGGTTGAAAGATAGCAGGCATTTCAACAATGTTGCTTGTTGCTGTTCCCCTCGTTTTCTTTCTGCTGACCATTATGAGTCTTGTGAAGATATTATCAAGATGAAAGTGAAACTCTTTACACCAAGGAAAGGGTGCAAGCCATCCTTCCCGGATAGTGTACAGCTGGCGAATCCCATCAATTACTTCAGTTGGGTCAAAGAAACCTGGGGAAGAAATACGGATATCAAAGTTCACCTCGGAAAATAATGATTCTGCGTCAACTATCCCTTTACTGATCTATATTCTTTTCGCTTCAGAAAATTGATATTTAGCAATTATTCGCCGAACGCGAAGTAAATAGTCGACAATATTTACTGAGCCTGAAGCGAATAATTGTTTTAGTATAATTTTGAGTTGCGGACATCAAAAAGTAAAAAAAGAGGGTAAAACTTGACCAAAGAAACACACCAAAAAAAGTAACTTATTCACCGGGTAGTGCGGTGAATATAGCATTAAAATTATACTAATTAAAAATATAATAATGTTATTTTGCCAGGGTGACCTCATCAGCATAAAAGTGCTGTTAACAATAAGGGCCTTGGAAAATTGAAACAGAAGACTATGCACTAAAAATTGTGACACGATTAAAACTAAATAAAAGCACGAACTATACGTAAAAATTAAAAAATACCCTCTGGTCTCGATTGCTACAATTAAAAAGCGTTAAAAAGCTAAGCTGAATAAAACGGGAAAAAAGTACTAAAGAACTGTCGACCAATAAAAATTTAGGGCACGGTGTTCAAAAATTACAACAGAGTTGCACTCTTTTGTAATTACATGTAATAATGGAAACTTCTCTTACCCAAACACCATAACAAACACGGCAGCTCCTTTTTAAGTGTTCTGTACCCTCATCGAATTTTATATTAAAATATAAAATTCGATGGGGGCCTACACTGGAGGCCAATTTTTACAATACTTTTAATCCTCTTTATCCCCCCCCCCCCCACCTCTCCAGGAGGCTTATTTCTTTCAACCATGTTTGAGAGGGTCTTAATAGAGAAGAGGGCATTAATAGAGATTGGAGCTTAAAGGGACACTGTCACCAATTCTTAGGATAATTTTGAAACGCTAAAAGACATTCCAATCAGAGGAAACCTAAACATACTGATTCATGATCAGTTTTGTTCAAAATTACTCTACCAGTTCTCTGGGACTACAATTAAGTGTGTTTGGCTGCGGATTGCAAGGATAGAAATGGATTGCAACTTGAAAACATCAGGCTGGCTATGGTTTGTTCCCCCTCAGTTTAAGAAACTCATTCGATTTCCTTCTGTTGACGTTCTAGGAGTATTCCGTGTATGAGAAAAGGTACTATTTAACTTAAAATTCAGCACATTTTTCCTTCCTAAGGAAAAAACTCCCCGTGATGGAGTCTCTTTAATAGAGAAATGGGTGGGGGGAGGTTTGATTGATTGAACAAGACATTCTGAAGAATTTACAGGCGGCAGATAGTTTCTCACCCCCTCCCCCCTCCCCTAAGGAAAAAAGGTTTCTGCAAAAAAACTGTGGTTTCCGGTGACCTGTTATGGACAATAAATTATTATTTCAGTTACTTAAATGTGTTACCTTCATCAGTTCCTGTAGCTCTAACACCACTTGCATTGTCACCACTAGTACTACTCACCCCTCCCTGCTCAGGACCTTGAAGAAACGAAAGAAAGTCAGTCAGCAAAATAAGATTACTAGAATTAAATATTGCGCCATTTGTTAGAAACTTACCTTCCATGTCAGAACACTGCAACACACTCTCCACTTCAGTTAGTCTATCTTTGATGTCATCCTCAATTTTTCTCCACTGCTTCAGAAGTTCTATGAAATGTTCCTCATCCAGAGGATCCATTTCCTGATTCTTCATTTCATCAATAACATCTTCATAACCAGTTCCCCCTAACCGCACCAACAAATCCCGGATCTGCTGCCAGTAGTTATTGAACACTGCGTCACTAACAGAGGTTTCCAATGCAGGGTTGGACACGGCGTTCATGAAATACTTCACACGGGCAATATCACATTCACAGGCGATGTCCACTGAACGGGGAGGTACATCCCAGCCAGCAGGTGGAGGACTCAGATTACAGATTGTCCTGAGGAGAATCATCAAGAGGGCGGGGTCAAAGCCTGTGGATGACACTGAAGAGGGTACAGCAGGATACAGTTTGCTCCACTGCATTGTGTTTAGGATCCCTTCCTTTCGAAGTGACTGAAGTTTAGACTGTGCTGGGTGACGTTTTAAGAAGCCTTGAAGGTCTGTTGGTGGAATTATCCCATCAAATATATCTCGCAGGACTTGTGAGCCCACTCTGACCAGAAGGTGACACAAACGGGAATAATTGGTTTTCTCATCACTGGAGGTTATTCTTGAAGCAGCACCTAGAATAAGTGTCATAAAAATACTTGATCACTAACACATGTATAGAAATGCACACAACAAATGTTAACATATTACCGGAGAATGTCAGTTATTTGACAGAATGGTTAACTGATAAAATCAATAGCAACTTGAGAACCTTCTTGGTTCTAGCGAGACACTTAAACCCTGTGGCTTTAACTGGATAAATAAATCGTACTTTAACCGTGACATTGGAAGAAGGGCCCCTAGGCATTCACAACAAATGTTTCAGCCTTCAGGCAAGGGCTCCATTTGGATCCTAACAACACGAGTGCAGGCTACTTGCGATCTAGAATCTATTGTTTATATAACATCGTTCAAAGGTCATTATTTATGTCATTATAACAGCAAGACCATTGTTCAGTGGCCGCGCCACCCCAAGATTAGACTAAGTGAACTGACGGACGACAAAAAAGGAATGCAACTTGCATTTTATGAGTCGGTGCGACATGCTTACTCGCATGTCCGCCGCCTAATGACTGACTGACTGACTGACTGACTGACTGACTGACTGCTTGCTTGCTCACTCTCTCGATCAATTGGTAATGATCGATTTGTACTGGCAGGTCCAATTCAGCTTATGCTGGTTTAATAGAGGCCTTTGCAAGTAATTGTATTAATTAACATATACGTAACTAATTAATTAACACATGACTTAATACATAACTAATTAATAAATAAATAACTAGTTAATTAACATATAATTTTTTGCACGAAATGATGTAACTGAAGATCAAGGACAGTTAAGCATTTTTTTGGCTGAAAATCTTTTTCTTCCAACAGTAAATAAAATATAATTATTTTGGTGGTTTAATGTATTACCTCGATCAGCTTCTGCAGCTCCAACACCGCATGCAGTGGTACAACTCACCCCTCCCTCCTCAGGACCTTAAAGAAATGAAAGAAAGTGAGTGGGAAACTTACCTTCCATTCAGAACACTACATAACAACACACTCTCCACCTCATTTAGTCTATCCTTGACAACATTCTCAATGTTTTCCCATCAAATGCGGCCTCATTTTCAAAACTTTATACCTAAAAGGTCATGCAACATTCTATAACTGAACAAGATTTCTTCAATCTCTAGAGTTACGCCAGTTGGCTTTAAAATGAGACAAGAAAAGCCCCAGGGGCATTAGACCCCGGCGCCCTTGTTGTCCCTCCCCTAGGGTGAAAAATATGTTGTGGTCACTCAAGATACGAGCCCTAACCTGTGTAGCAAAAGATGCGAGGAGTATTTGTTTGGCCGAGCCAAAACCGGAGCTCTAGTGGGGCAAGTGACCACAAAAAAAAGGGTATTTCTAGACCCCGTCCTGATGGCGGGGTAAAAAGGAAGGAATCATAAAGAAGAGAGATGACACAGATAACTTAGGAGTGACTGGTATGATAATTATACCAATTTACAGTTAAATAATGTAAGTTGAACAAAATGACATTTGCCCCTGTAAGTACATGCTTATAATAACCTGTAAAATGTATGACAAGCACTCTATGTGTGTCACAAAGGGAACCCCTCCCACCACCACACTGACCTAGGGAACAGTAGATTGTTATTTACTGGTGACTTGTATTACCTGCAGCTCCAGCCTCAAGTGTAATAACATCACCACCAGTACTGCTCACCCCTCTCTGCTCAGAACCTTAACAAATAGAAGAAAAACAGCTGGTCAGCTGATTGTCGTATACTTACTGGGATGAAATATGATTTTAATTTCACAAAGCCCTGGATAAATTAAAGATAACTTCATTATCTTAAAGCCTGAGGCCCTGTTCCTCTACCAGGCAACCCTGTTCCAGGTGAATAAGCCATTTGTATTTCATGACATTTCTTTCTGTTTGAGAGGTGGATACAAATACAGACAGAGACTATGAACAAACTGATGTTACCGTATTTTCTCGATTAAATGCCAGGTTCGTTTATTTCAAACTTGGCCTTGTAGACCTGGTGTTTACTCAAACCCAGCGCTTATTTGGAGCCCAGAGTTTATTTATGAAGTGCATTTTTCAGCCATCCATTTTTTATCATCAATATTGGAGGTTTTATTGAATTACAAATCAAATTTCAACCAAAATGTTAAAAAATTGATTATTGCCAACTTTGTCTTATCTGAGTGAATCTGGTTAGTCATTTATCAAAAAAAATCACTGACAGGAACATGCAAAACATGGAGGAAGTGCGGCATTGGCAACTGCTCGACAGCAAACGTACTTTGCAAGCAATTTACAACAAGGTAGTGAGGAGGTTCCTCCTCCATCAGTTCTGAGAAAAGGCAAAATTATGGAACGATTCAAGGAACTGCTGGAGAGACTCTAGAGATGATCCTTGCTTGATGGACAAGCCCACAGAAAAATTACCATGATTTAAGAGAATGACATGTAATTTGTTTCATCTGTTTTAGTCTGAAGCACAATAATAATTGAAGGGCCCGGTGGAAAAAGGGCGTAAGTGACGATTTGCTGGTTAAAATCGAAATTGCTCCTATTTAGCTGAACATTGGCACACAGGCTGGTTTTCATGTGAGGAACGCCGTTGCACACTTATTTCTTGACCTGAGATTGAAAATTTGAAGAATTAGCGTATTACTTTTGCGTGAAAAGTGTTGTTGAACTGAACTCGCTCAAGTGATGCGTGAAAGATTTCTTTTGTTCTCTGCCTGAACTAAAACAAAAAAATTCAACCTACTGTAGAATCCGCGGTCCTGTTGTTTTCTTTGTGTCAGTTTTAAGCAAAAGTAATACGCTAATTCTTCAAATTTGAGATCTCAGGTCAAGAAATAAGTGCGCAACGGCATTCCTCACATAAAAACCAGCCTGTGTGCCAATGTTCAGCTAAATAGGAGCAATTTCGATTTTAACCTCAAATCGTCACTTACGCCCTTTTTCCACCGGGCCCTTCAATTGTAGATGGTAGTCTAAGTTTGAATATCATTGTATAAATTCGAAAGAAAGAAAAGTAAGTAGAAAGAGAACTAGTAAGCAGTTTCAACTCATAATCCTCATTTAATACACCCAGCTCAAATAAAGGCCGGGACCTCAAAGAAACTATGTTACCCTGAATAAATGCCGGGGCATGTATGTTAAACTTGGAAACCAGTGACGGCAAATTATACATACACATAGTTGGAAAGCTGAAAATACAATATTGTTAGCTTAATTAAATTATAGCTTTTGTTCTGCATGTGAGTTAGCATTACATGTACACCCTTGAAGGTCAGCTGCATTCTGACCACTGCCCCCCCCCCCCCCTCAACCCGCACCCCCAATCCAGAAGAAAATAAATGCAAAACACATTCTAGTTACTTGTAGTATACCTTGGTCATGATGACCTTGCTTGCTTCCACCCGCACCTCTGACTCTAGATGCAACTTCTCCACTACTGCTACTTGCCCCTTCATGCTCAGTACCTAAAAACAGTCAACACACAGCAGTTGGAGTTATCAAAAGCTATAAAGCTCTGAGCTAACACAGTGACTAAAAAAGTACATTTACTTACTGTTACTGGTAACTGTTTGTCAATGATAAGCTTACAGTTGACTAGTGTGAGTGCAAACAATGCAATGGCAATTCTGCTTAACAATGTTTCTTTCATGTCAATATGCTTTCAAAACATGGACATGACATGCCACCATTTCCTCCTTTTGATATTTATTTGGACTGCTACAATTGATAGCAGAATTACCTTGAGCACATCAAAATTTCAAAGCAAAATCACTTACGGGTAAAATTTTATCAACAAGAGTTTTCAGCAAATTTTAGGATTTCTATGCAGGGATCTATATTAGCTTTTTTTCAAACTCGTCAACCGGGAAAGTACATCAGAAAAGATACTTGCCCTGACAAAATTTTACTTGCCCGTTCAAAATTACGTAATAATTAAAATTCAGTCAACAACTTAAAGTTAACAACGAGTAAGTGGAATTAAAAGCTTGCATTTTATTTTCACTGTTACTGCAGCAGCACCACAGCAAGGCTCCTGTCAAACAATTTCATTTTACAAATCCAACTACGGACTAATTCAACAACGGACAACAAATACAAAGAATTCAACAATGGACTTAAAAGATAGACCAGTACTTTGCACAAATGTTCACTGTTAAACATTTGATTTGCACATTTACCTTTCGATCAAACTTTCAATTTTGATGAAACTTTCATCCAGGTACTTAAGCCAAGCCACGATGGTAAAAATGCACGCTTTTGTTGCTCTTTTTCGTATTTTGAACTTTGCTCTGAAGATTCACTTTTTTTTTCTTCCGCAGCGGTGGCGACACTTTGTGAAAGTAACGCCACATTTTGCAAAACTCACGTGTGGCTAAAGAGCGAGAGTCTTTGTGTTTGAATATCGCTGCAGTACATCAGCATTCAAGAACAAAAGATTGAGCCCGCAGACATTTCACTTATGAGAGTACCGCGTAACGTGTCGTACGGGCAACGAAACAAAGTGTACAATTCACTACAGTACAGAATCACTGAATGGCTGGTGGACATTCAAAACACGGGTACATTGACTGGTGAGAAATTGAAGAAAAAATTTTGCTCCTTAAAACTTAATCGTCCGCCAGACGAGTTTGTAATCTGTGATACTCGTCCGCAGGACTTTATAGTCGTCTCAGACAACCTGATGACTGCTAACATGAATCCCCGTCTATGGCTTTCAGATGCCATGACTTTACATGCCCTCCAAACTGATGTAAATCTTAGCTATATACGGCTTACAGTGCTTACAGTACATTCCACAAAATTAGGTGTCCCACAGAGGTACTAAATTTGCTCACTAGAGAAAAACTGATTTTGTTATACTGGGAAATGGCTTGCAGAGAAAAATTTGGTCAATTTTGACCAGAAAGTCTAAATGTAGGACTGACCGGCTGTTTGATGAACCTGTTATATTCAGAAAAGCATACACCATCCACTCATCAAACGGGCAAATTAATTGGCTCATGTGGTACACCCACTTTACAGATAATGGGTCTAAATATGGGTAAATGCCATAGCTGGCTGATAATTTTGACAGGGGCAAATAATTTGGCATTTTATTATAAAGTGGCCTGTAATATCATTCTTACTGGGCTTTTTTGATTTCTTCGTTCTTGATTTGAAGGGTTTCTTTGCACTGTCTTTTAAGTCCTCCAAGAACGATTTTCCTTTGTCTTTTGACATTCTTCGTCACCACAGCTTACCCAAGCTACATGATTGTAAACAAGAAAGAAAATGTGAGTCAACTTTCTTCCACTTAATATCAATTATGGATATAAACTGCATTGTGCATTCTCACCCCAGCTGGGGCAGGGATTTGGGAATCACGGCACAAAGGAATTTCTACAGGGTTGATGTTTTAAGTTGTTTCTGTCTATTTTCCTTGTTTGCAAAATTATTTTTGAGGTTTGTGAAATAAATTTAAAGACTAACTGAAGAATAGGGATACTGATAAGGATCTTGAAGACTAAAATAATACACAGCAGTCCAACACTGACAAAGAATTTTGACAAAAAGGCTTATCCAAACGTTTGGGAAGTGATTTTGATATTTTTTTAGAAGTGTCAAGCAGATTCAGAAAAGTGTACTTCGGTTTGATCTTGTACTTGACAGATTTTTTTTCAAGCTTGTGCATACTATAAAATCACTATGTTCATTCTATGGTTTGACTTGCTAGTTAGAACCTCTTATTTAAATTTGGACGGAACTTCTCATTCAAACCTCTTGGGAGTATTTGAAGTTTGTTTGCAATTACCAAGTTGTTCCAAAAACCAATTATGTTGTCTTTCCTCCAGTTAAGAACAAGTATTCCACAGATGTCCCCTCGTAGGGATAAAAATTCTCCTCTCACCCTGAAGTCCTGGCCACATGGAGGTCACCCGGGTTTTCCTTCCACACTCAAGGTTGAATCATTTTGGTACCTTTGGACTTTACCTAGGATTACTTGGGACCCAAGGATGGACATAACTTCCTTTGGCCAATGTTCCAATAGATAGTAGTATATATTTTTGCACCTATTGATATTCCCCCTCCAACTCTGCTTTAGTATTAAAACAAACCAATGTTACTGCTTCCCTTAATTATGCATTTATGTCTCAGTCAATTCCAAGCATGACCACCCCCCCTGGACATTTGTCCACCAATTGTCATTTTGTCAGGCTCCATGGTGGGGCATTTGTCATCAGAGGTCTGCCAGGGGTGGGGCATTTGTCAATTTTTTCAACCCTGGGGAATTTCACATAAGCAAATTTTCTTCTTAATTTATTTAATTTCAAGAAGAAAGCTCTGCATATTCTTATCAAAAGAGAAGTTAGTCAGTTCAAAAAGTCATGTATTGTTACTTTACTAGCCCCCTCCCTCCGCATATTGTTTCAGTATTTTTCAGTTTCCCTCTGTCTTCAGGACACATTTGCGAGTGGTAACCTAGACAGGCAATTAAGTGATGGCCACTTTAGAGGACTTTTATGGCAAAAAAAAATGCTTTCATGAAAGACTGTCTAACTGAGAAAGAAAGGCCTGGAGAAGCTGTGTGAAGAATTAGAAGGTAACTATGAAATGCGCAGTTGTAAATGCTCATTTTTTTTATTGTTGCAGTTTCTTAAATTATAGTAAATATCACGGCAAAAGCTTGGCTGTAATTAAATTGCATAATATTATCAACAATATTAAAAGCCACTGTTTCCTAGGACTTTTAAAGCAATACTCGACGTTAAGTAATATTAAAAGTATTGTTGTTAATGATATTGTCAAATTTTAGGCTTTCAGCTTGTTTAAGAGAAAATGCAACATTGTTCTTGTCCCATAGGTGGGGCATCTACACACTTTTCTAAGTCTCATCATTGGCTGACCCCACCATGGTGCAATTTTTCAATTATTGTCTGGAGAGAAAATGACAAAGAACTGACAAACTTGGAATATAATTGACTGTGCCATTAATCTAATTAAAACATCAGAGACGGCACAGCCGGGGGCTGTGGGAGGGGGGGTTAATTAGCTCCCCCACTTTTTACGAGGATGACATTTTATTTTGTTTTAGTATGAGGTACATATGAAGAAATAAAGAAGAAGAAAAAGAAAATGAAAAAAGTCCTGTTCACCATTGATTATCCCCCGAGATGAGGGTGGATTACTCGTGGTGTGAGCCGGAGACTGGCACGCAGGGTAGCACAGGGCATGCATCTGTGCTTTAGTGGTATCATTTTACAACATTTTTGCATCCATGAATAACTTGCTAGATCTGGTTCTAAATGTCATATTTAGCTCAAATAACTACTTTAAAGCATATTTTGACGAGAATTTACAAAGCTATATACAACCTTGGTCAAAACCTGTTTGAAACTTTTTGTGTTTATGTATTTTTAACATTTTCCCAGCGTGCACTTCCTTCCTTCCTTTACTCATTTCCCGCTTCCTTTTAAGGTCGATACACACGAAGGGTTTAGCTCCCGGAGCATGCTCCAGGGGCACACTCCTGGAGCAAAGCTCCTTCACGTGTATTAACGATTTCATGGGTATGATCGGTCCTCAGGAGCAGAATTTCCACCCCGCAAAATGCTCCATGATATTAAACGGTTAAATATTCGGGAGCAAGACCTGCAGGGGGCAAATTGAGCAAACTTGAAAATGCTCCCTTGTGTGTACTGACACTTTTTTGTTGCGCGTGGATTAGACAGCAAATGTACAACATTAACCAATCAAATTAGCCAATTTGTTCATCCATAGTTCCTTTGGACTTTTGAACTCGTGCTCAAAATTCAAAATGGCGTCCGAAAGTGTTGGGCTTAAGATACAGCAAGTGGATGGTCGAAAAACGAGGAACCTTTTGTGTGTTTCAGAGGACTAATTTTTGCGATTGGGGAAACTGTTTATTCTTCTTTGAAAATAATTTTTGCGATTTTCCGGAAGCCGCCTTTTATTTGGAATTATAACATTCTCGTTTTTTGAGTAGATAAACAATCGAATGCAGTTGAACAACATGCAGATGTATAACACGTAAAATCAGTTAATCAATGGAGTACCTTCAGATGATCCTTTTCTTTAAAGCTTTTGACGGCTTAATACTTGTAATGTATGTAATGTACCGACCGCAATTTCATCGTTTTATTTCTGAATGTTTTGCTCCTAATTTCGTTTTATTTTTGAACGAAAGAGACGGTTTATGTAAATGGCCACCAACATAATATTACATCACATGTAAAAGGCGATGTTTGTATACAAATTTCGACAATGGAGTAAATGTTTGCGGGAATTATTTTTTTCGCGGGAACTTTTTTTGCGTATCGTGAAAAAACCGCGAAAATCCTAAAAATTTGAATCCAGAAAAAATTAGTGCCACACGGTGTGTCAGGCTGTCAGCACGTGCGATGTTTCTGGCTTTTTTGACAGTTTGCTACGTGACTAGTCATGCAAGACTTACACAAGTCACACAATGGCATGATCTTTCCTAACAAGGCACGCTTATTACGCGATTGGGTGATTCCAGAAAATATCCATACCCGACCACGGGCGGCATCTTCATCTAGACCCCCCCTTGCCTTAGGAAATTCCAAAATGCTCAACCCCCCCTTGCCCTCGGAATTCCAAACCGTTCTTCCCCCCATGCCTTTGGAATTCCGTAATCATTCAAACCCCCCTTAGGAACTGCCGCTTTTTTCTTCCAACTGATTGAAAAGTCCTCTCTATATTCCAAACACCTTTATTAAACGGAAATTAATCCTTTTGCTCCCTCCGAAAGAAAAAAACTTACATTCAGCACAGCAAACAATCAACGTTGCGTGATGACAAACAGCGGCCGACTGAGTGATATTTTACATTGCAACCTTCCACGGCAAAACGTACACTACCGATAATCTGTTAAACATTAGAAAACTCAAACGGCTTTGAAGTCATTCCAACGCTTGGTCCAATGTTTAAACGTGTCTCTATAATTTTTGGTGTCGAGGGTTGCCGTGAATAATTTGCATGCCGAATGCAACGTAAAATCTTAACAACAAAGCTAAAATTTTCAGAATTGAAATTGGAAATTCATATTGCATTTGCCAGACTCAAACCTTCCGTCAAAAGCGAAACTGTTGAATGCAACCTATTCTAAAAATCGAAGGTTATGATGTTAGGAAAAGAATTAGAGTTAAATAGCAAGCCTTTTTCCTGCAATTATATTATTTTTAGTTCACAGTGTTTGCAATTTGCATACTGTACTGCGGTCTCAAATAAATTGCGCGCGAACAAATCAAACTTTTTCCCCGCACTTTATCCTTTGATTAAAATTAATCTAGTAAATGAAATTCACATTGAAATTCAAAGTCAAGGGCAACTTTAAAAGAATCTGTACAAAATAGTGAATGTAGTCTGATCAAAAGCGCATCAAATTTGCATAACGCGTGAAATCTGACCTTTTCAATGAACGTCGCATGGTATGTAACGCAACAATTTCACATGTGTCTCGATGATATCTGCTTTAATATACGGGCTGAAAACCCTTTGCTGGGATCCACAGTATTGTATTCGAGCAAAACAATCAAAGAAAAGCCTACGATCGCTTTTGTGACCGATCTACTGGCAAGTGAACAGCTTTCAGCCGTCATGTTAACATAAACATTTTATTGACCGTGACCAGTGAAATGTGTCTCCGGCATGTTGATTGAGTTGAACGTGTCTCGTGTTTACGAGTGAATCATCCTCTTTAGATAAGTCGTTTTTGATGCGTTTTTCTTGAAGAGACTTAACTAAACCAAACTGGAAGTTACTCTCCTGAAAATCCCCCCCATGCCTTCGGACTTCCAGTCCAATGAACCCCCCCATGTCCTCGGAATTCCAGTCGACGTAACCCCCCCCCTCCCCTTCGTAATTCCGAGATGCCGCCCGTGGTACGGGTATGGATATTTTCTGGAACCACCCATTTTAGCCGTGTATTCCAAATGTAAGTCCCTGTTAAATAATGTGGAAAACAAAACAGAGCTTATTTATATATTTGTCTGAATACGGGAGTTGCCACGTTCGTCAAGCATGATGTCACGCAAGAAGACGTACGTGACTTTCAAGATCGGCTATTCCCTTCTGGTTCAAACATTACAGATTGAATTAATTTTTGTGACAAGTTACGCTTCCTACTAGATCCAAAATATTTGTCCCTGGAAAAATAATCTTTAAATAGAAAGCCACAAAAATTAAGTTTCAATCCATTGAGCTTCCAAGAAACATCTGAGAATGAGCTTCAGAAAGGACTGTTTTGTATTATTTTGTTTGTCCCATATTCACAGTGTTGTCAGATATTCTACAGATTTCATCTCACTTTCTTCTTGTTTTGTCGTAATTTGAAGCCACACTTGTACACATTAGCGTACCATCTATTGATCAATGACGTATACGAATTCGAAACCACTAACACAAACTCAAACATCTTTGATCACCCTCAAATCTGTAAAAAGCCCTGGGAACGAGGTTGCACAATATCGGACACAGTTCCACTTATAAGGTAAACTCTGTCTAAAAACCAGTACACACACGATAACTATTCAAATGCTCAATGCTACTCAAATAAACAACATCACAATAGCGTACCTTGGTACACGCACGTTCATTCAACAACCATTTCCGTACCTCTCATTGACAGCTACAAAATAGCTCACGCACATTATGTGTGCCTATATTTTTAATAACTCAGGGGGAATTCATTCAACTTCAAAAAGCTTTTTCCAATCTATCTATGTCACTGAAACCTTAAATCTTGTGGCAGTATGTCACAGAAAAGGCAAATCAAAAAATGAAGTGAGTGAAGAGTGAAGTTCTGTTTGTGTCTGTGTCACAATTTTGTTTTTTCCAGAATGTCTGAGAGACTAGATGTCAAATATGTCAAATTTAGACGTAAATACTATAATAACAATGTTGTCTTTACTTGCAAAATTTTGTGCGCCTTGTTTGACACGTTTTTAGTGGCAGAAACCCCATATATTATATATACATGTATATAATGCTGTACTCCCAAAAAAAACCCGTGTTTACATTGCAGTGTTGAAATTAACTAGTTACACTTTGAAATTAACTAGTTAAACTTTATTTTGAGGTTGTTAATGACTTCCCGAGTACTGTGTTTTCTTCTCGGAGGATGCTCAGAGGAAAATATTAAAACTTTTGGAGACCTTCCCTGCTTGTAGTTGGAACATGGCATTGCCCCGTTTAGCCCCAGGGGTGGGGATATTTGTTACAAGATTTTAGCCCTAACCCAGGGGCTTCAACAAGCATTTGTTAGGGCAATCTTTGCAAATGCCCGGGATGGCCACTGATACCTGCATAATCACCACACATAAGGTTACCCTACCTCCTTATAAGCATAAGGCAGTTGTTTTTTCTGAAGTATGAGTTCATGGATCCTCAAAGTTAAAACACTTTGAGTTCCGCAGTTCAAATATATGAATTTCATATATTCATAACTTCAACTTTGAGTTCTCTCGAAATCGTCAAGATGTCTGGAGTTAAATTCCGAAGAATCAAATGACGAGTCACAGTCGAAAGAGATGACTGGTAAGTCTTGCAAGAACCAAAAAAATTCTACTAATTCGTAGTCACTGAGTTGGTTTTTGACTTACTTTTTAAAAACGCTTGCAAGCCTTGCCTCCAAGTAAACAAACGATGTGTTAAACCTTACAAGTTACTTTCTGCTTTTTGAGCATCACAGTCATAATTATGCGACTTCCGGTATCTTGGCAATTTTGGTTTCTTGTTAGGCTTGGATAAATTCTGCTCGGAAAATGGCTTATTCTGCCTGCCGGCAGTGCTTGTAAAAATCGCTTATTCTCCTTGAAATTCCGCTTGGAGACCCTTATTCTGCTCGAATTCTGCTCGGTACCTTCTTTTCACAAATAAGGAAGGAGCCTGGGCCTAACCCCTAAATACTAATTTATGCAGAGCAAAATTGTAATTCATCTCACTTTATATATATCACTAATGTTACATGAAAAATTGAATATTTTATCAGCATCTTATAAAAAAGAAGATCAAACAAATGCATAAAGACTGTGTAATTATTTTTGTATTTTTGTATTTATTTAGTTTTCATTTTTTATTACAACTATTATGCGTATCATTAGTGTCACTAATTTTCTGTTATTCTGCTCAAATTCTGCTTGAAAATGCCTTATTCTGCCAGCATAATGCTCGCCTCAAAAATCGCTTATTCTGCTCGAAATTCTGCCGGCAGAATTAATTCACTTCACTACCTTTTGTTTTTTTATATTTTCATAATTATTCCTTTTATATCAGAATTAATCCATTTCAAACCGGAAACGCTTCGGAGCGCGGAGAGGCGGCTGTATTCGCAGGCTATTCCTTTGGCTGTTCGATCAACTTTTGGCCACTTCGATCTTTTGTTGATATATTTCGCTCCATCTGCAATCATTTTAAGTTATTATGCGTACTTCAATGCGTTGAAAATAAATTCAATACGTTTTTAATGCTATTCGTTTTGTTTGCGGATTTTCTGGAACTAATTTTTGAGGCTGTTCGATGTAAGTTAAATGTGAAGGAATTTGATTGTTACACTGCGGTTTCGACATAAAAGTTTAATTTTTCGACTTGTGTGTGTAAAGAACGACCATTTTCTAAAAGAAAGTATTGTTGCTTATATGTTTTGAAGATTTTGTCCGTATCGGAATCGAACGGCATAGAGTAGGACGAATCGAAAGAGAAAGGAACAAGAGGGCGCTGGCGAATTAAGCCACTGTTCATTTACCTAATTAAAACACAATATGCTTTTGTATCGCTGCTCACAAGCAAACACCAATCATGAATAGACCTTGAGAAAGAAAATTCATGCATAACCTTGCTCACGGAGCCTACATACAATTTTCATTTATAGAACACGGAGTGCGACAAAGCTCGTCTGCGCTTGCATGGGTAACTTACCGGTATTTAGGAAAGCCTTCCAATACTCTACATCTTCAAACTGAGGTCGAACAACTTAACACTAGTGTGCATTACAATGACAAATTCCCTTCATCTATCAAATTCAACAGCACAGTGCACGACGAAAGAGGGAGGAACTCGAGGCTGGCGAAGAAGCTATGGCAATTTCTGCTGAGCCCCGTGACCGCCATATTTGGAAGGCTTGAATGTGATTGGCTAAGGGTTCCCATAGCAAATAGAGGAAGGTGTTGGATCAATCAAAACATCACGCGATTTTCATTGTCACGGAACACTATTTTAGTCCGATTTATCACGCATTTGTCTGTGCTTTATTGGAAGTCCATTCAAACATCGGCACGAACTACTGTAAGTCTCGTTAAACTTTGACATTTCAACTGCTTGTTACAGTATTGGGGAATGGCTTGGTTTTACTGATTTTATACAGAGTAGATCGGGCATTCAATTCGCGTATACCGAATTGACCTTAAATTTAGTCTGATTGTTTAATATACTCAAGGACAATTTAATAAGTTATCTGCCAAAGGCGTTATCTTTTGCAAATGATATCTTTTGAAACGAAAAAGAACCGTCTTTATCCTAAATTTCAGCTGAGGAGATGGCTGAAATTCAGGCTAAATCTTGTTGTGAAATATTTGGCGTCATTGGTCACCCAAGAAAGACAGGCAGCCTATCAAACATCTCATCAATCATAGACTCGTCTGTTGGCTGAACCGGCTAAATCACACCTTTTTTTTTTTTTTACCATCTGAGGTAGTTCATTTAGCAGTTTGCATGATTGCCGATTTTTCATCGACCACACGTTGTCGGTTAGAATATTTTGATCCGCTAGAAACTCCAGACCACATGCAATTTCAGAAGTTCCAGTGTTGTTTGTTTGTCCCCGTTCCCAAAAGAAGGAAGTTGGAGACGTTTGCAGCGGGAAGCTTGAGCAGCGAAGCCGCGAGGGGAATGGGAAGGAGGCTTGTTTCGGCTTTTTAAACCCCGGGCTGTAACTGGCAGCTATGCTACCGGAAGTTCTATGTTTCCCTTTGATGCGTTTTAAAAGGTTCACATGTCATAACAAATGTCTTTCCATACGTGTCGAGAACCCAACTCTTGCCAACAAATTGAAACTTATGGTCCCTATAGTACGTATTTATTACCTGGGTGGAAAAAGCACTGAGGTCTGGGAAGATTTTGTTTCCACTTCCGGCTTGTTTAAAAACTCTCTATCCACATGCGCCTACACTGTCATTACAGCTGTGTATCTACATCGAATCTATAGAATAACCATTCAACTGTTGTTAGACATCTAGATGTTTTATTCACATCTCATTTATCGTTATTTTGGCTCCCGTTAGTTTGGAAGCAAACCACGCAATAATCAATCACACTGGAAGCTTCAAAAATTCCCAGCGAACTTGCTGAGATAAAAAATAATTAAGCATATTAATTACGAAACATATTTATTAAAAAAAATGAATTCTGGTTTGTTTTATTTTTCAGGGAATCTAACTTCAAAGTTGAGTTAAAAGCTACAGTCAAATTTGATGTTTGAAGAATGTTGCATGTTACCTTCCAGAAGTCCATCTTTCTTGTTATCCAAGTTGCTCTGTTCGATTTTGTCCTGCAAACCAAGGCTGATGGAATGAGGAGTTGCTCGAATTTCACTTGCTGTATCGAGAGCTATGCTGACATTTATAAATCTCTAACATCAGAGGACAACAGTTTTAACATTGAATCCGCACTGTATCCAGCAATGAAGCCATCATCTCTTGTTGTCAAAGTACAAATCTTTGGACCCAATTATACGTCTGTTGCAAATTACACTTGGAGTATCAACTGTTTGTACGTTGCTTTCCCAGCTGAAGTTCTGCAAGTGTTGTCTTTTGGCTCAATTCTTGTGACGCCCCGCACACAGCACCTAAACGTGTGTATTCCATATTTCTGTCGGAATTTTTCATCAGAGAAGGATCAAAAAGACCTCATAAAAGGTGCATTAGCTGCGGTAAGAGTTAATCGCGAACGTGATGAACGTGATGAATGTTCTTTGGTTTATTTTGATTCGTATATTTTCAACTCGAAAAGAAATTGGACGGGTGCCCCCGCTGTGTTAAATTAGTTTACATTCAGCAAGGAATTTCACACTTGGCAAAAAGAGATTCCACTTTTTGGGGGCTCGCTTGAGATCCAATGTCAGTGCTTCCTTTACAGCTCAGGGTCATATGGTCCCGTTAGTTACAACTAGTGATGCTATCTACAAATACAAATATTACTAGCATGTCAAAATGAAGCAAATACGTATACCCTTATGACTTTTAACAGCCGGAATAGCAAGCGTTTCCCTAGGCGTTTCCGCACGGTCAAAGCATTTCGCTTCTTGGCAAGGATAAATCCTTCGAACATGCGGCATGCCTATGAAAACGCTTCTTACGCAGGGTATTACGTCTTTCATTTTTGCCTTGATGTTCTTTTCGTTATCATGATTTTTGCACTGTTAAGATTGACAAAAATTAAACCTGCCGAAACGTAATCCACAGAAAGTCGGGACTATTAAATGTATAGCTCGTCTTCCCAACGGTAATGAAAGGTTGGACCGGTTACTACAACTATTATTTACAGTGACACTGTGTTTTTTTGGGCTAAAAGCTTTTTACTCCGTTCTCAGTTTCAAGCACGTTATAAAGTTTAATTTCTACTAATACCAACGCACCTCTTAACAACGGCCAAGATTTTCCGTCCCGACCAATTGTGACTTCCCGGCATAAATTTTCTCTTACTGGAACATTTTTGCAGGGACCACCTAGCTCGCTCTCGAAAGAATACATCACCTACCCTCAGCCTAACTTCTTCCTAAACGGCAACATAAACGTCAAAAATGTGCGAAATAATGCTCATTTGCTGAGCACAAGGTCACAAAACTCGGAATTTCACACCACCTACCAGCTAACTATTAGCCAGCGTGACATGTACTAAAAGCGCGTGACGCGAGCGGCGAACTTGAGGAAAGAGAAAAGCGCTCTTGAGTCCCTGTTTTCCTCCTCTTTCGGTGATTGCCTTAATTGCAGGCTAATATTAAATCGAGTCATTGTTTTTTTCAAATCAATATTAGAAGCAAACGGGTGAATATAGCAACTAAATTTTAACAATCCTTACATTTCACCAAATATTTTCGCTTGAGTATGATTGGTTCATAACTAAAATGAAGGGTTGTTCACTTAAGCTTGCTATTGCCAGTAAAAATGTGTGTTTTTTTGTGCAAGAAGCGTTGTACTGCTCTCAGTTTTGCACGTAACATTGTTGTTTTGTGGAACGCAGTAAACAAAGACGGTCCCGTGTAACATGATTAGGAAGACAACGTCCACATGCCTGTAAGAACTTTAATTTTAGTTTATTAATTTTGTTTCAGCTTCAAGATCTGGCTGTAAACCCAGGGGTACGGGATCCAAGACTGAACACAGCAGAGTGTGTTATAGAGGGACACGACCTAGACATAACGGCTACAGGACGCAGTCCGTACATTAAAGCAATTTTATGGTGTTCGTTTTTGTTTACAGTCCCAGCTGGCCCCTATTTAGCCTTTGTAATTCTCGATGTTTTGAAAAAGCGTTCTAATCGGCTGGATGCTTCTCTTTTTTGCTGGTGTAAATGTAGTGTGGCCAATGTAGCCAAATACAGCAAGACCCTCTGACAAGCTCTATAATTTCTGTATTTTTTATCTTTTTTTTATAGAGTGTGGAATTTTAGTGTTTGTTATTGTACGTTTAGTGTCTGAGAATGCTCCATTTGATATCTACATTATTTTTCGGCTCTTGGTTACAGAAGGAGCTGTGTTAAGTTGCTTTAAATCTCCTGGCTGTTGCACATGTGACAGCCTTGCAAATTTCATCACAGGAATAAGTACAAACCTAAGCGTTTACCATTTCTGTTGATTAGTGATCGGCGTTATGATAAACCCAACTTGGGGCTTAGCAGTTTTATTGATAGTCTGCTTTTTTGTCTCTGCCTTGACGTTTGCACTCTACAAGATTTTGACGTAGACGAATGCTGTGACTTCAAGTATTTCACCAAATGTGTGGTTAGTTTCTGTGGTGTTTGTTCGCTTGTTGTATCAGCGGTTTTGACTGGACAGTCATTCTATGGAAGGGAGATTGCAGATGATGTCATGAAAACTGTGCTGTTATATGTTATCAGTGGTTTAATTTCTTGGATATCCTGGAAGCTGCTCTCTCTTCAGAGAAATGGAGAAAGAAGTGAGGAGGAAAATACAATAGAACTTGATATTAAGAGAGAGTAGATCGAGCGCCTGCTTTTAGTAGATTAGAAAAATGTCCTTTTTGAGCGTGAGTTCAGTGGTTTAGAGGCAGATCCAGGAGTGGGGCAGAGGGGATTACAGCCCCCTTTGAGCTTTTCTTTTTCCCTTCAAATTTGACTTTCCTTTGTTCATCATAAGGGGCAAATTTAACACCAGTCCAGGCCCAGGAACGCTTGCCTTCCGCAAGAACTTGTACCCCACCCCTTTCAGAAAATTCTTGGTCCGCCCCTGTAGTTCTTGATAAACGTTTGAAATGTCAGGGGGGGAAGTGTGAATACACGGAAAGTGGGAGCCCCTTCCCCCCCACCACGGTTTTCCGTTACAACTTTTAGTGAGAGAAAAATAGGCAAGTAGGTAAGTAAGCAAGAAAGTTAGTGAGTGTCGATTGGGTTCGCTTCAAACAGGACTAATTGGTGACACTAAAACGTTAAAATTATCGTCAGTTAAATTAAAATTTGGAATTAAAAGCTCAACATAGAAATCTTCATCTTGTTTTTAGGTGCGGTTCATCAGGTTCACTGATTATCGCGGACATTTAATAAAGCAAACAAAGATGGAAATAACACCTGTTGCCTCCGTCTGTCATGAATTAATTCCAAGGTTCAGCTAGAAGAGGTCCTCGTGGTAAGCTGTCCCAGAATTTTGTTTTTTGTTTCTTGACGCCGATCGATGCAGGCACAAGCACAATGACGAATTTTTTTGTTTGTTTCAGCCCGTTATGCTAGCGCGGAGTTTACTTTGTGCGTGTTCTTTTACTTGTGCTTCAAATGTGTTTGCGTTTGTTTTTGCGTGTCACAACTAAAAACCGATGTTTTCCTCAAGGAAAAAGGGAATATGAAGCGGAATTTTAAAGAAACCACCTGAAAATGTCTTTATCAAACCTGGTTGTAAGTTAGTCAAGAGGATGTGACAAACGCAAATCAGTTGGCGTATCACCACCAATACCTCGCGATCTGTTACTGTTCCAGCGGTAAAGGCTTCTAGAAATATTGTTCCTGCGAATCTGATGGGCCAAGATCAAAGTTGGAAATGACTGAACACGTTTTTATGAGCTTCCGACCACCATAAAGGCTTCTCTTAATTCAACAAGGTTTTTAAGACAAACCACCGTTTCAAAGCCTACTCAAACGGGGTCGCAAATGGACTCAAGTTGGAAAATAGCGTCTGAACCTTGCGCCCACTTTGATCAAACTCAAACTCACACTTTCCCTGAGCATCAGGCTTTTCGAGTCCATACCTTCCCAACCCCCTTTAGGCGGACCTGATACTCAGGTTAACTCACTCCCAAGATGGCGTACTTTTTTCATGGGGCGTTTTGCCACCCAAAGCAAGTCGACACGAGTTGGTTTCAGTATTGTTGCACTCAGCTAGTCCATTTGCCTACCTATTGCAAGTCTGTCTACGCAAGTTTGCACCATCAAACTTGCGTTGACTGCGCAGGTCTTCCTTTGGCTAAGGTTTAATGTCGTACTCCTTGAATAATGAGGATGTACTTTTAGCTTACCCAGACTACTGTTTTTTCAGGGGTTTTTTCCTGTCCTCTGGTGTGGATCGTCACTCCTGTGCATCTCATGACACTTGTTTTATAAGTGCCTAGCTAAGCGTATCTCAAAGGCCTTGCAAAATCAAGAAGGGTGACGTTCTCTTTGTTGAAATAACTAACGGATGGTGTCATAAAGTGGTTACAGCACGGAGTCAGATCACACAATCAAGGATATCTCCGGAAAGAATGGGTCAAGGTAATTGTAATTGTGCGTTAAGGAATACATAAAATGATATATATCGTAATGTTGTCAAGGCAATAGTCTTGGCTCCAGTCTTAGTTCTGCTTGGAACCAAGTATGGCCATTTGTCTCTATAAGGAGCAAGAGATGGTCCTGTTCCCAACACACACTCGTCTCCTCAGTAACCACTGAATAGTGGATGAAGTTTGTAAAGCCCAAAAAGGGGATGTCATTCCCGCATGGAAGAGATCTGGAAATAAAATTGTTGGCATTAGGGAAACTGTGACCACTTAAATGAAGTGATCAATTGTCTAATTTGCACAAAACAAACAAACAAACAAACAAAAACAAAAACTCGAATACCTCTGGAACTAGAGAGGGGGTGTTGAGGCACATGACAAGGGCCCCGGTTGCCATATGTGTTTCTACCCTAAATAATAATAATAATAATAATAATAATAATAATAATAATAATAATAATAATAATAATAATAGTGATCGTACTTCGACTTAGCTAAAACTAGCTGAACAAGGCAACTGACAACAAAGCAAATGGAGTAAATTTATTTTCCGCCCCAAATCCTCCAGCTCATGCTCCTTTTACCAGTTGATTTAATTATAACTGAAACTAAGCTTTTCGGAATGCGGATGGAAGTCAAGTGTTTACACATGAGCCCCTGGCTCGGAAGATTAGGCGACTACTCCCTACGCTATGACGTTAAATTTTATTTTATTTTATTATTTTTTTTTACCAAAAGAGAAAAATAAGCTTAAAGTAGTTAAAAACAAAACATTAAAATTAATAAGGGGAAATTAAGTTTATGAATGGGGGAAATTTATGCACTGGCATGGGAAGACGCTTTCCACTAAAAAAAAGAGTAATATGAACATGCAGATGAGTGAAATATGAACTGACTAGACTGAAACTCTGTTAAGCACAAAATTTTGGATTTATCAACTGAGTTGATAAGGTAAATTGGTCACCGTAAAGACATTGAAAGGTGACGTTTCGAACGTTAGCTCTTCGTCAGAACGAGTCAAGGAATTGTGGGTTGCACTTCGTTTATATGGAGAGTGGTGAAGCTACGCTATGGTAGGAAAATGGCAATTATACTTATTTGTTCCTGTTTTTCACGTTGCCATCTTCCTACCAGGCTTTTTGTTCCTAGACCACGCGGGTGCTTATGGCGGACCTCAGACCACCGCGAAAATACAGGCTGTGTTGCCGTCTATGATACCGGAGGCACGTGCTGGAACAATAGGGAACTTAAGCACAGACGTTCTTGAGCGACGGACGGTAACCGGAAGTTGAACGTTTTCCTTTTAGTGTATTTTGACGCCATCACCGCCATCACGGCAGCCACCAGAAACCAAAACAAGAGTTTCCCAGCCTTTGGTGGGGAGCAAAAACAAGCCAACGAAAGGAACATTCAACTTCCGGTTGACGTCCGTACCTCATAAGTTCCCTAGTATCCCAGGGTACTACCAGTAGCTACAGCATGATTGCCACAGACAACAGTTTTCAAAATTCCCTGACTTTTCCCTGGTAAAAATAAAATTTCCCTGACCAATACAAAATGTCGATATAGTAGCGGCCCCCAGCCTCCTTTTACAGCCGTCCTTTACACCCATTTATTCCTATATTCATTACGTCACTGATAAGTTTCCAACAAATCACAACAATTAGGGCATTTCCACGATGGTTTTAACAAAACAACGAGACAAGAAAAAGGAGAGATCACAGTGACTTGAAATATTTCTTTCAGCCATCAATGGTATATGAAATTGTAACTCAATTTTCCCGGACTTTTCTCCAAAATGTCAATTTTTCCTGACTCAAAATAGGATTTCCTGACTTTTTCCTGACCTTGAAGAATTGTTTTTTTCCCTGACCATTTCCTGACCTGTGGCAACCCTGTACAGGTATGTCAGGGGAACTCAACTAGAAGCGATCTGATTGTGGAGAGCCAATGAAAAATGGCGCGTAAGGAAAAATTATCGTGAGCGAAAAACAAAAGATGAACGCCTTGGAAAGCCTAGGACTCTGGGAGCGAACGGGTTACAAAAATACGATTTAATTAACTAAACTACCTAAAATCGTTTATCATGGCAAGTCTCACTCGTTTGAGACTGATTTTGGTTGAATTATCAGATTTAACGAAAAAAAAAAACATTTAAAACAAAATATCCTTTTCTATAAAACAGTTTAGACTGAAAAAATCCATGCAAGAAGCGAATGTTTCCTCGTCAAAATAACATCGTTGTCAATAAAAACCGAGCCGGAGTGTTGTCCTCCTTTCTTTAATTTTATGTGTACATCATTAACCTTAACCTTTAATAAGTGCCAGTATCAACTGACAAATTCTCCTTGAGTGTCCTTGCATTTCTTATAGTTCTAGTTGAACCGGAAATTGTATTTAACTAGTTTGCCAAATTTTCTAAATAAATCACAAAATTGTCAGAGAGGCATCAACTTTCGAAGTGACTAGATAAATCATTCTAAGAGGTAAAGTAGCCTCACTTGACTCAAATTTTAATAACTATGAACGTTTCTCGTGTACTAGACAACAGTACAGTACTATGAAACTGCACACAAGGAATCATTTTGATTTTATCTTTTCCCTCATTTAGTTGCAGTTGGTTTCCTTTTTCTTTGTGTTGATTTACGGCCTATTCACAAGACTAACGGGTTAAAATTCTTATAACACAATATAGACACTATAATATCGTGTTGGAAATCATATGTTAGTTTTCAGTGCATAAATCTCACTAAACTCAAGCGAACAGCCTATAAAACGAGTTAAACAGTACATCTTCTTTAAAGCACTTTGATGGCTTTTTTAAAAGTCTGCAATCGACTGCATGACTAATGAGAATAATTACTAAACAGTCATGAAAGAGTTAGGACGGAATTGTATCCGAACTTCCTTTTCATAATTCGAATAACTGTTTCTTTTTTTATATCAACCAAAGATTCTATTTTAGTCGGGTAACAATCTTGCGACAGCATGAAAGCGCCTTAATAATTAAATGGCTTTTTCAGCTCTTACTAAAAGCAACAAACCTTTATGTCTGACAGGCTGAGCCACTTGGCTTCTACATTTCAACTCGCTCTGTGTTTAAAAACTAAATAGCGGCTCTTAAAACGTCCACGTAATTACTACTCTTTTTTATAAAGTGGAGATTTGTTTTGTTGCTTTCTTCGAAACGCAGAGGAGATTGGAGAAGGAGAAAACTCAAACCTCTCCAACTGGATACGGTTGCCATGTACTTCTTTGACAGACTGACTGAAGTGACTTTCAGACAAAACCAACGTTGACAGAGTTGTGTTTATATTAAGCGTATTAGCAAGTGCAGCAACCCCAGCAGCCTCAAGGTTACTGTATGACAAATCCAACTCTTTTAGAGTTGTGTTAGTCTGAAGCAAATTAGCAAGTGCTGCAGCCCCTTCAGCACCAAGGTTATTGTGTGACAAATCCAACTCTGTCAGAGTTGTGTCAGTCTGAAGCAAATTAGCAAGTGCAGCAACCCCATCAGCACCAAGGTTATTGCCAGACAAATACAACTCTGTCAGAGTTGTGTTAGTCTGAAGCGCATTAGCAAGTGCAGCAACCCCATCAGCACCAAAGTTATTGACAGGCAAATTCAACACTGTCAGAGTTGTGTTAGTCTGAAGCGCATTAGCAAGTGCAGCAACCCCATCAGCACCAAGGTTATTGTGTGACAAATTCAACACTGTCAGAGTTGTGTTAGTCTGAAGCGCATTAGCAAGTGCAGCAACCCCATCAGCACCAAAGTTATTGACAGTCAAATTCAACACTGTCAGAGTTGTGTTAGTCTGAAGCGCATTAGCAAGTGCAGCAACCCCATCAGCACCAAGGTTATTGTGTGACAAATTCAACACTTTTTGTTTTTGTTGCTTTCTTCAAAACGCAGAGGAGATTGGACAAGGAGAAAACTCAAACCTCTCCAACTGGATACGGTTGCCATGTACTTCTTTGATAGACTGACTGAAGTGACTTTCAGACAAAAACAACCTTGACAGAGTTGTGTTTATATTAAGCGCATCAGCAAGTGCAGCAACCCCATCAGCATCAAGGTTATTGTCAGACAAAAACAACGCTGTCAGAGTTGTGTTAGTCTGAAGCGCATTAGCAAGTGCAGCAGGCCCCTTCAGCATCAAGGTTATTGTGTGACAAATCCAACTCTGTCAGAGTTGTGTCAGTCTGAAGCAAATTAGCAAGTGCAGCAACCCCATCAGCACCAAGGTTATTGCCAGACAAATACAACTCTGTCAGAGTTGTGTTAGTCTGAAGCGCATTAGCAAGTGCAGCAACCCCATCAGCACCAAAGTTATTGACAGGCAAATTCAACACTGTCAGAGTTGTGTTAGTCTGAAGCGCATTAGCAAGTGCAGTAACCCCATCAGCACCAAGGTTATTGCCAGACAAATCCAACGCTGTCAGAGTTGTGTTAGTCTGAAGCGCATTAGCAAGTGCAGCAACCCCTTCAGCACCAAGGTTATTGCCAGACAAAGACAACTTTGTCAGAGTTGTGTTAGTCTGAAGCGCATTAGCAAGTGCAGCAGCCCCTTCAGCACCAACGTTATGGTCAAACAAACCCAACGCTGTCAGAGTTGTGTTAGTCTGAAGCGCATTAGCAAGTGCAGCAACCCCTTCAGCACCAAGGTTATTGTCAGACAAACCCAACACTGTCAGAGTTGTGTTAGTCTGAAGTGCATTAGCAAGTGAAGCGGCAGCAGCAGCATCAATGTTATTGTAAGACAAATGCAACCTTGTCACAGTTGTGTTTGTCTTTAGTGCTTCAGCCAGCACAACAACCTGATCATAACCACCTCTTGCACCAACGACAAAAATGCTTTCAAGTCTCACAAGCAAGCCAAAGGTACGTGCCAATTCCAAATGAAAATCACTTTGTTCTTTTTTGCATTCTGCAATACACTCCAATGCAAAATCAATCTGATCTTTGTTGACATGAATCGTTATTCCCTTGATAAGGGCCGCTGCTGTTTCTTCAGACTGCGTAGCTAGCATGCCACAAGTGAACAAAAGCACTTGTCTCAGCTGATGGAAATATCTCCTGTCAGCAGCTAAGCCTTCAGGACTGATTTCTCCACTGAGAAGTTGACAACAGAGATAATAAGCTGCAAAAAATTCCTGGAAGCTCTTGTGCATAAATCCGTAACAGGTACATGGTTTTCGCTTGCTGCTTCCAGGCTGAACTGACAGAAACCCAAATCCAGGTAAGTCCCTTGTATGATTTCCAAGCTGTTTGTCCGTGAAATACATGTTATCTTGGCACAGACCATTTAACGCTATCTTGCCAAGATGTTTTAACTGAGTTTTGTACAATTCGATCAGATCCTCAATGTTAACCGCTAATCCTTTCTTTTTTCTGTACCTTATCAGGACACACTGTACTATTTCCACATACAGATGAGTTCTGCTTTCTGGAAACACGCCCTGAAAGTCTTCGCATAGAAGGCAAAGAAGTGCAGTGTTTAGGGGATTTGCGACTAGTTCTTGCAGGCTTGTATCATTCTTCAGCTTGTCTATGAACTTCTGGTCTAAATTCCCTTCTTTCTCCTTGAAGAACTTGGATATAAAATCCATAGCATCTCGCACGATAAATCCTTCAATCTCTAGCAGAGTGTTACAGAATTTTCTCACCTGTATCCCAGCCTCGTGCCGTGCTGTAACCACAAGGCGACATCGAGAGAGCATTCTACCTTGAATGAGTTCCGGCAATTTACTGGTAGGTAACTCATCCAGTCCGTCAAGTACCAACAGGACGCTTGACTGATTGTGGCGAATAAACTCGACGAATTTATCACACTCTTTGTCATGGATATCTCGAGGAAGAAGCTGATCATGAATGGCCTCCCAAAGGTCAGCATCGATGTCACGACATTTCAGTAATAGCACTACTTTGACTTCAGGAAAGTAATCTCCTGCTTCACTTTTCTTGGTGGCCCAGTCGTAAGCAACCTTATTGCAGTAGGTTGTCTTTCCGATACCAGGCTTTCCTTCAATTAACACCGTTCTCGGCTTTCGACATTCTTCATGTGGTTGGAAGATAGCAGACATTTTAACAATGTTGCTTGTTGCTGTTCCCCTCGTTTTCTTTCTGCTGACCATCTTGAGTCTTGTGAAGATGTCATTAAGATGAAAGTGAAACTCTCCACACCAAGGAAAGGGTGCAAGCCATCCTTCCCGGATAGTGTACAGTTGGCGAATCCCATCAATGACCTCACTTGGATCAAAGAAACCTAGTGAAGAAATACAGATAACAAAGTTCACCTCGGGAATGATTCTAACGATAAAACGATCACAATGATCATAATCGAAAGCACGAACATAACGAAGTTATGTCGTTTATGTCCGAGTGGGAACACCAAAAAACTTAATCATACGGGCGCTAATGATCGACATAATCAAAATCATAAGAATATGAGCGGTCACTTTTTTTATGATTATGATTATGTCTTTGGTTATGATTATGTATCCCTTAAGATACCTGTTCCCACTAGATCATAAAAAGTTTATGATTATGTCTACGATTATGCCAGTGGGTACCAAACCTTACTGGTATATTTTACGCTTCAGAAAATAAATATAATATAATAACGTTTTTTTGCCAGGGTGACCTCATCAGCATAAAAGTGCTGTTAACAATAAGGGCCTTGGAAAATTAAAACAAAAGACTATGCACTAAAATATTATGATAAGGTCAAAACTAAATAAAGTACGAACTATATGTAAAAATTTTAAAAAGCCTCCGATCTAGATTGCAGCAATTAAAAAGCTAAGATGAATAAATCTGGAAAAAGAAGTACTAAAGAACTGTCAACCTATAAAAATTTAGGACACGGTGTTTAAAAATTAGAACAAATTAAAGTTGCACTATTTTGTAATTACATCTAATAGTGGGAACTTCTTTTGGCCAAACACCATAACAAACACGGTAGCTCCTTTTTAAGCGTTCCGTATCCTCATCAAATTTTATGTTAAAATATAAAATTCGATGGGGACGGAACCTTTGTAGGAAAGCTATATCAGCTTACCCCAACACCTACACTGGGAGTCAATTTTTGCAACACTGTTAATCCTCTTTACCCACCCACCCTCCCCCCAACCTCTCCAGGAGGCTTATTTCTTTTAAGCATGCATGTTTGAGGGCATTAATAGAGATAGGTAGCTTAAATGGACACTGTCACCAATTCTTAGGATAATTTTGAAAAGCTAAAAGACATTCTAATCAGAGGAACCCAAACATACTGATTCAGTTTTGTTCAAAATTACTCTTGAGTTTTCTAGGACTACAATTAAGTGTGTTTGGCTGAGGATCGCAGGGATGGAAATGGATTGCAACTTGAAAACATGACAGGCTGGCTATGGTTTGTTCCCCCTTTAAGAAAATCAATCGATCTCCTTCTATTGACATTCTAGGAGTACTCCTTGTACGAGAAAAGGTACTATTTAATTCATTCACAACGAAAAAATCCCCGTGACAGTCCCTTTAATAGAGAAATGGGTGGGGGGAGGATTGATTGATTGACGGACTGACTGCCTGACTGCCTGACTGACTGACTGCTTGCTTGCTTGCTCACTCACTCGATTAGTTGGTTGGTTGGTTGGTTGGTTGATTGATTGATTGATTGATTGATTGATTGATTTATACCGGCAGTTCCAATTCAAGCTACTGGTAATTCAGCTTATGCTGGTTTAAATAGAGGCCTGTGTGAGTAATTATATTAACATATAATTTTAACATAATTTTAACACATGACTAAATACGTAACTAATTAATTAAATAAATAACTAGTTAATTAACATATGATGTAACTGAAGATCATGCTGATCAAGGACAAATTCTTGTTTGAAGAGTGATACACTATGAAATGTTGATACACACCAACAACCACAGGGAATTATGTGTTGATTGAACATTCAAAACAGACTAAATATTTAGAACACTTGTCGAAGACATTGTATACTTGTCAATCTCAATATGCACTAAAAATTGTTACCCGGTAAGGGTAAAAGTTACCCAGTGTTAACCAATCAGAGCGCGGCATTTCTAAAGCCGTCTCCGGCGAGTAAACTTTACTTTCACGGAGTAAACTTTACCGCCGTCAAAATACCAGATGTTTGTGAAATAGCGTTCATCTAGCGTCCAAACGCATAAATAACGAGGATAACCTTTTAATTCCGTTTTTCTAAAGCGCATTGGAGTGTTATTGTGGAAATAAACTCTCAAATCTAAATTTTCTATAGAGAGTATGGCGGGCTCTTCGCTGTAGTGAATGCCAGCGCCAGTAACAATTACCCCGTGTAAAAGTAAACATTTCTCCCGCAAAAACAAGCCAGAGACGTAATGTTTTAGAAATAGCAGTTTCTTCACGGTTAAACGGATAAAACATTAGACGTTCTTGAAATTTCATCTCTCTTAGCGCAATCCACCTATTTTTCTCGCTAAATTAAACGTTTAAATCCATACATTCAAACAGAGCATGGCGGGATTAGTACATCCTGTGAAGGTCACAGAAGTATATCAAATAACCTACTGTGCACGGTAAACATTACCGCAATCAAAAACACGTCAAAGATCATTCAAGTAATTTTTTTTAGCTGGCATTTTTAATGATCTATTAGTTTGCAACAAATGTGTACTAAATAATGTTGACATGCTTTGCAATTCATTTGTAGGAGAAAATCAGGAGTATTTTATTAGAAAATTCTCTAATGAGAGCACGGCGCGATTCGTGACCTCTCCGGTCACAACTCCGTATCCCCAAGGGACTTACACATGTAAGAATTCGAGGAAATATTTTTGAGCAACATTTTGCGTCCGACAAAAGGAGGGGATAAAATCCATGAAATCTCTCAAGGCGTTCAACTCATATTTCATAGACAGTATGCATATTATAACAAATATAATTTTACGAACGGCACGGTCCCGCGATGATCGACAATTGTGACAGATTCAATGTTTCCATTAACTACCGCAGCAACGATCAAGGTGAATAACTGCTTCTACACCTTTGTATGTTTTCATGACAATTGGTTATCTCGTTCGTTAACCTTTCTAGGTAAACTTTTAATACCTCCCGTAATATATTAAATTTCTTAACTTCTGCTCCTTCGCCAGGCAAACAGACGGATACAATTTACTTGAGACTGTTTTCACGTTGCTCTCGCATCCTCATTGATTCACTGCGTGCGGCTTTGCAAAGAGAGTCAATACACACACACAAAATTATTTCATTTTCCAATCGCGCTTGTGAGTTTTTTACTTCTTAATTGACTAATCCTTAAATTACTTTAGCCATTTCATTGTTGACTGCCAGCGGCTGAAAAGCCTTAGCAGTGAAAATAAACAATCTCGGCAAGAAATGTGTAATTCGAAGTTGCTAGAGCAGGAAAAATCAGTTCTGAATATTCACACACTTCCCTGCGCTATATTCTATTGTGCATTGAGTGCGAAAACAGGAAGAGCTCGAAAACTAACATTACAACAACACGAGCGAAAGCCGCAAACACATTTGAAGTTTCATTATGCTAAGAAACCATTTCATAAATGTGATTAAAAATGTATGAACTCACCAAGATGTCCGGCAAATATTACTTGCTCCTTGCGTTAAACTCTCGCCAACACCAGCGTTTTCGTATGATCGTAGCTTCCTAACATTCTTGAACGTTCTAAAACTCAAACTGTTTTCCTCGACTTAATTTGTCGACTTATTTCTAAGGTTCGTGAGTAGAACAGTCGCAATCGTGTTAAAGAAGTGGCAGATCCTAGTGCATGTTTTTCCCGCGAATGTTCTACACACTCGTGGCTGGAATCCTAAACAAATTCGGCGTACGATGACCATAAGAAATGACTTAAAAGAAAATGGCAAACACGAACATCTGATTACCGTCACATATCTCGGTTAAACGAATAATAATTTTTTTTGTGTGTGTGTATTGACTCTCTTTGCAAAGCCGCACGCAAGTGAATCGATGAGGATACGAAAGCAACGTGTAAGAAAACAGTCTCAAATTGTATCCGTCTGTTTGCCTGGCGAAGGAGCAGAAGTTAAGAAATTTTTAAATATATTACAGGAGGTAAAGTTTACCCAGAAAGGATGACGAACGAGATAACCAATTGTCATAAAAACATACAAAGGTGTAGAAGCAGTTCATTCACCTTGATCGTTGCTGCGGTAGGTAATGTAAACATTGAATCTGTCACAATTGTCGATCAGCGCGGGACCGTGCAGTTCGTAAAATTATATTTCGGCTTCATCAACTATCACGCATAGAAATCGAGAGCGAAAAATCTAATTGTTAAATAGTAGTTTATGAAATATGCATACTGTCTATGAAATACGGGTTGAACGCCTTGAGAGATTTCATGGATTTTATCCCCTCCTTTTGTCGGACGCAAAATGTTGTCAAAAATATTTCCTCGAATCGGCTTACTGTCCCTTGGGGATGCGGAGTAAAAACCGACAGGTCACGAATCGCGCCGTGCTCTCATCAGAGAATTTTCTAATAGAATACTCCTGATTGTCTCCTACAAAATGAATTGCAAAGCATGTCAACATTATTTAGTACACATTTGTTGCAAACTAATAGATCATTAAAAATGCCAGCTAAAAAAATTAACTTGAATGATCTTTGACGTGTTTTTGATTGCGGTAATGTTTACCGTGCACAGTAGGTTATTTGATATACTTCTGTGACCTTCACAGGATGTACTAAGCCCGCCATGCTCTGTTTGAATGTATGGATTTAAACGTTTAATTTAGCGAGAAAAATAGGTGGATTGCGCGAAGAGAGATGAAATTTCAAGAACGTCTAATGTTTTATCCGTTTAACCGTGAAGAAACTGCTATTTCTAAAACATTACGTCTCTGGCTTGTTTTTGCGGGAGAAATGTTTACTTTTACACGGGGTAATTGTTACTGGCGCTGGCATTCACTACAGCGAAGAGCCCGCCATACTCTCTAAAGAAAATTTAGATTTGAGAGTTTATTTCCACAATAACACTCCAATGCGCTTTAGAAAAACGGAATTAAAAGGTTATCCTCGTTATTTATGCGTTTGGACGCTAGATGAACGCTATTTCACAAACATCTGGTATTTTGACGGCGGTAAAGTTTACTCCGTGAAGGTAAAGTTTACTCGCCGGAGACGGCTTTAGAAATGCTGCGCTCTGATTGGTTAACACTGGGTAACTTTTACTCTTACCGGGTAACAATTTTTAGTGCATATTGAGATTGACAAGTATACAATGTCTTCGACAAGTGTTTTAGGCAATCAGTTAAAGTGGTTCCCTGTACATATGAGTATTTTTCGTGCCCAAATTACTACACATGGATTAACAAAAAAGTGTTTAAATTTGCATTTTTTGCTGAAAATCCTTTTCTTTCAACATAAAATAAAATATCATTATTTTGGTGATTTAATGTATAACCTTGATCAGCTTCTGCAGCTCCAACACTGCATGCAGTGGTACTTCTCACCCCTCCCTCCTCAGGACCTTGAAGAAACAAAAGAAAGTGAGTCAGAAACTAACCTTCTAATTCAGAACACTACAACACACTCTCCATCTCATTTAGTCTACCCTTGATGACATTCTCAATGTTTTCCCATCAAATATGACCTTATTATTAAAAGGTTCTACCTAAAAGGTCATGCAACATTCTATGACTGAACAAGATAATTTTCTTCAATCCCTAGAGTTAAGTAAACAAATAAATAAACTTTAAGTCTCCCAATAGGGATCTTCCGACCTAATGTACAAATGTGACAGGCAACAACTATACTACAATGTCATATAAAAAAGGGTATAAAACTATCCATGCAAAAAAATGAAAGAAAAGGAAGGAATAATTAGGAAGAGAGATGACACAGATGACTTAGGAGTGACTGACACACTGACTCAGGAAACAATGGATTGTTATTTACTGGTGACTTCTATTACCTGCAGCTCCAGCCTCACATGTAATAACGTCACCACCAGTACTGCTCACCCCTCCCTGCTCAGGACCTAAACAAATAGAAGATAGACAGCTGCTCAGCTAATTGTTGTAAACTTACTGGGATCAAATATAATTTTAATTTCACAAAAGCCTGGATTAATTAAAGATAACTTCCTTATCTAAGCGGAGGCCCTGTTCCTCTACCAGGCGGCCCTGTTCCAGGTGAATATTAAGCAATTTGTATTTCAAGACATTTTTGTAATCTTTTTGTTTGAGAGGTGGATACAAATACAGACAGAGGCTATGAACAAACTAATATTACTGTATTTTCTCGATTAAACGCCAGGGTTGTTTATTTAAAACTCGGCATCATAGACCTGGCGTTTATTGGGGCCCAGCATTTATTTATGAAGTGCAGTTTTCAGCCATCCATTTTTTATTATCAAAACAGGAGGTTAATTGAAATAAGAAGCAAATTTCAATCAAAATGTTAAAAGATTGATTATTGCGAACTTTGTCTTATCGGAGTGAATCTGGTAAGTCATTTATGAAAAAACATCACTGACAGGAACAGTTATTGAACTCTTTTCAATGTTACATTTCTCTGTGAAACACGGAGGAAGTACATCGGCGACTGCTCGACAGCAAAGTATAACATACTTTCCAAGCAATTTACAACAAGGTGGTGGTGACTGCAGGTAGGTTCCTCCTCCATCAGTTCTGAGAAGGCAAGATTATGGAATGATTCAAGGAACGGCTGGAGAAACCCTGGAGAGACCCTAGAGATGATCCTTGCTTGGTACTGGACAAGCCCACGGATAAGTTACCATGATTTAAGCGATTGACATGTCATTTGCTTCATCTGTTTTGGACAGAAGTTCAATATTGTAGATAGTAGTTTAAGTTTGAATATCATTGTATAAATTCAAATAAAATGGTAGAAAGAGAACTAGTAAGCAGTTTCATTTAAATTATATACCCATCTCAAATAAACACCGGGACGTCAAATAAACTACAGTACCCCGAATAAATCCCATGGGCATTTATTTTAAACTCTGCTCTGTAGACCCAGACCCAGCGTTTATTTGAACCTGGGGTTTATTGGGGGTCGGGCGTTTAATTGAGAAAATGCAGTAATTAATAAAAACAATTTTAAAGGTTCTTGGGACCTCTGGGTGTCCCATAGTAGAAATTCGTATGCATGCAATTTTAAAGGAAACCACACAAATTATATATGCGCATAGCTGGAAAGCTGAATTCCAAATATATTGTTAGCTTAAAAAGCTTTGTTTATTGATGTGAGTTAGCTTTACACCCTTAAAGGTCAGCTACATCCTTTACCCCCTCCCCTCCCCCCACCAACCTGTAACCCCAATCCAGGAGAAAATAAATGTAAAACATATTCTAGTTAATTACTTGCAGTATACCTTGGTCAGGAAAACCTTGCTTGCTTTCACCTACACCTCTGACACTAGAAGTAACTTTTCCACTACTGCTACTCGCTCCTTCCTGCTCAGGACCTAACAACAGTCAACACACAGCAGCTGGAGTTACCAAAAGCCTGACAAAACTATGGACCAACACAGTGGCCAAAAAAATACAACTTACTATTACCTTAATAGATGTTTGTTAATAATAAGCTCACATTTGAAATTAGTGTTTGAGGTGTAAACAATTCCATGACATCTCAGCTTAATGTTTCTTTGATGTCAATATCCTTTCAAAAGATTGATATCATGCCACCTGATTATTCCTCCTTTTGATATATATTTGGACTGCTACAGAGCAGAATTAGTATGAGCACATCAAAATTCTCATAAATACCAAATTTCAAAGCAAAATCATGCACGGTAAGGATTTTATGGGAGTTTTCAACAAATTTTAGGATTTGTATGGCTGTCAGATGCCATGACTTTGCACGCCCTCCAAACTGATGTAAATCTTAGCTATATGGAGATTACACTGCCACCTAACATTCCACAAAAATGGGTGTCCCACAGAGGTACTAAATTTGCTCGCTAGAAAAAAATTGATTTTGTTATGCTGGGAAATGGCTTGCAGAGGAAAATTTGGTCAATTTTGACCGCAGTCAAAATGTACTGTCTGACTGTTTGATGAACGTGTTACATTCAGAAAGCATACACCAACACAATGGGTGGCTTAAAATTTTGACAGAGACAAATAACTACTGTAGGCATTTTAAACACTATAAAGTGCTGCAATATCATTCTTACTGGGCTTTTTTGATTTCTTCGTCCTTGATTTGAAGGTTTTCTTTGCACTGCCTTTTAAGTCCTCCCAAAATGACTTTCCTTTCTCTTTTGACATTGTTCATCACCACAGCTAACCCAAGCTACATAATTGCAATCAAGAAAGAACATGTGAGTCAACCTTCTGTCCACCATATCATATGGATAAACTGCATTGTGCATTTTCACTCCAGGGGGCAGGGATTTGGGAATCAGTGCAAAGGACTTTCCAGAGGGCTGATGTTTATAAGTTTATTCCGTCTGTTTTCCTTGTTTGCAAAATTATTTTTGAGGTTTGTGAAATAAATTTAAAGATTAACTGGAGAATAGGGATAGGATAAGGATCTTGAAGACTAAATACCCAGTAGTCCACCACTCACAAAGAATTTTGACAAAAAGGTTTATCCAAACATTTTGGAAGTCTTTTTTATATTTGTTGAGAAGTGTCAAGCAGATTCAGAAAAGTGTACTTTGGTTTAATTTTGTACTTGACAAATTTTTTTTCAAGCTTGTGCACTGATACTATAAAATCACTATGCTCCTGTGAATTTGGACGGAACTTCTCATTGAAACCTCTTGGGAGTATTCGAAGTTTGTTTGCAATTACCAAGTTGTTCCAAAACCCACTAATGTTGCCTTCCTTCCAATGAAGAACAAAATATTCTGCAGATGTGCCCTTATAGGGGTAGAAATTCTCCTATCATTCTGAAGTCCCAGCCACATGGAGGTCATGCGGTTTTTCATCTGCGCGTAAAGTTGAATCATTTTGGTACCTTTGGACTTTACCTAGGATTACTTGGGACCCAAGAATTGAAACAACCTCTTTGACCGATGTCCCAACAGGTGATTATAGTACGTATTTTTGCACCTATTAATATTCCAACATTACTCCAACCTTGTTATAGTATTAAAACAAACCCATTTAATGATTCCCTTAATTGTGCATTAATATGTCTCAGTCAATTCCAAGCATGACCACCCCCCCTCCCAGGCATTTGTCCACCAATTGTCATTTTGTTAGGCTCTATCGGTGGGGTATTATATACACTTACACTCATACAATACTAGGCTTGCTTCTAAATCGACCTATTACATCAATACCATCAAAACAAACTATGGTAAATTCAACATTCGCTTTGCAGCTGTAAAAGTTTGGAATCACCTTGACGAAAGCATTAAATTAACCTCCCCCTTAAAACGTTTAAAAACAAAGTCAAGCTAAACATCTTACAGTCTTACTGTTCATGAGTTTTCAACTGGTAGTTGTTTATTTATTTTATTTATTTATTTATTTTTATTTATTTATTTTCTTTATTTCTTCTTTTCGTCTTTTTTTAATTGACTAATTAATTGCTTTCACCAAGCTTTAGTGCCAACCTACCTCTGTACTTAAACATCACTTAGTTTTACTCAGCTCGATTAGCTTTATAGTTATCCTGAGTAAACATTACCTATTTTTGCATTAATATGTTATATTGTAAAGTTTAACTTTTTTTTTCCTTTTTCTATTTGGTAATAAAGCTTGTTGTTGTTGTTGGTATTTGTCATCATAGGTCTGCCAGGAGTGCAGTGGGACATTTGTCAATTTTTTTCAACCATGTGGAATTTCACATAAGCAAATAAATTTTCTTCTCATTTTGTTTAATTTCAAGAAGAAAGCTCTGCATATTCTTTTTAAAAGAGAAGTTAATCAGTTCAAACACTCATGCCTTGTTATTATACTAGCCCCCTCCCCTCACACATATTTTTTTCCGTATGTTTCAGTTGCTCACTGTCTTCAGGACACATTTGCAAATGGTAACCTAGAAATTAAAGGCAAAGTGATGGCCTGAGTTTAGAGGACTTTAAGCAAAAAGTACTGCTTTTGTGAAAGGCTGTCTAACTGAGAAAGAAAGGCCTGGAGAAGCTGTGTGAAGAATTAGAAGGTAACTATTTCCTAGGACTTTTAAAGCAATACTTTATATTAAAATAAAGTAATATTAAAAGTATTGTTGTCAATGATGTTGTCAAATTTTAGGTTTTCAGCTTGTTTAAGAGAAAATGCAATATTGTTCTTGTCCCATAGGTGGGGCATCTGCACACTTTTCTAAGTCCCATCATTGGCTGACCCCACCATGGCACATATGCAAATTATATTGTCTGGAGAGAAAATAACAAACATCTGACAAACTTAGAATATAATTGACTGTGCCATTAACCTAATTAAAACATCAGGGACGGCAGAGCCAGGGGGTTAATTAGCTCCCCCACTTTTTACGAGGATGACATTTTATTTTGTTTTAGTATGAGGTATGTATGAAGAAATAAAGAAGAAGAAAACGAAAACAACAAAAGTCCCCTTCACCACTGATTATCCCCCGAGATGAGGTTGGATTACTTGTGGTGTAAGCTGGAGATGGGCACACGGGAATCGCACAGGGTATGCGTTTGTCTTTAGTGGTATCGTTTTACAACATTTTTGGATCGATGAATAACTTGCCAGATCTGGTTCTTTGTCATATTTAGCTCAAATAACTACTTAGCATCTTTTCACAAGAATTTACAAAGCTATATACAACCTTGGTCAAATCCTGTTTGAAACTTTTTGTGTTAACGTATTTTTAACATTTTCCTAGCGTGCACTTCCTTCCCACACACAGGGAGCTTGTGCAAAAACTCAGGTCAGTGTATACGTTCTACGGCTAGAATCTATCATGGAAGGCTGAGAAATATGGAGGATGCCCCCCCCCCCCCCGCCCCAAGTTGAAAATAGCCTCTGCCGTCCCTGAACATACTAAGTTTTTGTATCGCTGCTCACAAGCAAACACCAATCATGAAAAGACCTCGAGAAAGAATATTCAAGCATAACCTTGCCCAAGCAATTTTATGGCATACGGAGTGAGATAAAGCTCATCTGTGCTCCATGGGTATGCGTGACGTTTATGATAACCTGCGATCAGGCCGAATTTTAGCATCGCTCTCATATTCTCTTACGTGGGTCGCTCGCTAAAAATATAGGGCCTGATACAATCTCTCACAAGAGTTCGTGTCGGCGGCCAAATTTTGGCCGCGGGAACTCGAAATCTGATTGGCCCTTTAACAATAGAGCTGTCAACGGAAGTAAATTGTCTACGAGACTTGCTCACAATTTTCAATCCGACCGCCATGGCCAAGGAACGAGTCTGCCGAGGTAAACGTGTCGCTCAAAGATATTCTCGTCGTTCTAGGAGAATTGTCATCATTTCTTTCTCTCCTGAGAATGGCGTCCGGTTTGACGCAAGCTGTCTCTCACTCGGAGCAGAGAAGTACAGCAACAGTGAAGTATGTATCCCGTTTTATCGCATCGTGTCTCCAAATTTTCATTTGAAGGTTTTCAGCCAGGATTGAAAATATAAGCAGAGTAGTGGTTGTTTCCGCGTTTTACGAAACAAAACGAACAGCAAGTATCTTTCGCCAAGAGTGACCAACAAGTCAACCGATAATTCCGTAAACTTAACGATAAGCTAATGTTTAGTGAGAGCCGCACTCAGCGAGATGCTGTATTTATTTTTACCTACGTAATAAAGACTTTCAGTTTATTCATTCAGTGTTAATAATGTCGTTTTTATGATCTCTGACATTGATATCAAAGGATCTGACTAGGCTTATAATAAATGTTCTTCGTTTTAAAATTCGCTGCTGTTTAGAGATGAAATTCGCTGGTAATCTCAAATATTTATCGCTTCTGGAACTAAATTAAATTACAAAACACTCGTTTGTTGGCTTTACCTCGGTGTAAGAACCTGTGAAACTCACGGATGACGTAAAACAAAGGAAACAAAAACATTTTAAACAGTACCGTACAGCAAAACAAAAGCTAACAAACAAAGAAAATCTTGTCAGGTTCTTACACCGAGGTAAACCCCGTTTGTTTATAAACGGTTTTATTTATATCTTTTTTCTAAAGAGTGAAACTGAAGGTATTTCTCTTAATTTCCCAAGGTATTTTACGCAGAAAATCGGTGACAAATGCGTAGAGAATATTTCCGGATACCACCTGAAATGAGAAAGGATTCAAACAGGCAGCATATTTTGGTACATGACAACCTCGTCGTGTTCTGAATTTTCATTCAGTTTCAGCTCAGACAGAGCAACTATGTACAATACCGGAGCGCGTACCTTCAAGTTGTAAATTTGAACGCCAGTGCCAAGATTTATCGTAGCCTGTGATTTTCTTATTTTTGCTGACATTTCAGGACTTTTTGCGAATGCCATTACATACACATATGGGAAATTTGCATACCGAGGAGCGTGCAAGCAAAACAAATTTTGATTGGCCGTTTTGTTGAATGTCAATCAATCAAAAAAAGTGGGCGGCAGACGTTCCGTAGAAGAATTGTATCAGGCTCTATTTTTCGTTTCGCCCTTCCCGCCGGAATGTTTCACCGAGCGAAACGAAAATAGAGCCTGATCGCAGGTTACGTTTATGACAATTGACAAAGCCTTACAAAGTTTCTAACTTACCAGTATTTAGGAAAGCCAATATTCTACATCTTGAAACTGAGGTTGGCCAACTAATCACTAGCGTGCATTAAAATGACTAATTCCCTTCAAATTCAACAGCAAAGAGCAGGGCGAAAGATAGACTGCGAGTAGTCTCTAATTTTGGCGATTCGGCGCTCCCTTAGTGTCGCGTCTCCTCGAACTTTCGCGCGCGCGCGTGTGTATTTTGCCCGCCCCACCATCACAATCGCCAAAATTAGAGACTACTCGCAGTCTAGGCGAAAGAGCTAGCAAGGAACAAGAGGAAGAAGCTACAGAGCGTGACCACCATATTTGGAAGGCTTGAATGTGATTGGCTGAGGGTTCCCATAGCAAATGGAATGTGCTGTAGCAATCGATTTTCATTGTCACGAAACACTATTTCAGTCAAAACTATCACGCATTCGTTTGTGCTTTAGTGGAAGCATCGGCACGAGCTACTGGTAAGTCTCGTTAAACTTTGGCATTTTAACTGCTTGTTATAGATTGGGGAATGGCTTGGTTTTACTTCTGTTATACAGAGTAAATCGGGCATTCAATTCGCGTATACAGATTTGACCTTAAATCAGCTTAAATTTAGTCTGATTGTTATATTCAAGGACAATTTGATAAGTTATCTGCCAAAGACGTTATCATTTGCACATGATATCTTTTGAAACGAACAAGAACCTTCTTTATCCTGAATTTCAGCTGAAGTGCGGCTGAAATTGAGGCTAAATCTTGTTTGGGAAATATCAGGTGTCATCACGGGTCATCCAAGAAACACAGGCAGCCCATCAAACATTTCATGGAATTGTCTATTGGCTGAACCGGCTAAATCACACATTTTTTACGCTCTTAGGTAGTTCCTTTAACAGTTTGCATGATTGCCGATTTTTGATCGACCAAACGTCGGTTAGAATGTTTTGATCCGCTAAAAACTCCAGACCACATACATATTCAGAGGTTCCAGTGTTGTTTGTTTGTCCCTGTTCCCAAAACAAGGAAGTAGGGGACGTTTGCAGGAAAACAGTTTTAATTATTAGTAGTAATTTTAATTATTAGTATTATTAGTATTGATGTTTCCCTTTTTGTATTATATTATAGGTTATTTTTTACCCTTTTTATAGTTGCTATCATATATTCATATATATTTTTAATATTTACACTGTAAAGTAGGTCACATTTCAGCTGGCCCGGGGGCTGCAATGATGTTACTTCCTAATAAAGCTATCTATCAGCTATCTGGGAAGTTGGAGCAGCGAAGCCGCGAGGGGAATGGGAAGGAGGCTTGTTTCGGCTTATTGGCAGCTGTGCTACAGAAAGTTCTATGTTTCCCTTTGACACGTTTTGACGTCATCAAGGTTCACATGTCATAACAAATGTCTTCCCATACGTGTCAAGAAACCAACTCTTTCCAATAAATTGAAACTTATGGTCCCTATTAGTAATTACATGGGCAGAAAAAAGCACAGAGGTCTGGGAAGATTATGTTTCCACTTCCGGCTTGTTAAACTCTCCCTCCTCCGGCACCTACACTGTCATTACAGCTGTGTATCTACAGAATAACCATTCAACTGTTGTTGGACATGTCATTTATCGTTACGTTGGCTTCGGTTAGTTTGGAAGCAAACCACGCAAGAATCAATGACACGAGAGATAGAAAGTTGCATGATTCCTTCATTAAATCTTTTACTTTGAATATACCATAAAGGAAGAGCTGTGCCACAGTGACTGCTCAAAGACTTGTTGATTGGTTTTTATGACATCCTCAAAGGTGACTTCTGACCATATTTCTAGTAGCTCTCGTAAAAAAAATGCTCTTTATTGTCTTGAGGGAGTCGGCCTTATTTAGATTGCCCTTAAAAATTAGACTGCTGCCATATTTTCCAAGTTCAAATTCGACAAATTCTTTCCATTTTCCGCGGTTCGAAACATCAAGATATTTGCGGATCCATGTGGTCTTTATTTATTAAACAAACATAAATCAATCACTTTTAGGCCTCCTTTGTTACAGTCGTTTATCAACACGGTTCGCTTAATCTTGTCATCTTTGTTGTTCTATAGAAAACAATAGAAAATGTCATTTATATCTCTAACAATCTTTGGGTTTGTCGCTAGTGGTGTTCAAATATATGTGAGTTGAGATGCGGCCAAGCTCTTGATAACTTGGATTTTACCCATTAAAGTTCATCGTGGATAATTCCAACAGCTTAGGACATTTCTAAGTTTGTCCGCTTTCTCAAAGTAATTCAGATTTAACGTTATATTTGGGTCCGTAGACTGAAATCCAGACACCAAGGGCTTTCACTCTGTTTTCCTTCTCCAAGCCCATAAGGCTTCAGTTTTTTTGTCATTGAGTATAAGGCCCGACCTAATGCCGAAATTATCAAACTTATCAAGGGCAGCGGACAAGGACTCTTGGGTACCATTGAGGATGAAGGTTGTGTCGTCCGGTTATTGGCTTATTTTGATTTCCGTGCCATTAACAGAGATTCCTTTAATGCTATCGTTAGCCCTGATTGCTTTCCCTAAAATTTCTACCGATAGAATGAAAAGATACGGCGAAAGAGGGCAGCCTTGCCTAACACCTCTTTGTAGTTTGAAGAAGTTACTTGACCAACCATTGTTTAAAAATTTTAATATTATTATAAAAAGCTCTAACCCAGTTTATTAGTGAGGGACCAAAGCCAAAGTATTCAAGCGAGCGACTGACAAACGATCATTCGAGAGAGTCAAAAGCTTAAATTCAAAGTCTATAAACAGCAACAGAACTGGGATGTTATGCTGTGAAGTATAGTTTATGATACTATCAATCAGTCTTATATTTTCTCTAATAAATCTTCCTTTTATGAAACCAGTCTGATCATGATTGATAAGGTTTGGAATAACCGATTTTATTCGATTTGTGATGGCCTTTGTAGCTGTTTTGTAGTCACAATTAAGGAGGGTTATTGGACGACAGTTTTTGATAAAATAGAAAGTGCGGATCGGAATCTGTTTTTGGTATGAGTTTAATTATTCCTCGTCTCTGTGTGACTGAAAGTGTTCCTAGTTAAGGGCATTAATTGAAATAGAAGACAGGTCATCCCAGAAAGTTTTATAAAACTCGGCTGGAAGTCCATCTGTTCCAGGAGATTTTTCAGAATCCATGTGATTTAAAGCTTCTTAAGGCATTCTTTTTCAGTTAAAAGTCCTTCACAGCTCGTGGAGTCGTTATGGTTCAGTAAAGTGTCATTCTCAAGTTGAAAGAATTCGTTTTCTGGCAGCATTGTGTTACCTTGAGAATTGCGTAAAGGATTTTATAGAAGGTTTCACACTCTGCAAGAATGTCTGTATCAGAGGTGACGAATTCATTCTCATTAATTTTGAGTTGACTTATCACGTTAAGTTTGAAGTGCCTCTTTTCAAGATTAAGAAAATACTTCATATTTTTTTCTCCTTCATTGTACCATCTAGCCGTGTACCTTAATATTGCCTCTTGGGTGCGCCACTTAATTACATCCTTTAATTCTTTTCTACGCGAATCCAGGTTCTTCTGTTAAGGTATTTTTGTATAGAATGCTGACTGAAGGTTAGATTAGTTCTTTTTCAAGTGACGCAATTTTTTCCTCTAAAATGTGTTCTTTGTGAAGTATTTTGCGTTTTTTTGCCGATTGCGAAACTGATAAATTTCTCTCGGACTTTCATTTTAATCATGTTCCAAAGGAGAGCCGGGTTCATTGAATCATCGTTTTGGTGTTCTTGCTGTGTTTGTGCGATGGTTAATTTTATCATGTCAACATAGCCGGCATCCGATGAGAGTGATGTATTCAGTTTCCAAAATCCTCTACCCCTTGGATTTGAGTGTAAGGAGATGTTTGGTGTTATCATTGAATGATCTGTTTTAAAGCCAGGTAGGATATTCGCGGAGGTAACATTACTCATAAAACTTTGGCTTACCAAGAGGAATCTCGCCTACAGTGAATTTCCGGCTGTTTTTGGCGCCAGTTGTATCTATTAATATCCGGGTTTGGAACCCTCCATGCGTCAACCAGATCTCGCACACAGTCTTTTCCGCATTGTTTTGAGTTTTGGCAAGGTCACCTTTCTTATCTTTCTCTATATCTAGGACGAGGTTGAAATCGCCTCCAATTACGATTTCATCCTTTTGAAAATCTTCGATATGTTCAACGAGAGATTAAAAGAAGTTTGGATCATCTTCATTTGGGGCGTAAACGTTTACCAAGGTTATGTATTTCCATTTACTTTTAAATCCCAAATTATATAACGGCGAATCATGCAACTTTCTTTCTCGCTAAGATTTTATTGAAACATATAAAATACAAATAAAACCATTGAAGTATTTTGGACTTACATCTGCCCTTAGACATTTCTATAAAGAGAACTTCCCAAAGGAACCTAGTGTTTCTGTTACACCAGATTCTTTCTTAAAATCATTCCTTAAAAGCGCAAAAGGAAATAACTTGTCTCTCTCAAAAGCTATTTACTAGTTTTCTTCTTGCGAGACACTAGATATGGTGCTGTAAGACCAGTAATAAGATCCCTAACTTAAAAATGTTTTGGACGGTCGTTAAATCCCAATTTAATATTGAATCCTATAAACTAGGCTTATTAAGCTCGAAGAAATAGGACCCTTTAATTCCCCTCCTCAATTCTAATTAGTCTCTCGCAAGCCATGATTATTACAATTTGTACAATGCCCAACCCCCTTTACGTTTAGAGACGCTATCTTTTTCAGTCTGAATTAACTATCTTGCAATTTTTTTCCTCTTTGCACTGATCACCAAATCGCTAAATCATTATTTTCATAAAAAGGAGTGGTATACAATTTATGGATTGTACAATTTTTTTATGAATTCTCCCGTTGTACTTTTTGCTTTTTTTTTCGGCTGAATTTGTTAGTAGCAGTTGTAACGTGTACTGTAATTTGGGTAGTTAGTGTACCGTGTAGTTAACTATAGTTTACTATGTGTTTTTGTAATGTAACATGGCAATGTAAGACTATGTACTGTTGTGGTGCAGTTAATAAAGTTTATTGCATTAAAAAAAAAAAGAATCAATCTGCCACTGGAAGCTTCAAAGATTCCCAACGAACGTACTTGTTGAAATAAAAAATAATTCAGCATATTAATCAGGAAGCATATTTATTTAAAAAATCAATTACTGGTTTGTTTTATTTTTCAGGGAATCTAACTTGAAACTGAAGTTGAGTTAAAAGCTACAGACAAATTTGAATGTTTGAAGAATGCTGCATGTTTCCTTCCAGAAGTCTATATTTCTTTTTATCCAAGTTGCCCTGTTCGATTTTGTCCTACAAACTAAGGCAGACGGAATTAGAAGTTGTACGAATTTCACTTACTGTATCGACAGCTATGCTGACATTTATAGATCTCTAACATCGGAGGATAACAGTTTTAACATTGAATCCGCTTTGTATCCAGCAATGATGCCATCATCTCTTGTTGTCAAAGTACAAATCTTTGGACCCAATTATACGTCTGTCGCAAATTACACTTGGAGTATCAACTGCTTGTATGTTGCATTCCCAGCTGAAGTTCTGCAAGTGTTGTCTTTTGGCTCAATTCTTGTGACACCCCGCACACAGCACCTAAACGTGTGTATTCCATATTTCTGTCGGAATTTTTCATCAGTGAAGGATCAAAAAGACCTCATGAGAGGTGTATTAGCTGCGGTAAGTGTTAATCACGGTCTTTTCTGTCATTAACGTAATGATTGTTCTTTGGTTATTTTAATTCGAATATTTTCAACTTGAATAGAAGCTGGACGGTGCCCTTGCTGTTTTAAATTAGTTTAGTACTACATTCAACACGAAAATTTCACTCCTTGCAAAGCGAGATTCTTTTTTTTTTGTTGGGCGCCTGTGAGATCCAATGCATGTGAGTGCACCCTTTACAACTTAAGGTTATTTATTGGTCCTATCAGTCACAGCTAGTGATGCCATCAATCTAAAAGTTACAAATATTACTAGAAACGATAGAAGAATGTTAAAATGAAGCAAATACGTATACCCTTATGCCTTTTAACAGCCTGCATAGCAAGCGTTTCCCGAGATGTTTCCGCACGTTTAAAGCATTTCGCTTTTTAGCAGCGAAAACTGCTTCGATCATGCGGGAAGCCTACGAAAACACTCAGTTTGCACAAGGATGTTCTTTTCGTTATCATGATTTTTGCACTGTTTAAATTCACGAAAATAAAGCTGCCAAAAAATAATCCATAGGAAGTCGGGACTAAGAAATGTATCGAAATGTAAATGTGTAACTCGCTTGTTTTCCAAAACAGTTATGAAGGGCTGAATGTTACTACAACTATTATTTACAGTGACGCTGGTTTTTTTGGCTAAAAGCTTTTTCTCAGTTCTTAGTTTCAAGCACTTTATAATGTTTAATTTCTAGTTATACCAAGGCACCTCTCAACAACGGCCAAGATTTTTCGTCTTCAACAGCCGACTTTGATTTTAATTTCCATGAATTTACTCTCAGTTACCAGAACAGCCAGAACAGTACAGCGACCACCTAGCTCTCAAAAGAATACATCGCCTACCCTCAACATAACCTCTCCATAATGCTTATTTGCTGAGCACAAGGTCACGAAACTCGGACTTTCAAGTCACCTACCAGCTAATTATTACCCCGCCGTCAGGACGGGGTCTAGTAATACCCATTTTTTTTCGTGGTTTTTACCCCGCCGTCAGGACGGGGTCTAGTAATACCCTTTTTAACCGACGAAGTCGAGTTAGAGCAGTCGTGACAAGAGGGTCGACTGGTTTGGTCGGTCAAAATACGTCGTGTAAGGCTCACAAGGTGTGTATTTCGCTATGGCCCATGGGATGGGATGACGTATTCTGCAGTTAAGCCCATCGATTAGTACACACACGCACGCACGATAGGACAAGGGTCCACATAAAAGGTATCGTAGGTATAGAAGGACACTTCCGCCGAGAAGTGTTGGTTTTGACCGGACTGAAATATCTGTGCAATACTAGTGAAAGAAAGCAAGGAGGACTGATAATAACAGTAGGTGAAGTCCAGTGGCACTGTTGATGCTGGTGGGACCAAAGTGTTGCTGAGACATCATAAAGATAGAATCGTTCTCAGTAAAGGTTATGAAAGGAAAATTCTGGTGTATGTTGTTGTGGCTATGTTTATTACTTGAAAATGTCTAGCTGCCAACGTTAAGAAAGGTTATTGGCAGGTGGGAAATGAATTACGACACGAGGCTGGATCTTCTTGGATAGTATACTATAAGCGGGACAGAAGGATATACCAGTTAGTCTTTCTAATTTTTCTTCTTTACTTTTGATTTTGAACCGGTTTGTTCTATTTTAGAGTTTGAGACACTGACTTGCTGACTGCGGAAGAGGAAACCAGATTTAACGATTACGTCATAAGACATGCTTTAACGTGTATGAGATAAAGCGACGACTTCGCTTTTTACTAATTTCTCCAGATCGATAATCATGTTTGTATAGTGCCATATTCACAACAGTATATAAATGCTTCGCTTAAAACTCTTGATAACGGCATGTTCAGTTGTGGACAAAGTTTATCTTTAAATTTTAATTTTAATTCAACAAAATATTCAAAGCGATAAGACAGATGAGCTGAGTCATCCGATTTTAAACATTACGTCATTCGGTAACGCAAAAGACATAATACTGTCACAATTTTCGTCACGCCGGTTAGCACGTTGAGATTCTGACGATGTGTTTGTCTTTATCGATAATCATATTTTTATAGTGCCCTATTCACAACAGTATATAAAGACATTGCTCACAACTCTTGGTAAAAGCATGTTCAGTTGTGGACAAATGTATATCAACATTTAATTTTTTAGTTTAATTCAACAAAATTAAATATTCAAAGCGATAAGACAGATGAGCTGAGTGACCAGATTTTAAACATAACGTCATTCGGTAACGCAAAGGGCAAAATACTGTCACAATTTTCGTTACACCAGTTAGCACGTTGAACCAAGTAAAAACATTTGTCGAGGGTGGAGTGGGTCAAAACGACTGGTAAATGCCTATAACGCGCTTTCTTGTAACCTGTACGATAGAGCATAGCAATGATTTATTTCGTATTTACATTCACAACTTGGCTTAAGGAGCCCTTGACATGATTAAAGGAAACTGTGCACAAAGCGAGGTTCCCAGGTATCGGGAAAAGTTCAATTCTTCTGGGCTGTTACGATGCCCATACTGATCAATCGTGAAGATGTGGTTACAATTATTTTGGGAAATTTGTTGCCCATTATTTGAAATGCGTCTGTTTTGAGAATTTTTGTTCCGGGTTTTGAGGAAGACCGACCAAAAGACAGCGAAAAATGATCGTGAGTGAAGAATGCATAGTCTGTGGAGCTATGTTTGGTGAGGAGAGGGTGAATAATTCAGTTGACCTCCTTTCCAGGGTATTGGTCGCCTTTTCAGTTGGTCAAATTTAAGCGTTAGTTACAGTTACACACTTTTACTGCAACTTGCTGTTACAGAGGCTTGAATGTTATTGAAGCTGCAGTCATGCACGGCTCGCTTGCTTTCTTTTCGAGACGAACCAACGCTTCGTCGGTTCTGCACGCATTGCGGGCCTATGTTTTAACCGACGAAGTCGAGTTAGAGCAGTCATGCCAAGAGGGTCGACCGGTTTGGTCGGTCAAAATACGTCGTGTAAGGCTCACAAGGTGTTTATTTCGCTATGGCCCAAGGGATGGGATGACGTATTCTGCAGTTAAGCCCATCGATTAGTACACACACGCACGCACGATAGGACAAGGGTCCACATAAAAAGTATCGTAGGTATAGAAGGACACTTCCGCCGAGCAGTGTTGGTTTTGACCGGACTGAAATATCTATGTAATACTAGTGAAAGAAAGCAAGGAGGACTGATAATAACAGTAGGTGAAGTCCAGTGGCACTGTTGATGCTGGTGGGACCAAAGTGTTGCTGAGACATCGTAAGGATAGAATCGTTCTCAGTAAAGGTTATGAAATGAAAATTCTGGTGTGTGTTGTTGTGGTTATGTTTATTACTTGAAAATGTCTAGCTGCCAACGTTAAGAAAGGTTATTGGCAGGTGGGAAATGAATTACGACACGAGGCTGGATCTTCTTGGATAGTATACTATAAGCGGAACAGAAGGATATACCAGTTAGTCTTTTTAATTTTTCTGCTTTACTTTTGATTTTCAACCGGTTTGTTCGATTTTAGAGTTCGAGACACTGACTTGCTGACTGCGGAAGAGGAAACCAGATTTAACGATTACGTCATAAGACATGCTTTAACGTGTTTGAGATAAAGCGAAGACTTCGCTTTTCACTAATTTCTCCAGATCGATAATCATGTTTGTATAGTGCCATATTCACAACAGCATATAAATGCCTCGCTTACAACTCTTGATAACGGCATGTTCAGTTGTGGACAAAATTTATCTTTAAATTTTAATTTTAATTCAACAAAATATTCAAAGGGATAAGACAGATGAGCTGAGTCATCCGATTTTAAACATTACGTCATTCGGTAACGCAAAAGACATAATAATGTCACAATTTTCGTCACGCCGGTTAGCACGTTGAGATTCTGACGATGTGTTTGTCTTTATCGATATTCATGTTTTTATAGTGCCCTATTCACAACAGTATATAAATAAATAAATGTAAAGAAGATCGTCGCAGTTATTAACGCAACTTATGCAGTTGCGAAAAGAAAGCCTGAAAAAATCAGGCTTTCTTTTCGCACGGGGTCTAGTAATACCCGTTTTTTTTTTTTTTTTTGTCGTCGTGGTCACTTGCCCCAGACCTCCGCTCGGTCAAAACAATACTTACCGATAATGTGCGTTCGTTTAGCATTTATTCGCCAGAATTTTCATGAAAGTTGGTGTAGAAAACTACTGGCGATTTAATGGCATAAAAACCGCTTCGCTGAAAGCAAGAACGAAGGAGCTAGCGAGCTTTGAAGCTGGCATGAATTCTAATAACTTGCCCTGGCACGTAAACATTACATCACTGAAACACAGAAGCCGATTCGGGGAAGTCCCTTGCTTTCGCCAAGTTGAATAATTTAACAGTCAAATGCAAGCAGTTTCTGGGCAGTTTTGCTTTGCTTCGCCAAAATCTTTAGGGAAAGTTGTGTACAAAAGTACAAGAAATTCAATGGAGTTGACTTCTCTTCGATGAGAGCAAGGACGAAGGTGCTAGCGAGCCTTGAAAGCCAATGATTCAAGCTTCGTGCCGTAGCACATAAACATTACGTCATTGAAAGACAGAAGCGGATTCGGAGAAGTAACTTGCTTGCACCAAATCACTCATCAAATCACGGCCTAAATTAGACTTTTACGTTTTTTTCCCATAGCTACCAGTTTCCTTTAGATTTTAGAATAAGTTTCTTTATCAAGAAATCTATTTAAATTTCCGTGCCCTTGCTATTTAGAATTACGCTGGCATGTCAGTTCGTTTATTTAAAAAACGTGACGTACCTGAGTCACGCTACGGTCAAAATATTTCGTCACGTTCTTCTTCGCAAACGCTAGGACAAAGGGATGACCAAGGAATGAGGGATGGGGTTCATACTATCAGGGATTCATGTTATCACAGGGAGAAAGGTGCGGAGAAGACGTAAGGGGGAATGGCAGCAAACACGTCAAAGGTACGATAAATCACAAACTTCAAAATTTACACGCCTTGGGCTCGTATGTTGAGTGACCGTAACATATTTTGCCCCCTGGGAGGAGGAGAAAAACAGCGGGGTCCAATGCCCCTGGGGCGTTTCTTGTTTTTTTTGTCGTGGTCAGTTGCCCCAGACCTCCGCTCGGTCAAAACAATACTTGCCGGTAAACTTTGTTCATTTAGTGTTTATTCGCCAGAATTTTCATGAAAGTTGGTGTAGAAAATTACCGGCGATTTAATGGCATGAAAATTCCTTCGATGAAAGAAAAAAAAGGTGCTAGCGAGCTTTGAAGCTGGCATGAATTTGCCAAACCTGCCCTGGCACGTAAACATTACATCACTGAAACACAAAAGGTGATCCGGGGAAGTCCCTTGCTTTCGCCAAGTTGAAAAATTCAACAGTGAAATGCAAGCATATTTTTGGCAGTTTTGCTTTGCTTCGCCGAAATCTTTAGGGAAAGTTGTGTAGAAAAGTACAAGAAATTCAATGGAGTTGACTTCTCTTCAATGAGAGCAAGGACGAAGGTGCTAGCGAGCTTTGAAAGCCAGTGATTCATGCTACGTGCCGTAGCACATAAACATTATGTCATTGAAACACAGAAGCCGATTCGGAGAAGTAAACTTGCTTGCGCCAAATCACTCATCGAATCACGGCCTAAAATAGACTTTTACGGTTTTTCATAGCTACCAGTTTCCTTTAGATTTTAGAATGAGTTTTTTATCAAGAAATCTATTTAAATTTCCGTGCCCTTGCTATTTAGAATTACGCTGACATGTCAGTTCGTTTATTTAAAAAAAACGCGACTTAACTGAGTCACGCTATGGTCAAAATATTTCGTCACGTTCTTCTTCGCGAAAGCTAGGACAAGTGGATGACCAAGGATGAGGGATGGGGTTCATACTATCAGGGATTCATGTTACCACAGGGAGAAGGGTGCGGAGCAGACGCATAAGGGGAAATGGCAGCAAACACAGGTACGATAAATCATCAACTTTAAAATTTACACCACTTGAGCTCGTATCTTGAGTGACCGTAATATATTTTGCTCCCTGGGAGGAGGAGAAAAACGGCGGGGTCCAATGAAAGTAGGAACGAAGGTGCTAGCGGGCTTTGATGCTGGAATGAATTCGCCTGACTTGCCGTGGCACGTAAACATTACATCACTGAAACACAGAAGCCGATTCGGGGAAGTCCTTGCTTTCGCCAAGTTGAATAATTCAACAGTCAAATGCAAGCATTTTTTTGGCAGTTTTGCTTTGCTTCGCCAAAACCTTTAGGGAAAGTTGTGTAGAAAAGTACAAGGAATTCAATGGAATTAACATTCCTTCGACGAGAGCAAGGACGAATGTACTAGGGAGCTTAAGTTTGAAAGCTGGCATGAACTCGCGATCGCTATGAACTTAGTAATTATGATGTAAAGTATGTATGTATGAGTGCCAAGAAGTGAGTAATACTGTCCTCCATAATTTCCCCCCGACCACAGGCCTTAAAAGTAAGAAATTAGAAATGAGAACCAAGATAAAAGAAAAATCTTTGAGCCCGGCGGGATTCGAACCAACGACCTCCGGATTAGAACACCGTCGCTCAACCAACTGAGCTACGAGGCCAGGCTGAGTCACGCTGTGATCAAAGTAATAATTTCATCACGCTCTTCGTCACGCACGCTAAAACAGAGTGATTAGGCAAGTCGTGTCTTGATTTATATTATCATCGCAAGCACGTAAAAAATACGATAAATCACCAACTTTTACCTGGCCGTAATATATTTTGGACCCCAAGGGCAGAGAGAACAACGGCGGGGTTAATGCCCCTTGGGGCTTTTCTTGTTTTTTGTTTTTTTTTTTTTTTTGTCGTGGTCAGTTGCCCCAGACCTGCGCTCGGTCAAAACAATACTTGCCGGTAAACTTTGTTCGTTCAGCGTTTATTCGCCAGAATTTTCATGAAAGTTGGTGTAGAAAATTACCGGCGATTTAATGGCATGAAAATTCCTTCCATGAAAGCAAGAACGAAGGTACTAGCGAGCTTTGAAGCTGGCATGAATTTGCCAAACCTGCCCTGGCACGTAAACATTACATCACTGAAACACAAAAGGCGATTCGGGGAAGTCCCTTGCTTTCGCCAAGTTGAAAAATTCAACAGTGAAATGCAAGCATATTTTTGGCAGTTTTGCTTTGCTTCGCCAAAATCTTTAGGGAAAGTTGTGTAGAAAAGTACAAGAAATTCAATGGAGTTGACTTCTCTTCAATGAGAGCAAGGACGAAGGTGCTGGCGAGCTTTGAAAGCCAATGATTCATGCTACGTGCCGTGGCACAGAAGCCGATTCGGAGAAGTAAACTTGCTTGCACCAAATCACTCATCGAATCACGGCCTAAAATAGACTTTTACGGTTTTTCATAGCTACCAGTTTCCTTTAGATTTTAGAGTGAGTTTTTTTATCAAGAAATCTATTTAAATTTCCGTGCCCTTGCTATTTAGAATTACGCTGACATGTCAGTTCGTTTATTTAAAAAAAACGTGACTTAACTGAGTCACGCTATGGTCAAAATATTTCGTCACGTTCTTCTTCGCGAAAGCTAGGACAAGTGGATGACCAAGGAATGAGGGATGGGGTTCATACTATCAGGGATTCATGTTACCACAGGGAGAAGGGTGCGGAGCAGACGCATAAGGGGAAATGGCAGCAAACACAGGTACGATAAATCATCAACTTTAAAATTTACACCCCTTGAGCTCGTATCTTGAGTGACCGTAATATATTTTGCTCCCTGGGAGGAGGAGAAAAACGGCGGGGTCCAATAAAGGAAGGAACGAAGGTGCTAGCGAGCTTTGAAGCGGAATGAATTCGCCTAACTTGCCGTAACACGTAAACATTACATCACTGAAACACAGAAGCCGATTCGGGGAAGTCCCTTGCTTTCGCCAAGTTGAATAATTCAACAGTCAAATGCAAGCATTTTTTTTTGGCAGTTTTGCTTTGCTTCGCCAAAATCTTTAAGGAAAATTGTGTAGAAAAGTACAAGGAATTCAATGGACTTAACTTTTCTTCGACGAGAATAAGGGCGAAGGTACTAGCGAGCTTTAGTTTGAAAGCTGGCATGAACTCGCGATCGCTATGAACTTAGTAATATTATGATGTAAAGTGTATGATAGAGTGCCAAGAAGTGAGCAATACTGCCCTCCATAATTTTCCCCCGGCCACAGGCCTTAAAAGAAGAAATTACAAATGAGAACCAAGATAAAAGAAAAATCTTTGACCCCGGCGGGATTTGAACCCAAGACCTCCCGATTAGAACGTCATCGCTCTACCAACTGAGCTACGAGGCCAGGCTGAGTCACGCTATGATCAAAATATTTCATCAAAACTCTTCGTCACGCACGCTAAAACAGGGTGATTAGGCAAGTCACGTCTTGATTTATATTATCATTGCAAACACGTAAAAAATACGATAAACCACCAACTTTTAAAATTTACAGCACTTCGGCTTGTATCTTTAATACGTGGCCGTAATATATTTTGCACCCCAAGGGCAGTTCGAACAACGGCGGGGTTAATGCCCCTGGGGCTTTTCTTGTTTTTTTTTTTTGTCGTGGTCAGTTGCCCCAGAGCTCCGCTCGGTCAAAGCAATACTTGCCGGTAAACTTTGTTCGTTTACCGTTTATTCGCCAGAATTTTCATGAAAGTTGGTGTAGAAAATTACTGGCGATTTAATGGCATGAAAATTCCTTCGATGAAAGCAAGAAAGAAGGTGCTAGCGAGCTTTGAAGCTGGCATGAATTTGCCAAACCTGCCCTGGCACGTAAACATTACATCACTGAAACACAAAAGGTGATCTGGGGAAGTCCCTTACTTTCGCCAAGTTGAAAAATTCAACAGTGAAATGCAAGCATATTTTTGGCAGTTTTGCTTTGCTTCGCCAAAATCTTTAGGAAAAGTTGTGTAGAAAAGTACAAGAAATTCAATGGAGTTGACTTCTCTTCAATGAGAGCAAGGACGAAGGTGCTAGCGAGCTTTGAAAGCCAATGATTCATGCTACGTGCCGTAGCACATAAACATTACGTCATTGAAACACAGAGGCCGATTCGGAGAAGTAAACTTGCTTGCGCCAAATCACTCATCGAATCACGGCCTAAAATAGACTTTTACGGTTTTTCATAGCTACCAGTTTCCTTTAGATTTTAGAATGAGTTTTTTATCAAGAAATCTATTTAAATTTCCGTGCCCTTGCTATTTAGAATTACGCTGACATGTCAGTTCGTTTATTTAAAAAAAACGTGACTTAACTGAGTCACGCTATGGTCAAAATATTTCGTCACGTTCTTCTTCGCGAAAGCTAGGACAAGTGGATGACCAAGGAATGAGGGATGGGGTTCATACTATCAGGGATTCATGTTACCACAGGGAGAAGGGTGCGGAGCAGACGCATAAGGGGAAATGGCAGCAAACACAGGTACGATAAATCATCAACTTTAAAATTTACACCACTTGAGCTCGTATCTTGAGTGACCGTAATATATTTTGCTCCCTGGGAGGAGGAGAAAAACGGCGGGGTCCAATGAAAGTAGGAACGAAGGTGCTAGCGAGCTTTGAAGCTGGAATGAATTCGCCTAACTTGCCGTGGCACGTAAACATTACATCACTGAAACACAGAAGCCGATTCGGGGAAGTCCGTGCTTTCGCCAAGTTGAATAATTCAACAGTCAAATGCAAGCATTTTTTTGGCAGTTTTGCATTGCTTCGCCAAAATCTTTAGGGAAAGTTGTGTAGAAAAGTACAAGGAATTCAATGGAGTTAACATTTCTTCGACGAGAGCAAGGACGAATGTACTAGGGAGCTTAAGTTTGAAAGCTGGCATAAACTCGCGATCGCTATGAACTTAGTAATTATGATGTAAAGTATGTATGTACGAGTGCCAAGAAGTGAGTAATACTGCCTTCCATAATTTCCCCCCGACCACAGGCCTTAAAAGTAAGAAATTAGAAATGAGAACCAAGATAAAAGAAAAATCTTTGACCCCGGCGGGATTCGAACCCACGACCTCCGGATTAGAACACCGTCGCTCAACCAACTGAGCTACGAGGCCAGGCTGAGTCACGCTATGATCAAAATAATAATTTCATCACGCTCTTCGTCACGCACGCTAAAACAGGGTGATTAGGCAAGTCGTGTCTTGATTTATATTATCATCGCAAGCACGTAAAAGATACGATAAATCAACAACTTTTACCTGGCCGTAATATATTTTGGACCCCAAGGGCAGAGAGAACAACGGCGGGGTTAATGCCCCCTGGGGCTTTTCTTGTTTTTTTTTTTTGTCGTGGTCAGTTGCCCCAGACCTCCGCTCGGTCAAAACAATACTTGCCGGTAAGCTTTGTTCATTTAGCGTTTATTCGCCAGAATTTTCATGAAAGTTGGTGTAGAACATTACCAGCGATTTAATGGCATGAAAATTCTCTCGATGAAAGCAAGAACGAAGGTGCTAGCGAGCTTTGAAGCTGGCATGAATTTGCCAAACCTGCCCTGGCACGTAAACATTACATCACTGAAACACAAAAGGTGATCCGGGGAAGTCCCTTTCTTTCGCCAAGTTGAAAAATCAACAGTGAAATGCAAGCATATTTTTGGCAGTTTTGCTTTGCTTCGCCAAAATCTTTAGGGAAAGTTGTGTAGAAAAGTACAAGACATGCAATGGAGTTGACTTCTCTTTGATGAGAGCAAGGACGAAGGCGCTAGCGAACTTTGAAGCCGGCATGAATTCGCCTAACTTGCCCTGGCACGTAAACATTATGGGAGCTAAAGTTTGATAGCTGGCATGAACTCGCGATCGCTATGAACTTAGTAATTATGATGTAAAGTATGTATGTATGAGTGCCAAGAAGTGAGTAATACTGCTCTCCATAATTTCCCCCGACCACAGACCTTAAAAGTAAGTTAGAAATGAGAACCAAGATAAAAGAAAAATCTTTGACCCCGGCGGGATTCGAACTCACGACCTCCGGATTAGAACACCGTCGCTCAACCAACTGAGCTACGAGGCCAGGCTGAGTCACGCTGTGATCAAAATAATAATTTCATCACCCTCTTCGTCACGCACGCTAAAACAGAGTGATTAGGCAAGTCGTGTCTTGATTTATATTATCATCGCAAGCACGTAAAAGATACGATAAATCACCAACTTTTACCTGGCCGTAATATATTTTGGACCCCAAGGGCAGAGAGAACAACTGCGGGGTTAATGCCCCCTGGGGCTTTTCTTGTCTTGTTTTTTTTTGGTTGGTCACTTGCCCCAGACCTCCGGTTTTCGCTCGGCCAAAGAAATACTCGTCGTGTCTTTCGCTACACAGCCAAGGGCTTTTATCTTGAGTGACCGTAACATATTTCCCCCCCCCCGGGGGGTGGGAGAACAACGGCGGGGTCTAATGCCCCTGGGGCTTTTCTTGTTTTGTTGTTGTCGTGGTCACTTGCCCCAGAGCTCCGCTCGGTCAAAACAATACTTGCCGGTAATGTGCGTTCGTTTAGCGTTTATTCGCCAGAATTTTCATGAAAGTTGGTGTAGAAAACTACTGGCGATTTAATGGCATAAAAACCGCTTCGCTGAAAGCAAGAACGAAGGTGCTAGCGAGCTTTGAAGCTGGCATGATTTCTAATAACTTGCCCTGGCACGTAAACATTACATCACTGAAACACAGAAGCCGATTCGGGGAAGTCCCTTGCTTTCGCCAAGTTGAATAATTCAACAGTGAAATGCAAGCAGTTTCTGGGCAGTTTTGCTTTGCTTCGCCAAAATCTTTAGGAAAAGTTGTGTAGAAAAGTACAAGAAATTCAATGGAGTTGACTTCTCTTCGATGAGAGCAAGGACGAAGGTGCTAGCGAGCCTTGAAAGCCAATGATTCATGCTACGTGCCGTAGCACATAAACATTACGTCATTGAAAGACAGAAGCTGATTCGGAGAAGTAACTTGCTTGCACCAAATCACTCATGGAATCATGGCCTAAAATAGACTTTTACGTTTTTTTCCCATAGCTACCAGTTTCCTTTAGATTTTAGAATAAGTTTCTTTATCAAGAAATCTATTTAAATTTCCGTGCCCTTGCAATTTAGAATTACGCTGGCATGTCAGTTCGTTTATTTAAAAAAACGTGACGTAACTGAGTCACGCTACGGTCAAAATATTTCGTCACGTTCTTCTTCACGAAACCTAGGACAAAGGGATGACCAAAGAATGAGGGATGGGGTTCATACTATCAGGGATTCATGTTATCACAGGGAGAAGGGTGCGGAGAAGACGTAAGGGGGAATGGCAGCAAACACGTCAAAGGTACGATAAATCACCAACTTTAAAATTTACACGCCTTGGGCTCGTATGTTGAGTGACCGTAACATATTTTGCCCCCTGGGAAGAGGAGAAAAACGGCGGGGTCCAATGCCCCTGGGGCGTTTCTTGTTTTTTTTTTTTTTTGTTTTTTTTTTTCGTGGTCACTTACCCCAGCCCTGCGCTCGGTCAAAACAATACTTGCCGGTAATGTGCGCTCGTTTAGCGTTTATTCGCCAGAATTTTCATGAAAGTTGGTGTAGAAAACTACTGGCGATTTAATGGCATAAAAACCGCTTCGCTGAAAGCAAGAACGAAGGTGCTAGCGAGCTTTGAAGCTGGCATGAATTCTAATAACTTGCCCTGGCACGTAAACATTACATCACTGAAACACAGAAGCCGATTCGGGGAAGTCCCTTGCTTTCGCCAAGTTGAATAATTCAACAGTGAAATGCAAGCAGTTTCTGGGCAGTTTTGCTTTGCTTCGCCAAAATCTTTAGGGAAAGTTGTGTAGAAAAGTACAAGAAATTCAATGGAGTTGACTTCTCTTCGATGAGAGCAAGGACGAAGGTGCTAGCGAGCCTTGAAAGCCAATGATTCATGCTACGTGCCGTAGCACATAAACATTACGTCATTGAAAGACAGAAGCCGATTCGGAGAAGTAACTTGCTTGCACCAAATCACTCATCGAATCACGGGCTAAAATAGACTTTTACGTTTTTTTCCCATAGCTACCAGTTTCCTTTAGATTTTAGAATAAGTTTCTTTATCAAGAAATCTATTTAAATTTCCGTGCCCCTGCTATTTAGAATTACGCTGGCATGTCAGTTCGTTTATTTAAAAAACGTGACGTAACTGAGTCACGCTACGGTCAAAATATTTCGTCACGTTCTTCTTCGCGGAAGCTAGGACAAAGGGATGACCAAGGAATGAGAGATGGGGTTCATACTATCAGGGATTCATGTTATCACAGGGAGAAGGGTGCGGAGAAGACGTAAGGGGGAATGGCAGCAAACACGTCAAAGGTACGATAAATCACCAACTTTAAAATTTACACGCCTTGGGCTCGTATGTTGAGTGACCGTAACATATTTTGCCCCCTGGGAGGAGGAGAAAAACGGCGGGGTCCAATGCCCCCGGGGCGTTTCTTTTTTTTTTTGGTGGTCACTTGCCCCAGACCTCCGCTTTTCGCTCGGCCAAACAAACACTCGTCGTGTCTTTCGCTACACAGGCAAGGGCTTTTATCTTGAGTGACCGTAACATATTTTACACCCCGGGGGGGGGGAAGAACAACGGCGGGGTCTAATGCCCCTGGGGCTTTTCTTGTTGAATTAAAGGTGCTCTTTCAGGAAGGTCTTTACGTTTTAGGGTGAAAAGTGTGCTGAAATTTAAATATATTCATGATACCTTTTCTCGTACACAGAATACTCCTAGAACTTCAAGAGAGAGAAATCGAATGATTTTCACAAACGAAGAACAAACCATAGTCAGTTTTTCGGGCGATTTTGCAAGAAACATGAGGAAATACGTGACTGAGTTGCAATCCATTTCCATCCTAGCGATCCGCTGTCAAACGTATAACACACTTTTTAGTCTCAGAGAACTGGTAAAATAATGTTAAACGAAACTGAGCTAGCCGGTATTTTTGGGTTTCTGCTGATTGGAATATGTCTTTAAGCAGTTATCCTAAAAATTGGTGACAGTGTCCCTTTAACCTCCGTGGCAGGCGCTAAGAGGAACGGAAGAATAGAAAGCGCGAGCTAGCGGTGAACACTTACGAGGAAACAGGTGAATATAGCAGCTAAATTCTAACAATACTTACAGACCACCAAACCTTTTCGTTTGAGTCTTTTTCCTCATCACTAAAATGAAGGGTTGTGCACTTAAGCTTGGTATTGGCAGTGAGAATGTGTGTTTTTTTGAACAAGTCGCGTAGCACTATGTCAGCTTTGCACGTAATACTGTTGTTTTGTGGAACGCAGTAAGAAAAGACCGTCCCGTGTAACATGAAAAGAAGATAAACAACATCCACATGCCTGTAGGAACTTTAATGTCGGTTTGTTAATTTTGTTTCAGCTTCAAGATCAGGCCGTGAGCCCAGGAATACGGGATCCAAGACTAAACACAGCAGAGTGTGTTATAGAGGGACACGACCCAGACATAACGGCTACAGGACGCAGTCCGTACATTGAGCAATTTTATGGTGTTCTTTTATGTTCGCAGTCCCAGCTGGCCCCTATTTAGCCTTTGTAATTCTGGATGTTCTAAAAAAGCGTTCAGATCAGGTTTCTCTTTTTTGCTGGTGTAAATGTAAGTGTGGCCAATCTTGTCAAACACGGCAAGACCCTCTGACAAGCTCTATAATTTCTGTATTTTTTATATTGTTTTTTATCGTGTGTGGAATTTTAGTGTTTGTTATTGTAAGTTTAGCGTCCGGGAATGCTCCATTTGATATCTACATTATTCTTGGGTTCTTGGTTACAGAAGGAGCTGTGTTAAGTTGCTGCAAATCTCTTGGCTGTTGCACATGTGACAGCCTTGCAAATTTCATCACAGGAATAAGTACAAACCTAAGTGTTTACCATTTCTGTTGGTTAGTGATCGGCATTATGATAAACCCAACTTGGGGCTTGGCTGTTTTGTTGATAGTCTGCTTTTTTGTCTTTGCCTTGACGTTTGCATTCTACAAGATTTTTGACGTAGGTGAATGCAGTGACTTCAAGTATTTCATCAAATGTGTGGTTAGTTTCTGTGGTGTTTGTTCGCTTGTTGTATTAGCGGTTTTGGCTGGACAGTCATTCTATGGAAGGGAGACTGCAGATGATGTCATGAAAACTGTGCTGTTATATGTTATCAGTGGTTTAATATCTTGGATATCCTGGAAGCAGCCCTCTCTTCAGAGAAATGGAGAAAGAAGTGATGCAATAGAACTTGATATACATTAGAAAACTGCCCTTTTCAGCGGAAGCTGAGTAGTTCAGAGGCGGATCCAGGAGTGGGGCAGAGGGGATTGCAGCCCCCTTTGAGCTTTTTTTTCTTTCAAATTTGACTTTCCCTTGCTCATCATAATGGGAAAATTCACCACCAGTCTAGACCCCTAAGGCCCAGGGACATTTGCCTTTCCCCAGTGCTTACCCCTCCCCCCCCCCCACACACACACACACACACATTTCAGAAAATGCTGGATCCACCCCTGTAGTTCTTAAATACCGTTTGAAATGTCAGAAGGAAGGAAGTGTAAATGCGCAGAAAGTGGCAGTCTACACGGTTTTCGGTTACCACTTATAGTGAGAGAACAATAAGTAAGTAAGCAAGAAAGTTAGTGAGTGTCGATTGGTTTAGCTTCAAACGGGACTAATCAGTGTTGACACTTTGGTAATAAGACTTTACAACAATGTTAAAACGAAAACACTTTTTGACGTCGAAATTATCATCAGTTGAATTAAAATTTTGAAGTAAAAGCTCAACATGTAACAGTACATTAACATTAGAAGTTGCTGACCAGAAATCTTCATCTTGTGGTTCATCAGGTTCACTGATTTTCGCGGGAATTTAATAAAGCAAACAAAGATGGAAATAACACCTCCTTCCTCCGTCTACCATGAATTAATTCCAAGGTTCAGCTAGAAGAGGTTCTCGTGGTAAGCTGTACCAGAATTTTTTTGTTTGTTTCTTGACTCTGATCGATACAGACACAAGCACGCGCTTTACTATTTTGGTACTCTTGTACTTGTACCTCATATATGCTTGCGTTTGTTTTTGCGTGTCACACCTAAAAACCAGTGTTTCACGCAGACAAAATGGGAATATGAAGCGGAATTTTAAAAAACCACTGATGTGTACCCTGCGTAGCTGGTTGAATTCTTTGCGCGAAGTTTAAGCGGCGGAACCGCGAAGGCAATGGAGAAATTTTCTTGCGGCAAACGTTACCTTTACAAACAATACCGCCAGCTGCGCAGGCTAACTAAAATGTCTCTATTGACCCTGGTTGTAAGTTAGTGATTGACGGTTCTGAAAGTCAAGAGGATGTGACAAATCAGCTGGCGCATCACCCACAATACCTTGCGTTCTGCTAGTTCTTCCTGTGTATCTGATGGGCCAAGTGCAAGAGTAGAAATGACGACTTTTTTATGAGTTTCCGACTACCACAAAGGCTTCTTTTATTTTAGCTGCGGGGGGCGCAAATTGACACAAGTTGGAAAGTAGCATTAAAACCTTGCGTCTACCTTGATGAAACTCAAACTCACACGTTCCGTAAACATCGGGCTTTTCGGATTCGTACTCCTCCCGAACCCGCTACTCAGGTTAGCTCTCACGCAAGATGGTACAAGTTTTTCACCCGGCGTTTGTCCCAAAGCAAGTCCACACGAAATGGTCTCAGTATTGTTTTCTCTAGTATCAGTGCGTGAGGGCTGGACTGACTTCTTTTTTTTTTCTTTAGCTTTCCTCTACTCGGCTAGTCCATTTGTCTAACTATCGCAAGTCTGTCTACGCAAGTTTGCACTACCAGATTTTACTTGCGTTGACTGCGTATTCCTTTGGCTAAGGTTTATTGTATTCCCTTGAATAAAAAGGAATTACTTTCAGCTTAGCCAAGGAGCTGCTTTTTTTTGTACCCTCTGGTATCGATCGTTGCCATGTGCATCTCATGACACTTGTTTTTTAAGTGCCTAGCTAAGCTTATCTCAAAGGCCTTGCAAAAAGGAGGAGGGTGTTGTTGTCGTTTTTGTAATATCTTTTCGCCTGTGTTCCAGAGATATTCAAGTGATAAGTGCTCAGTTAAAAACTGCATGCGACTCAGAGAAATTCCTTCTCTGCCCGCCAGCCCCCTTCCAATCCCGGATGCGCTGTTTTAAGGCTAATTCCCATATGCTCTTTAAAAAAACGCCTTTTAGATCATCGACTTTCAATGGACAAACGGACAAAATTTGTAAAACATGTGATGGTTGTTAGTTTCATCAGAAGGCTCCTGGTCTTATTTGTTGTTACAACTAAAAAAGAACATTTTCAGCGGCTCAGGTGGGACTCGAACCCACAACCTTTGTGTCTGTCGCAGGAAATTCCTGAGCGCACGTAAGATCATAGGGATTCATCCACGCGCCGTTCCCATCTGTGGGTTCGATTCCCACCTGAGGACCTGAAAATTTTCTTTTTCAGTGTAGCACTTATCATTTATTTGATATTGCTTGAGGATGATTCTAAACACGATTTTTTTGTCTCTCGCCGTCAAGGAAATGTGAACATTAATTTCCAATGTTTTAAAAAGTTAAAAATTAATTTCCATTTTTACTGAATCAAGGAAATGTGAACACTAATTTCCAATGTTTTAAAAAGTTAAAAATTAATTTCCATTTTTACTGAAATACATTTTAGGTCACAGGACCATTTCAGGGTCAAAAAAGTAGTTATATAATATGCTGAATTGTACGCGCATTTTTATTGGTTCTTAGCTATGATCTATTAGAAGACAGACACCTAGATGACGTCTGTCAACTCGCGCTACGAAAGCAATTTTCTTTTCGGTGGCAGGGCACTGTGTAACCGTCGTAGCCGCAATGGACACGCGACAAGTACAACAGTCTTAACAGGAGATACTGACACTTTCGAAATGATGACAAGTCGTGGCTAGCTAAATTTTTACGGTTAATTTTTTTTACGTCTAACGGTTACAACTTTCAAATTTTACGCCTAACTCCACAACACAACTTACGACTCAATTTTTGGCCGTTTTACGGCTAACGGTTAACCCCATTGAGACCCTCTTTTAAGTGTAGCACTTATCATCTATTTAAAAAAACTAAGTTTTCCCACAATAAGCTGGTAGCCTTGAGAGTCGTTTTCTCATCTAAAAGTAATATTGAAGATATCGATTTGGAATAGACAACTGAACGCTGACAGTGTTATGACTTTGCGAACCGTAACAGTTGTGGTGTTTGCTTTACAAAAATTCAGCAAGGGCCAAGCGGACGAAGTCGAAAGGTGTCGAAACCTGCTGGATCTAGTCAGCAAAATACAATAGGATAAAAAAATAGAAGAAAGGCTAACAGTACAGCTGGAGTTACATTTTCTGTATTTTTCCAATATTCCGTCATGCACGGCCCGACTTCTTCAGGGAATGAACAAAATGAATTATATTGAAGAAAACCGTTGCAATTCAAAACACCAAGCAATGAAACATAACAAGGTTACAAGATATGGCATGAAAGTTGTGGTGTCACAGTTTCTGTTGTCAGATTCCGATGTCAAAAAAAAAAAAAAAAAAATATATATATATATATATATATATATATATATATAATAATTAATAATATTCTGATAAGTGCTTCGTCCCTAATAAGGGGGACGCGCCCTCCTTTGAGAGCTCTACCAAAACTAATTTAGTGCCCTGGCCTCAGTTGTTCAAAGAACGGATAACTTTATCCACTGGATAACACGTAATCCAGCAGGTACAACATGTGGGAAAATTTCTTCATATCCCAATGATTTATGAAAAGAGCAAGAGTGTGTCTACAATGAAGTGTGTGGCTTTGCAAAAATCTGGCCAAATTAAACGTGTGAGTTGAAGGAAAATTGCTCCGTTGGATAGCAACTTATCCACTGGGTAAAGTTATCCACTCTTTCAACAATTGGGGCCTGGGCGCTAAATCAAATCATCACTGTACGGGGCTTACTGTACCCAATATGAAAACCCCTTGTAGACCTTGGACCGTATTCCTAACACCCCTTGTAGACAAGGAAAATTAAACGCGCCTAACGGGATGTAAATGGAGAGATCTTTTTGTTTGGAAAGATATTTTAATTCCCCCCCAAAAAAGCGGCAAAAACTGTTTGAAAAAACGAGTGAAATATGAAAATGAAAGCAATGGAGCTTCTCAGCTTACAGAGCCCAGTGACCGCCATATTTGGGAGGCTTGAATGTGATTGGCTGAGGGTTCCCACAGCAAATAGAAGGTGCTGGATCAATCATCTTTTCATTGTCACAGAACACTATATGAGTCCAAACTATCACGCATTTGTCTGTGCTTTATTGGAAGTCCATTCAAACATCGGCACGAACTACTGTAAGTATCGTTAACTTTGACATTTCAACTGCTTGCTATAGTATTGGGGAATGGCTTGGTTTTACTGATGATATACAGAGTATACCAGGCATTTAATTCGCGTATACCGATTTGACCTTAAATTTAGTCTGATTGTTATATTCAAGGAAAATTTATACACCTTATTCGATGGTTTAACATATAATACGCGCGGATATTTTGTGAGTTGCGAAGTATTTTGCGAGCAATGAGCAAAATGTAATAAGTTATCACCAAAGACGTTATCTTTTGCAATTGATATCTTTTGAAACGAACAAGAACAAACTTCTTTATCCTGAATTTCAGCTGAGGAGACGGCTGAAAAACGAAATGCAGGCTAAATCTTGCCGTGAAATATCTGGCGTCCACTCTAAAACCCGATTTCTTAATTTAGGGGCAAAAGATTTTTTTTCCGGTAGTAAGCACCAATTGTTTCTTATTTTTGGCTTAATTTCCAAAAATTTCCTCATTTTAGCAAACTTTCTCTAAATACGAATCCGCTAAAAATAAGAAATAGTCTACAAATTTTCTTGTTTTAAACTCAGTGAAAGAGTCAATTTTACTTGATTTCAGGCCAATCCTTTCCCTGCTAGCAGAGTTCTCTCACGGCGAGAGAAAAATGAGAGGAAGGAGAGAGAGACCTCTGCTGACATCCGAAGCGTTCTTTCATGTAGCCGACGACCAGATTTGTGGTCGAAACTGACCGGTTTTTTCAAAACCAGTTTCCGCTATACAAGAATGCGCATACTCTGTTTCTATTGTTTCTGAAAATTTCTGAGCCCATGTCCTGCCGTCGATCAGGCAATAAAATCGGCTATTTCTACACGACAAGATTAAAATATCAAGGAAATAACATCACTTGTTATTCTTGCTTTCCTTAGAAAACGCGATACATTTGCTTGCCTTCCGACAGGCTACGGTAATTCTCTGTTCTTCCAACTGGCCGTCTGCGTAGCCGCCGAGTTCCAGCAGTTTTGAAGCAAGAAAATCGAATGACTATAAACCCTGAAGCTACCGACAAAATCACTTCAGGAAAATAAAAGGCATTTCTTTTATCCGAACATTTCGGGCTTTAGTTTCAGTGAATTTGCGGATGAAAAATAGAGTACGGGGTAAAAGGTAAAATGTTTTGAATGTTTGTTTTCCTTTGAATTGTTTGGAGTTCTCTTGTAGGCTACCAGTATTTGTGATAGCCAAACAAAATTGGGATTTCCGCCAACAGTCGACATTATTCCCTTTTCTTCCGAACTTTTGGAGCAGTTTTCTTCAAGCGACTGTTTTATTCATCAAAGGTCGTGATTTTTCTTCGTTCGTTTTAAAAAGCGATTATTATTTTATTTTTTGCGCTCGCCGTGTTAAAGTTTTGGCGCCGCTATAATGACTTTTGCTCGTTATTTCCTGACGTAAAGATAATACAAATCATTTACTACGGTGTGTAGTTTTCTTGAAATACCAAATCCCCTAAATATATTCCTTTTCTTGTTGAACATGTTTTTTAGAATCGCCGCCCGAATTTTCGGAAAATCTACCCCGGCGCCAGACGAAAAATAGCCCACTCGCAATCAAACCATTCTAAACACGATAGGTGAAATACTTTCATTGAAATTTAAACACTTTCCAAACTCCCATAAATGTTTCTCAGTCTTGTCTTAATCATTTCTTATCGCGCCATTAAGTTATCTGACTTTTTCTAACGGTAAGTTTGTGTAAACATTGGCTTTGTTTTGCTACACTCTTGAAGCGATCGCTTTCTCCACGAACAAAAACATTCTTGCTTTCGCACTTTGTTTTCTCGTAACAATCAGTGAATCCACGCTTCTCCTCTTCATTATCTTAACTTCGCTTAATCAGAGTTTCAAGGTGCTGAAAGCACTTTTTTTAGACTTTTTACACAGCCGTGTCGATTCTCGTTGAAAGTCAGGCGTTCTCTCCAACAAGCGACAAACTTTGCCTTTCAGATCTCCGGAATTCAGCGATCGCTCGCCAAGTGTTCTGTCCGCTTAACTTAACGTTCAGTCCACACAAAAGGCAGTTGCCGTGTTTTCCTGTATTTCCTGGCTTCGCTGGTGTCCGCGAAGAAAATATGTTGAGGAGTTCGTGGCATTTCCTGATACAGCTGTCAAAAATTTCACACATCGCGCGGCCATGGCTGCTGCCCTTTCGGCTCAAACCAAGTGCCCAAAATGTCACAGGAAACGCTAGCGCATGCGCGACAGGAAACGCGTCGGATGGCGGTTAACGGATGGCGGTAAGGATGTCGGCAGAGGTCTCTCTCCTTCCTCTCATTTTTCTCTCGCCGTGAAGAAACCTTTGCTAACAGGGAAGCTAATTCTGCTCTCAATTCAAGAAATAAAAATGCCCGCTACGATCGTGCGCTAGTAGACGTTCTTCGATCTAAATAAAGATGTTTGGATTCAAAAAAGATTTCACGTTTAATAACGCAAAGAAACCAAATAATAAAAGTCGTTCAAATTACAAAAAAAAAAAAGAAGAAGAAGAAGAAAAGAAACATAAGACGTGCCAATCTGCACCGAACCCGGCTCTTCAGGTTTGAAATTGCCCGTGTTAGCCACTCAACAAACGTGCACTCGCACACCGTAACCGGTTAAAACTTGCAATTGGTATATAAATACGAACTAATACCGCAAACAACACAGCAAATAATTAACTTCTATTTGTTTATATGCAGTCGCATGAGGCTGGCTGCTTCAACCAAAAACAAGAGAATTCTTACTTTCTTCTCACAGATGACTCTTGTTTGCGGAGTTTGTAACCTTTCTTGGTTTGGAGGGAGTGAAGATTGTCTTCTCTGCTCCACGTGTTCCATTGCGAAGTCGAGCGAAGCGAGTGTTAAGAAACCCAGCAGGTTCTTATTTTAAGACCATGATTAAGACACGATCATACTAATTCTTATAATAAGAACTTTTTCTTCTTTCTGTGCCTTAGATTTAAGATCTAATTTACTCAACATTTCTTACTTTTATGCCATAGTATTGAGAAAAAATATTCTTAAAATGAAGTTTAAAATCAAAACCACTTTTCTTCATTTTTGTGTCACAGTTTTGAGAAAAAATGTTCTTAATTTGAAGTTTAAAATCAAAGTTACATTTCTTAATTTGAGAATGTGCGAACTAAAAATAACGAATGGTTATCTTGATTCAAAAATCCTAGTTTTAGAGTGGTCATAGGTCACCCAAGAAGGACACACAGCCCATCAAACATTTCATCAATCATGGAATTGTCTGTTGGCTGAACTGGCTAAATCATACATTTTGCACCATCTAAGGTAGTTCCTTTCAACAGTTTCCATGATTGCCAATTTTTGATCGACCACACGTTGTTGGTTAGAATGTTTTGATCCGCTAAAAACTCCAGACCACATACATATTCAGAGGTTCCAGTGTTGTTTGTTTGTCCCAGTTTCCAAAACAAGGAAGTAGGAGACGTGAATTTGCAGCGGGAAGTTTGAGCAGTGAAGCCACGAGGGGAATGGGATGGAGGCTCGTTTCGGCTTTTTAAAACCGGACTTTAACTGGCGGCTGTGCTACAGAAAGTTCTGTCTCCCTTTGACGCGTTTTGACTTCATCAAGGTTCACATGTCATAACAAATGTCTTCCTATACTTACGTGTCAAGAACCCAACTCTTGCCAACAAATTGAAACCTATGATCCCTATTAGTAATTACGTGGGCGGAAAAAAGCACGGAGGTCTGGGAGATTATGTTTCCACTTCCGGCTTGTTAAAATCTCCCTCCTCCTGCACCTACACTGTCATTAGAACCGTGTATCTACACAATAACCATTCAACTGTTGTTGGACATCTCATTTACTGCTCCAGTTAGTTTGGAAGCAAACGCGCAAGAACCAATGATTAGAAGCTTCGGAATTTCCCAGCGAACTTGTTGAAAGAAAAAAAATAATTAAGCATATTAATTAAGAGACATATTTGTTTAACACAAATCAGTTACTTATTTCTTTTATTTTTCAGGGCATCTAACTTGAAAGTTGAGTTAAAAGCTACCGACAAATTGAACGTTTGAAGAATGTTGCATGTTACCTTCCAGAAGTCCATCTTTCTTGTTATCCAAGTTGCTCTGTTCGATTTTGTCCTGCAAACCAAGGCTGATGGAATGAGGAGTTGCTCGAATTTCACTTGCTGTATCGACAGCTATGCTGACATTTATAAATCTCTAACATTAGAGGACAACAGTTTTAACATTGTATCCGCACTGTATCCAGCAATGAAGCCATCATCTCTTGTTGTCAAAGTACAAATCTTTGGACCCAATCTTACATCTCTCGCAAATTACACTTGGAGTATCAATTGCTTGTATGTTGCTTTCCCAGCTGAGGTTCTGCAAGTGTTGTCTTTTGGCTCAATTCTTGTGACACCCCGCACACAGCACCTAAACGTGTGTATTCCATATTTCTGTCGAAATTTTTCATCACTGAAGGATCAAAAAGACCTCATGAAAGGTGTATTAGCTGCGGTAAGTGTTAATCAAGGTCTTTTTCGTCATGAACGTAATGAATGTTCTTTGGTTTATTTTAATTTGTATATTTTCAACTTGAATAGAAGTTGGACGGGTGCCCCCGCCGTGTTAAATTAGTTTACATTCAGTACGGAATTTCACTCCTGGCAAAGCGAGACTCACTCTTTTGTTGGGCTCCTGTGAGATCCAGTGTCAGTGTACACTTTACAGCTTAGGGTCATATGTCCCTGTCAGTCCGCACAACTAGTGATGCTATCTAAGAATACAGATATTACTAGAACCGATAGATACCATTATTTTAATAGCCTGCACAGCAAGCGTTTCCTTAGACTTTTCCGCTCGTTCGAAGCATTTCGCTTTTTGGCCGCGAAAAATGCTTCGACGCTGACGCGGGAAGCCTAGGAAAACGCTTTCTTTGCAGGGTATTATGTCTTTTATTTTCGCCTTGATGTTCTTTTCGTTATCTTGATTTTTGTGCTGTTAAGATTCACGAACATTAAACGTGCGGAAACTTAATCTACAGAAAGTCGGACTAAAAACTGTAAATGTATAACCCGCTCGTCTTCCAACGTCACTACACCTATAAGTTACAATGACACTGTGTTTTCTGGGCTAAACGCTTGTTACTCAGTTCTTAGTTTCAAACACGTTATAAAGTTTCATTTATACCAGCACCAACGCACCTCTCAACAACGGCCAAGATTTTTCGTTCTGGTCAACTTTGATCGGCCATGAATTTACTCTTACTGGAGCATTTCTACAGCGACCACCAAGCTCTCGAAAGAATACATCGTCTACCCTCAACCCAGCCTCTCCATAACTGCAACATACTCAACAAAATGTGCAAAATAATGTTTATTTTCTAAGCGCTTGGAATTTGCAGTCACCCACCAGCTAACTATATTAAATTGGCCTGCGTGGCAGGCACTAAAAGGGAAGGGAGATTAGAAAGAGCGACACGCGAACGGCGAACACGAGGAAAAAGAACGGTGCTTTCGATTCCCTGTTTTCCTCCCTTTTCATCTTTTCAGCGAGTGCCACGCAGGCTAATATTAAATCCAGTCAGTTAATTCTTTTCAAAGCAAATATTAGAGGCAAACAGGTGAATATAGCAACTAAATTTTAACAATCTTTTCAATCCACTAAATATTTTCGCTTGAGTATGATTGGCCCGTAACTAAAATGAAGGGATGTGCACTTAAGCTTGTTATTGGCAGTAAAAATGTGTTTTGTTTTGTTTTTTGAACAAGACTGAAGCGTGGTACTCCTCTCAGTCTTGCACGTAATCTAGTACTGCTTTTGAGGAAAGAAGTAAACAAAGACCGTCACATGTAACATAAGAAGACAAACAACACCCACATGCCTGTAAGAACTTTAATGTTAGTTTATATTAATTTTGTTTCAGCTTCAAGATCTGGCCGTGAGCCCAGGAGTACGGGATCCAAGACTGAACACAGCAGAGTGTGTTATAGAGGGACACGAACCAGACATAACGGATACAGGACGTAGTCCATATATTAAAGCAATTTTATGGTGTTCTTTTCTGTTCGCAGCCCCAGCTGGCCCCTATTTAGCCTTTGTAATTCTGGATGTTCTCAAAAAGCGTTCAAATCGGGTAGATACTTCTCTTTTTTGCTGGTGTAAATGTAAGTGTGGCCAATCTTGTCAAACACGGCAAGACCCTCTGACAAGCTCTATAATTTCTGTATTTTTTATCTTGTTTTTTATAGAGTGTGGAGTTTTTGTGTTTGTTATTGTACGTTTAGCGTCCGGGAATGCTCCATTTGATATCTACATTATTTTTGGGCTCTTGGTTACAGAAGGAGCTGTGTTAAGTTGCCTTAAATCTCCTGGCTGTTGCACATGTGACAGCCTTGCAAATTTCATCACAGGAATAAGTACAAACCTAAGCGTTTACCATTTCTGTTGGTTAGTGATCGGCGTTATGATAAACCCAACTTGGGGCTTAGCAGTTTTATTGATAGTCTGCTTTTTTGTTATTGCCTTGACGTTTGCACTCTACAAGATTTTTGACGTAGAAGAATGCTGTGACTTCAAGTATTTCATCAAATGTGTGGTTAGTTTCTGTGGTGTTTGTTCGCTTGTTGTATCAGCGGTTTTGACTGGACAGTCATTCTATGGAAGGGAGACTGCAGATGATGTCATGAAAACTGTGCTGTTATATGTTATCAGTGGTTTAATATCTTGGATGTCCTGGAAGCTGCTCTCTCTTCAGAGAAATGGAGAAAGAAGTGAGGAGGAAAATACAATAGAACTTGATAATAAGAGAGAGTAGATCGAGCGCCTGCTTTTAGTAGATTAGAAAAATGTCCTTATTGAGCGTGAGTTCAGTAGTTCAGAGGCGGATCCAGGAGTGGGGCAGAGGGGATTACAGCTCCCTTTGAGCTTTTCTTTTCCCCTTCAAATTTGACTTTCCTTTCTTCATCATAAGGGGCAAATTTAACACTAGTCTAGACCCCCAAGGCCCAGGGACGTTTGCCTTTCGCAAGTACTTTTAACCCCCCCCCCTTCAGAAAATTCTTGATCCGCCCCTTTAGTTCTTGATAAACGTTTGAAATGTCAGGGGGAAGTGTGAATACGCAGAAAGTGGGAGCCCCCACGGTTTTCCGTTACAACTTTTAGTGAGAGAAAAATAAGTAAGTAGGTAAGTAAGCAAGAAAGTTAGTGTTTCACTTTTGGTTTCGCTTCAAACGGGACAAATGGGTGACACTAAAACGTTAAAATTATCGTCAGTGAAATTAAAATTTTGAATTAAAAGCTCAACATATAACTTTAATATTAGAAGTTGCTAGCTAGAAATCTCCATCTCGTATGGAGGTGCAGTTCATCAGGTTCACTGATTTTCGCGGGAATTTAATAAAGCAAACAAAGATGGAAATAACAACTCCTGCCTCCGTCTACCATGAATTAATTCTAAGGTTCAGCTAGAAGAAGTCCTCAAGGTAAGTTTTCCCAGAATTTTGTTTTTTGTTTGTTGACTCTGATCGATGTAGACACAAGAACAATGACGAATTTTGTTTGTTCGTTTGTTTGTTTTCTGTTATGCTAGCGCGGAGTTTACTCTGTGCGTGCTCTTGTACTTGTGCTTCAAATATGCTTACGTTTGTTTTTGCGTGTCACTACTAAAAACTGGTGTTTTCCTCAAGAAAAAAGGGAATATGAAGCGGAATTTTAAAGAAACCACCAAAATGTCTTTATTAAACCTGGTTGAAAGTCAGTCAAGAGGGTGAAACAAACGCAAATCAGTTGGCGTATCACCGACAATACCTTGCCATCCGTTACAGTTCCAGCGGAAAAGGCTTCTAGAAATGTTGTTCCTGCGAATCTGATGGGCCAAGACCAAAGTTGGAAAAGAAGACGTTTTTATGAGCTTCCAACCACCATAAAGGCTCCCTTTAATTTTTCAACCTTAGAACTACATAAGGTATTTCAGACAAACCACCGTTACAAAGCCTACCCAAACGGGGTCGCAAATGGACACATGTACAAGTTGGAAAGTAGCGTTGAAACCTTGCGTCCACTTTGATCAAACTTAAGTCACACTTTCCCTGAGCATCAGGCTTTTCGAGTCCATACCCTCCCCACCCCCCTTAGGCGGACCTGATACTCAGGTTAACTCTTCGCAAGATTGCGTACGTTTTTCACGCGGCGTTTGGCCACCCAAAGCAAGTCGACACGAGTTGGTCTCAGTATTGTTTACTTTAGTAGCAGTCCGGGCGGGCTGCACTGAAGTCATTTTTTTTCAGCTTTCCTTCTACTCACCTAGTCCATTTGTGTACCTATTGCAAGTCTGTCCATGCAAGTTCGCACCATCAAACTTGCGTTGACTGCGCAGGTCTCCCTTTGGCTAAGGTTTAATGTCGTACTCCCTTGAATAATAAGGATTTACTTTTAGCTTAAAAGTGAACCGAGTTGAAAAGGGTCACTTTAGCCTCCAGGAATACCTTAATTACCCAGTGTGTTAAAGACTACTGTTTTTTTCGTTTTTTTTCCTCTCCTCTGGTATCGATTGTCGCTCCTGTGCATCTCATGACACTTGTTTTTTAAGTGCCTAGCTAAGCTTACCTCAAAGGCCTTGCAAAGTGGAGAAGGGTGATGTTTTCTTTTTTGAAATAACTTGTTGCGTTCCAGAGATAGAGAGCACCAAAACTGATGACGTCATATGTGGTTACAGCATGGGGACAGATCACACAATCAAGGATATCTCTGGAAAGAATGGGTCAAGGTTGAATTGAAACTTTTAAAAACCTGCATCGCGCGTTAAGGAATACACAAAATGATATATATAGTAATGTTGCCAAGGCAACAGTCTTGGCTCCAGTCTCAGTTCTGCTTGGAACCAAGTACGGCCATTTGTCTCTATAACGAGCAAGAGATGGTCCTGTTCCTAACACACACCCGTCTCCTTGGTAACCATTAAGAAGTGGATGAAGTTTTTAAAGCCCAACAACGGGGAACGTCATTCCCGCATGAAACAAAGTTGTTGCTAGTAGGGAAACTGTGACCACTTATGATCAATTGCACAAAAAACAAACAAACAAACAAAAACAAAAACTCGAATACCTCTGGAACTAGAGAGGGGGTGTTGAGGCACACGACAAGAGCCCCGGTTGCCATATGTATGTTTTTATTTCTGATTCCGGGCGCATTTTGCCTCCTGTAATAATACTGATAATAGTGATGGTACTTCGAGTTCGCCAAATTCGCTGAACAAGGCAACTGACAACAAAGCAAATCGAGCAAATTTATTTTTCGCGCAAAATCCTCGAGTTCGTGCTCCTTTTACCAGTTGAATTAAATTACTTAATGCGGATGGACGTCAAGTGTTTACGCATGAGCCCCTAGCTCGGAAGATTAGGCGACTACTCTCTACGCTATGACGTTAAATTTGATTTACCAATCCAAAACATTAAAATTAAAAAAGGGACATTGAGTTTATGAATGGGGGAAATTTACGAACTGGCATGGGAAGACGCTTTCCACTAAAAAAAATATATATATATATAAACAGAAGGTAAAGATGAGTGAAATATGAACTGACCAGACTGAAACTCTGCTGAAACCGATGGCGCTTCTTTGTACCGCTGCAGTTATGTCCTGTGTGATCCTGTTTTGTGAACATGTCACTTGACGTAAAGAGATATGCTGGACCAATCATATCATGCCATCTACCGTAACCACGCGCCTAAAGAATGCAAACCACTGCAGACCACCGTTCTCACAGCTTCGGTCTTCGGAGTTCAAGACTAGGTTGTGCCCGCTCTATAGATGAAATCATGTAAAAAGGCATTGCAAACAAAATTATTAAGTGATTGAATCAGACTTCGTTTTGGAATATAAAAATTCTGGCTACACTAGGTACCAGAGGTTATAATCTTCCCGTTTTTGCAAAGTCGTTGGCAAAGGTCGTACAACGACCGCCGAACAATAATGAAAATAGGCACTGAACCAGTGACCAGTGTAGTACTCCATCAACTTAGTTATAAAAACAGCCTTGTAAGAATGCAACAATGCTCAGTCTAAGCCGCCTTCTATGGTTAGAATTTCCATAAAGGCTACCCATCCCGCGTACAACAACGCTTTGCTTGAGCGCAAAAGGGACGGATTTTCCATAATATTCATGCCAGGATCGCGAAAATGTACTACTCAATTATTCTTTAATTGGTCTTTCTTTAAGAGTTCTTTCACAGACTTAAATATTAGAATCCCCTTGTGCAGCGCAATAAAAAATAGTTCGATAAGAAAGTATTTTTCAATAGCATTAATTGAAATGGTGACGCTCTACACAGTCTCAAAAGTCACAACCACTTCGTGGAGCAAAATAACAGGATAAAAGAGAAATACGCTCAGTATGAATCGATCAATGAATGAATGAATGAATGAATCAATCAATCAATCAATCAATCAATCAATCAATCAAACAATCAAATTTACTTGTCAACCAATGTAGATATAAATACGGTCAGTAGATATACACTCCAGGAGATCTTCGCTCGTTCTACTGAGCTTTTCAGAGAAACTCTCTAGCGAATATGTTATATATTAATCAATTTTTACCTTTAACAGCATACTTAACAGTGCTGGAGCCGGGGAGGGACGACTCCCATGTGAACCGGACGGGAATGCTCGCCGTCTCTCTCAGAGGTGTAAATTACTGATTTTGGTACCACTGAGGGTTTCCAGGACAGAACGCCAATAGTTCTAGCCATCAAATCATTGTTTACAGTTGCACGCGAGGAAATACAAGCGCCGTCATACTGATTTTCACAGCCATCTTTTTTACAAGGTCTCATTACCATATCAAATAAAGCTTGAGCCACGCCCAGATTGTTCTCCTTAGGGGTCTAATTCACATTTTCCGTCTAGCATCCCTTTCGGTAACGAAAGAGTGAATTGCCGCCCGCGATTCTCGCACGCTAGCCTCTCCAAAGTCTCACTTTAGGTGTTCACACTCGCTCTAGGCTTTTTGTTCATAGAGCACGCGGGTTCGTATAGCGAGCCACGTACTGTATTGCCGTCTATTTCTGATACCGGAGGCACGTATCGGAACACAAGGTAACTTTAGCACAGGAGGTTCTGGGGCCACGGACGGTAACCGGAAGTTAAACGTTTCAACTTCCGGTTGACGATCGTGGCTAAAGAACGTCTGTGCTTACATTTCCTAGTATCCCAGGGTACTACCGGTAGCTACAGGCATGTTGGTGGGATATGAAAACCACAATCAAGATTGGAGACTAGAAGCCTATGCCAGGCGATCTGATGGTGGGGAGCGAAGGAAAAAGGGCGCGTAACGAAAAAATATCGCAAGCGAAAAAGAAAAGATGAACGCCTTGGAAAGCCGTTAGGACTCGGGGGGGGGGGGGGGGAAACGGTTACAAAAATAAAATGAAATTAAAACAGTTTAGGCTGAGAAAAATCCATACAAGAAGTGAATGTTTCGTCGTTCAAATAACATCGCTGTCAATTAAAACCAAGACCTGAGTTTCGTCTCCCTTTCTTTAATTTGATGTGTACTCGTTGATCCTAAAAGGTACATCATTAACCTTAACCCTAATAAGTCCCAGTATCAACTGACAAATTCTCCTTATTAGTATCCTTACATTCCATATTTCGAAAATACAAGTACATATTATTCACCGTGCAAAGTTTAAAGTCGAAATTCGTACGGGAAGTTCGATTATTTTAACTGTAATTTTCGAACTCGAATTCAAAAATGACCGGGACGAGTTGGGCCGAGTTGGCCCAGAGAGGAAGTGACGTAGAAGTCTCAACACAACAAAACTAACGTGCCTACTTTCTTATGCATTCGGAGAGGTGTGAGGGTTCGCAAGATTCATCTCTTCGATTTTGAGCTGCAGTATGCGTGGTCGGCGCTCAGTTGTTGAAGATTACGGCAAAAAAAGCATCGATGAATCGGAAATTTCCATTCACAGTTCATTGACGAGTGGGTACGTTTATTTTAAGCGGTAAAGCTTCGTTTGCGTGCACCGGAAGGACTTCAATGCTGTTGGACACTATTTGCTCTGTGTATTTTACGGCTGAATGATTTCCTCAAGCATTTTATGACAAAGGTACAAGGAAATATTTGAAACCAGGATCAGTTCCAGCCATCAGGAAGAAAAACATCAGCAATCATATCTGAGCGAGTTCGTCGAATGGTGGGCGAATATTTATTTGCCGTTTGTGCTAACATCACATGTACGGTAAGATACACATTTCCTGTCATACCTATGAGATACTTCGCTCGGTTGTCTTGTGCATATACATGTATAAGTCCCAACAGATTTCGGCTTAACTGCATAATATGTGCCCCTTCGCATGAACTCACCTGATGAACTATTTTCTGTGTCGCCGCCAAGCCGGGTCCGCGATGTGCAGAATTTATTTTTATTTAACTTGGCTACGTGGTACGTGGTAGCAAAACATTACCGTGTATTCTGTGTACTATTAACGTTCCCCACTTAAACTTCCGCTAAAAGAATATTATTTGAAGTTCCTAGAAACTAGTGGACCATAACAGAACATCACCGTGCATTCCTCGTTCTACAAACGAAAACATTACGCGAAATTTCTTTGAATTACTCGGCCACATACATGTATAACGTGAAAATATAAACAACCGAGCTTAATCGACCATAACAAACCTTGCTGTGTATTGCTTGTTCTTTTTACTGCGTAGCCAGCTCCTAACATCCCTCGTACATTTCAATTTATCTCTCTCCACGTACCGCTTAGCCAACTTCAATTAATTTCTCTTGGCGTACGGCGTAGCGAGCTCCCAAAGTCGTACATAATTAGCTATAAGTTCAAGAGCCTTTCACCGCGTTCGGGGGAGCCACTTCTCCGATCTCTTAGTAACGCTTTCGATGTGACGGCGTATTCCACAGTTTATACCTAGACTTCTGATGGTAAATCAGAGTTTATCTCTATTAAATCGCATTTGCTTGTTTACTGGGTAGTAAGATTGCTGCGTTCGCACAATTACACGGGCGATTCGCGACATCGCTTCTTTAACGTGAATTTATTTTCCTCGACCTTTTGTCTCATCCATAAAATTCTGAATGTATGTTAGGCTCAGGGCTCTATATTTATTCAAAAAACTTTCATGTAGCGTTAAGGGGGCTTTCCTTTTAGAAGGGAGCTTATTATTATAGGATTTATTATCTTTAGGTCTAAAATCTTTCTAACTACAATTCAGGATACTGCAAAAAAACTGTGAACTGATAACAACAACAAATTCAACCCGCATCGACAAGAAAAAAAAGCAAGAGTAAGAAACAGCGGAGGAAGCCCAACACGACAGACATGTGAAACAGTTAAATTTGTTGTATTATCGGAAGGATTTCAGTGATTTAGGATAATTGGGATATTTGTTCGGCTTCTTGATTCATTCTTGCATTGTGAGACGACTTCCTCTTCGGTAGCGAGAGGCTCTAAACTGTCATCATATGGCGCAACTTCTGTGAGTTTGCTGACTTCGCCAAATAAAATTTGTTCTAAATCGCTCTCAAGAGAACTGGACAACAAATCCGACGGAAAGCACATCGATATAATGCAATGTTTGGCTCTCTATTTTCGACTCTTCATTATACTCTTCTCTGGCCTTTGTTGTGGCGATGGTTGAGACTTCTACGTCACGAGCATAATTCACGTGGTTAGAGATAAGACCGCTTCCATGAAATTCGCGGGCTTCTCTTTCGCGAACTGAGTAATGGCGGACGGGTTTAATGCGGTTTTCGGACATATATTCCTGGGCCGTGTAAGCATATATCGATCTAATTTATCACTTTTCATATAATATGGCATCTATTGAACAGTTTGAAGTTAAAAAAAGGTGAAAACAAAACAAGAAATTTTCATCGTAGTAGCACTTTAACTTTTAAAAACGTACATCAACTTCTTTTGAGGACTTAACCGTAGAAGTTGAGGAGTAATAACATTTCTCAGTTATAAAAGACCTTTTGTAAAACAATCTCACCCCTTGGTATGTACTGAACTAGTTTGCCAAATTTTCTAAGAAATAAAAAAAAATTGTCAGAGAGGCATCAACTTTAAAGTGATTAGATATAACCATTCTAAGAGGTAAAGTAGCCTCACTTGACTTAGATAGCTAGATAGTTTATTGAAGTTTTAAAATTACAGCTCTAGAGCTGAATTAGATAAAACTTTACAAATGAATTCAAATAATAAAACTATGCTAAGATGTGAAACACGAAAAACACCTAATAACAGTATTAACTACAGTATTATTAATTTTTTTCAATGAAAATTAAATAACTATGCCGGTTTCTCGAATACTAGATAACAGGACAGCATTATGAAACTGCACACAAGGAATCGTTTTGATTTTATCTTTTCCGTCATTTTGTTGGTTTCCTTTTTCCTTGTGTTGATTTACGGCCTATTCACGTGACTAACGAGTTAAAATACTGGTAACACGATACCGACACTGTATAATATTGTGTTGGAAATCATGCTAATTTTCAGTGCATATATCTCACCAAACTCAAAAGAAAATAAAAGTTTAATTAAAGAAAACACGGAGCGAGCAAGCGAACATCCTCTATTGAAGGAGTTAGACAGTACACCTTCTTTGAAGCACTTTGTCGGCTTTTTAAAAAGCCCTCAATCGACTGCATGACTAATGAGAATAATTATTGAACAGTCATGAAAGAGTCAGGAGGGAAATGTATCCGAACTTCCTTTTCATAATTTCTTTTGTTATATCAACCAAAGATTCTATTTTAGTCGGGTAACAAGCTTGCGACAGCTTTAAAAGCGCCTTAACAATTAAATGGCTTTTTCAGCTCGTAATGAAAGCAACAAAACTTTAATTTATGTCTGACAGGCTGAGCCACTTGGCTTCTACATTTCAACTCGCTCTGTGTTTAAAAACTAATTAACGGCTCTTAAAACGTCCACGTAATTACGTACTCTTTTTTACAAAGTGGATATTTGTTTTGTTGTTTTCTTCAAAACGTAGAGGAGATTGGAGATGGAGGAAACTCAAACGTCTTAAACTTAAAACCAAGAGAGTAGGATACGGTCGCCATGTGCTTCTTTGACAGACTGACTGAAGTCACTTTGAGGCAAATCCAACTCTGTCAGAGTTGTGTTAGTCTGAAGAGCAGCAGCAAGTGCAGCAGCCCCTTCAGCATCAAGGTTATTGAAAGACAAATCCAACTTTGTCAGAGTTTTGTTAGTCCGAAGAGCAGCAGCAAGTGCAGCAACCCCTTCAGCATCAAGGTTATTGCCAGACAAATACAACACTGTCAGAGTTGTGTTAGTCTGAAGAGCAGCAGCAAGTGCAGCAACCCCATCAGCACCAAGGTTATTGTGTGACAAATACAACTCTGTCAGAGTTGTGTTAGTCTGAAGAGCAGCAGCAAGTGCAGCAACCCCTTCAGCATCAAGGTTATTGTGTGACAAATACAACTCTGTCAGAGTTGTGTTAGTCTGAAGAGCAGCAGCAAGTGCAGCAGCCCCTTCAGCACCAAGGTTATTGTGTGACAAACCCAACACTGTCAGAGTTGTGTTAGTCTGAAGAGCAGCAGCAAGTGCAGCAGCCCCTTCAGCACCAAGGTTATTGTGTGACAAACCCAACACTGTCAGAGTTGTGTTAGTCTGAAGAGCAGCAGCAAGTGCAGCAGCCCCTTCAGCACCAAGGTTATTGCGTGACAAATCCAACATTGTCAGAGTTGTGTTAGTCTGAAGAGCAGCAGCAAGTGCAGCAGCCCCTTCAGCACCAAGGTTATTGTGTGACAAATCCAACTCTGTCAGAGTTGTGTTAGTCTGAAGAGCAGCAGCAAGTGCAGCAGCCCCTTCAGCATCAAGGTTATTGTCAGACAAATCCAACTCTGTCAGAGTTGTGTTAGTCTGAAGAGCAGCAGCAAGTGCAGCAACCCCATCAGCACCAAGGTTATTGTGTGACAAATACAACTCTGTCAGAGTTGTGTTAGTCTGAAGAGCAGCAGCAAGTGCAGCAACCCCTTCAGCATCAAGGTTATTGACAGGCAAATACAACTCTGTCAGAGTTGTGTTCGTCTTTAGCGCTTCAGCCAGCACAACAACCTGATCATAACCACCTCTTGCACGAACGACAATGCTTTCAAGTCTCAGAAGCAAGCCAAAGGTACGTGCCAATTCCAAATGAAAATCACTCTGTTCTTTTTTGCATTCTGCAATGCACTTCAATGCAAAATCAATCTGATCTTGGTGGACATGAATCGTTATACTCTTGATAAGGGCCAATGCTGTTTCTTCAGACTGCGTAGCTAGCAAACAAAGATGGAAATAACACCTGCTGCCTCCGTCTGTCACGAATTAATTCCAAGGTTCAGCTAGAAGAGGTCCTCATGGTAAGCTGTCCCAGAATTTTGTTTTTTGTTTCTTGACGCTGATCGATGCAGGCACAAGCCTAATGACGAATTTTTTGTTTGTTTTCTGTTATGCTAGCGCGGAGTTTACTTTGTGCGTGCTCTTTTACTTGTGCTTCAAATATGCTTGCGTTTGTTTTGCTTGTCACAACTAAAAACCGATGTTTTCCTCAAGAAAAAAGGGAATATGAAGCGGAATTTTAAAGAAACCACCGAAATATCTTTATTAAACCTGGTTGTAAGTTAGTCAAGAGGATGTGACAAACGCAAATCAGCTGGCGTATCACCAACAATACCTTGCGATCCGTTACTGTTCCAGCGGAAAAGGCTTCTAGAAATATTGTTCCTGCGAATCTGATGGGCCAAGACCAAAGTTGGAAATGAGACGTTTTTATGAGCTTCCAACCACCATAAAGGCTCCCTTTAATTCAACCTTAGAATACATAAGGTATTTCAGACAAACCACCGTTACAAAGCCTACTCAAACGGGGTCGCAAATGGACACATGTACAAGTTGGAAAAAAGCGTTGAAACCTTGCGTCCACTTTGATCAAACTCAAACTCACACTTTCCCTGAGCATCAGGCTTTTCGAGTCCATACCCTCCCCACCCCCTTTAGGCGGACCTGATACTCAAGTTAACTCACTCCCAAGATGGCGTACTTTTTTCACGCGGCGTTTGGCCACCCAAAGCAAGTCGACACGAGTTGGTCTCAGTATTGTTTACTTTAGTATCAGTGCGGGCGGGCTGCACTGAAGTCATTTTTTGTTTTCAGCTTTCCTTCTACTCACCTAGTCCATTTGTGTACCTATTGCAAGTCTGTCCATGCAAGTTCGCACCATGAAAGTTGCGTTGACTGCGCAGGTCTCCCTTTGGCTAAGGTTTAATGTCGTACTCCCTTGAGTAATAAGGATTTACTTTTAGCTTAAAAGTGAACCGATTTGAAAAGGGTCACTTTAGCCTCCAGGAATACCTTAATTACCCAGTGTGTTAAAGACTACTGTTTTTTTCGTTTTTTTTTTCCTCTCCTCTGGTATCGATTGTCGCTCCTGTGCATCTCATGACACTTGTTTTTTAAGTGCCTAGCTAAGCTTACCTCAAAGGCCTTGCAAAGTGGAGAAGGGTGATGTTTTCTTTTTTGAAATAACTTGTCGCGTTCCAGAGATAGAGAGCACCAAAACTGATGAAATCATGTAAAAAGGCATTGCAAACAGAATCATTAAGTGATTGAATCAGACTTAGTTGGAATATAAAAATTCTGGCTACACTACGGGGGCACCCAACGACAAGATTTTAGCAAAATACTAGAAATATCATTTTCTGCTTTCTTAGATTCTCTCAGAGCTTTTTAAAGGCATATTTGTTTCAGCTAACACAGATTGATCTGTTCGGTGTTCTTAGCTGAAAATTTAGGCCGCAGAAAATTTTAGGAAACAGAATCCTATCCGCCGAATTTCCGAGCTGCTGATGGCTCTCCGAAAATGCTAGCTGACCTTATTCTGCCCTCTAAACAACATATTTGTCCCTCCGAAAACAATAGGAACTAATAAGTGCTCTTGTTGCGAAAGTCTGAGGTCATGTTTCTCCAAAGAAATCTCTAGCTTTCACGGCAATTAAATCCGAAAATCTCAGTCGATTTTAGGCCTTCCGAACAGATATATTCCCGAAACGAACCGATGGGTGCCCCTGACACTAGGTACCAGAGGTTACAATTTTCCTGTTTTTGTAAAGCCGTTGGCAAAGGTCGTACAACGACCGTCGAACAATAATGAAAATAGGCACTGAACCAGTGACCAGTGTAGTACTCCATCAACTTAGTTATAAAAACAGCCTTGTAAGAATGCAACAATGCTCTAAGCCGCCTTCTATGGTTAGAAATTCCATAAAGGCTACCCATCCCGCGTGCAACAACGCTTTGCTTGAGCGCAAAAGGGACGGATTTTCCATAATATTCATGCCAGGATCGCGAAAATGTACTACTCAATTATTCTTTAATTGGTCTTTCTTTAAGAGTTCTTTCACAGACTTAAATATTAGAATCCCCTTGTGCAGCGCAATAAAAATAGTTCCATAAGAAAGTATTTTTCAATAGCATTAATTGAAATGGTGACGCTCTACACAGTCTCAAAAGTCACAACCACTTCGTGGAGCAAAATAACAGGATAAAAGAGAAATACGCTCAGTATGAATCGATCAATCAATGAATCAATGAATCAATCAATCAATCAATCAATCAATCAAATTTATTTGTCAATCAATGTAGATATAAATACGTTCAGTGGGTATACACTCCAGGAGATCTTCGCTCGTTCTACTGAGCTTTTCAGAGAAACTCTCTAGCGAATATGTTATATATTAATCAATTTTTACCTTTTGCTGGAGCCGGGGAGGGACGACTCCCATGTGAACCGGACGGGAATGCTCGCCGTCTCTCTCAGAGGTGTAAATTACCGATTTTGGTACCACTGAGGGTTTCCAGGACAGAACACCAATAGTTCTAGCCATCAAATCATTGTTTACAGTTGCACGCGAGGAAATACAAGCGCCGTCATACTGATTTTCACAGCCATCTTTTTTACAAGGTCTCATTACTATATCAAATAAAGCTTGAGCCACGCCCAGATTGTTCCCCTTAGGGGTCTAATTCACATTTTCCGTCTAGCATCCCTTTCGGTAACGAAAGAGTGAATTACCGCGCGCGATTCGCGCACGCTAGCCTCTCCACAGTCTCACTTTAGGTATTCACACTCGCTCTAGGCTTTTTGTTCATAGAGCACGCGGGTTCGTCTAGCGGGCCACGTACTGTATTGCCGTCTATTTCTGATCCCGGAGGCACGTGTCGGAACACAAGGTAACTTTAGCACAGGAGGTTCTTGGGCCACGGACGGTAACCGGAAGTTAAACGTTTCCCTTCTAACGCATTTTGACTCCATACCGCCATCACGCCAGCCACCAGACACCAAGACAAGAGATTCCAGCCTTTGGTAAGAAGGAAAAGCAAGCCAACAAAAAGAACATTCAACTTCCGGTTGACGATCGTGGCTCAAGAACGTCTGTGCTTACATTTCCTAGTATCCCAGGGTACTACCGGTAGCTACAGGCATGTTGGTGGGATATGAAAACCACAATCAAGATTGGAGACTAGAAGCCTGTACCAGGCGATCTGATGGTGGGGAGCGAAGGAAAAAGGGCGCGTAACGAAAAAATATCGCAAGCGAAAAAGAAAAGATCAACGCCTTGGAAAGCCGTTAGGACTCGGGGAGGGGGGGAACGGTTACAAAAATACAATGAAATTAAAACAGTTTAGGCTGAGAAAAATCCATACAAGAAGTGAATGTTTCCCCGTTCAAATAACATCGCTGTCAATTAAAACCAAGACCTGAGTTTCGTCTCCCTTTCTTTAATTTGATGTGTACTCGTTGATCCTAAAAGGTACATCAATAACCTTAACCCTAATAAGTCCCAGTGTCAACTGACAAATTCTCCTTACTAGTGTCCTTACATTTCTTATAGTTCTCGTTGAGATAAATTGTATAAATATCAACACAGCTCATCTTTGGTGATCATTCCCTTAATTCGTATGATCTGTTAGATTAATTATGCATTGATCACAGAGAGAGGTTTGATATTGATCACTACTGGGACTATAAGTGTTCAGATAGTACTTATGAATTAACAACATTTAACTTTTAAAAACGTACATCAACTTCTTTTGAGGACTTAACCGTAGAAGTTGAGGAGTAATAACATTTCTCAGTTATAAAAGACCTTTTGTAAAACAATCTCACCCCTTGGTATGTACTGAACTAGTTTGCCAAATTTTCTAAGAAATAAAAAAAAATTGTCAGAGAGGCATCAACTTTAAAGTGATTAGATATAACCATTCTAAGAGGTAAAGTAGCCTCACTTGACTTAGATAGCTAGATAGTTTATTGAAGTTTTAAAATTACAGCTCTAGAGCTGAATTAGATAAAACTTTACAAATGAATTCAAATAATAAAACTATGCTAAGATGTGAAACACGAAAAACACCTAATAACAGTATTAACTACAGTATTATTAATTTTTTTCAATGAAAATTAAATAACTATGCCGGTTTCTCGAATACTAGATAACAGGACAGCACTATGAAACTGCACACAAGGAATCGTTTTGATTTTATCTTTTCCGTCATTTTGTTGGTTTCCTTTTTCCTTGTGTTGATTTACGGCCTATTCACGTGACTAACGAGTTAAAATACTGGTAACACGATACCGACACTGTATAATATTGTGTTGGAAATCATGCTAATTTTCAGTGCATATATCTCACCAAACTCAAAAGAAAATAAAAGTTTAATTAAAGAAAACACGGAGCGAGCAAGCGAACATCCTCTATTGAAGGAGTTAGACAGTACACCTTCTTTGAAGCACTTTGTCGGCTTTTTAAAAAGCCCTCAATCGACTGCATGACTAATGAGAATAATTATTGAACAGTCATGAAAGAGTCAGGAGGGAAATGTATCCGAACTTCCTTTTCATAATTTCTTTTGTTATATCAACCAAAGATTCTATTTTAGTCGGGTAACAAGCTTGCGACAGCTTTAAAAGCGCCTTAACAATTAAATGGCTTTTTCAGCTCGTAATGAAAGCAACAAAACTTTAATTTATGTCTGACAGGCTGAGCCACTTGGCTTCTACATTTCAACTCGCTCTGTGTTTAAAAACTAATTAACGGCTCTTAAAACGTCCACGTAATTACGTACTCTTTTTTACAAAGTGGATATTTGTTTTGTTGTTTTCTTCAAAACGTAGAGGAGATTGGAGATGGAGGAAACTCAAACGTCTTAAACTTAAAACCAAGAGAGTAGGATACGGTCGCCATATGCTTCTTTGACAGACTGACTGAAGTCACCTTGAGACAAATACAACTTTGTCAGAGTTGTGTTAGTCTGAAGAGCAGCAGCAAGTGCAGCAGCCCCTTCAGCATCAAGGTTATTGTCTGACAAACCCAACTCTGTCAGAGTTGTGTTAGTCTGAAGAGCAGCAGCAAGTGCAGCAGCCCCTTCAGCATCAAGGTTATTGTCTGACAAACCCAACACTGTCAGAGTTGTGTTAGTCTGAAGAGCAGCAGCAAGTGCAAGAACCCCTTCAGCACCAAGGTTATTGCGTGACAAATACAACATTGTCAGAGTTGTGTTAGTCTGAAGAGCAGCAGCAAGTGCAGCAGCCCCTTCAGCACCAAGGTTATTGCGTGACAAATACAACATTGTCAGAGTTGTGTTAGTCTGAAGAGCAGCAGCAAGTGCAGCAGCCCCTTCAGCACCAAGGTTATTGTCAGACAAATCCAACTCTGTCAGAGTTGTGTTAGTCTGAAGAGCAGCAGCAAGTCCAGCAACCCCTTCAGCACCAAGGTTATTGTCTGACAAATACAACTTTGTCAGAGTTGTGTTAGTCTGAAGAGCAGCAGCAAGTCCAGCAACCCCTTCAGCACCAAGGTTATTGCGTGACAAATACAACGCTGTCAGAGTTGTGTTCGTCTTTAGCGCTTCAGCCAGCACAACAACCCGATCATAACCAACTATTGCACGAACGACAATGCTTTCAAGTCTCAGAAGCAAGCCAAAGGTACGTGCCAATTCTAAATGAAAATCACTCTGTTCTTTTTTGCATTCTGCAATGCACTTCAATGCAAAATCAATCTGATCTTTGTTGACATGAATCGTTATACTCTTGATAAGGGCCAATGCTGTTTCTTCAGACTGCGTAGCTAGCATGCCACAAGTGAACAAAAGCACTTGTCTCAGCTGACGGAAATATCTCGTGTCAGCAGCTAAGACTTCAGGACTGATTTCTCCACTGAGAAGTTGACAACAGAGAAAATAAGCTGCAAAAAATTCCTGGAAGCTCTTGTGCATAAATCCGTAACAGGTACATGGTTTTCGCTTGCTGCTTCCAGGCTGAACTGACAGAAACCCGAATTCAGGTAAGTCCCTTGTATGATTTCCAAGCTGTTTGTCCGTGAAAGACATGTTATCTTGGCACAGACCATTTAACGCTATCTTGCCAAGATGTTTTAACTGAGTTTTGTACAATTCAATCGGATCCTCAACGTTAACCGCTAATCCTTTCTTTTTCCTGTACCTTCTCAGGACACACTGTACTATTTCCACATACAGATGAGTTCTGCTTTCTGGAAACATGCCCTGAAAGTCTTCGCACAGAACGCAAAGAAGTGCAGTGTTTAGGGGATTTGCGATTAGTTCTCTCAGGCTTCTATCATTCTTCAGCTTGTCTATGAGCTTCTGGTCTAAATTCCCTTCTTTCTCCTTGAAGAACTTGGATATAAAATCTATAGCATCATCCAAGGTAAATCCTTCAATCTCTAGCATAGTATCGCAGAATTTTCTCACAGCTATCCCAGTCTCGTGTCGTGCTGTAGCCACAATGCGACATCCAGAGAGCATTCTACCTTCAATGATTTCTGAAAAGTACTCCAATTTACTGGCAGGTAACTCATCCAGTCCGTCAAGTACCAACAGAACTTTTGACTGATTGTGGCGAATGAACTCGACGAAATTCGCACGCTCTTTTTCGTGAATTTCTCGATCTAGAAGCTGATCGTCAATGGCCTCCCAGACGTTATGATCAGCATCGATGTCACGACATCTCAGTAATAGCAGAACTTTGACGTTAGGAAGGTAATCAACTGTTTCAGTTTTCTTGTTGGCCCAGTCGTAAGCAACCTTACTGCAGTAGGTTGTCTTTCCCATACCAGGCTTTCCTTCAATTAACACCGTTCTCGGCTTTGGACATTCTTCATGTGGTTGAAAGATAGCAGGCATTTCAACAATGTTGCTTGTTGCTGTTCCCCTCGTTTTCTTTCTGCTGACCATTATGAGTCTTGTGAAGATATTATCAAGATGAAAGTGAAACTCTTTACACCAAGGAAAGGGTGCAAGCCATCCTTCCCGGATAGTGTACAGCTGGCGAATCCCATCAATTACTTCAGTTGGGTCAAAGAAACCTGGGGAAGAAATACGGATATCAAAGTTCACCTCGGAAAATAATGATTCTGCGTCAACTATCCCTTTACTGATCTATATTCTTTTCGCTTCAGAAAATTGATATTTAGCAATTATTCGCCGAACGCGAAGTAAATAGTCGACAATATTTACTGAGCCTGAAGCGAATAATTGTTTTAGTATAATTTTGAGTTGCGGACATCAAAAAGTAAAAAAAGAGGGTAAAACTTGACCAAAGAAACACACCAAAAAAAGTAACTTATTCACCGGGTAGTGCGGTGAATATAGCATTAAAATTATACTAATTAAAAATATAATAATGTTATTTTGCCAGGGTGACCTCATCAGCATAAAAGTGCTGTTAACAATAAGGGCCTTGGAAAATTGAAACAGAAGACTATGCACTAAAAATTGTGACACGATTAAAACTAAATAAAAGCACGAACTATACGTAAAAATTAAAAAATACCCTCTGGTCTCGATTGCTACAATTAAAAAGCGTTAAAAAGCTAAGCTGAATAAAACGGGAAAAAAGTACTAAAGAACTGTCGACCAATAAAAATTTAGGGCACGGTGTTCAAAAATTACAACAGAGTTGCACTCTTTTGTAATTACATGTAATAATGGAAACTTCTCTTACCCAAACACCATAACAAACACGGCAGCTCCTTTTTAAGTGTTCTGTACCCTCATCGAATTTTATATTAAAATATAAAATTCGATGGGGGCCTACACTGGAGGCCAATTTTTACAATACTTTTAATCCTCTTTATCCCCCCCCCCCCCACCTCTCCAGGAGGCTTATTTCTTTCAACCATGTTTGAGAGGGTCTTAATAGAGAAGAGGGCATTAATAGAGATTGGAGCTTAAAGGGACACTGTCACCAATTCTTAGGATAATTTTGAAACGCTAAAAGACATTCCAATCAGAGGAAACCTAAACATACTGATTCATGATCAGTTTTGTTCAAAATTACTCTACCAGTTCTCTGGGACTACAATTAAGTGTGTTTGGCTGCGGATTGCAAGGATAGAAATGGATTGCAACTTGAAAACATCAGGCTGGCTATGGTTTGTTCCCCCTCAGTTTAAGAAACTCATTCGATTTCCTTCTGTTGACGTTCTAGGAGTATTCCGTGTATGAGAAAAGGTACTATTTAACTTAAAATTCAGCACATTTTTCCTTCCTAAGGAAAAAACTCCCCGTGATGGAGTCTCTTTAATAGAGAAATGGGTGGGGGGAGGTTTGATTGATTGAACAAGACATTCTGAAGAATTTACAGGCGGCAGATAGTTTCTCACCCCCTCCCCCCTCCCCTAAGGAAAAAAGGTTTCTGCAAAAAAACTGTGGTTTCCGGTGACCTGTTATGGACAATAAATTATTATTTCAGTTACTTAAATGTGTTACCTTCATCAGTTCCTGTAGCTCTAACACCACTTGCATTGTCACCACTAGTACTACTCACCCCTCCCTGCTCAGGACCTTGAAGAAACGAAAGAAAGTCAGTCAGCAAAATAAGATTACTAGAATTAAATATTGCGCCATTTGTTAGAAACTTACCTTCCATGTCAGAACACTGCAACACACTCTCCACTTCAGTTAGTCTATCTTTGATGTCATCCTCAATTTTTCTCCACTGCTTCAGAAGTTCTATGAAATGTTCCTCATCCAGAGGATCCATTTCCTGATTCTTCATTTCATCAATAACATCTTCATAACCAGTTCCCCCTAACCGCACCAACAAATCCCGGATCTGCTGCCAGTAGTTATTGAACACTGCGTCACTAACAGAGGTTTCCAATGCAGGGTTGGACACGGCGTTCATGAAATACTTCACACGGGCAATATCACATTCACAGGCGATGTCCACTGAACGGGGAGGTACATCCCAGCCAGCAGGTGGAGGACTCAGATTACAGATTGTCCTGAGGAGAATCATCAAGAGGGCGGGGTCAAAGCCTGTGGATGACACTGAAGAGGGTACAGCAGGATACAGTTTGCTCCACTGCATTGTGTTTAGGATCCCTTCCTTTCGAAGTGACTGAAGTTTAGACTGTGCTGGGTGACGTTTTAAGAAGCCTTGAAGGTCTGTTGGTGGAATTATCCCATCAAATATATCTCGCAGGACTTGTGAGCCCACTCTGACCAGAAGGTGACACAAACGGGAATAATTGGTTTTCTCATCACTGGAGGTTATTCTTGAAGCAGCACCTAGAATAAGTGTCATAAAAATACTTGATCACTAACACATAGTATAGAAATGCACACAACAAATGTTAACATATTACCGGAGAATGTCAGTTATTTGACAGAATGGTTAACTGATAAAATCAATAGCAACTTGAGAACCTTCTTGGTTCTAGCGAGACACTTAAACCCTGTGGCTTTAACTGGATAAATAAATCGTACTTTAACCGTGACATTGGAAGAAGGGCCCCTAGGCATTCACAACAAATGTTTCAGCCTTCAGGCAAGGGCTCCATTTGGATCCTAACAACACGAGTGCAGGCTACTTGCGATCTAGAATCTATTGTTTATATAACATCGTTCAAAGGTCATTATTTATGTCATTATAACAGCAAGACCATTGTTCAGTGGCCGCGCCACCCCAAGATTAGACTAAGTGAACTGACGGACGACAAAAAAGGAATGCAACTTGCATTTTATGAGTCGGTGCGACATGCTTACTCGCATGTCCGCCGCCTAATGACTGACTGACTGACTGACTGACTGACTGACTGACTGCTTGCTTGCTCACTCTCTCGATCAATTGGTAATGATCGATTTGTACTGGCAGGTCCAATTCAGCTTATGCTGGTTTAATAGAGGCCTTTGCAAGTAATTGTATTAATTAACATATACGTAACTAATTAATTAACACATGACTTAATACATAACTAATTAATAAATAAATAACTAGTTAATTAACATATAATTTTTTGCACGAAATGATGTAACTGAAGATCAAGGACAGTTAAGCATTTTTTTGGCTGAAAATCTTTTTCTTCCAACAGTAAATAAAATATAATTATTTTGGTGGTTTAATGTATTACCTCGATCAGCTTCTGCAGCTCCAACACCGCATGCAGTGGTACAACTCACCCCTCCCTCCTCAGGACCTTAAAGAAATGAAAGAAAGTGAGTGGGAAACTTACCTTCCATTCAGAACACTACATAACAACACACTCTCCACCTCATTTAGTCTATCCTTGACAACATTCTCAATGTTTTCCCATCAAATGCGGCCTCATTTTCAAAACTTTATACCTAAAAGGTCATGCAACATTCTATAACTGAACAAGATTTCTTCAATCTCTAGAGTTACGTCAGTTGGCTTTAAAATGAGACAAGAAAAGCCCCAGGGGCATTAGACCCCGGCGCCCTTGTTGTCCCTCCCCTAGGGTGAAAAATATGTTGTGGTCACTCAAGATACGAGCCCTAACCTGTGTAGCAAAAGATGCGAGGAGTATTTGTTTGGCCGAGCCAAAACCGGAGCTCTAGTGGGGCAAGTGACCACAAAAAAAAGGGTATTTCTAGACCCCGTCCTGATGGCGGGGTAAAAAGGAAGGAATCATAAAGAAGAGAGATGACACAGATAACTTAGGAGTGACTGGTATGATAATTATACCAATTTACAGTTAAATAATGTAAGTTGAACAAAATGACATTTGCCCCTGTAAGTACATGCTTATAATAACCTGTAAAATGTATGACAAGCACTCTATGTGTGTCACAAAGGGAACCCCTCCCACCACCACACTGACCTAGGGAACAGTAGATTGTTATTTACTGGTGACTTGTATTACCTGCAGCTCCAGCCTCAAGTGTAATAACATCACCACCAGTACTGCTCACCCCTCTCTGCTCAGAACCTTAACAAATAGAAGAAAAACAGCTGGTCAGCTGATTGTCGTATACTTACTGGGATGAAATATGATTTTAATTTCACAAAGCCCTGGATAAATTAAAGATAACTTCATTATCTTAAAGCCTGAGGCCCTGTTCCTCTACCAGGCAACCCTGTTCCAGGTGAATAAGCCATTTGTATTTCATGACATTTCTTTCTGTTTGAGAGGTGGATACAAATACAGACAGAGACTATGAACAAACTGATGTTACCGTATTTTCTCGATTAAATGCCAGGTTCGTTTATTTCAAACTTGGCCTTGTAGACCTGGTGTTTACTCAAACCCAGCGCTTATTTGGAGCCCAGAGTTTATTTATGAAGTGCATTTTTCAGCCATCCATTTTTTATCATCAATATTGGAGGTTTTATTGAATTACAAATCAAATTTCAACCAAAATGTTAAAAAATTGATTATTGCCAACTTTGTCTTATCTGAGTGAATCTGGTTAGTCATTTATCAAAAAAAATCACTGACAGGAACATGCAAAACATGGAGGAAGTGCGGCATTGGCAACTGCTCGACAGCAAACGTACTTTGCAAGCAATTTACAACAAGGTAGTGAGGAGGTTCCTCCTCCATCAGTTCTGAGAAAAGGCAAAATTATGGAACGATTCAAGGAACTGCTGGAGAGACTCTAGAGATGATCCTTGCTTGATGGACAAGCCCACAGAAAAATTACCATGATTTAAGAGAATGACATGTAATTTGTTTCATCTGTTTTAGTCTGAAGCACAATAATAATTGAAGGGCCCGGTGGAAAAAGGGCGTAAGTGACGATTTGCTGGTTAAAATCGAAATTGCTCCTATTTAGCTGAACATTGGCACACAGGCTGGTTTTCATGTGAGGAACGCCGTTGCACACTTATTTCTTGACCTGAGATTGAAAATTTGAAGAATTAGTGTATTACTTTTGCGTGAAAAGTGTTGTTGAACTGAACTCGCTCAAGTGATGCGTGAAAGATTTCTTTTGTTCTCTGCCTGAACTAAAACAAAAAAATTCAACCTACTGTAGAATCCGCGGTCCTGTTGTTTTCTTTGTGTCAGTTTTAAGCAAAAGTAATACGCTAATTCTTCAAATTTGAGATCTCAGGTCAAGAAATAAGTGCGCAACGGCGTTCCTCACATAAAAACCAGCCTGTGTGCCAATGTTCAGCTAAATAGGAGCAATTTCGATTTTAACCTCAAATCGTCACTTACGCCCTTTTTCCACCGGGCCCTTCAATTGTAGATGGTAGTCTAAGTTTGAATATCATTGTATAAATTCGAAAGAAAGAAAAGTAAGTAGAAAGAGAACTAGTAAGCAGTTTCAACTCATAATCCTCATTTAATATACCCAGCTCAAATAAAGGCCGGGACCTCAAAGAAACTATGTTACCCTGAATAAATGCCGGGGCATGTATGTTAAACTTGGAAACCAGTGACGGCAAATTATACATACACATAGTTGGAAAGCTGAAAATACAATATTGTTAGCTTAAATTATAGCTTTTGTTCTGCATGTGAGTTAGCATTACATGTACACCCTTAAAGGTCAGCTGTATTCTGACCACTGCCCCCCCCCCCTCAACCCGCACCCCCAATCCAGAAGAAAATAAATGCAAAACACATTCTAGTTACTTGTAGTATACCTTGGTCATGATGACCTTGCTTGCTTCCACCCGCACCTCTGACTCTAGATGCAACTTCTCCACTACTGCTACTCGCCCCTTCATGCTCAGTACCTAAAAACAGTCAACACACAGCAGTTGGAGTTATCAAAAGCTATAAAGCTCTGAGCTAACACAGTGACTAAAAAAGTACATTTACTTACTGTTACTGGTAAATGTTTGTCAATGATAAGCTTACAGTTGACTAGTGTGAGTGCAAACAATGCAATGGCAATTCTGCTTAACAGTGTTTCTTTCATGTCAATATGCTTTCAAAACATGGACATGACATGCCACCATTTCCTCCTTTTGATATTTATTTGGACTGCTACAATTGATAGCAGAATTACCTTGAGCACATCAAAATTTCAAAGCAAAATCACTTACGGGTAAAATTTTATCAACAAGAGTTTTCAGCAAATTTTAGGATTTCTATGCAGGGATCTATATTAGCTTTTTTTCAAACTCGTCAACCGGGAAAGTACATCAGAAAAGATACTTGCCCTGACAAAATTTTACTTGCCCGTTCAAAATTACGTAATAATTAAAATTCAGTCAACAACTTAAAGTTAACAACGAGTAAGTGGAATTAAAAGCTTGCATTTTATTTTCACTGTTACTGCAGCAGCACCACAGCAAGGCTCCTGTCAAACAATTTCATTTTACAAATCCAACTACGGACTAATTCAACAACGGACAACAAATACAAAGAATTCAACAATGGACTTAAAAGATAGACCAGTACTTTGCACAAATGTTCACTGTTAAACATTTGATTTGCGCATTTACCTTTCGATCAAACTTTCAATTTTGATGAAACTTTCATCCAGGTACTTAAGCCAAGCCACGATGGTAAAAATGCACGCTTTTGTTGCTCTTTTTCGTATTTTGAACTTTGCTCTGAAGATTCACTTTTTTTTTCTTCCGCAGCGGTGGCGACACTTTGTGAAAGTAACGCCACATTTTGCAAAACTCACGTGCGGCTAAAGAGCGAGAGTCTTTGTGTTTGAATATCGCTGCAGTACATCAGCATTCAAGAACAAAAGATTGAGCCCGCAGACATTTCACTTATGAGAGTACCGCGTAACGTGTCGTACGGGCAACGAAACAAAGTGTACAATTCACTACAGTACAGAATCACTGAATGGCTGGTGGACATTCAAAACACGGGTACATTGACTGGTGAGAAATTGAAGAAAAAATTTTGCTCCTTAAAACTTAATCGTCCGCCAGACGAGTTTGTAATCTGTGATACTCGTCCGCAGGACTTTATAGTCGTCTCAGACAACCTGATGACTGCTAACATGAATCCCCGTCTATGGCTTTCAGATGCCATGACTTTACATGCCCTCCAAACTGATGTAAATCTTAGCTATATACGGCTTACAGTGCTTACAGTACATTCCACAAAATTAGGTGTCCCACAGAGGTACTAAATTTGCTCACTAGAGAAAAACTGATTTTGTTATACTGGGAAATGGCTTGCAGAGAAAAATTTGGTCAATTTTGACCAGAAAGTCTAAATGTAGGACTGACCGGCTGTTTGATGAACCTGTTATATTCAGAAAAGCATACACCATCCACTCATCAAACGGGCAAATTAATTGGCTCATGTGGTACACCCACTTTACAGATAATGGGTCTAAATATGGGTAAATGCCATAGCTGGCTGATAATTTTGACAGGGGCAAATAATTTGGCATTTTATTATAAAGTGGCCTGTAATATCATTCTTACTGGGCTTTTTTGATTTCTTCGTTCTTGATTTGAAGGGTTTCTTTGCACTGTCTTTTAAGTCCTCCAAGAACGATTTTCCTTTGTCTTTTGACATTCTTCGTCACCACAGCTTACCCAAGCTACATGATTGTAAACAAGAAAGAAAATGTGAGTCAACTTTCTTCCACTTAATATCAATTATGGATATAAACTGCATTGTGCATTCTCACCCCAGCTGGGGCAGGGATTTGGGAATCACGGCACAAAGGAATTTCTACAGGGTTGATGTTTTAAGTTGTTTCTGTCTATTTTCCTTGTTTGCAAAATTATTTTTGAGGTTTGTGAAATAAATTTAAAGACTAACTGAAGAATAGGGATACTGATAAGGATCTTGAAGACTAAAATAATACACAGCAGTCCAACACTGACAAAGAATTTTGACAAAAAGGCTTATCCAAACGTTTGGGAAGTGTTTTTGATATTTTTTTAGAAGTGTCAAGCAGATTCAGAAAAGTGTACTTCGGTTTGATCTTATACTTGACAGATTTTTTTTCAAGCTTGTGCATACTATAAAATCACTATGTTCATTCTATGGTTTGACTTGCTAGTTAGAACCTCTTATTTAAATTTGGACGGAACTTCTCATTCAAACCTCTTGGGAGTATTTGAAGTTTGTTTGCAATTACCAAGTTGTTCCAAAAACCAATTATGTTGTCTTTCCTCCAGTTAAGAACAAGTATTCCACAGATGTCCCCTCGTAGGGATAAAAATTCTCCTCTCACCCTGAAGTCCCGGCCACATGGAGGTCACCCGGGTTTTCCTTCCACACTCAAGGTTGAATCATTTTGGTACCTTTGGACTTTACCTAGGATTACTTGGGACCCAAGGATGGACATAACTTCCTTTGGCCAATGTTCCAATAGATAGTAGTATATATTTTTGCACCTATTGATATTCCCCCTCCAACTCTGCTTTAGTATTAAAACAAACCAATGTTACTGCTTCCCTTAATTATGCATTTATGTCTCAGTCAATTCCAAGCATGACCACCCCCCCTGGACATTTGTCCACCAATTGTCATTTTGTCAGGCTCCATGGTGGGGCATTTGTCATCAGAGGTCTGCCAGGGGTGGGGCATTTGTCAATTTTTTCAACCCTGGGGAATTTCACATAAGCAAATTTTCTTCTTAATTTATTTAATTTCAAGAAGAAAGCTCTGCATATTCTTATCAAAAGAGAAGTTAGTCAGTTCAAAAAGTCATGTATTGTTACTTTACTAGCCCCCTCCCTCCGCATATTGTTTCAGTATTTTTCAGTTTCCCTCTGTCTTCAGGACACATTTGCGAGTGGTAACCTAGACAGGCAATTAAGTGATGGCCACTTTAGAGGACTTTTATGGCAAAAAAAAATGCTTTCATGAAAGACTGTCTAACTGAGAAAGAAAGGCCTGGAGAAGCTGTGTGAAGAATTAGAAGGTAACTATGAAATGCGCAGTTGTAAATGCTCATTTTTTTTATTGTTGCAGTTTCTTAAATTATAGTAAATATCACGGCAAAAGCTTGGCTGTAATTAAATTGCATAATATTATCAACAATATTAAAAGCCACTGTTTCCTAGGACTTTTAAAGCAATACTCGACGTTAAGTAATATTAAAAGTATTGTTGTTAATGATATTGTCAAATTTTAGGCTTTCAGCTTGTTTAAGAGAAAATGCAACATTGTTCTTGTCCCATAGGTGGGGCATCTACACACTTTTCTAAGTCTCATCATTGGCTGACCCCACCATGGTGCAATTTTTCAATTATTGTCTGGAGAGAAAATGACAAAGAACTGACAAACTTGGAATATAATTGACTGTGCCATTAATCTAATTAAAACATCAGAGACGGCACAGCCGGGGGCTGTGGGAGGGGGGGTTAATTAGCTCCCCCACTTTTTACGAGGATGACATTTTATTTTGTTTTAGTATGAGGTACATATGAAGAAATAAAGAAGAAGAAAAAGAAAATGAAAAAAGTCCTGTTCACCATTGATTATCCCCCGAGATGAGGGTGGATTACTCGTGGTGTGAGCCGGAGACTGGCACGCAGGGTAGCACAGGGCATGCATCTGTGCTTTAGTGGTATCATTTTACAACATTTTTGCATCCATGAATAACTTGCTAGATCTGGTTCTAAATGTCATATTTAGCTCAAATAACTACTTTAAAGCATATTTTGACGAGAATTTACAAAGCTATATACAACCTTGGTCAAAACCTGTTTGAAACTTTTTGTGTTTATGTATTTTTAACATTTTCCCAGCGTGCACTTCCTTCCTTCCTTTACTCATTTCCCGCTTCCTTTTAAGGTCGATACACACGAAGGGTTTAGCTCCCGGAGCATGCTCCAGGGGCACACTCCTGGAGCAAAGCTCCTTCACGTGTATTAACGATTTCATGGGTATGATCGGTCCTCAGGAGCAGAATTTCCACCCCGCAAAATGCTCCATGATATTAAACCGGTTAAATATTCGGGAGCAAGACCTGCAGGGGGCAAATTGAGCAAACTTGAAAATGCTCCCTTGTGTGTACTGACACTTTTTTGTTGCGCGTGGATTAGACAGCAAATGTACAACATTAACCAATCAAATTAGCCAATTTGTTCATCCATAGTTCCTTTGGACTTTTGAACTCGTGCTCAAAATTCAAAATGGCGTCCGAAAGTGTTGGGCTTAAGATACAGCAAGTGGATGGTCGAAAAACGAGGAACCTGCTTGGAGTGTCACCAATTCACGACTTGTTATCGACTTGTACAGAGACAACCCAGTGTTATACGATATAAATCATAAGGGCTTTGGAAATAAAGTGGTAACGAAGAAAGTGTTTGCACTAACTCAGGCTAAATTACCTCAAAAGTCCATCTCATTACGCATGTCAAAGTTTCTTTCGTTTGCTCCCTGGTGTGTACTATAATGTGAAGCAAGCTCCCGCAGTATGCATGCAGCACCCTTGTGTGTACTGGTCGTGCAAATTGACCCTGGAGCATGCTCCGGGCGCAAAACCCTCGTGTGTATCCGCCTTTAAGTTTCTCCCTTTGTTACACAACTCTAGCTGCCACGAAAGCCAATAAAAAGCGCCGAAAACGAACTTATGACAGTCTCATGAAAGTCTCGTGACTCACCATTGAACTTTGTCTCGCATATCATCACTTGTTTGTACGTGACAAAACACCACTTGTTTACACAAAACAGTAACCTGATCTCACCCGCAATCAACATAACAATGTTCTTTACACTCTAAACATTATCACATGACTGCCTGGCCGTGCGATAAAATCCCCCCCCCCCCCCCCCCCCCGCGGAGCTGTTAAAGCAAAATTTGTCCTTGACTTGATCACAATCCACGTGATAAAATTCACATTGTTTACCACACAGGCAAACCACTCCATTATTCTCTAATTCGTTCACTTAAAATTCCAACGATTCTTTCACTCATTAATATATTACCACCTCTCTACATAACAAAACATCCCTTAATATTATTTTCACCCAATTTTGCCTCTTACTTTTACATCAAAACGCTCATCAAAACAAAATTTATTCGCTGAACACAACCGCTGATTTTTGTGTGGCTTCAGCGAAGCTGAGACCACTACCGCGTGGCACCAATATTTTTGTGGGAGTTTAATTTTGCGAATGGCGATTTTTTGTGTGTTTCAGAGGACTAATTTTTGCGATTGGGGAAACTGTTTATTCTTCTTTGAAAATAATTTTTGCGATTTTCCGGAAGCCGCCTTTTATTTGGAATTATAACATTCTCGTTTTTTGAGTAGATAAACAATCGAATGCAGTTGAACAACATGCAGATGTATAACACGTAAAATCAGTTAATCAATGGAGTACCTTCAGATGATCCTTTTCTTTAAAGCTTTTGACGGCTTAATACTTGTAATGTATGTAATGTACCGACCGCAATTTCATCGTTTTATTTCTGAATGTTTTGCTCCTAATTTCGTTTTATTTTTGAACGAAAGAGACGGTTTAAGTAAATGGCCACCAACATAATATTACATCACATGTAAAAGGCGATGTTTGTATACAAATTTCGACAATGGAGTAAATGTTTGCGAGAATTATTTTTTTCGTGGGAACTTTTTTTGCGTATCGTGAAAAAACCGCGAAAATCCTAAAAATTTGAATCCAGAAAAAATTAGTGCCACACGGTGTGTCAGGCTGTCAGCACGTGCGATGTTTCTGGCTTTTTTGACAGTTTGCTACGTGACTAGTCATGCAAGACTTACACAAGTCACACAATGGCATGATCTTTCCTAACAAGGCACGCTTATTACGCGATTGGGTGATTCCAGAAAATATCCATACCCGACCACGGGCGGCATCTTCATCTAGACCCCCCCTTGCCTTAGGAAATTCCAAAATGCTCAACCCCCCCTTGCCCTCGGAATTCCAAACCGTTCTTCCCCCCATGCCTTTGGAATTCCGTAATCATTCAAACCCCCCTTAGGAACTGCCGCTTTTTTCTTCCAACTGATTGAAAAGTCCTCTCTATATTCCAAACACCTTTATTAAACGGAAATTAATCCTTTTGCTCCCTCCGAAAGAAAAAAACTTACATTCAGCACAGCAAACAATCAACGTTGCGTGATGACAAACAGCGGCCGACTGAGTGATATTTTACATTGCAACCTTCCACGGCAAAACGTACACTACCGATAATCTGTTAAACATTAGAAAACTCAAACGGCTTTGAAGTCATTCCAACGCTTGGTCCAATGTTTAAACGTGTCTCTATAATTTTTGGTGTCGAGGGTTGCCGTGAATAATTTGCGTGCCGAATGCAACGTAAAATCTTAACAACAAAGCTAAAATTTTCAGAATTGAAATTGGAAATTCATATTGCATTTGCCAGACTCAAACCTTCCGTCAAAAGCGAAACTGTTGAATGCAACCTATTCTAAAAATCGAAGGTTATGATGTTAGGAAAAGAATTAGAGTTAAATAGCAAGCTTTTTTCCTGCAATTATATTATTTTTAGATCACAGTGTTTGCAATTTGCATACTGTACTGCGGTCTCAAATAAATTGCGCGCGAACAAATCAAACTTTTTCCCCGCACTTTATCCTTTGATTAAAATTAATCTAGTAAATGAAATTCACATTGAAATTCAAAGTCAAGGGCAACTTTAAAAGAATCTGTACAAAATAGTGAATGTAGTCTGATCAAAAGCGCATCAAATTTGCATAACGCGTGAAATCTGACCTTTTCAATGAACGTCGCATGGTATGTAACGCAACAATTTCACATGTGTCTCGATGATATCTGCTTTAATATACGGGCTGAAAACCCTTTGCTGGGATCCACAGTATTGTATTCGAGCAAAACAATCAAAGAAAAGCCTACGATCGCTTTTGTGACCGATCTACTGGCAAGTGAACAGCTTTCAGCCGTCATGTTAACATAAACATTTTATTGACCGTGACCAGTGAAATGTGTCTCCGGCATGTTGATTGAGTTGAACGTGTCTCGTGTTTACGAGTGAATCATCCTCTTTAGATAAGTCGTTTTTGATGCGTTTTTCTTGAAGAGACTTAACTAAACCAAACTGGAAGTTACTCTCCTGAAAATCCCCCCCATGCCTTCGGACTTCCAGTCCAATGAACCCCCCCATGTCCTCGGAATTCCAGTCGACGTAACCCCCCCCTCCCCTTCGTAATTCCGAGATGCCGCCCGTGGTACGGGTATGGATATTTTCTGGAACCACCCATTTTAGCCGTGTATTCCAAATGTAAGTCCCTGTTAAATAATGTGGAAAACAAAACAGAGCTTATTTATATATTTGTCTGAATACGGGAGTTGCCACGTTCGTCAAGCATGATGTCACGCAAGAAGACGTACGTGACTTTCAAGATCGGCTATTCCCTTCTGGTTCAAACATTACAGATTGAATTAATTTTTGTGACAAGTTACGCTTCCTACTAGATCCAAAATATTTGTCCCTGGAAAAATAATCTTTAAATAGAAAGCCACAAAAATTAAGTTTCAATCCATTGAGCTTCCAAGAAACATCTGAGAATGAGCTTCAGAAAGGACTGTTTTGTATTATTTTGTTTGTCCCATATTCACAGTGTTGTCAGATATTCTACAGATTTCATCTCACTTTCTTCTTGTTTTGTCGTAATTTGAAGCCACACTTGTACACATTAGCGTACCATCTATTGATCAATGACGTATACGAATTCGAAACCACTAACACAAACTCAAACATCTTTGATCACCCTCAAATCTGTAAAAAGCCCTGGGAACGAGGTTGCACAATATCGGACACAGTTCCACTTATAAGGTAAACTCTGTCTAAAAACCAGTACACACACGATAACTATTCAAATGCTCAATGCTACTCAAATAAACAACATCACAATAGCGTACCTTGGTACACGCACGTTCATTCAACAACCATTTCCGTACCTCTCATTGACAGCTACAAAATAGCTCACGCACATTATGTGTGCCTATATTTTTAATAACTCAGGGGGAATTCATTCAACTTCAAAAAGCTTTTTCCAATCTATCTATGTCACTGAAACCTTAAATCTTGTGGCAGTATGTCACAGAAAAGGCAAATCAAAAAATGAAGTGAGTGAAGAGTGAAGTTCTGTTTGTGTCTGTGTCACAATTTTGTTTTTTCCAGAATGTCTGAGAGACTAGATGTCAAATATGTCAAATTTAGACGTAAATACTATAATAACAATGTTGTCTTTACTTGCAAAATTTTGTGCGCCTTGTTTGACACGTTTTTAGTGGCAGAAACCCCATATATTATATATACATGTATATAATGCTGTACTCCCAAAAAAACCCTGTGTTTACATTGCAGTGTTGAAATTAACTAGTTACACTTTGAAATTAACTAGTTAAACTTTATTTTGAGGTTGTTAATGACTTCCCGAGTACTGTGTTTTCTTCTCGGAGGATGCTCAGAGGAAAATATTAAAACTTTTGGAGACCTTCCCTGCTTGTAGTTGGAACATGGCATTGCCCCGTTTAGCCCCAGGGGTGGGGATATTTGTTACAAGATTTTAGCCCTAACCCAGGGGCTTCAACAAGCATTTGTTAGGGCAATCTTTGCAAATGCCCGGGATGGCCACTGATACCTGCATAATCACCACACATAAGGTTACCCTACCTCCTTATAAGCATAAGGCAGTTGTTTTTTCTGAAGTATGAGTTCATGGATCCTCAAAGTTAAAACACTTTGAGTTCCGCAGTTCAAATATATGAATTTCATATATTCATAACTTCAACTTTGAGTTCTCTCGAAATCGTCAAGATGTCTGGAGTTAAATTCCGAAGAATCAAATGACGAGTCACAGTCGAAAGAGATGACTGGTAAGTCTTGCAAGAACCAAAAAAATTCTACTAATTCGTAGTCACTGAGTTGGTTTTTGACTTACTTTTTAAAAACGCTTGCAAGCCTTGCCTCCAAGTAAACAAACGATGTGTTAAACCTTACAAGTTACTTTCTGCTTTTTGAGCATCACAGTCATAATTATGCGACTTCCGGTATCTTGGCGATTTTGGTTTCTTGTTAGGCTTGGATAAATTCTGCTCGGAAAATGGCTTATTCTGCCTGCCGGCAGTGCTTGTAAAAATCGCTTATTCTCCTTGAAATTCCGCTTGGAGACCCTTATTCTGCTCGAATTCTGCTCGGTACCTTCTTTTCACAAATAAGGAAGGAGCCTGGGCCTAACCCCTAAATACTAATTTATGCAGAGCAAAATTGTAATTCATCTCACTTTATATATATCACTAATGTTACATGAAAAATTGAATATTTTATCAGCATCTTATAAAAAAGAAGATCAAACAAATGCATAAAGACTGTGTAATTATTTTTGTATTTTTGTATTTATTTAGTTTTCATTTTTTATTACAACTATTATGCGTATCATTAGTGTCACTAATTTTCTGTTATTCTGCTCAAATTCTGCTTGAAAATGCCTTATTCTGCCAGCATAATGCTCGCCTCAAAAATCGCTTATTCTGCTCGAAATTCTGCCGGCAGAATTAATTCACTTCACTACCTTTTGTTTTTTTATATTTTCATAATTATTCCTTTTATATCAGAATTAATCCATTTCAAACCGGAAACGCTTCGGAGCGCGGAGAGGCGGCTGTATTCGCAGGCTATTCCTTTGGCTGTTCGATCAACTTTTGGCCACTTCGATCTTTTGTTGATATATTTCGCTCCATCTGCAATCATTTTAAGTTATTATGCGTACTTCAATGCGTTGAAAATAAATTCAATACGTTTTTAATGCTATTCGTTTTGTTTGCGGATTTTCTGGAACTAATTTTTGAGGCTGTTCGATGTAAGTTAAATGTGAAGGAATTTGATTGTTACAATGCGGTTTCGACATAAAAGTTTAATTTTTCGACTTGTGTGTGTAAAGAACGACCATTTTCTAAAAGAAAGTATTGTTGCTTATATGTTTTGAAGATTTTGTCCGTATCGGAATCGAACGGCATAGAGTAGGACGAATCGAAAGAGAAAGGAACAAGAGGGCGCTGGCGAATTAAGCCACTGTTCATTTACCTAATTAAAACACAATATGCTTTTGTATCGCTGCTCACAAGCAAACACCAATCATGAATAGACCTTGAGAAAGAAAATTCATGCATAACCTTGCTCACGGAGCCTACATACAATTTTCATTTATAGAACACGGAGTGCGACAAAGCTCGTCTGCGCTTGCATGGGTAACTTACCGGTATTTAGGAAAGCCTTCCAATACTCTACATCTTCAAACTGAGGTCGAACAACTTAACACTAGTGTGCATTACAATGACAAATTCCCTTCATCTATCAAATTCAACAGCACAGTGCACGACGAAAGAGGGAGGAACTCGAGGCTGGCGAAGAAGCTATGGCAATTTCTGCAGAGCCCCGTGACCGCCATATTTGGAAGGCTTGAATGTGATTGGCTAAGGGTTCCCATAGCAAATAGAGGAAGGTGTTTCATCAATCAAAACATCACGCGATTTTCATTGTCACGGAACACTATTTTAGTCCGATTTATCACGCATTTGTCTGTGCTTTATTGGAAGTCCATTCAAACATCGGCACGAACTACTGTAAGTCTCGTTAAACTTTGACATTTCAACTGCTTGTTACAGTATTGGGGAATGGCTTGGTTTTACTGATTTTATACAGAGTAGATCGGGCATTCAATTCGCGTATACCGAATTGACCTTAAATTTAGTCTGATTGTTTAATATACTCAAGGACAATTTAATAAGTTATCTGCCAAAGGCGTTATCTTTTGCAAATGATATCTTTTGAAACGAAAAAGAACCGTCTTTATCCTAAATTTCAGCTGAGGAGATGGCTGAAATTCAGGCTAAATCTTGTTGTGAAATATTTGGCGTCATTGGTCACCCAAGAAAGACAGGCAGCCTATCAAACATCTCATCAATCATAGACTCGTCTGTTGGCTGAACCGGCTAAATCACACATTTTTTTTTTTTTTACCATCTGAGGTAGTTCATTTAGCAGTTTGCATGATTGCCGATTTTTCATCGACCACACGTTGTCGGTTAGAATATTTTGATCCGCTAGAAACTCCAGACCACATGCAATTTCAGAAGTTCCAGTGTTGTTTGTTTGTCCCCGTTCCCAAAAGAAGGAAGTTGGAGACGTTTGCAGCGGGAAGCTTGAGCAGCGAAGCCGCGAGGGGAATGGGAAGGAGGCTTGTTTCGGCTTTTTAAACCCCGGGCTGTAACTGGCAGCTATGCTACCGGAAGTTCTATGTTTCCCTTTGATGCGTTTTAAAAGGTTCACATGTCATAACAAATGTCTTTCCATACGTGTCGAGAACCCAACTCTTGCCAACAAATTGAAACTTATGGTCCCTATAGTACGTATTTATTACCTGGGTGGAAAAAGCACTGAGGTCTGGGAAGATTTTGTTTCCACTTCCGGCTTGTTTAAAAACTCTCTATCCACATGCGCCTACACTGTCATTACAGCTGTGTATCTACATCGAATCTATAGAATAACCATTCAACTGTTGTTAGACATCTAGATGTTTTATTCACATCTCATTTATCGTTATTTTGGCTCCCGTTAGTTTGGAAGCAAACCACGCAATAATCAATCACACTGGAAGCTTCAAAAATTCCCAGCGAACTTGCTGAGATAAAAAATAATTAAGCATATTAATTACGAAACATATTTATTAAAAAAAATGAATTCTGGTTTGTTTTATTTTTCAGGGAATCTAACTTCAAAGTTGAGTTAAAAGCTACAGTCAAATTTGATGTTTGAAGAATGTTGCATGTTACCTTCCAGAAGTCCATCTTTCTTGTTATCCAAGTTGCTCTGTTCGATTTTGTCCTGCAAACCAAGGCTGATGGAATGAGGAGTTGCTCGAATTTCACTTGCTGTATCGAGAGCTATGCTGACATTTATAAATCTCTAACATCAGAGGACAACAGTTTTAACATTGAATCCGCACTGTATCCAGCAATGAAGCCATCATCTCTTGTTGTCAAAGTACAAATCTTTGGACCCAATTATACGTCTGTTGCAAATTACACTTGGAGTATCAACTGTTTGTACGTTGCTTTCCCAGCTGAAGTTCTGCAAGTGTTGTCTTTTGGCTCAATTCTTGTGACGCCCCGCACACAGCACCTAAACGTGTGTATTCCATATTTCTGTCGGAATTTTTCATCAGAGAAAAATCAAAAAGACCTCATAAAAGGTGCATTAGCTGCGGTAAGAGTTAATCGCGAACGTGATGAACGTGATGAATGTTCTTTGGTTTATTTTGATTCGTATATTTTCAACTCGAAAAGAAATTGGACGGGTGCCCCCGCTGTGTTAAATTAGTTTACATTCAGCAAGGAATTTCACACTTGGCAAAAAGAGATTCCACTTTTTGGGGGCTCGCTTGAGATCCAATGTCAGTGCTTCCTTTACAGCTCAGGGTCATATGGTCCCGTTAGTTACAACTAGTGATGCTATCTACAAATACAAATATTACTAGCATGTCAAAATGAAGCAAATACGTATACCCTTATGACTTTTAACAGCCTGAATAGCAAGCGTTTCCCTAGGCGTTTCCGCACGGTCAAAGCATTTCGCTTCTTGGCAAGGATAAATCCTTCGAACATGCGGCATGCCTATGAAAACGCTTCTTACGCAGGGTATTACGTCTTTCATTTTTGCCTTGATGTTCTTTTCGTTATCATGATTTTTGCACTGTTAAGATTGACAAAAATTAAACCTGCCGAAACGTAATCCACAGAAAGTCGGGACTATTAAATGTATAGCTCGTCTTCCCAACGGTAATGAAAGGTTGGACCGGTTACTACAACTATTATTTACAGTGACACTGTGTTTTTTTTGGGCTAAAAGCTTTTTACTCCGTTCTCAGTTTCAAGCACGTTATAAAGTTTAATTTCTACTAATACCAACGCACCTCTTAACAACGGCCAAGATTTTCCGTCCCGACCAATTGTGACTTCCCGGCATAAATTTTCTCTTACTGGAACATTTTTGCAGGGACCACCTAGCTCGCTCTCGAAAGAATACATCACCTACCCTCAGCCTAACTTCTTCCTAAACGGCAACATAAACGTCAAAAATGTGCGAAATAATGCTCATTTGCTGAGCACAAGGTCACAAAACTCGGAATTTCACACCACCTACCAGCTAACTATTAGCCAGCGTGACATGTACTAAAAGCGCGTGACGCGAGCGGCGAACTTGAGGAAAGAGAAAAGCGCTCTTGAGTCCCTGTTTTCCTCCTCTTTCGGTGATTGCCTTAATTGCAGGCTAATATTAAATCGAGTCATTGTTTTTTTCAAATCAATATTAGAAGCAAACAGGTGAATATAGCAACTAAATTTTAACAATCCTTACATTTCACCAAATATTTTCGCTTGAGTATGATTGGTTCATAACTAAAATGAAGGGTTGTTCACTTAAGCTTGCTATTGCCAGTAAAAATGTGTGTTTTTTTGTGCAAGAAGCGTTGTACTGCTCTCAGTTTTGCACGTAACATTGTTGTTTTGTGGAACGCAGTAAACAAAGACGGTCCCGTGTAACATGATTAGGAAGACAACGTCCACATGCCTGTAAGAACTTTAATGTTAGTTTATTAATTTTGTTTCAGCTTCAAGATCTGGCTGTAAGCCCAGGGGTACGGGATCCAAGACTGAACACAGCAGAGTGTGTTATAGAGGGACACGACCTAGACATAACGGCTACAGGACGCAGTCCGTACATTAAAGCAATTTTATGGTGTTCGTTTTTGTTTACAGTCCCAGCTGGCCCCTATTTAGCCTTTGTAATTCTCGATGTTTTGAAAAAGCGTTCTAATCGGCTGGATGCTTCTCTTTTTTGCTGGTGTAAATGTAGTGTGGCCAATGTAGCCAAATACAGCAAGACCCTCTGACAAGCTCTATAATTTCTGTATTTTTTATCTTTTTTTTGTAGAGTGTGGAATTTTAGTGTTTGTTATTGTACGTTTAGTGTCTGAGAATGCTCCATTTGATATCTACATTATTTTTCGGCTCTTGGTTACAGAAGGAGCTGTGTTAAGTTGCTTTAAATCTCCTGGCTGTTGCACATGTGACAGCCTTGCAAATTTCATCACAGGAATAAGTACAAACCTAAGCGTTTACCATTTCTGTTGATTAGTGATCGGCGTTATGATAAACCCAACTTGGGGCTTAGCAGTTTTATTGATAGTCTGCTTTTTTGTCTCTGCCTTGACGTTTGCACTCTACAAGATTTTGACGTAGACGAATGCTGTGACTTCAAGTATTTCACCAAATGTGTGGTTAGTTTCTGTGGTGTTTGTTCGCTTGTTGTATCAGCGGTTTTGACTGGACAGTCATTCTATGGAAGGGAGATTGCAGATGATGTCATGAAAACTGTGCTGTTATATGTTATCAGTGGTTTAATTTCTTGGATATCCTGGAAGCTGCTCTCTCTTCAGAGAAATGGAGAAAGAAGTGAGGAGGAAAATACAATAGAACTTGATATTAAGAGAGAGTAGATCGAGCGCCTGCTTTTAGTAGATTAGAAAAATGTCCTTTTTGAGCGTGAGTTCAGTGGTTTAGAGGCAGATCCAGGAGTGGGGCAGAGGGGATTACAGCCCCCTTTGAGCTTTTCTTTTTCCCTTCAAATTTGACTTTCCTTTGTTCATCATAAGGGGCAAATTTAACACCAGTCCAGGCCCAGGGACGCTTGCCTTCCGCAAGAACTTGTACCCCACCCCTTTCAGAAAATTCTTGATCCGCCCCTGTAGTTCTTGATAAACGTTTGAAATGTCAGGGGGGAAGTGTGAATACACGGAAAGTGGGAGCCCCTTCCCCCCCACCACGGTTTTCCGTTACAACTTTTAGTGAGAGAAAAATAGGCAAGTAGGTAAGTAAGCAAGAAAGTTAGTGAGTGTCGATTGGGTTCGCTTCAAACAGGACTAATTGGTGACACTAAAACGTTAAAATTATCGTCAGTTAAATTAAAATTTGGAATTAAAAGCTCAACATAGAAATCTTCATCTTGTTTTTAGGTGCGGTTCATCAGGTTCACTGATTATCGCGGACATTTAATAAAGCAAACAAAGATGGAAATAATACCTGTTGCCTCCGTCTGTCATGAATTAATTCCAAGGTTCAGCTAGAAGAGGTCCTCGTGGTAAGCTGTCCCAGAATTTTGTTTTTTGTTTCTTGACGCCGATCGATGCAGGCACAAGCACAATGACGAATTTTTTTGTTTGTTTCAGCCCGTTATGCTAGCGCGGAGTTTACTTTGTGCGTGTTCTTTTACTTGTGCTTCAAATGTGTTTGCGTTTGTTTTTGCGTGTCACAACTAAAAACCGATGTTTTCCTCAAGGAAAAAGGGAATATGAAGCGGAATTTTAAAGAAACCACCTGAAAATGTCTTTATCAAACCTGGTTGTAAGTTAGTCAAGAGGATGTGACAAACGCAAATCAGTTGGCGTATCACCACCAATACCTCGCGATCTGTTACTGTTCCAGCGGTAAAGGCTTCTAGAAATATTGTTCCTGCGAATCTGATGGGCCAAGATCAAAGTTGGAAATGACTGAACACGTTTTTATGAGCTTCCGACCACCATAAAGGCTTCTCTTAATTCAACAAGGTTTTTAAGACAAACCACCGTTTCAAAGCCTACTCAAACGGGGTCGCAAATGGACTCAAGTTGGAAAATAGCGTCTGAACCTTGCGCCCACTTTGATCAAACTCAAACTCACACTTCCCCTGAGCATCAGGCTTTTCGAGTCCATACCTTCCCAACCCCCTTTAGGCGGACCTGATACTCAGGTTAACTCACTCCCAAGATGGCGTACTTTTTTCATGGGGCGTTTTGCCACCCAAAGCAAGTCGACACGAGTTGGTTTCAGTATTGTTGCACTCAGCTAGTCCATTTGCCTACCTATTGCAAGTCTGTCTACGCAAGTTCGCACCATCAAACTTGCGTTGACTGCGCAGGTCTTCCTTTGGCTAAGGTTTAATGTCGTACTCCCTTGAATAATGAGGATGTACTTTTAGCTTACCCAGACTACTGTTTTTTCAGGGGTCTTTTCCTGTCCTCTGGTGTGGATCGTCACTCCTGTGCATCTCATGACACTTGTTTTATAAGTGCCTAGCTAAGCGTATCTCAAAGGCCTTGCAAAATCAAGAAGGGTGACGTTCTCTTTGTTGAAATAACTAACGGATGGTGTCATAAAGTGGTTACAGCACGGAGTCAGATCACACAATCAAGGATATCTCCGGAAAGAATGGGTCAAGGTAATTGTAATTGTGCGTTAAGGAATACATAAAATGATATATATCGTAATGTTGTCAAGGCAATAGTCTTGGCTCCAGTCTTAGTTCTGCTTGGAACCAAGTATGGCCATTTGTCTCTATAAGGAGCAAGAGATGGTCCTGTTCCCAACACACACTCGTCTCCTCAGTAACCACTGAATAGTGGATGAAGTTTGTAAAGCCCAAAAAGGGGATGTCATTCCCGCATGGAAGAGATCTGGAAATAAAATTGTTGGCATTAGGGAAACTGTGACCACTTAAATGAAGTGATCAATTGTCTAATTTGCACAAAACAAACAAACAAACAAACAAAAACAAAAACTCGAATACCTCTGGAACTAGAGAGGGGGTGTTGAGGCACATGACAAGGGCCCCGGTTGCCATATGTGTTTCTACCCTAAATAATAATAATAATAATAATAATAATAATAATAGTGATCGTACTTCGACTTAGCTAAAACTAGCTGAACAAGGCAACTGACAACAAAGCAAATGGAGTAAATTTATTTTCCGCCCCAAATCCTCCAGCTCATGCTCCTTTTACCAGTTGATTTAATTATAACTGAAACTAAGCTTTTCGGAATGCGGATGGAAGTCAAGTGTTTACACATGAGCCCCTGGCTCGGAAGATTAGGCGACTACTCCCTACGCTATGACGTTAAATTTTATTTTATTTTATTATTTTTTTTTACCAAAAGAGAAAAATAAGCTTAAAGTAGTTAAAAACAAAACATTAAAATTAATAAGGGGAAATTAAGTTTATGAATGGGGGAAATTTATGCACTGGCATGGGAAGACGCTTTCCACTAAAAAAATGAGTAATATGAACATGCAGATGAGTGAAATATGAACTGACTAGACTGAAACTCTGTTAAGCACAAAATTTTGGATTTATCAACTGAGTTGATAAGGTAAATTGGTCACCGTAAAGACATTGAAAGGTGACGTTTCGAACGTTAGCTCTTCGTCAGAACGAGTCAAGGAATTGTGGGTTGCACTTCGTTTATATGGAGAGTGGTGAAGCTACGCTATGGTAGGAACATGGCAATTATACTTATTTGTTCCTGTTTTTCACGTTGCCATCTTCCTACCAGGCTTTTTGTTCCTAGACCACGCGGGTGCTTATGGCGGACCTCAGACCACCGCGAAAATACAGGCTGTGTTGCCGTCTATGATACCGGAGGCACGTGCTGGAACAATAGGGAACTTAAGCACAGACGTTCTTGAGCGACGGACGGTAACCGGAAGTTGAACGTTTTCCTTTTAGTGCATTTTGACGCCATCACCGCCATCACGGCAGCCACCAGAAACCAAAACAAGAGTTTCCCAGCCTTTGGTGGGGAGCAAAAACAAGCCATCGAAGGGAACATTCAACTTCCGGTTGACGTCCGTACCTCATAAGTTCCCTAGTATCCCAGGGTACTACCAGTAGCTAGAGCATGGTTGCCACAGACAACAGTTTTCAAAATTCCCTGACTTTTCCCTGATAAAAATAAAATTTCCCTGACCAAATAAATACAAAATGTCGATATAGTAGCGGCCCCCAGCCTCCTTTTACAGCCGTCCTTAACACCCATTTATTCATATATTCATTACGTCGCTGATAAGTTTCCAACAAATCACAACAATTAGGGCATTTCCACGATGGTTTTAACAAAACAACGAGACAAGAAAAAGGAGAGATCACAGTGACTTGAAATATTTCTTTCAGCCATCAATGGTATATGAAATTGTAATTCAATTTTCCCTGACTTTTCTCCAAAATGTCAATTTTCCCTGACTCAAAATAGGATTTCCTGACTTTTTCCTGACCTTGAAGAATTGTTTTTTCCCTGACCATTTCCTGACCTGTGGCAACCCTGTACAGGTATGTCAGGGGAACTCAACAAGAAGCGATCTGATTGTGGAGAGCCAATGAAAAATGGCGCGTAAGGAAAAATTATCGTGAGCGAAAAACAAAAGATGAACGCCTTGGAAAGCCTAGGACTCTGGTAGCGAACGGGTTACAAAAATACGATTTAATTAACTAAACTACCTAAAATCGTTTATCATGGCAAGTCTCACTCGTTTGAGACTGATTTTGGTTGAATTATCAGATTTAACGAAAAAAAAAACATTTAAAACAAAATATCCTTTTCTATAAAACAGTTTAGACTGAAAAAATCCATGCAAGAAGCGAATGTTTCCTCGTCAAAATAACATCGTTGTCAATAAAAACCGAGCCGGAGTGTTGTCCTCCTTTCTTTAATTTTATGTGTACATCATTAACCTTAACCTTTAACAAGTGACAGTGTCAACTGACAAATTCTCCTTAATAGTGTCCTTGCATTTCTTATAGTTCTAGTTGAACCGGAAATTGTATTTAACTAGTTTGCCAAATTTTCTAAATAAATCACAAAATTGTCAGAGAGGCATCAACTTTAGAAGTCACTAGATAAATCATTCTAAGAGGTAAAGTAGCCTCACTTGACTCAAATTTTAATAACTATGAACGTTTCTCGTGTACTAGACAACAGGACAGTACTATGAAACTGCACACAAGGAATCATTTTGATTTTATCTTTTCCCTCATTTAGTTGCAGTTGGTTTCCTTTTTCCTTGTGTTGATTTACGGCCTATTTTTCACAAGACTAACGGGTTAAAATTCTTATATCACAATATAGACACTGTATAATATCGTGTTGGAAAACATATGCTAGTTTTCAGTGCATAAATCTCACTAAACTCAAGCGAACAGCCTATAAAACGAGTTAAACAGTACATCTTCTTTAAAGCACTTTGATGCCTTTTTTAAAAGTCTGCAATCGACTGCATGACTAATGAGAATAATTACTAAACAGTCACGAAAGAGTTAGGACGGAATTGTATCCGAACTTCCTTTTCATAATTCGAATAACTGTATATCAACCAAAGATTCTATTTTAGTCGGGTAACAATCTTGCGACAGCATGAAAGCGCCTTAATAATTAAATGGCTTTTTCAGCTCTTACTAAAAGCAACAAAACTTTATGTCTGACAGGCTGACAGACTGGGCTGAGCCACTTGGCTTCTACATTTCAACTCGCTCTCTGTTTAAAAACTAATTAGCGGCTCTTAAAACGTCCACGTAATTACGTACTCTTTTTTATAAAGTGGAGATTTGTTTTGTTGCTTTCTTCAAAACACAGAGGAGATTGGAGAAACTGGATACGGTCGCCATGTGCTTCTTTGACAGACTGACTGAAGTGACGTTCAGACAAAAACAACGTTGACAGAGTTGTGTTTATATTAAGCGCATCAGCAAGTGCAGCAAACCCAGCAGCCTCAAGGTTATTGTCACACAAATCCAACGCTGTCAGAGTTGTGTTAGTCTGAAGCGCATTAGCAAGTGCAGCAGCCCCTTCAGCATCAAGGTTATTGTCTGACAAACTCAACACTGTCAGAGTTGTGTTAGTCTGAAGCGCATTAGCAAGTACAGCAGCCCCATCACCACCAAGGTTATTGCGAAACAAATACAACACTGTCAGAGTTGTGTTAGTCTGAAGTGCAGCAGCAAGTGCAGCAACATCATCAGCACCAAGGTTACTGTGTGACAAACACAACTCTGTCAGAGTTGTGTTAGTCTGAAGCGCATTAGCAAGTGCAGCAGCCCCATCAGCACCAAGGTTATTGTCAGACAAACGCAACACTGTCAGAGTTGTGTTAGTCTGAAGCGCATTAGCAAGTGCAGCGGCAGCAGCAGCATCAATGTTATTATAATACAAATCCAACCTTGTCACAGTTGTGTTTCTCGTTAGCGCTTCAGCCAGCACAACAACCTGATCATAACCACCTCTTGCACCAACGACAACAAAGCTTTCAAGTCTCAGATGCAAGCCAAAGGTATGTGCCAATTTCAAGTGAAAATCACTTTGTTCTTTTTTGCATTCTGCAATGCACTTCAATGCAAAATCAATCTGATCTATGTTGACATGAATCGTTATACTCTTGATAAGGGCTGCTGCTGTTTCTTTAGACTGCGTAGCTAGCATGCCACAAGTGAACAAAAGCACTTGTCTCAGCTGATGGAAATATCTCGTGTCAGCAGCTAAGCCTTCAGGACTGATTTCTCCACTGAGAAGTTGACAACAGAGAAAATAAGCTGCCAAAAATTCCTGGAAGCTCTTGTGCATAAATCCGTAACAGGTACATGGTTTTCGCTTGCTGCTTCCAGGCTGAACTGACAGAAACCCGAATCCAGGTAAGTCCCTTGTATGATTTCCAAGCTGTTTGTCCGTGAAATACATGTTATCTTGGCACAGACCATTTAACGCTATCTTGCCAAGATGTTTTAACTGAGTTTTGTATACTTCAATCAGATCCTCAATGTCACCCGTTAATCTTTTTTTTTTTCTGTACCTTCTCAGGACACACTGTACTATTTCCACATACAGATGAGTTCTGCTTTCTGGAAACACGCCCTGAAAGTCTTCGCATAGAAGGCAAAGAAGTGCAGTGTTTAGGGGATTTGCGATTAGTTCTTTCAGGCTTCTATCATTCTTCAGCTTGTCTATGAGCTTCTGGTCTAAATTCCCTTCTTTCTCCTTGAAGAACTTGGATATAAAATCCATAGCATCTCCCACGGTAAATCCTTCGATCTCTAGCAGAGTGTTACAGAATTTTCTCACCTGTATCCCAGCCTCGTGCCGTGCTGTAACCACAAGGCGACATGGAGAGAGCATTCTACCTTGAATGATTTCTGAAAAGTACTCCAATTTACTGGCAGGTAACTCATCCAGTCCGTCAAGTACCAACAGAACTTTTGACTGATTGTGGCGAATGAACTCGACGAAATTCGCACGCTCTTTTTCGTGAATTTCTCGATCTAGAAGCTGATCGTCAATGGCCTCCCAAACGTTATGATCAGCATCGATGTCACGACATCTCAGTAATAGCAGAACTTTGACGTTAGGAAGGTAATTAACTGTTTCAGTTTTCTTGGTGGCCCAATCGTAAGAAACCTTATTGCAGTAGGTTGTCTTTCCCATACCAGGCTTTCCTTCAATTAACACCGTTCTCGGCTTTGGACATTCTTCATGTGGTTGAAAGATAGCAGACATTTCAACAATGTTGGTTGTTGCTGTTCCCCTTGTTTTCTTTCTGCTGACCATCTTCAGTCTTGTGAAGATATTATCAAGATGAAGGTGAAACTCTTCACACCAAGGAAAGGGTGCAAGCCATCCTTCCCGGATAGTGTACAGTTGGCGAATCCCATCAATTACCTCAGTGGGGTCAAAGAAACCTGGGGAAGAAATACGGGTAACAAAGTTAGCCTCGGAAATGATTCTGCGTCAACTATCCCTTTACTAACCTATATCCTTTTCGCTTCAGAAAATTGATATTTAGGAATTATTTGCCGAACGCGAAGTAAACAGTCGACAATATTTGCCGAGCCTGAGGCGAATAATTGTTTTAGTATAATTTTGAGTTGTGGACATCAAAAAGTAAAAAAGAGGGTAAAACTTGACAAAAAAACACCAAACAAAGTAACTTATTCACCGGGTAGCGCGGTGAATATAGCATTAAAATTATACTAAAATATAATAATGCTATTTTGCCAGGGTGACCTCATCAGCATAAAAGTGCTGTTAACAATAAGGGCCTTGGAAAATTGAAACAGAAGACTATGCACTAAAATTGTGACACTATTAAAACTAAATAAATGCACGAACTATATGTAAAAATTAAAAAATACCCTCTGGTCTAGATTGCTACAATTAAAAAGCGTTAAAAAGCTAAGCTGAATAAAACGGGAAAAAAGTACTAAAGAACTGTTGACCTATAGACATTTAGGGCCCGGTGTTCAAAAATTACAACAGAGTTGCACTCTGTTGTAATTACATGTAATAATGGAAACTTCTCTTACCCAAACACCGTAACAAACACGGCAGCTCCTTTTTAAGCGTTCCGTGCCCTCATCGAATTTTATGTTAAAATATAAAACCCGATGGGGGCGGAATCTTTGTAGGAAAGCTATATTAGCCTCCCCCCAACACCTACACTGGGAGTCCATTTTTGCAATACTGTCGATCCTCTCCCCCCCCCCCCCCCAACCTCTCCAGGAGGCTTATTTCTTTTAAGCACGTTTGAGATGGGGCTTGATAGAGAAGAGGGCATTAATAGAGATAGGGAGCTTAAAAGGACACTGTCATCAATTCTTAGGATACTTTTGAAAAGCTAAAAGACATTCCAATCCACTGCTTTCGCTTAATGGCCGCTACATCGGTCTTGGTTAGTCCAAATTCTGCTTCATTTTTGCTGTCATTTTTTAGCCAGTTTTTTGCCTTGTCGTAGAATTGATCGTCTATGAACACAGTTAATTTGCTTTCCTTTTTCTTTGAGCTTTTTAGCGCATCTAACTTCTCATAAAACGCGTCTTTGCGGACACAAAACGTCACAGTTTCCATTGCTTTCACGAACGAAGTCCCGTTTTCATCCAAGTGCGCACGTGCACGTTTTGCATAAATTAAGTTTTGACCGAGGTGAGTCTGGGACGCAAAAAGCAATAATTAGGAGAAAAAAAAGCGAAATTTTCAACTTCAGCTGTGTAGTGTAGTGGAGATCGAGATGGACATGTAATCTGAAGGTCGTGGGTTCAACGCACGGTAGGTACTTGTAATTTCCTTCTTCCTTTGAAATTAATAACTAGACAGGGAAATAAGTTGAGAGTTAGGAGAGGGAGATAGTGAAAGAGAAGAACGAGTAGGTGGGGAGAAAGGAGCGATGGAGAGAAGAGTAGGAAATGGGATTTTTCTTTTCCTTTTTTTTTTATTCCTCTTTTCTTTTTAGAGCCCCCTAAAAATACCAGGCCCCTATTTTTAACCACACCCCATAAATTAAAACCCATTTTAGTTAGTTGACTGAAACAGAGCAAGAGAAAAATTACCTCGTTAAAAAAAAATACCTAGTTAAATAATAAATTTACCTAGTTAAAAAAAAATTACCTACTAAACATTTTTAACTACAACATAAATGCAAAACACGTTCTAGTTACTTGTAGTATACCTTGGTCATGATGACCTTGATTACTTCCACCCGCACCTCTGACGCTAGATGCAACTTCTCCACTACTGTTACTCGCCCCTTCATGCTCAGTACCTAAAAACAGTCAACACACAGCAGTTGGAGTTATCAAAAGCTATAAAGCTCTGAGCCAACACAGTGGCTCAAAAAATACATTTACTAACTGTTACTGGTATATGTTTGTCAATAATAAGCTTACAATTAACTAGTGTTAGTGCAAACAAAGCCAAGGCAATTCTGCTTAATGTTTCTTTCATGTCAATATGCTTTCAAAACATGGACATGACATGCCACCATTTCCTCCTTTTGATATTTATTTGGACTGCTACAATTGATGGCAGAATTAGTATGAGCACATCAAAATTTCAAAGCAAAATCACGTATGGGTAAAATTTTATCAACAGGAGTTTTCAGCAAATTTTAGGATTTCTATGCAGGGATCTAATATTTAATAGCGTTTTTTCAAACTCCTCAACCGGGCAAGTGCATCAGAAAAGATACTTGCCCTGACAAAATTTTACTTGCCCATTCAAAATTACGTAATAATTAAATTTCAGTCAAAAACTTAAAGTTAACAAAAAGTAAGTGGAAAGCTTCCATTTTATTTTCACTATGTTACTGCAGCAGCACCGCAGCAAGGCTCCAGTCAAACAATTTCATTTTACAAAATTAATCCAACTACGGACTAATTCAACAACGGACAACAAATACAAAGAATTCAACAATGGACTTAAAAGATAGACCTACTTTGCACGTCAAATGTTCACTGTTAAACATTTGATTTGCGCATTGACCTTTCAATTTTGATGAAACTTTCATCCAGGTACTTAAGCCAAGCTACGATGGTAAAAATGCACGCTTTTGTTGCTCTTTTTCGTATTTTGAACTTTGCTCGGAAGATTCACTTTTTTTTTCTTCCGCAGTGGTGGCGACACTTTGTCAAAGTAGCACCACATTTTGCAAAACTCGCGTGTGGCTAAAGAGCGAGAGTCTTTGAGTTTGCATATCGCTGCAGTACATCAGCATTCAAGAACAAAAAATTGAGCCTGCAGACATTTCACTTATGAGAGTACCACGTAACGTGTCGTACGGGCAATGAAACAAAGTTTACAATTCACTACAGTACAGAATCACTGAATGGCTGGTGGACATTCAAAACACGGGTACATTGACTGGCGAGAAATTGAAGAAAAAATTTTGCTCCTTAAAACTTACTCATCCGCCAGACGAGTTTGTAATCTTTGATACTCGTCCGCAGGACTTTATAGTCGTCACGACTGCTAACATGAATCCCTGTCTATGGCTGTCGGATGCCATGTCTTTACATGCCCTCCAAACTGATGTAAATCTTAGCTATATGCAGCTTACAGTGCCACCTAACATTCCACAAAATTAGGTGTCCCATATAGGGTATTAAATTTGCTCGCTAGAGAAAAACTGATTTTGTTATGCTGGGAAATGGCTTGCAGAGAAAAATTTGGTCAATTTTGACCAAAAAGTCAAAATGTAGGACTGACTGTTTGATAAACCTGTTATATTCAGAAAAGCATACATCATCCACTCATCAAATGGGCAAATTCATTGGCTCATGTGGTACACCCACTTTACAGATAATGGGTCTAAATTTGGGTAAATGCCATAGCCGGCTGAAAATTTTGACAGGGGCAAATAATTTGGCATTTTATTATAAAGTGCTGAAATATCATTCTTACTGGGCTTTTTTGATTTCTTTGTCCCAGGGTTAAAACTTGGCGGTCGCACGGTCGCCCGTGGCGATTAAAAAGTGTCCAGGGCGACTAAAAGTTGAGGTTTGATCGCCCGAAGGGCGACTACGATTTGAGAAGTACGAAAAGAGTAGCAATAACAATAAAATAAAATGTTCTTTCATTGAAGTACCTTTCTTTTTCTTCCTCGACTCTAAGTATATCAATTGTAGTAAAGGTTTAGTTTTAAAGCACAAAATTCAAAGTCGTTCGTGATCGAGTTTTTAGATCGCTTCGATACGTAGACGCCATTTTTTATTTTAATGACACGAGAATCCAGACATACCCAGAGTTCAATGCGGTACGTTTTCAATAATATCGGCAAAATTACTCGATACTGCTCGATATAATAGACTTACTTTTCACCTGAATTCAAAAGCAATCGAAAGAAACTGAGAATCGTGATACTGAAGTTTATAGATGTTGACAAGATCGTTTTGTCCGTATTTGGAAAATAATGGTCCAGTTTTTCTTTAAAAGTTTAAGGACCAAGTCAGAACCTGTAAGTGAAGAAAATAGCAAACAAGAAGGAGACGAACGATCCCCAACACGGACTGAACAGAGTTTTTATTGTTATAACAATTTTACCAATTTCTCGACAGTACATTGGCAAATGTGAGCATTCAAGACAAAGTTAAGATCAAGCAAATTTCTTTTGGCGTTTCAGTAAAACACCTTACTAAAAAACAAGGGCTCAAACAGCCATGAGACGTTTATTCGAGCAAAAATGATTTAATTTTTTTGTGTTAGTAGAGGAAATTCGAGGGCTACTTTATTTTGGCCTGGGCGACTAAGAATTTAGGGATACTGGCCTGAGTGGCGACTAAGCACTGAAGTTATTTTTTAGCCCTGTTGTCCGTGATTTGAAGGGTTTCTTTGCACTGTCTTTTAAGTCCTCCCAGAATGACTTTCCTTTGTCTTTTGACATTCTTTATCACCACAGCTTACCCAAGCTACAATTAATTGTAATCAAGAAATAACATGTAAGTCAACTTTCTTCCACCATATCATATGGATAAACTGCATTGTGCATTCTCATCCCAGGGGGCAGGGATTTGGGAATCGGTGCAAAGGACTTTCTAGGGGACTGATGTTTATGACTTAGCTTGTTCCCGTCTATTTTCCTTGTTTGCAAAATTATTTTTGAGGTTTGTGAAAGAAGGATAAACTGAAAAATAATAGGGATCTTTTCAAGACTAGAATGCCCAGCAGTCCAAACTTTTCGATGAATTCTGACAGAAAGGCTTATTCAGATGTTTTGCAACTGTTTTTTACATTTGTTTGAAAGTGCCAAACAGATTTAGAAAAGTACTTCATTTTGGTTTTTGACAACTTTTTTTCAAGCTTGTGCATTTAGTGGTTTGACCTGCCAGTTAGAACCTCACATTCAATTCGCACGGAAATTCTCATTCAAACCTCTTGGGAGTATTCAAAGTTTGTTTGCAATTACCAAGTTGTTCCAAAACCCAATAATGTTGCCCTTCTTCCAATGGGTAGCTAGGGATGAAAATTCTCCTACCATTCTGAAGTCCCAGCCACATGGAGGTCGTGCAGTTTTTCTTCTGCACACAAAGTTGAATCATTTTGGTACCTTTGGACTTAACCTAGGATTACTTGGGACCCAAGGATTGAAATAATGTCCTTTGACCGATGACAGTATGTATTTTTGCACCTATTAATATTCCAACTCCAACCTTGTTATAGTATTACAGTGAAACCCATTAAACCATGAACGCCTAAAATTATTTCTGGAATGTTTATTGTTCTGCAACCAAGCAGATTCGAGACGTAACCGCAAAAAACTGCAAGAGTATTTAGAAAGGTTTCGATCACGAAACGAGTCGGTGGCTTTTACCAGGGTCTGGAAGGGGGGGTCCTGATCCCGTATTCCCGCTCCTTTTTCACGAGAATCCCGCATCCCGCACTTTTTTCATCGCTATCCCGAATCCCGTTTTTCCTTTCCCAAAAATACATTTAAGAAAGACTAATTTCTGCAAAAGCTAATAAATTTAAGATGTATATTGGCCCTTTCGATTGATATTTTGCACTCGCCTGGTTTATTCGCTTTTGCTGCTAAAACGTTTACTTGGGTCGAGGCGATTTCCCGAATTCCCGACAGAAAAGCAAAAAAATCTTGCATCCCGTGCCCAAATTTTGGCGAATCCCGCTTCCCTGGTAGCAGTCAAATCCCGAATCCCGTCAAGATATTTAGCGTTTTCCCGAATCCCGCACCATATTTTGGCCAAATCCCGGATCCCGAGAATACCCTTCCAGACCCTGTTTTACGTCCACGATAAATTCTCAGTTTCACCGCCGATTAACAAACACTCTGAAATTGTTATTTTTTTTCTATTTCAGAGTTTATGCATTAAAGCAAAGAAATTATAACTATAAACAATATTTTACTGAAAAGAGATAAATAATCGAACAGACACGGCTAGACAGCGCGTCTGGGAGCAGAATAATTGTATCCAGTTTTTGATTTTTTGGTGTTGGTGTTGTCAGTTATAATCATTTGTAGGTTTCAGCCTTTTCCCTTTGGTGCAGAGAACAGTACATGAAGCTCATTCCAACAAAACTCTTCCGTCCAAGATGTCACGCAAGCCGTTAGCCGAACAATTTACATTATGGACATGAAGCAACGAGCTGGATTTTTCTTCCACGTTTCTCAATTTTTTTTATACCCTTTGGAAATACTGCAGTTGTTATTCTTTTCTATTTCAGAGAGCTTCTGTATGAGCGAAGGATAGACGGCACAAGTGAACAAATGTCCAGCTCTAGTAGAAGCGATTCGCGCGTTTAGTATATTTTAAAAAAGATACATTTCCTTCAGTGCTTGCATAAACATGCCATTTATCACTTCTTTGGTTTTGCCTCAAAACGTGCTTGTTTTTGGCCTTCATTTGATGTTTTCAATTCTGTCGGTTCAAAGTAACACAACTACCGAACTGAGACCTAAATAGCCAATCAAAAGCGAGTGTAATTTTTCAAAATTTGCAACGGTACGCAAGTTTGTATTTGCAACGGCATGCATGTTTGTATCTGCATTGGCAGGCGTGTTTGTGTTTGCTGTGAAAACTCGGGTCTAACAGAAACTACAGTAATTATTGCTCTACTGCAATAATCGGCGGTGAAACTGAGAATTTATCGTGGACGCAAAAGCCACCGACTCGTTTCGTGATCGAAACCTTTCAGCTAATTACTCTTGCGTTTTGTTGCATTATGTCTCGAATCTGATTGCTCGCAGAACATGTGGTGTGAGCTGGAGACTGGCACGCGGGGTCGCACAGGGCATGCGTCTGTGCTTTAGTGGTATCGTTTTACAACATTTTCGTATCAATGAATAACTTCCAGATCTGGTTCTCTGTCATATTTAGCTCAATAACTACTTAGCATATTTTGATGAGAATTTACAAAGCTATGTGTGGTTCCAGAAAATATCCATACCCCTACCACGAAGGGAATTTCACTTAGGACCCCCCTCCTCCCCGGATTTTCCGTTTTTTGAAGTAAGCTATAACCGCCCCCATCCCTCCGGATTTTCCACAGTTTGTCAAACACCCCCCAACCCCTCTGGAAAATTTCGTTCAAGAAGGGAGAGTGTTAAAAATCAAGCAACTGATCCAACTTTAAATGAAGCTAAGCCGTTCCCATTATCGTAGGATGCGTTTATACTGTTTATTTAAAATAATAACGTACATAGTCATATCTTACTCATAACATATTATCTTACCAATATCAACTGTTGTTCTCTACGTCAAACAGATATACTAGGTATTTGTAACATTACCTTGACAAAAGCATGTAAAACGTTTGTTTTAATTGAAGAATTCGCTTGAAAAGTCGCAGAGTTGCCGATAAACGTTACTTCAACATGAACGTGATCATGAACAAAGAAAATGCACAAACAAAATTAAGGGGAAATGATCAAAATAGAAAGAATAACGAATACTGAGTTGGCGACACTTGTACTTCGCAAAAAATATTGTCGTTGCTGAGCTTAGCAAAACACGACTTCTACGAGTCAATGAGATCGCGCTTCGCTTGCCAGTTGCCACATAGGGAATTTAAAAAGGACGGACTGATTGTTCATAAACAACGCTTATATATATCGTGAAGGTAAGCTTTAGACGACGAAGACAATTCATCGAAGGATCGTCGTCTCGATAAGTAAATGTAGCAACTCCTGGTGTGCGTTGGTGTCTTCTCGAAGACTGGTAATGAGTAATGGCAGCTTCTACGCAACGACGATGTTTATCTCGTTTCCGCCCCAATATCGCTTCCAAAGCGCCTTTGGGAGAAAGAATACCTCTTTTACGTTTAACAAATTAAAGTGTTTATTTAGCAGTTAACCTAATTTAATTCCACAATAAAGATCTACAAATTCGGTAAGTAGTAATTTTCGAACTTTCTGCAGCTTACATCGGAATGAATCGAAGTTGACCCTCTGGAAAGTAATTTATCCGATCACCCCCCTCTCCTCTGGATTTTCCTGGCCTTTTGAGCCCCCACCCCTCCAGAATTTCCAATTCTCTCCATGGTGGGGGTATGGATATTTTCTGGAACCACACTATACAACCTTGGACAAAACCTGTTGGAAACTTTTCGTGGGGAGCTTGTGCAAAAACTCAGGTCAGTGTATTATGTACCAGTCAAATCGAAGCTTCAACATCCACCCCCCCGGGTAACCCCCCGGGCATTTGAAATTTTGAAGATTGGCTTGTTCAAAATTCCCTCCCCTCGGGGCAAAAAAGCCGTTCAAATGCCCCACCAATTAGTTCTGAAATACCTCTCCTCAAAGACAAATTTCGCCTTAAATCAAACACTGTTCACACTTTCCAGAGAGAGATGTGCCGTGATGTCACCTTCAAACTTCCTTTTAAGACCGTTTTGAAAGAGGTAGTCACTAACAAAGGCGAAAATCTATCTTGTAAGCTTAAATCCACCAAACCTTGCTCAATTCAATGACAATTGACAAAGCCTCACAAAGTTTCTAACTTACCAGTATGTAAGAAAATCCTCCAATATTCTACATCTTGAAACTGAGGTCGGCAAACTAATCACTAGCGTGCATTAAAATGGCTAATTCCCTTCAAATTTCAACAGCAAAGAGCAGGACGAAAGAGCAAGGAACAACAGGGCGCTGGCGACTGCCGAAGAAGCAACAGAGCGTGACTGCCATATTTGGAAGGCTTAAATGTGATTGGCTGAGGGTTCCCATAGAAAATGGAAGGTGTTGGATCAATCAAAAAAACAACACGCGATTTTCATTGTCACGAAACACTATTTCAGTCCAAACTATCACGCATTCGTTTGTGCTTTAGTGGAAGCATCGGCACGAGCTACTGGTAAGTCTCGTTAAAATTTGGCATTTTAACTGCTTGTTATAGATTGGGGAATGGCTTGGTTTTACTTATGTTATACAGAGTAAATCGGGCATTCAATTCGCGCATACAGATTTGACCTTAAATTTAGTCTGATTTTTATATTCAAGGACAATTTGATAAGTTATCTGCCAAAGACGTTACCATTTGCACATGATATCTTTTGAAACGAACAAGAACCTTCTTTATCCTGAATTTCAGCTGAAGTGCGGCTGAAATTGAGGCTAAATCTTGTTGTGAAATATCAGGTGTCGTCACGGGTCACCCAAGAAACACAGGCAGCCCATCAAACATTTCATGGAATTGTCTATTGGCTGAACCGGCTAAATCACACATTTTTTACGCTCTTAGGTAGTTCCTTTAACAGTTTGCATGATTGCCGATTTTTGATCGACCACACGTCCGTTAGAATGTTTTGATCCGCTAAAAACTCCAGACCACATAGTTATTCAGAGGTTCCAGTGTTGTTTGTTTGTCCCTGTTCCCAAAACAAGGAAGTAGGGGACGTTTGCAGGAAAACAGTTTTAATTATTAGTAGTAATTTTAATTATTAGTATTATTAGTATTGATGTTTCCCTTTTTGTATTATATTATAGGTTATTTTTTACCCTTTTTATAGTTGCTATCATATATTCATATATATTTTTAATATTTACACTGTAAAGTAGGTCACATTTCAGCTGGCCCGGGGGCTGCAATGATGTTACTTCCTAATAAAGCTATCTATCAGCTATCTGGGAAGTTGGAGCAGCGAAGCCGCGAGGGGAATGGGAAGGAGGCTTGTTTCGGCTTATTGGCAGCTGTGCTACAGAAAGTTCTATGTTTCCCTTTGACACGTTTTGACGTCATCAAGGTTCACATGTCATAACAAATGTCTTCCCATACGTGTCAAGAAACCAACTCTTTCCAATAAATTGAAACTTATGGTCCCTATTAGTAATTACATGGGCAGAAAAAAGCACAGAGGTCTGGGAAGATTATGTTTCCACTTCCGGCTTGTTAAACTCTCCCTCCTCCGGCACCTACACTGTCATTACAGCTGTGTATCTACAGAATAACCATTCAACTGTTGTTGGACATGTCATTTATCGTTACGTTGGCTTCGGTTAGTTTGGAAGCAAACCACGCAAGAATCAATGACACGAGAGATAGAAAGTTGCATGATTCCTTCATTAAATCTTTTACTTTGAATATACCATAAAGGAAGAGCTGTGCCACAGTGACTGCTCAAAGACTTGTTGATTGGTTTTTATGACATCCTCAAAGGTGACTTCTGACCATATTTCTAGTAGCTCTCGTAAAAAAAATGCTCTTTATTGTCTTGAGGGAGTCGGCCTTATTTAGATTGCCCTTAAAAATTAGACTGCTGCCATATTTTCCAAGTTCAAATTCGACAAATTCTTTCCATTTTCCGCGGTTCGAAACATCAAGATATTTGCGGATCCATGTGGTCTTTATTTATTAAACAAACATAAATCAATCACTTTTAGGCCTCCTTTGTTACAGTCGTTTATCAACACGGTTCGCTTAATCTTGTCATCTTTGTTGTTCTATAGAAAACAATAGAAAATGTCATTTATATCTCTAACAATCTTTGGGTTTGTCGCTAGTGGTGTTCAAATATATGTGAGTTGAGATGCGGCCAAGCTCTTGATAACTTGGATTTTACCCATTAAAGTTCATCGTGGATAATTCCAACAGCTTAGGACATTTCTAAGTTTGTCCGCTTTCTCAAAGTAATTCAGATTTAACGTTATATTTGGGTCCGTAGACTGAAATCCAGACACCAAGGGCTTTCACTCTGTTTTCCTTCTCCAAGCCCATAAGGCTTCAGTTTTTTTGTCATTGAGTATAAGGCCCGACCTAATGCCGAAATTATCAAACTTATCAAGGGCAGCGGACAAGGACTCTTGGGTACCATTGAGGATGAAGGTTGTGTCGTCCGGTTATTGGCTTATTTTGATTTCCGTGCCATTAACAGAGATTCCTTTAATGCTATCGTTAGCCCTGATTGCTTTCCCTAAAATTTCTACCGATAGAATGAAAAGATACGGCGAAAGAGGGCAGCCTTGCCTAACACCTCTTTGTAGTTTGAAGAAGTTACTTGACCAACCATTGTTTAAAAATTTTAATATTATTATAAAAAGCTCTAACCCAGTTTATTAGTGAGGGACCAAAGCCAAAGTATTCAAGCGAGCGACTGACAAACGATCATTCGAGAGAGTCAAAAGCTTAAATTCAAAGTCTATAAACAGCAACAGAACTGGGATGTTATGCTGTGAAGTATAGTTTATGATACTATCAATCAGTCTTATATTTTCTCTAATAAATCTTCCTTTTATGAAACCAGTCTGATCATGATTGATAAGGTTTGGAATAACCGATTTTATTCGATTTGTGATGGCCTTTGTAGCTGTTTTGTAGTCACAATTAAGGAGGGTTATTGGACGACAGTTTTTGATAAAATATAAAGTGCGGATCGGAATCTGTTTTTGGTATGAGTTTAATTATTCCTCATCTCTGTGTGACTGAAAGTGTTCCTAGTTAAGGGCATTAATTGAAATAGAAGACAGGTCATCCCAGAAAGTTTTATAAAACTCGGCTGGAAGTCCATCTGTTCCAGGAGATTTTTCAGAATCCATGTGATTTAAAGCTTCTTAAGGCATTCTTTTTCAGTTAAAAGTCCTTCACAGCTCGTGGAGTCGTTATGGTTCAGTAAAGTGTCATTCTCAAGTTGAAAGAATTCGTTTTCTGGCAGCATTGTGTTACCTTGAGAATTGCGTAAAGGATTTTATAGAAGGTTTCACACTCTGCAAGAATGTCTGTATCAGAGGTGACGAATTCATTCTCATTAATTTTGAGTTGACTTATCACGTTAAGTTTGAAGTGCCTCTTTTCAAGATTAAGAAAATACTTCATATTTTTTTCTCCTTCATTGTACCATCTAGCCGTGTACCTTAATATTGCCTCTTGGGTGCGCCACTTAATTACATCCTTTAATTCTTTTCTACGCGAATCCAGGTTCTTCTGTTAAGGTATTTTTGTATAGAATGCTGACTGAAGGTTAGATTAGTTCTTTTTCAAGTGACGCAATTTTTTCCTCTAAAATGTGTTCTTTGTGAAGTATTTTGCGTTTTTTTGCCGATTGCGAAACTGATAAATTTCTCTCGGACTTTCATTTTAATCATGTTCCAAAGGAGAGCCGGGTTCATTGAATCATCGTTTTGGTGTTCTTGCTGTGTTTGTGCGATGGTTAATTTTATCATGTCAACATAGCCGGCATCCGATGAGAGTGATGTATTCAGTTTCCAAAATCCTCTACCCCTTGGATTTGAGTGTAAGGAGATGTTTGGTGTTATCATTGAATGATCTGTTTTAAAGCCAGGTAGGATATTCGCGGAGGTAACATTACTCATAAAACTTTGGCTTACCAAGAGGAATCTCGCCTACAGTGAATTTCCGGCTGTTTTTGGCGCCAGTTGTATCTATTAATATCCGGGTTTGGAACCCTCCATGCGTCAACCAGATCTCGCACACAGTCTTTTCCGCATTGTTATGAGTTTTGGCAAGGCCACCTTTCTTATCTTTCTCTATATCTAGGACGAGGTTGAAATCGCCTCCAATTACGATTTCATCCTTTTGAAAATCTTCGATATGTTCAACGAGAGATTAAAAGAAGTTTGGATCATCTTCATTTGGGGCGTAAACGTTTACCAAGGTTATGTATTTCCATTTACTTTTAAATCCCAAATTATATAACGGCGAATCATGCAACTTTCTTTCTCGCTAAGATTTTATTGAAACATATAAAATACAAATAAAACCATTGAAGTATTTTGGACTTACATCTGCCCTTAGACATTTCTATAAAGAGAACTTCCCAAAGGAACCTAGTGTTTCTGTTACACCAGATTCTTTCTTAAAATCATTCCTTAAAAGCGCAAAAGGAAATAACTTGTCTCTCTCAAAAGCTATTTACTAGTTTTCTTCTTGCGAGACACTAGATATGGTGCTGTAAGACCAGTAATAAGATCCCTAACTTAAAAATGTTTTGGACGGTCGTTAAATCCCAATTTAATATTGAATCCTATAAACTAGGCTTATTAAGCTCGAAGAAATAGGACCCTTTAATTCCCCTCCTCAATTCTAATTAGTCTCTCGCAAGCCATGATTATTACAATTTGTACAATGCCCAACCCCCTTTACGTTTAGAGACGCTATCTTTTTCAGTCTGAATTAACTATCTTGCAATTTTTTTCCTCTTTGCACTGATCACCAAATCGCTAAATCATTATTTTCATAAAAAGGAGTGGTATACAATTTATGGATTGTACAATTTTTTTATGAATTCTCCCGTTGTACTTTTTGCTTTTTTTTTCGGCTGAATTTGTTAGTAGCAGTTGTAACGTGTACTGTAATTTGGGTAGTTAGTGTACCGTGTAGTTAACTATAGTTTACTATGTGTTTTTGTAATGTAACATGGCAATGTAAGACTATGTACTGTTGTGGTGCAGTTAATAAAGTTTATTGCATTAAAAAAAAAAAGAATCAATCTGCCACTGGAAGCTTCAAAGATTCCCAACGAACGTACTTGTTGAAATAAAAAATAATTCAGCATATTAATCAGGAAGCATATTTATTTAAAAAATCAATTACTGGTTTGTTTTATTTTTCAGGGAATCTAACTTGAAACTGAAGTTGAGTTAAAAGCTACAGACAAATTTGAATGTTTGAAGAATGCTGCATGTTTCCTTCCAGAAGTCTATATTTCTTTTTATCCAAGTTGCCCTGTTCGATTTTGTCCTACAAACTAAGGCAGACGGAATTAGAAGTTGTACGAATTTCACTTACTGTATCGACAGCTATGCTGACATTTATAGATCTCTAACATCGGAGGATAACAGTTTTAACATTGAATCCGCTTTGTATCCAGCAATGATGCCATCATCTCTTGTTGTCAAAGTACAAATCTTTGGACCCAATTATACGTCTGTCGCAAATTACACTTGGAGTATCAACTGCTTGTATGTTGCATTCCCAGCTGAAGTTCTGCAAGTGTTGTCTTTTGGCTCAATTCTTGTGACACCCCGCACACAGCACCTAAACGTGTGTATTCCATATTTCTGTCGGAATTTTTCATCAGTGAAGGATCAAAAAGACCTCATGAGAGGTGTATTAGCTGCGGTAAGTGTTAATCACGGTCTTTTCTGTCATTAACGTAATGATTGTTCTTTGGTTATTTTAATTCGAATATTTTCAACTTGAATAGAAGCTGGACGGTGCCCTTGCTGTTTTAAATTAGTTTAGTACTACATTCAACACGAAAATTTCACTCCTTGCAAAGCGAGATTCTTTTTTTTTTGTTGGGCGCCTGTGAGATCCAATGCATGTGAGTGCACCCTTTACAACTTAAGGTTATTTATTGGTCCTATCAGTCACAGCTAGTGATGCCATCAATCTAAAAGTTACAAATATTACTAGAAACGATAGAAGAATGTTAAAATGAAGCAAATACGTATACCCTTATGCCTTTTAACAGCCTGCATAGCAAGCGTTTCCCGAGATGTTTCCGCACGTTTAAAGCATTTCGCTTTTTAGCAGCGAAAACTGCTTCGATCATGCGGGAAGCCTACGAAAACACTCAGTTTGCACAAGGATGTTCTTTTCGTTATCATGATTTTTGCACTGTTTAAATTCACGAAAATAAAGCTGCCAAAAAATAATCCATAGGAAGTCGGGACTAAGAAATGTATCGAAATGTAAATGTGTAACTCGCTTGTTTTCCAAAACAGTTATGAAGGGCTGAATGTTACTACAACTATTATTTACAGTGACGCTGGTTTTTTTGGCTAAAAGCTTTTTCTCAGTTCTTAGTTTCAAGCACTTTATAATGTTTAATTTCTAGTTATACCAAGGCACCTCTCAACAACGGCCAAGATTTTTCGTCTTCAACAGCCGACTTTGATTTTAATTTCCATGAATTTACTCTCAGTTACCAGAACAGCCAGAACAGTACAGCGACCACCTAGCTCTCAAAAGAATACATCGCCTACCCTCAACATAACCTCTCCATAATGCTTATTTGCTGAGCACAAGGTCACGAAACTCGGACTTTCAAGTCACCTACCAGCTAATTATTACCCCGCCGTCAGGACGGGGTCTAGTAATACCCATTTTTTTTCGTGGTTTTTACCCCGCCGTCAGGACGGGGTCTAGTAATACCCTTTTTAACCGACGAAGTCGAGTTAGAGCAGTCGTGACAAGAGGGTCGACTGGTTTGGTCGGTCAAAATACGTCGTGTAAGGCTCACAAGGTGTGTATTTCGCTATGGCCCATGGGATGGGATGACGTATTCTGCAGTTAAGCCCATCGATTAGTACACACACGCACGCACGATAGGACAAGGGTCCACATAAAAGGTATCGTAGGTATAGAAGGACACTTCCGCCGAGAAGTGTTGGTTTTGACCGGACTGAAATATCTGTGCAATACTAGTGAAAGAAAGCAAGGAGGACTGATAATAACAGTAGGTGAAGTCCAGTGGCACTGTTGATGCTGGTGGGACCAAAGTGTTGCTGAGACATCATAAAGATAGAATCGTTCTCAGTAAAGGTTATGAAAGGAAAATTCTGGTGTATGTTGTTGTGGCTATGTTTATTACTTGAAAATGTCTAGCTGCCAACGTTAAGAAAGGTTATTGGCAGGTGGGAAATGAATTACGACACGAGGCTGGATCTTCTTGGATAGTATACTATAAGCGGGACAGAAGGATATACCAGTTAGTCTTTCTAATTTTTCTTCTTTACTTTTGATTTTGAACCGGTTTGTTCTATTTTAGAGTTTGAGACACTGACTTGCTGACTGCGGAAGAGGAAACCAGATTTAACGATTACGTCATAAGACATGCTTTAACGTGTATGAGATAAAGCGACGACTTCGCTTTTTACTAATTTCTCCAGATCGATAATCATGTTTGTATAGTGCCATATTCACAACAGTATATAAATGCTTCGCTTAAAACTCTTGATAACGGCATGTTCAGTTGTGGACAAAGTTTATCTTTAAATTTTAATTTTAATTCAACAAAATATTCAAAGCGATAAGACAGATGAGCTGAGTCATCCGATTTTAAACATTACGTCATTCGGTAACGCAAAAGACATAATACTGTCACAATTTTCGTCACGCCGGTTAGCACGTTGAGATTCTGACGATGTGTTTGTCTTTATCGATAATCATATTTTTATAGTGCCCTATTCACAACAGTATATAAAGACATTGCTCACAACTCTTGGTAAAAGCATGTTCAGTTGTGGACAAATGTATATCAACATTTAATTTTTTAGTTTAATTCAACAAAATTAAATATTCAAAGCGATAAGACAGATGAGCTGAGTGACCAGATTTTAAACATAACGTCATTCGGTAACGCAAAGGGCAAAATACTGTCACAATTTTCGTTACACCAGTTAGCACGTTGAACCAAGTAAAAACATTTGTCGAGGGTGGAGTGGGTCAAAACGACTGGTAAATGCCTATAACGCGCTTTCTTGTAACCTGTACGATAGAGCATAGCAATGATTTATTTCGTATTTACATTCACAACTTGGCTTAAGGAGCCCTTGACATGATTAAAGGAAACTGTGCACAAAGCGAGGTTCCCAGGTATCGGGAAAAGTTCAATTCTTCTGGGCTGTTACGATGCCCATACTGATCAATCGTGAAGATGTGGTTACAATTATTTTGGGAAATTTGTTGCCCATTATTTGAAATGCGTCTGTTTTGAGAATTTTTGTTCCGGGTTTTGAGGAAGACCGACCAAAAGACAGCGAAAAATGATCGTGAGTGAAGAATGCATAGTCTGTGGAGCTATGTTTGGTGAGGAGAGGGTGAATAATTCAGTTGACCTCCTTTCCAGGGTATTGGTCGCCTTTTCAGTTGGTCAAATTTAAGCGTTAGTTACAGTTACACACTTTTACTGCAACTTGCTGTTACAGAGGCTTGAATGTTATTGAAGCTGCAGTCATGCACGGCTCGCTTGCTTTCTTTTCGAGACGAACCAACGCTTCGTCGGTTCTGCACGCATTGCGGGCCTATGTTTTAACCGACGAAGTCGAGTTAGAGCAGTCATGCCAAGAGGGTCGACCGGTTTGGTCGGTCAAAATACGTCGTGTAAGGCTCACAAGGTGTTTATTTCGCTATGGCCCAAGGGATGGGATGACGTATTCTGCAGTTAAGCCCATCGATTAGTACACACACGCACGCACGATAGGACAAGGGTCCACATAAAAAGTATCGTAGGTATAGAAGGACACTTCCGCCGAGCAGTGTTGGTTTTGACCGGACTGAAATATCTATGTAATACTAGTGAAAGAAAGCAAGGAGGACTGATAATAACAGTAGGTGAAGTCCAGTGGCACTGTTGATGCTGGTGGGACCAAAGTGTTGCTGAGACATCGTAAGGATAGAATCGTTCTCAGTAAAGGTTATGAAATGAAAATTCTGGTGTGTGTTGTTGTGGTTATGTTTATTACTTGAAAATGTCTAGCTGCCAACGTTAAGAAAGGTTATTGGCAGGTGGGAAATGAATTACGACACGAGGCTGGATCTTCTTGGATAGTATACTATAAGCGGAACAGAAGGATATACCAGTTAGTCTTTTTAATTTTTCTGCTTTACTTTTGATTTTCAACCGGTTTGTTCGATTTTAGAGTTCGAGACACTGACTTGCTGACTGCGGAAGAGGAAACCAGATTTAACGATTACGTCATAAGACATGCTTTAACGTGTTTGAGATAAAGCGAAGACTTCGCTTTTCACTAATTTCTCCAGATCGATAATCATGTTTGTATAGTGCCATATTCACAACAGCATATAAATGCCTCGCTTACAACTCTTGATAACGGCATGTTCAGTTGTGGACAAAATTTATCTTTAAATTTTAATTTTAATTCAACAAAATATTCAAAGGGATAAGACAGATGAGCTGAGTCATCCGATTTTAAACATTACGTCATTCGGTAACGCAAAAGACATAATAATGTCACAATTTTCGTCACGCCGGTTAGCACGTTGAGATTCTGACGATGTGTTTGTCTTTATCGATATTCATGTTTTTATAGTGCCCTATTCACAACAGTATATAAATAAATAAATGTAAAGAAGATCGTCGCAGTTATTAACGCAACTTATGCAGTTGCGAAAAGAAAGCCTGAAAAAATCAGGCTTTCTTTTCGCACGGGGTCTAGTAATACCCGTTTTTTTTTTTTTTTTTGTCGTCGTGGTCACTTGCCCCAGACCTCCGCTCGGTCAAAACAATACTTACCGATAATGTGCGTTCGTTTAGCATTTATTCGCCAGAATTTTCATGAAAGTTGGTGTAGAAAACTACTGGCGATTTAATGGCATAAAAACCGCTTCGCTGAAAGCAAGAACGAAGGAGCTAGCGAGCTTTGAAGCTGGCATGAATTCTAATAACTTGCCCTGGCACGTAAACATTACATCACTGAAACACAGAAGCCGATTCGGGGAAGTCCCTTGCTTTCGCCAAGTTGAATAATTTAACAGTCAAATGCAAGCAGTTTCTGGGCAGTTTTGCTTTGCTTCGCCAAAATCTTTAGGGAAAGTTGTGTACAAAAGTACAAGAAATTCAATGGAGTTGACTTCTCTTCGATGAGAGCAAGGACGAAGGTGCTAGCGAGCCTTGAAAGCCAATGATTCAAGCTTCGTGCCGTAGCACATAAACATTACGTCATTGAAAGACAGAAGCGGATTCGGAGAAGTAACTTGCTTGCACCAAATCACTCATCAAATCACGGCCTAAATTAGACTTTTACGTTTTTTTCCCATAGCTACCAGTTTCCTTTAGATTTTAGAATAAGTTTCTTTATCAAGAAATCTATTTAAATTTCCGTGCCCTTGCTATTTAGAATTACGCTGGCATGTCAGTTCGTTTATTTAAAAAACGTGACGTACCTGAGTCACGCTACGGTCAAAATATTTCGTCACGTTCTTCTTCGCAAACGCTAGGACAAAGGGATGACCAAGGAATGAGGGATGGGGTTCATACTATCAGGGATTCATGTTATCACAGGGAGAAAGGTGCGGAGAAGACGTAAGGGGGAATGGCAGCAAACACGTCAAAGGTACGATAAATCACAAACTTCAAAATTTACACGCCTTGGGCTCGTATGTTGAGTGACCGTAACATATTTTGCCCCCTGGGAGGAGGAGAAAAACAGCGGGGTCCAATGCCCCTGGGGCGTTTCTTGTTTTTTTTGTCGTGGTCAGTTGCCCCAGACCTCCGCTCGGTCAAAACAATACTTGCCGGTAAACTTTGTTCATTTAGTGTTTATTCGCCAGAATTTTCATGAAAGTTGGTGTAGAAAATTACCGGCGATTTAATGGCATGAAAATTCCTTCGATGAAAGAAAAAAAAGGTGCTAGCGAGCTTTGAAGCTGGCATGAATTTGCCAAACCTGCCCTGGCACGTAAACATTACATCACTGAAACACAAAAGGTGATCCGGGGAAGTCCCTTGCTTTCGCCAAGTTGAAAAATTCAACAGTGAAATGCAAGCATATTTTTGGCAGTTTTGCTTTGCTTCGCCGAAATCTTTAGGGAAAGTTGTGTAGAAAAGTACAAGAAATTCAATGGAGTTGACTTCTCTTCAATGAGAGCAAGGACGAAGGTGCTAGCGAGCTTTGAAAGCCAGTGATTCATGCTACGTGCCGTAGCACATAAACATTATGTCATTGAAACACAGAAGCCGATTCGGAGAAGTAAACTTGCTTGCGCCAAATCACTCATCGAATCACGGCCTAAAATAGACTTTTACGGTTTTTCATAGCTACCAGTTTCCTTTAGATTTTAGAATGAGTTTTTTATCAAGAAATCTATTTAAATTTCCGTACCCTTGCTATTTAGAATTACGCTGACATGTCAGTTCGTTTATTTAAAAAAAACGCGACTTAACTGAGTCACGCTATGGTCAAAATATTTCGTCACGTTCTTCTTCGCGAAAGCTAGGACAAGTGGATGACCAAGGATGAGGGATGGGGTTCATACTATCAGGGATTCATGTTACCACAGGGAGAAGGGTGCGGAGCAGACGCATAAGGGGAAATGGCAGCAAACACAGGTACGATAAATCATCAACTTTAAAATTTACACCACTTGAGCTCGTATCTTGAGTGACCGTAATATATTTTGCTCCCTGGGAGGAGGAGAAAAACGGCGGGGTCCAATGAAAGTAGGAACGAAGGTGCTAGCGGGCTTTGATGCTGGAATGAATTCGCCTGACTTGCCGTGGCACGTAAACATTACATCACTGAAACACAGAAGCCGATTCGGGGAAGTCCTTGCTTTCGCCAAGTTGAATAATTCAACAGTCAAATGCAAGCATTTTTTTGGCAGTTTTGCTTTGCTTCGCCAAAACCTTTAGGGAAAGTTGTGTAGAAAAGTACAAGGAATTCAATGGAATTAACATTCCTTCGACGAGAGCAAGGACGAATGTACTAGGGAGCTTAAGTTTGAAAGCTGGCATGAACTCGCGATCGCTATGAACTTAGTAATTATGATGTAAAGTATGTATGTATGAGTGCCAAGAAGTGAGTAATACTGTCCTCCATAATTTCCCCCCGACCACAGGCCTTAAAAGTAAGAAATTAGAAATGAGAACCAAGATAAAAGAAAAATCTTTGAGCCCGGCGGGATTCGAACCAACGACCTCCGGATTAGAACACCGTCGCTCAACCAACTGAGCTACGAGGCCAGGCTGAGTCACGCTGTGATCAAAGTAATAATTTCATCACGCTCTTCGTCACGCACGCTAAAACAGAGTGATTAGGCAAGTCGTGTCTTGATTTATATTATCATCGCAAGCACGTAAAAAATACGATAAATCACCAACTTTTACCTGGCCGTAATATATTTTGGACCCCAAGGGCAGAGAGAACAACGGCGGGGTTAATGCCCCTTGGGGCTTTTCTTGTTTTTTGTTTTTTTTTTTTTTTTGTCGTGGTCAGTTGCCCCAGACCTGCGCTCGGTCAAAACAATACTTGCCGGTAAACTTTGTTCGTTCAGCGTTTATTCGCCAGAATTTTCATGAAAGTTGGTGTAGAAAATTACCGGCGATTTAATGGCATGAAAATTCCTTCCATGAAAGCAAGAACGAAGGTACTAGCGAGCTTTGAAGCTGGCATGAATTTGCCAAACCTGCCCTGGCACGTAAACATTACATCACTGAAACACAAAAGGCGATTCGGGGAAGTCCCTTGCTTTCGCCAAGTTGAAAAATTCAACAGTGAAATGCAAGCATATTTTTGGCAGTTTTGCTTTGCTTCGCCAAAATCTTTAGGGAAAGTTGTGTAGAAAAGTACAAGAAATTCAATGGAGTTGACTTCTCTTCAATGAGAGCAAGGACGAAGGTGCTGGCGAGCTTTGAAAGCCAATGATTCATGCTACGTGCCGTGGCACAGAAGCCGATTCGGAGAAGTAAACTTGCTTGCACCAAATCACTCATCGAATCACGGCCTAAAATAGACTTTTACGGTTTTTCATAGCTACCAGTTTCCTTTAGATTTTAGAGTGAGTTTTTTTATCAAGAAATCTATTTAAATTTCCGTGCCCTTGCTATTTAGAATTACGCTGACATGTCAGTTCGTTTATTTAAAAAAAACGTGACTTAACTGAGTCACGCTATGGTCAAAATATTTCGTCACGTTCTTCTTCGCGAAAGCTAGGACAAGTGGATGACCAAGGAATGAGGGATGGGGTTCATACTATCAGGGATTCATGTTACCACAGGGAGAAGGGTGCGGAGCAGACGCATAAGGGGAAATGGCAGCAAACACAGGTACGATAAATCATCAACTTTAAAATTTACACCCCTTGAGCTCGTATCTTGAGTGACCGTAATATATTTTGCTCCCTGGGAGGAGGAGAAAAACGGCGGGGTCCAATAAAGGAAGGAACGAAGGTGCTAGCGAGCTTTGAAGCGGAATGAATTCGCCTAACTTGCCGTAACACGTAAACATTACATCACTGAAACACAGAAGCCGATTCGGGGAAGTCCCTTGCTTTCGCCAAGTTGAATAATTCAACAGTCAAATGCAAGCATTTTTTTTTGGCAGTTTTGCTTTGCTTCGCCAAAATCTTTAAGGAAAATTGTGTAGAAAAGTACAAGGAATTCAATGGACTTAACTTTTCTTCGACGAGAATAAGGGCGAAGGTACTAGCGAGCTTTAGTTTGAAAGCTGGCATGAACTCGCGATCGCTATGAACTTAGTAATATTATGATGTAAAGTGTATGATAGAGTGCCAAGAAGTGAGCAATACTGCCCTCCATAATTTTCCCCCGGCCACAGGCCTTAAAAGAAGAAATTACAAATGAGAACCAAGATAAAAGAAAAATCTTTGACCCCGGCGGGATTTGAACCCAAGACCTCCCGATTAGAACGTCATCGCTCTACCAACTGAGCTACGAGGCCAGGCTGAGTCACGCTATGATCAAAATATTTCATCAAAACTCTTCGTCACGCACGCTAAAACAGGGTGATTAGGCAAGTCACGTCTTGATTTATATTATCATTGCAAACACGTAAAAAATACGATAAACCACCAACTTTTAAAATTTACAGCACTTCGGCTTGTATCTTTAATACGTGGCCGTAATATATTTTGCACCCCAAGGGCAGTTCGAACAACGGCGGGGTTAATGCCCCTGGGGCTTTTCTTGTTTTTTTTTTTTGTCGTGGTCAGTTGCCCCAGAGCTCCGCTCGGTCAAAGCAATACTTGCCGGTAAACTTTGTTCGTTTACCGTTTATTCGCCAGAATTTTCATGAAAGTTGGTGTAGAAAATTACTGGCGATTTAATGGCATGAAAATTCCTTCGATGAAAGCAAGAAAGAAGGTGCTAGCGAGCTTTGAAGCTGGCATGAATTTGCCAAACCTGCCCTGGCACGTAAACATTACATCACTGAAACACAAAAGGTGATCTGGGGAAGTCCCTTACTTTCGCCAAGTTGAAAAATTCAACAGTGAAATGCAAGCATATTTTTGGCAGTTTTGCTTTGCTTCGCCAAAATCTTTAGGAAAAGTTGTGTAGAAAAGTACAAGAAATTCAATGGAGTTGACTTCTCTTCAATGAGAGCAAGGACGAAGGTGCTAGCGAGCTTTGAAAGCCAATGATTCATGCTACGTGCCGTAGCACATAAACATTACGTCATTGAAACACAGAGGCCGATTCGGAGAAGTAAACTTGCTTGCGCCAAATCACTCATCGAATCACGGCCTAAAATAGACTTTTACGGTTTTTCATAGCTACCACTTTCCTTTAGATTTTAGAATGAGTTTTTTATCAAGAAATCTATTTAAATTTCCGTGCCCTTGCTATTTAGAATTACGCTGACATGTCAGTTCGTTTATTTAAAAAAAACGTGACTTAACTGAGTCACGCTATGGTCAAAATATTTCGTCACGTTCTTCTTCGCGAAAGCTAGGACAAGTGGATGACCAAGGAATGAGGGATGGGGTTCATACTATCAGGGATTCATGTTACCACAGGGAGAAGGGTGCGGAGCAGACGCATAAGGGGAAATGGCAGCAAACACAGGTACGATAAATCATCAACTTTAAAATTTACACCCCTTGAGCTCGTATCTTGAGTGACCGTAATATATTTTGCTCCCTGGGAGGAGGAGAAAAACGGCGGGGTCCAATGAAAGTAGGAACGAAGGTGCTAGCGAGCTTTGAAGCTGGAATGAATTCGCCTAACTTGCCGTGGCACGTAAACATTACATCACTGAAACACAGAAGCCGATTCGGGGAAGTCCGTGCTTTCGCCAAGTTGAATAATTCAACAGTCAAATGCAAGCATTTTTTTGGCAGTTTTGCATTGCTTCGCCAAAATCTTTAGGGAAAGTTGTGTAGAAAAGTACAAGGAATTCAATGGAGTTAACATTTCTTCGACGAGAGCAAGGACGAATGTACTAGGGAGCTTAAGTTTGAAAGCTGGCATAAACTCGCGATCGCTATGAACTTAGTAATTATGATGTAAAGTATGTATGTACGAGTGCCAAGAAGTGAGTAATACTGCCTTCCATAATTTCCCCCCGACCACAGGCCTTAAAAGTAAGAAATTAGAAATGAGAACCAAGATAAAAGAAAAATCTTTGACCCCGGCGGGATTCGAACCCACGACCTCCGGATTAGAACACCGTCGCTCAACCAACTGAGCTACGAGGCCAGGCTGAGTCACGCTATGATCAAAATAATAATTTCATCACGCTCTTCGTCACGCACGCTAAAACAGGGTGATTAGGCAAGTCGTGTCTTGATTTATATTATCATCGCAAGCACGTAAAAGATACGATAAATCAACAACTTTTACCTGGCCGTAATATATTTTGGACCCCAAGGGCAGAGAGAACAACGGCGGGGTTAATGCCCCCTGGGGCTTTTCTTGTTTTTTTTTTTTTGTCGTGGTCAGTTGCCCCAGACCTCCGCTCGGTCAAAACAATACTTGCCGGTAAGCTTTGTTCATTTAGCGTTTATTCGCCAGAATTTTCATGAAAGTTGGTGTAGAACATTACCAGCGATTTAATGGCATGAAAATTCTCTCGATGAAAGCAAGAACGAAGGTGCTAGCGAGCTTTGAAGCTGGCATGAATTTGCCAAACCTGCCCTGGCACGTAAACATTACATCACTGAAACACAAAAGGTGATCCGGGGAAGTCCCTTTCTTTCGCCAAGTTGAAAAATCAACAGTGAAATGCAAGCATATTTTTGGCAGTTTTGCTTTGCTTCGCCAAAATCTTTAGGGAAAGTTGTGTAGAAAAGTACAAGACATGCAATGGAGTTGACTTCTCTTTGATGAGAGCAAGGACGAAGGCGCTAGCGAACTTTGAAGCCGGCATGAATTCGCCTAACTTGCCCTGGCACGTAAACATTATGGGAGCTAAAGTTTGATAGCTGGCATGAACTCGCGATCGCTATGAACTTAGTAATTATGATGTAAAGTATGTATGTATGAGTGCCAAGAAGTGAGTAATACTGCTCTCCATAATTTCCCCCGACCACAGACCTTAAAAGTAAGTTAGAAATGAGAACCAAGATAAAAGAAAAATCTTTGACCCCGGCGGGATTCGAACTCACGACCTCCGGATTAGAACACCGTCGCTCAACCAACTGAGCTACGAGGCCAGGCTGAGTCACGCTGTGATCAAAATAATAATTTCATCACCCTCTTCGTCACGCACGCTAAAACAGAGTGATTAGGCAAGTCGTGTCTTGATTTATATTATCATCGCAAGCACGTAAAAGATACGATAAATCACCAACTTTTACCTGGCCGTAATATATTTTGGACCCCAAGGGCAGAGAGAACAACTGCGGGGTTAATGCCCCCTGGGGCTTTTCTTGTCTTGTGTTTTTTTGGTTGGTCACTTGCCCCAGACCTCCGGTTTTCGCTCGGCCAAAGAAATACTCGTCGTGTCTTTCGCTACACAGCCAAGGGCTTTTATCTTGAGTGACCGTAACATATTTCCCCCCCCCCGGGGGGTGGGAGAACAACGGCGGGGTCTAATGCCCCTGGGGCTTTTCTTGTTTTGTTGTTGTCGTGGTCACTTGCCCCAGAGCTCCGCTCGGTCAAAACAATACTTGCCGGTAATGTGCGTTCGTTTAGCGTTTATTCGCCAGAATTTTCATGAAAGTTGGTGTAGAAAACTACTGGCGATTTAATGGCATAAAAACCGCTTCGCTGAAAGCAAGAACGAAGGTGCTAGCGAGCTTTGAAGCTGGCATGATTTCTAATAACTTGCCCTGGCACGTAAACATTACATCACTGAAACACAGAAGCCGATTCGGGGAAGTCCCTTGCTTTCGCCAAGTTGAATAATTCAACAGTGAAATGCAAGCAGTTTCTGGGCAGTTTTGCTTTGCTTCGCCAAAATCTTTAGGAAAAGTTGTGTAGAAAAGTACAAGAAATTCAATGGAGTTGACTTCTCTTCGATGAGAGCAAGGACGAAGGTGCTAGCGAGCCTTGAAAGCCAATGATTCATGCTACGTGCCGTAGCACATAAACATTACGTCATTGAAAGACAGAAGCTGATTCGGAGAAGTAACTTGCTTGCACCAAATCACTCATGGAATCATGGCCTAAAATAGACTTTTACGTTTTTTTCCCATAGCTACCAGTTTCCTTTAGATTTTAGAATAAGTTTCTTTATCAAGAAATCTATTTAAATTTCCGTGCCCTTGCAATTTAGAATTACGCTGGCATGTCAGTTCGTTTATTTAAAAAAACGTGACGTAACTGAGTCACGCTACGGTCAAAATATTTCGTCACGTTCTTCTTCACGAAACCTAGGACAAAGGGATGACCAAAGAATGAGGGATGGGGTTCATACTATCAGGGATTCATGTTATCACAGGGAGAAGGGTGCGGAGAAGACGTAAGGGGGAATGGCAGCAAACACGTCAAAGGTACGATAAATCACCAACTTTAAAATTTACACGCCTTGGGCTCGTATGTTGAGTGACCGTAACATATTTTGCCCCCTGGGAAGAGGAGAAAAACGGCGGGGTCCAATGCCCCTGGGGCGTTTCTTGTTTTTTTTTTTTTTTTGTTTTTTTTTTTCGTGGTCACTTACCCCAGCCCTGCGCTCGGTCAAAACAATACTTGCCGGTAATGTGCGCTCGTTTAGCGTTTATTCGCCAGAATTTTCATGAAAGTTGGTGTAGAAAACTACTGGCGATTTAATGGCATAAAAACCGCTTCGCTGAAAGCAAGAACGAAGGTGCTAGCGAGCTTTGAAGCTGGCATGAATTCTAATAACTTGCCCTGGCACGTAAACATTACATCACTGAAACACAGAAGCCGATTCGGGGAAGTCCCTTGCTTTCGCCAAGTTGAATAATTCAACAGTGAAATGCAAGCAGTTTCTGGGCAGTTTTGCTTTGCTTCGCCAAAATCTTTAGGGAAAGTTGTGTAGAAAAGTACAAGAAATTCAATGGAGTTGACTTCTCTTCGATGAGAGCAAGGACGAAGGTGCTAGCGAGCCTTGAAAGCCAATGATTCATGCTACGTGCCGTAGCACATAAACATTACGTCATTGAAAGACAGAAGCCGATTCGGAGAAGTAACTTGCTTGCACCAAATCACTCATCGAATCACGGGCTAAAATAGACTTTTACGTTTTTTTCCCATAGCTACCAGTTTCCTTTAGATTTTAGAATAAGTTTCTTTATCAAGAAATCTATTTAAATTTCCGTGCCCCTGCTATTTAGAATTACGCTGGCATGTCAGTTCGTTTATTTAAAAAACGTGACGTAACTGAGTCACGCTACGGTCAAAATATTTCGTCACGTTCTTCTTCGCGGAAGCTAGGACAAAGGGATGACCAAGGAATGAGAGATGGGGTTCATACTATCAGGGATTCATGTTATCACTGGGAGAAGGGTGCGGAGAAGACGTAAGGGGGAATGGCAGCAAACACGTCAAAGGTACGATAAATCACCAACTTTAAAATTTACACGCCTTGGGCTCGTATGTTGAGTGACCGTAACATATTTTGCCCCCTGGGAGGAGGAGAAAAACGGCGGGGTCCAATGCCCCTGGGGCGTTTTTTTTTTTTTTGGTGGTCACTTGCCCCAGACCTCCGCTTTTCGCTCGGCCAAACAAACACTCGTCGTGTCTTTCGCTACACAGGCAAGGGCTTTTATCTTGAGTGACCGTAACATATTTTACACCCCGGGGGGGGGGAAGAACAACGGTGGGGTCTAATGCCCCTGGGGCTTTTCTTGTTGAATTAAAGGTGCTCTTTCAGGAAGGTCTTTACGTTTTAGGGTGAAAAGTGTGCTGAAATTTAAATATATTCATGATACCTTTTCTCGTACACAGAATACTCCTAGAACTTCAAGAGAGAGAAATCGAATGATTTTCACAAACGAAGAACAAACCATAGTCAGTTTTTCGGGCGATTTTGCAAGAAACATGAGGAAATACGTGACTGAGTTGCAATCCATTTCCATCCTAGCGATCCGCTGTCAAACGTATAACACACTTTTTAGTCTCAGAGAACTGGTAAAATAATGTTAAACGAAACTGAGCTAGCCGGTATTTTTGGGTTTCTGCTGATTGGAATATGTCTTTAAGCAGTTATCCTAAAAATTGGTGACAGTGTCCCTTTAACCTCCGTGGCAGGCGCTAAGAGGAACGGAAGAATAGAAAGCGCGAGCTAGCGGTGAACACTTACGAGGAAACAGGTGAATATAGCAGCTAAATTCTAACAATACTTACAGACCACCAAACCTTTTCGTTTGAGTCTTTTTCCTCATCACTAAAATGAAGGGTTGTGCACTTAAGCTTGGTATTGGCAGTGAGAATGTGTGTTTTTTTGAACAAGTCGCGTAGCACTATGTCAGCTTTGCACGTAATACTGTTGTTTTGTGGAACGCAGTAAGAAAAGACCGTCCCGTGTAACATGAAAAGAAGATAAACAACATCCACATGCCTGTAGGAACTTTAATGTCGGTTTGTTAATTTTGTTTCAGCTTCAAGATCAGGCCGTGAGCCCAGGAATACGGGATCCAAGACTAAACACAGCAGAGTGTGTTATAGAGGGACACGACCCAGACATAACGGCTACAGGACGCAGTCCGTACATTGAGCAATTTTATGGTGTTCTTTTATGTTCGCAGTCCCAGCTGGCCCCTATTTAGCCTTTGTAATTCTGGATGTTCTAAAAAAGCGTTCAGATCAGGTTTCTCTTTTTTGCTGGTGTAAATGTAAGTGTGGCCAATCTTGTCAAACACGGCAAGACCCTCTGACAAGCTCTATAATTTCTGTATTTTTTATCTTGTTTTTTATCGTGTGTGGAATTTTAGTGTTTGTTATTGTAAGTTTAGCGTCCGGGAATGCTCCATTTGATATCTACATTATTCTTGGGTTCTTGGTTACAGAAGGAGCTGTGTTAAGTTGCTGCAAATCTCTTGGCTGTTGCACATGTGACAGCCTTGCAAATTTCATCACAGGAATAAGTACAAACCTAAGTGTTTACCATTTCTGTTGGTTAGTGATCGGCGTTATGATAAACCCAACTTGGGGCTTGGCTGTTTTGTTGATAGTCTGCTTTTTTGTCTTTGCCTTGACGTTTGCATTCTACAAGATTTTTGACGTAGGTGAATGCAGTGACTTCAAGTATTTCATCAAATGTGTGGTTAGTTTCTGTGGTGTTTGTTCGCTTGTTGTATTAGCGGTTTTGGCTGGACAGTCATTCTATGGAAGGGAGACTGCAGATGATGTCATGAAAACTGTGCTGTTATATGTTATCAGTGGTTTAATATCTTGGATATCCTGGAAGCAGCCCTCTCTTCAGAGAAATGGAGAAAGAAGTGATGCAATAGAACTTGATATACATTAGAAAACTGCCCTTTTCAGCGGAAGCTGAGTAGTTCAGAGGCGGATCCAGGAGTGGGGCAGAGGGGATTGCAGCCCCCTTTGAGCTTTTTTTTCTTTCAAATTTGACTTTCCCTTGCTCATCATAATGGGAAAATTCACCACCAGTCTAGACCCCTAAGGCCCAGGGACATTTGCCTTTCCCCAGTGCTTACCCCTCCCCCCCCCCCCCCCACACACACACACACACACATTTCAGAAAATGCTGGATCCGCCCCTGTAGTTCTTAAATACCGTTTGAAATGTCAGAAGGAAGGAAGTGTAAATGCGCAGAAAGTGGCAGTCTACACGGTTTTCGGTTACCACTTATAGTGAGAGAACAATAAGTAAGTAAGCAAGAAAGTTAGTGAGTGTCGATTGGTTTAGCTTCAAACGGGACTAATCAGTGTTGACACTTTGGTAATAAGACTTTACAACAATGTTAAAACGAAAACACTTTTTGACGTCGAAATTATCATCAGTTGAATTAAAATTTTGAAGTAAAAGCTCAACATGTAACAGTACATTAACATTAGAAGTTGCTGACCAGAAATCTTCATCTTGTGGTTCATCAGGTTCACTGATTTTCGCGGGAATTTAATAAAGCAAACAAAGATGGAAATAACACCTCCTTCCTCCGTCTACCATGAATTAATTCCAAGGTTCAGCTAGAAGAGGTTCTCGTGGTAAGCTGTACCAGAATTTTTTTGTTTGTTTCTTGACTCTGATCGATACAGACACAAGCACGCGCTTTACTATTTTGGTACTCTTGTACTTGTACCTCATATATGCTTGCGTTTGTTTTTGCGTGTCACACCTAAAAACCAGTGTTTCACGCAGACAAAATGGGAATATGAAGCGAAATTTTAAAAAACCACTGATGTGTACCCTGCGTAGCTGGTTGAATTCTTTGCGCGAAGTTTAAGCGGCGGAACCGCGAAGGCAATGGAGAAATTTTCTTGCGGCAAACGTTACCTTTACAAACAATACCGCCAGCTGCGCAGGCTAACTAAAATGTCTCTATTGACCCTGGTTGTAAGTTAGTGATTGACGGTTCTGAAAGTCAAGAGGATGTGACAAATCAGCTGGCGCATCACCCACAATACCTTGCGTTCTGCTAGTTCTTCCTGTGTATCTGATGGGCCAAGTGCAAGAGTAGAAATGACGACTTTTTTATGAGTTTCCGACTACCACAAAGGCTTCTTTTATTTTAGCTGCGGGGGGCGCAAATTGACACAAGTTGGAAAGTAGCATTAAAACCTTGCGTCTACCTTGATGAAACTCAAACTCACACGTTCCGTAAACATCGGGCTTTTCGGATTCGTACTCCTCCCGAACCCGCTACTCAGGTTAGCTCTCACGCAAGATGGTACAAGTTTTTCACCCGGCGTTTGTCCCAAAGCAAGTCCACACGAAATGGTCTCAGTATTGTTTTCTCTAGTATCAGTGCGTGAGGGCTGGACTGACTTCTTTTTTTTTTCTTTAGCTTTCCTCTACTCGGCTAGTCCATTTGTCTAACTATCGCAAGTCTGTCTACGCAAGTTTGCACTACCAGATTTTACTTGCGTTGACTGCGTATTCCTTTGGCTAAGGTTTATTGTATTCCCTTGAATAAAAAGGAATTACTTTCAGCTTAGCCAAGGAGCTGCTTTTTTTTTGTACCCTCTGGTATCGATCGTTGCCATGTGCATCTCATGACACTTGTTTTTTAAGTGCCTAGCTAAGCTTATCTCAAAGGCCTTGCAAAAAGGAGGAGGGTGTTGTTGTCGTTTTTGTAATATCTTTTCGCCTGTGTTCCAGAGATATTCAAGTGATAAGTGCTCAGTTAAAAACTGCATGCGACTCAGAGAAATTCCTTCTCTGCCCGCCAGCCCCCTTCCAATCCCGGATGCGCTGTTTTAAGGCTAATTCCCATATGCTCTTTAAAAAAACGCCTTTTAGATCATCGACTTTCAATGGACAAACGGACAAAATTTGTAAAACATGTGATGGTTGTTAGTTTCATCAGAAGGCTCCTGGTCTTATTTGTTGTTACAACTAAAAAAGAACATTTTCAGCGGCTCAGGTGGGACTCGAACCCACAACCTTTGTGTCTGTCGCAGGAAATTCCTGAGCGCACGTAAGATCATAGGGATTCATCCACGCGCCGTTCCCATCTGTGGGTTCGATTCCCACCTGAGGACCTGAAAATTTTCTTTTTCAGTGTAGCACTTATCATTTATTTGATATTGCTTGAGGATGATTCTAAACACGATTTTTTTGTCTCTCGCCGTCAAGGAAATGTGAACATTAATTTCCAATGTTTTAAAAAGTTAAAAATTAATTTCCATTTTTACTGAATCAAGGAAATGTGAACACTAATTTCCAATGTTTTAAAAAGTTAAAAATTAATTTCCATTTTTACTGAAATACATTTTAGGTCACAGGACCATTTCAGGGTCAAAAAAGTAGTTATATAATATGCTGAATTGTACGCGCATTTTTATTGGTTCTTAGCTATGATCTATTAGAAGACAGACACCTAGATGACGTCTGTCAACTCGCGCTACGAAAGCAATTTTCTTTTCGGTGGCAGGGCACTGTGTAACCGTCGTAGCCGCAATGGACACGCGACAAGTACAACAGTCTTAACAGGAGATACTGACACTTTCGAAATGATGACAAGTCGTGGCTAGCTAAATTTTTACGGTTAATTTTTTTTACGTCTAACGGTTACAACTTTCAAATTTTACGCCTAACTCCACAACACAACTTACGACTCAATTTTTGGCCGTTTTACGGCTAACGGTTAACCCCATTGAGACCCTCTTTTAAGTGTAGCACTTATCATCTATTTAAAAAAACTAAGTTTCCCCACAATAAGCTGGTAGCCTTGAGAGTCGTTTTCTCATCTAAAAGTAATATTGAAGATATCGATTTGGAATAGACAACTGAACGCTGACAGTGTTATGACTTTGCGAACCGTAACAGTTGTGGTGTTTGCTTTACAAAAATTCAGCAAGGGCCAAGCGGACGAAGTCGAAAGGTGTCGAAACCTGCTGGATCTAGTCAGCAAAATACAATAGGATAAAAAAATAGAAGAAAGGCTAACAGTACAGCTGGAGTTACATTTTCTGTATTTTTCCAATATTCCGTCATGCACGGCCCGACTTCTTCAGGGAATGAACAAAATGAATTATATTGAAGAAAACCGTTGCAATTCAAAACACCAAGCAATGAAACATAACAAGGTTACAAGATATGGCATGAAAGTTGTGGTGTCACAGTTTCTGTTGTCAGATTCCGATGTCAAAAAAAAAAAAAAAATATATATATATATATATATATATATATATATATATATATATAATAATTAATAATATTCTGATAAGTGCTTCGTCCCTAATAAGGGGGACGCGCCCTCCTTTGAGAGCTCTACCAAAACTAATTTAGTGCCCTGGCCTCAGTTGTTCAAAGAACGGATAACTTTATCCACTGGATAACACGTAATCCAGCAGGTACAACATGTGGGAAAATTTCTTCATATCCCAATGATTTATGAAAAGAGCAAGAGTGTGTCTACAATGAAGTGTGTGGCTTTGCAAAAATCTGGCCAAATTAAACGTGTGAGTTGAAGGAAAATTGCTCCGTTGGATAGCAACTTATCCACTGGGTAAAGTTATCCACTCTTTCAACAATTGGGGCCTGGGCGCTAAATCGAATCATCACTGTACGGGGCTTACTGTACCCAATATGAAAACCCCTTGTATACCTTGGACCGTATTCCTAACACCCCTTGTAGACAAGGAAAATTAAACGCGCCTAACGGGATGTAAATGGAGAGATCTTTTTGTTTGGAAAGATATTTTAATTCCCCCCCAAAAAAGCGGCAAAAACTGTTTGAAAAAACGAGTGAAATATGAAAATGAAAGCAATGGAGCTTCTCAGCTTACAGAGCCCAGTGACCGCCATATTTGGGAGGCTTGAATGTGATTGGCTGAGGGTTCCCACAGCAAATAGAAGGTGCTGGATCAATCATCTTTTCATTGTCACAGAACACTATATGAGTCCAAACTATCACGCATTTGTCTGTGCTTTATTGGAAGTCCATTCAAACATCGGCACGAACTACTGTAAGTATCGTTAACTTTGACATTTCAACTGCTTGCTATAGTATTGGGGAATGGCTTGGTTTTACTGATGATATACAGAGTATACCAGGCATTTAATTCGCGTCTACCGATTTGACCTTAAATTTAGTCTGATTGTTATATTCAAGGAAAATTTATACACCTTATTCGATGGTTTAACATATAATACGCGCGGATATTTTGTGAGTTGCGAAGTATTTTGCGAGCAATGAGCAAAATGTAATAAGTTATCACCAAAGACGTTATCTTTTGCAATTGATATCTTTTGAAACGAACAAGAACAAACTTCTTTATCCTGAATTTCAGCTGAGGAGACGGCTGAAAAACGAAATGCAGGCTAAATCTTGCCGTGAAATATCTGGCGTCCACTCTAAAACCCGATTTCTTAATTTAGGGGCAAAAGATTTTTTTTCCGGTAGTAAGCACCAATTGTTTCTTATTTTTGGCTTAATTTCCAAAAATTTCCTCATTTTAGCAAACTTTCTCTAAATACGAATCCGCTAAAAATAAGAAATAGTCTACAAATTTTCTTGTTTTAAACTCAGTGAAAGAGTCAATTTTACTTGATTTCAGGCCAATCCTTTCCCTGCTAGCTGAGTTCTCTCACGGCGAGAGAAAAATGAGAGGAAGGAGAGAGAGACCTCTGCTGACATCCGAAGCGTTCTTTCATGTAGCCGACGACCAGATTTGTGGTCGAAACTGACCGGTTTTTTCAAAACCAGTTTCCGCTATACAAGAATGCGCATACTCTGTTTCTATTGTTTCTGAAAATTTCTGAGCCCATGTCCTGCCGTCGATCAGGCAATAAAATCGGCTATTTCTACACGACAAGATTAAAATATCAAGGAAATAACATCACTTGTTATTCTTGCTTTCCTTAGAAAACGCGATACATTTGCTTGCCTTCCGACAGGCTACGGTAATTCTCTGTTCTTCCAACTGGCCGTCTGCGTAGCCGCCGAGTTCCAGCAGTTTTGAAGCAAGAAAATCGAATGACTATAAACCCTGAAGCTACCGACAAAATCACTTCAGGAAAATAAAAGGCATTTCTTTTATCCGAACATTTCGGGCTTTAGTTTCAGTGAATTTGCGGATGAAAAATAGAGTACGGGGTAAAAGGTAAGATGTTTTGAATGTTTGTTTTCCTTTGAATTGTTTGGAGTTCTCTTGTAGGCTACCAGTATTTGTGATAGCCAAACAAAATTGGGATTTCCGCCAACAGTCGACATTATTCCCTTTTCTTCCGAACTTTTGGAGCAGTTTTCTTCAAGCGACTGTTTTATTCATCAAAGGTCGTGATTTTTCTTCGTTCGTTTTAAAAAGCGATTATTATTTTATTTTTTGCGCTCGCCGTGTTAAAGTTTTGGCGCCGCTATAATGACTTTTGCTCGTTATTTCCTGACGTAAAGATAATACAAATCATTTACTACGGTGTGTAGTTTTCTTGAAATACCAAATCCCCTAAATATATTCCTTTTCTTGTTGAACATGTTTTTTAGAATCGCCGCCCGAATTTTCGGAAAATCTACCCCGGCGCCAGACGAAAAATAGCCCACTCGCAATCAAACCATTCTAAACACGATAGGTGAAATACTTTCATTGAAATTTAAACACTTTCCAAACTCCCATAAATGTTTCTCAGTCTTGTCTTAATCATTTCTTATCGCGCCATTAAGTTATCTGACTTTTTCTAACGGTAAGTTTGTGTAAACATTGGCTTTGTTTTGCTACACTCTTGAAGCGATCGCTTTCTCCACGAACAAAAACATTCTTGCTTTCGCACTTTGTTTTCTCGTAACAATCAGTGAATCCACGCTTCTCCTCTTCATTATCTTAACTTCGCTTAATCAGAGTTTCAAGGTGCTGAAAGCACTTTTTTTAGACTTTTTACACAGCCGTGTCGATTCTCGTTGAAAGTCAGGCGTTCTCTCCAACAAGCGACAAACTTTGCCTTTCAGATCTCCGGAATTCAGCGATCGCTCGCCAAGTGTTCTGTCCGCTTAACTTAACGTTCAGTCCACACAAAAGGCAGTTGCCGTGTTTTCCTGTATTTCCTGGCTTCGCTGGTGTCCGCGAAGAAAATATGTTGAGGAGTTCGTGGCATTTCCTGATACAGCTGTCAAAAATTTCACACATCGCGCGGCCATGGCTGCTGCCCTTTCGGCTCAAACCAAGTGCCCAAAATGTCACAGGAAACGCTAGCGCATGCGCGACAGGAAACGCGTCGGATGGCGGTTAACGGATGGCGGTAAGGATGTCGGCAGAGGTCTCTCTCCTTCCTCTCATTTTTCTCTCGCCGTGAAGAAACCTTTGCTAACAGGGAAGCTAATTCTGCTCTCAATTCAAGAAATAAAAATGCCCGCTACGATCGTGCGCTAGTAGACGTTCTTCGATCTAAATAAAGATGTTTGGATTCAAAAAAGATTTCACGTTTAATAACGCAAAGAAACCAAATAATAAAAGTCGTTCAAATTACAAAAAAAAAAAAGAAGAAGAAGAAGAAAAGAAACATAAGACGTGCCAATCTGCACCGAACCCGGCTCTTCAGGTTTGAAATTGCCCGTGTTAGCCACTCAACAAACGTGCACTCGCACACCGTAACCAGTTAAAACTTGCAATTGGTATATAAATACGAACTAATACCGCAAACAACACAGCAAATAATTAACTTCTATTTGTTTATATGCAGTCGCATGAGGCTGGCTGCTTCAACCAAAAACAAGAGAATTCTTACTTTCTTCTCACAGATGACTCTTGTTTGCGGAGTTTGTAACCTTTCTTGGTTTGGAGGGAGTGAAGATTGTCTTCTCTGCTCCACGTGTTCCATTGCGAAGTCGAGCGAAGCGAGTGTTAAGAAACCCAGCAGGTTCTTATTTTAAGACCATGATTAAGACACGATCATACTAATTCTTATAATAAGAACTTTTTCTTCTTTCTGTGCCTTAGATTTAAGATCTAATTTACTCAACATTTCTTACTTTTATGCCATAGTATTGAGAAAAAATATTCTTAAAATGAAGTTTAAAATCAAAACCACTTTTCTTCATTTTTGTGTCACAGTTTTGAGAAAAAATGTTCTTAATTTGAAGTTTAAAATCAAAGTTACATTTCTTAATTTGAGAATGTGCGAACTAAAAATAACGAATGGTTATCTTGATTCAAAAATCCTAGTTTTAGAGTGGTCATAGGTCACCCAAGAAGGACACACAGCCCATCAAACATTTCATCAATCATGGAATTGTCTGTTGGCTGAACTGGCTAAATCATACATTTTGCACCATCTAAGGTAGTTCCTTTCAACAGTTTCCATGATTGCCAATTTTTGATCGACCACACGTTGTTGGTTAGAATGTTTTGATCCGCTAAAAACTCCAGACCACATACATATTCAGAGGTTCCAGTGTTGTTTGTTTGTCCCAGTTTCCAAAACAAGGAAGTAGGAGACGTGAATTTGCAGCGGGAAGTTTGAGCAGTGAAGCCACGAGGGGAATGGGATGGAGGCTCGTTTCGGCTTTTTAAAACCGGACTTTAACTGGCGGCTGTGCTACAGAAAGTTCTGTCTCCCTTTGACGCGTTTTGACTTCATCAAGGTTCACATGTCATAACAAATGTCTTCCTATACTTACGTGTCAAGAACCCAACTCTTGCCAACAAATTGAAACCTATGATCCCTATTAGTAATTACGTGGGCGGAAAAAAGCACGGAGGTCTGGGAGATTATGTTTCCACTTCCGGCTTGTTAAAATCTCCCTCCTCCTGCACCTACACTGTCATTAGAACCGTGTATCTACACAATAACCATTCAACTGTTGTTGGACATCTCATTTACTGCTCCAGTTAGTTTGGAAGCAAACGCGCAAGAACCAATGATTAGAAGCTTCGGAATTTCCCAGCGAACTTGTTGAAAGAAAAAAAATAATTAAGCATATTAATTAAGAGACATATTTGTTTAACACAAATCAGTTACTTATTTCTTTTATTTTTCAGGGCATCTAACTTGAAAGTTGAGTTAAAAGCTACCGACAAATTGAACGTTTGAAGAATGTTGCATGTTACCTTCCAGAAGTCCATCTTTCTTGTTATCCAAGTTGCTCTGTTCGATTTTGTCCTGCAAACCAAGGCTGATGGAATGAGGAGTTGCTCGAATTTCACTTGCTGTATCGACAGCTATGCTGACATTTATAAATCTCTAACATTAGAGGACAACAGTTTTAACATTGTATCCGCACTGTATCCAGCAATGAAGCCATCATCTCTTGTTGTCAAAGTACAAATCTTTGGACCCAATCTTACATCTCTCGCAAATTACACTTGGAGTATCAATTGCTTGTATGTTGCTTTCCCAGCTGAGGTTCTGCAAGTGTTGTCTTTTGGCTCAATTCTTGTGACACCCCGCACACAGCACCTAAACGTGTGTATTCCATATTTCTGTCGAAATTTTTCATCACTGAAGGATCAAAAAGACCTCATGAAAGGTGTATTAGCTGCGGTAAGTGTTAATCAAGGTCTTTTTCGTCATGAACGTAATGAATGTTCTTTGGTTTATTTTAATTTGTATATTTTCAACTTGAATAGAAGTTGGACGGGTGCCCCCGCCGTGTTAAATCAGTTTACATTCAGTACGGAATTTCACTCCTGGCAAAGCGAGACTCACTCTTTTGTTGGGCTCCTGTGAGATCCAGTGTCAGTGTACACTTTACAGCTTAGGGTCATATGTCCCTGTCAGTCCGCACAACTAGTGATGCTATCTAAGAATACAGATATTACTAGAACCGATAGATACCATTATTTTAATAGCCTGCACAGCAAGCGTTTCCTTAGACTTTTCCGCTCGTTCGAAGCATTTCGCTTTTTGGCCGCGAAAAATGCTTCGACGCTGACGCGGGAAGCCTAGGAAAACGCTTTCTTTGCAGGGTATTATGTCTTTTATTTTCGCCTTGATGTTCTTTTCGTTATCTTGATTTTTGTGCTGTTAAGATTCACGAACATTAAACGTGCGGAAACTTAATCTACAGAAAGTCGGACTAAAAACTGTAAATGTATAACCCGCTCGTCTTCCAACGTCACTACACCTATAAGTTACAATGACACTGTGTTTTCTGGGCTAAACGCTTGTTACTCAGTTCTTAGTTTCAAACACGTTATAAAGTTTCATTTATACCAGCACCAACGCACCTCTCAACAACGGCCAAGATTTTTCGTTCTGGTCAACTTTGATCGGCCATGAATTTACTCTTACTGGAGCATTTCTACAGCGACCACCAAGCTCTCGAAAGAATACATCGTCTACCCTCAACCCAGCCTCTCCATAACTGCAACATACTCAACAAAATGTGCAAAATAATGTTTATTTTCTAAGCGCTTGGAATTTGCAGTCACCCACCAGCTAACTATATTAAATTGGCCTGCGTGGCAGGCACTAAAAGGGAAGGGAGATTAGAAAGAGCGACACGCGAACGGCGAACACGAGGAAAAAGAACGGTGCTTTCGATTCCCTGTTTTCCTCCCTTTTCATCTTTTCAGCGAGTGCCACGCAGGCTAATATTAAATCCAGTCAGTTAATTCTTTTCAAAGCAAATATTAGAGGCAAACAGGTGAATATAGCAACTAAATTTTAACAATCTTTTCAATCCACTAAATATTTTCGCTTGAGTATGATTGGCCCGTAACTAAAATGAAGGGATGTGCACTTAAGCTTGTTATTGGCAGTAAAAATGTGTTTTGTTTTGTTTTTTGAACAAGACTGAAGCGTGGTACTCCTCTCAGTCTTGCACGTAATCTAGTACTGCTTTTGAGGAAAGAAGTAAACAAAGACCGTCACATGTAACATAAGAAGACAAACAACACCCACATGCCTGTAAGAACTTTAATGTTAGTTTATATTAATTTTGTTTCAGCTTCAAGATCTGGCCGTGAGCCCAGGAGTACGGGATCCAAGACTGAACACAGCAGAGTGTGTTATAGAGGGACACGAACCAGACATAACGGATACAGGACGCAGTCCATATATTAAAGCAATTTTATGGTGTTCTTTTCTGTTCGCAGCCCCAGCTGGCCCCTATTTAGCCTTTGTAATTCTGGATGTTCTCAAAAAGCGTTCAAATCGGGTAGATACTTCTCTTTTTTGCTGGTGTAAATGTAAGTGTGGCCAATCTTGTCAAACACGGCAAGACCCTCTGACAAGCTCTATAATTTCTGTATTTTTTATCTTGTTTTTTATAGAGTGTGGAGTTTTTGTGTTTGTTATTGTACGTTTAGCGTCCGGGAATGCTCCATTTGATATCTACATTATTTTTGGGCTCTTGGTTACAGAAGGAGCTGTGTTAAGTTGCCTTAAATCTCCTGGCTGTTGCACATGTGACAGCCTTGCAAATTTCATCACAGGAATAAGTACAAACCTAAGCGTTTACCATTTCTGTTGGTTAGTGATCGGCGTTATGATAAACCCAACTTGGGGCTTAGCAGTTTTATTGATAGTCTGCTTTTTTGTTATTGCCTTGACGTTTGCACTCTACAAGATTTTTGACGTAGAAGAATGCTGTGACTTCAAGTATTTCATCAAATGTGTGGTTAGTTTCTGTGGTGTTTGTTCGCTTGTTGTATCAGCGGTTTTGACTGGACAGTCATTCTATGGAAGGGAGACTGCAGATGATGTCATGAAAACTGTGCTGTTATATGTTATCAGTGGTTTAATATCTTGGATGTCCTGGAAGCTGCTCTCTCTTCAGAGAAATGGAGAAAGAAGTGAGGAGGAAAATACAATAGAACTTGATAATAAGAGAGAGTAGATCGAGCGCCTGCTTTTAGTAGATTAGAAAAATGTCCTTATTGAGCGTGAGTTCAGTAGTTCAGAGGCGGATCCAGGAGTGGGGCAGAGGGGATTACAGCTCCCTTTGAGCTTTTCTTTTCCCCTTCAAATTTGACTTTCCTTTCTTCATCATAAGGGGCAAATTTAACACTAGTCTAGACCCCCAAGGCCCAGGGACGTTTGCCTTTCGCAAGTACTTTTAACCCCCCCCCCCCCCCCTTCAGAAAATTCTTGATCCGCCCCTTTAGTTCTTGATAAACGTTTGAAATGTCAGGGGGAAGTGTGAATACGCAGAAAGTGGGAGCCCCCACGGTTTTCCGTTACAACTTTTAGTGAGAGAAAAATAAGTAAGTAGGTAAGTAAGCAAGAAAGTTAGTGTTTCACTTTTGGTTTCGCTTCAAACGGGACAAATGGGTGACACTAAAACGTTAAAATTATCGTCAGTGAAATTAAAATTTTGAATTAAAAGCTCAACATATAACTTTAATATTAGAAGTTGCTAGCTAGAAATCTCCATCTCGTATGGAGGTGCAGTTCATCAGGTTCACTGATTTTCGCGGGAATTTAATAAAGCAAACAAAGATGGAAATAACAACTCCTGCCTCCGTCTACCATGAATTAATTCTAAGGTTCAGCTAGAAGAAGTCCTCAAGGTAAGTTTTCCCAGAATTTTGTTTTTTGTTTGTTGACTCTGATCGATGTAGACACAAGAACAATGACGAATTTTGTTTGTTCGTTTGTTTGTTTTCTGTTATGCTAGCGCGGAGTTTACTCTGTGCGTGCTCTTGTACTTGTGCTTCAAATATGCTTACGTTTGTTTTTGCGTGTCACTACTAAAAACTGGTGTTTTCCTCAAGAAAAAAGGGAATATGAAGCGGAATTTTAAAGAAACCACCAAAATGTCTTTATTAAACCTGGTTGAAAGTCAGTCAAGAGGGTGAAACAAACGCAAATCAGTTGGCGTATCACCGACAATACCTTGCCATCCGTTACAGTTCCAGCGGAAAAGGCTTCTAGAAATGTTGTTCCTGCGAATCTGATGGGCCAAGACCAAAGTTGGAAAAGAAGACGTTTTTATGAGCTTCCAACCACCATAAAGGCTCCCTTTAATTTTTCAACCTTAGAACTACATAAGGTATTTCAGACAAACCACCGTTACAAAGCCTACCCAAACGGGGTCGCAAATGGACACATGTACAAGTTGGAAAGTAGCGTTGAAACCTTGCGTCCACTTTGATCAAACTTAAGTCACACTTTCCCTGAGCATCAGGCTTTTCGAGTCCATACCCTCCCCACCCCCCTTAGGCGGACCTGATACTCAGGTTAACTCTTCGCAAGATTGCGTACGTTTTTCACGCGGCGTTTGGCCACCCAAAGCAAGTCGACACGAGTTGGTCTCAGTATTGTTTACTTTAGTATCAGTGCGGGCGGGCTGCACTGAAGTCATTTTTTTTCAGCTTTCCTTCTACTCACCTAGTCCATTTGTGTACCTATTGCAAGTCTGTCCATGCAAGTTCGCACCATCAAACTTGCGTTGACTGCGCAGGTCTCCCTTTGGCTAAGGTTTAATGTCGTACTCCCTTGAATAATAAGGATTTACTTTTAGCTTAAAAGTGAACCGAGTTGAAAAGGGTCACTTTAGCCTCCAGGAATACCTTAATTACCCAGTGTGTTAAAGACTACTGTTTTTTTCGTTTTTTTTCCTCTCCTCTGGTATCGATTGTCACTCCTGTGCATCTCATGACACTTGTTTTTTAAGTGCCTAGCTAAGCTTACCTCAAAGGCCTTGCAAAGTGGAGAAGGGTGATGTTTTCTTTTTTGAAATAACTTGTTGCGTTCCAGAGATAGAGAGCACCAAAACTGATGACGTCATATGTGGTTACAGCATGGGGACAGATCACACAATCAAGGATATCTCTGGAAAGAATGGGTCAAGGTTGAATTGAAACTTTTAAAAACCTGCATCGTGCGTTAAGGAATACACAAAATGATATATATAGTAATGTTGCCAAGGCAACAGTCTTGGCTCCAGTCTCAGTTCTGCTTGGAACCAAGTACGGCCATTTGTCTCTATAACGAGCAAGAGATGGTCCTGTTCCCAACACACACCCGTCTCCTTGGTAACCATTAAGAAGTGGATGAAGTTTTTAAAGCCCAACAACGGGGAACGTCATTCCCGCATGAAACAAAGTTGTTGCTAGTAGGGAAACTGTGACCACTTATGATCAATTGCACAAAAAACAAACAAACAAACAAAAACAAAAACTCGAATACCTCTGGAACTAGAGAGGGGGTGTTGAGGCACACGACAAGAGCCCCGGTTGCCATATGTATGTTTTTATTTCTGATTCCAGGCGCATTTTGCCTCCTGTAATAATACTGATAATAGTGATGGTACTTCGAGTTCGCCAAATTCGCTGAACAAGGCAACTGACAACAAAGCAAATCGAGCAAATTTATTTTTCGCGCAAAATCCTCGAGTTCGTGCTCCTTTTACCAGTTGAATTAAATTACTTAATGCGGATGGACGTCAAGTGTTTACGCATGAGCCCCTAGCTCGGAAGATTAGGCGACTACTCTCTACGCTATGACGTTAAATTTGATTTACCAATCCAAAACATTAAAATTAAAAAAGGGACATTGAGTTTATGAATGGGGGAAATTTACGAACTGGCATGGGAAGACGCTTTCCACTAAAAAATATATATATATATATATAAACAGAAGGTAAAGATGAGTGAAATATGAACTGACCAGACTGAAACTCTGCTGAAACCGATGGCGCTTCTTTGTACCGCTGCAGTTATGTCCTGTGTGATCCTGTTTTGTGAACATGTCACTTGACGTAAAGAGATATGCTGGACCAATCATATCATGCCATCTACCGTAACCACGCGCCTAAAGAATGCAAACCACTGCAGACCACCGTTCTCACAGCTTCGGTCTTCGGAGTTCAAGACTAGGTTGTGCCCGCTCTATAGATGAAATCATGTAAAAAGGCATTGCAAACAAAATTATTAAGTGATTGAATCAGACTTCGTTTTGGAATATAAAAATTCTGGCTACACTAGGTACCAGAGGTTATAATCTTCCCGTTTTTGCAAAGTCGTTGGCAAAGGTCGTACAACGACCGCCGAACAATAATGAAAATAGGCACTGAACCAGTGACCAGTGTAGTACTCCATCAACTTAGTTATAAAAACAGCCTTGTAAGAATGCAACAATGCTCAGTCTAAGCCGCCTTCTATGGTTAGAATTTCCATAAAGGCTACCCATCCCGCGTACAACAACGCTTTGCTTGAGCGCAAAAGGGACGGATTTTCCATAATATTCATGCCAGGATCGCGAAAATGTACTACTCAATTATTCTTTAATTGGTCTTTCTTTAAGAGTTCTTTCACAGACTTAAATATTAGAATCCCCTTGTGCAGCGCAATAAAAAATAGTTCGATAAGAAAGTATTTTTCAATAGCATTAATTGAAATGGTGACGCTCTACACAGTCTCAAAAGTCACAACCACTTCGTGGAGCAAAATAACAGGATAAAAGAGAAATACGCTCAGTATGAATCGATCAATGAATGAATGAATGAATCAATCAATCAATCAATCAATCAATCAATCAATCAATCAATCAATCAATCAATCAAACAATCAAATTTACTTGTCAACCAATGTAGATATAAATACGTTCAGTAGATATACACTCCAGGAGATCTTCGCTCGTTCTACTGAGCTTTTCAGAGAAACTCTCTAGCGAATATGTTATATATTAATCAATTTTTACCTTTAACAGCATACTTAACAGTGCTGGAGCCGGGGAGGGACGACTCCCATGTGAACCGGACGGGAATGCTCGCCGTCTCTCTCAGAGGTGTAAATTACTGATTTTGGTACCACTGAGGGTTTCCAGGACAGAACGCCAATAGTTCTAGCCATCAAATCATTGTTTACAGTTGCACGCGAGGAAATACAAGCGCCGTCATACTGATTTTCACAGCCATCTTTTTTACAAGGTCTCATTACCATATCAAATAAAGCTTGAGCCACGCCCAGATTGTTCTCCTTAGGGGTCTAATTCACATTTTCCGTCTAGCATCCCTTTCGGTAACGAAAGAGTGAATTGCCGCCCGCGATTCTCGCACGCTAGCCTCTCCAAAGTCTCACTTTAGGTGTTCACACTCGCTCTAGGCTTTTTGTTCATAGAGCACGCGGGTTCGTATAGCGGGCCACGTACTGTATTGCCGTCTATTTCTGATACCGGAGGCACGTATCGGAACACAAGGTAACTTTAGCACAGGAGGTTCTGGGGCCACGGACGGTAACCGGAAGTTAAACGTTTCAACTTCCGGTTGACGATCGTGGCTAAAGAACGTCTGTGCTTACATTTCCTAGTATCCCAGGGTACTACCGGTAGCTACAGGCATGTTGGTGGGATATGAAAACCACAATCAAGATTGGAGACTAGAAGCCTATGCCAGGCGATCTGATGGTGGGGAGCGAAGGAAAAAGGGCGCGTAACGAAAAAATATCGCAAGCGAAAAAGAAAAGATCAACGCCTTGGAAAGCCGTTAGGACTCGGGGGGGGGGGGGGGAAACGGTTACAAAAATAAAATGAAATTAAAACAGTTTAGGCTGAGAAAAATCCATACAAGAAGTGAATGTTTCGTCGTTCAAATAACATCGCTGTCAATTAAAACCAAGACCTGAGTTTCGTCTCCCTTTCTTTAATTTGATGTGTACTCGTTGATCCTAAAAGGTACATCATTAACCTTAACCCTAATAAGTCCCAGTATCAACTGACAAATTCTCCTTATTAGTATCCTTACATTCCATATTTCGAAAATACAAGTACATATTATTCACCGTGCAAAGTTTAAAGTCGAAATTCGTACGGGAAGTTCGATTATTTTAACTGTAATTTTCGAACTCGAATTCAAAAATGACCGGGACGAGTTGGGCCGAGTTGGCCCAGAGAGGAAGTGACGTAGAAGTCTCAACACAACAAAACTAACGTGCCTACTTTCTTATGCATTCGGAGAGGTGTGAGGGTTCGCAAGATTCATCTCTTCGATTTTGAGCTGCAGTATGCGTGGTCGGCGCTCAGTTGTTGAAGATTACGGCAAAAAAAGCATCGATGAATCGGAAATTTCCATTCACAGTTCATTGACGAGTGGGTACGTTTATTTTAAGCGGTAAAGCTTCGTTTGCGTGCACCGGAAGGACTTCAATGCTGTTGGACACTATTTGCTCTGTGTATTTTACGGCTGAATGATTTCCTCAAGCATTTTATGACAAAGGTACAAGGAAATATTTGAAACCAGGATCAGTTCCAGCCATCAGGAAGAAAAACATCAGCAATCATATCTGAGCGAGTTCGTCGAATGGTGGGCGAATATTTATTTGCCGTTTGTGCTAACATCACATGTACGGTAAGATACACATTTCCTGTCATACCTATGAGATACTTCGCTCGGTTGTCTTGTGCATATACATGTATAAGTCCCAACAGATTTCGGCTTAACTGCATAATATGTGCCCCTTCGCATGAACTCACCTGATGAACTATTTTCTGTGTCGCCGCCAAGCCGGGTCCGCGATGTGCAGAATTTATTTTTATTTAACTTGGCTACGTGGTACGTGGTAGCAAAACATTACCGTGTATTCTGTGTACTATTAACGTTCCCCACTTAAACTTCCGCTAAAAGAATATTATTTGAAGTTCCTAGAAACTAGTGGACCATAACAGAACATCACCGTGCATTCCTCGTTCTACAAACGAAAACATTACGCGAAATTTCTTTGAATTACTCGGCCACATACATGTATAACGTGAAAATATAAACAACCGAGCTTAATCGACCATAACAAACCTTGCTGTGTATTGCTTGTTCTTTTTACTGCGTAGCCAGCTCCTAACATCCCTCGTACATTTCAATTTATCTCTCTCCACGTACCGCTTAGCCAACTTCAATTAATTTCTCTTGGCGTACGGCGTAGCGAGCTCCCAAAGTCGTACATAATTAGCTATAAGTTCAAGAGCCTTTCACCGCGTTCGGGGGAGCCACTTCTCCGATCTCTTAGTAACGCTTTCGATGTGACGGCGTATTCCACAGTTTATACCTAGACTTCTGATGGTAAATCAGAGTTTATCTCTATTAAATCGCATTTGCTTGTTTACTGGGTAGTAAGATTGCTGCGTTCGCACAATTACACGGGCGATTCGCGACATCGCTTCTTTAACGTGAATTTATTTTCCTCGACCTTTTGTCTCATCCATAAAATTCTGAATGTATGTTAGGCTCAGGGCTCTATATTTATTCAAAAAACTTTCATGTAGCGTTAAGGGGGCTTTTCTTTTAGAAGGGAGCTTATTATTATAGGATTTATTATCTTTAGGTCTAAAATCTTTCTAACTACAATTCAGGATACTGCAAAAAAACTGTGAACTGATAACAACAACAAATTCAACCCGCATCGACAAGAAAAAAAAGCAAGAGTAAGAAACAGCGGAGGAAGCCCAACACGACAGACATGTGAAACAGTTAAATTTGTTGTATTATCGGAAGGATTTCAGTGATTTAGGATAATTGGGATATTTGTTCGGCTTCTTGATTCATTCTTGCATTGTGAGACGACTTCCTCTTCGGTAGCGAGAGGCTCTAAACTGTCATCATATGGCGCAACTTCTGTGAGTTTGCTGACTTCGCCAAATAAAATTTGTTCTAAATCGCTCTCAAGAGAACTGGACAACAAATCCGACGGAAAGCACATCGATATAATGCAATGTTTGGCTCTCTATTTTCGACTCTTCATTATACTCTTCTCTGGCCTTTGTTGTGGCGATGGTTGAGACTTCTACGTCACGAGCATAATTCACGTGGTTAGAGATAAGACCGCTTCCATGAAATTCGCGGGCTTCTCTTTCGCGAACTGAGTAATGGCGGACGGGTTTAATGCGGTTTTCGGACATATATTCCTGGGCCGTGTAAGCATATATCGATCTAATTTATCACTTTTCATATAATATGGCATCTATTGAACAGTTTGAAGTTAAAAAAAGGTGAAAACAAAACAAGAAATTTTCATCGTAGTAGCACTTTAACTTTTAAAAACGTACATCAACTTCTTTTGAGGACTTAACCGTAGAAGTTGAGGAGTAATGACATTTCTCAGTTATAAAAGACCTTTTGTAAAACATTCTCACCCCTTGGTATGTACTGAACTAGTTTGCCAAATTTTCTAAGAAATAAAAAAAATGTCAGAGAGGCATCAACTTTAAAGTGATTAGATAAAACCATTCTAAGAGGTAAAGTAGCCTCACTTGACTTAGATAGCTAGATAGTTTATTGAAGTTTTAAAATTACAGCTCTAGAGCTGAATTAGATAAAACTTTACAAATGAATTCAAATAATAAAACTATGCTAAGATGTGAAACACGAAAAACACCTAATAACGGTATTAATTACGGTATGATTTTTTCAATGAAAATTAAATAACTATGCCGGTTTCTCGAATACTAGATAACAGGACAGCACTATGAAACTGCACACAAGGAATCGTTTTGATTTTATCTTTTCCGTCATTTTGTTGGTTTCCTTTTTCCTTGTGTTGATTTACGGCCTATTCACGTGACTAACGAGTTAAAATACTGGTAACACGATACCGACACTGTATAATATTGTGTTGGAAATCATGCTAATTTTCAGTGCATATATCTCACCAAACTCAAAAGAAAATAAAAGTTTAATTAAAGAAAACACGGAGCGAGCAAGCGAACATCCTCTATTGAAGGAGTTAGACAGTACACCTTCTTTGAAGCACTTTGTCGGCTTTTTAAAAAGCCCTCAATCGACTGCATGACTAATGAGAATAATTATTGAACAGTCATGAAAGAGTCAGGAGGGAAATGTATCCGAACTTCCTTTTCATAATTTCTTTTGTTATATCAACCAAAGATTCTATTTTAGTCGGGTAACAAGCTTGCGACAGCTTTAAAAGCGCCTTAACAATTAAATGGCTTTTTCAGCTCGTAATGAAAGCAACAAAACTTTAATTTATGTCTGACAGGCTGAGCCACTTGGCTTCTACATTTCAACTCGCTCTGTGTTTAAAAACTAATTAACGGCTCTTAAAACGTCCACGTAATTACGTACTCTTTTTTACAAAGTGGATATTTGTTTTGTTGTTTTCTTCAAAACGTACAGGAGATTGGAGATGGAGGAAACTCAAACGTCTTAAACTTAAAACCAAGAGAGTAGGATACGGTCGCCATGTGCCTCTTTGACAGACTGACTGAAGTCACCTTAAGACAAATACAACTTTGTCAGAGTTGTGTTAGTCTGAAGAGCAGCAGCAAGTGCAGCAACCCCTTCAGCACCAAGGTTATTGAGGGACAAATCCAACTCTGTCAGAGTTGTGTTAATCTGAAGAGCAGCAGCAAGTGCAGCAGCCCCTTCAGCATCAAGGTTATTGTCAGACAAATACAACACTGTCAGAGTTGTGTTAGTCTGAAGAGCAGCAGCAAGTGCAGCAACCCCATCAGCACCAAGGTTATTGTGTGACAAATACAACTCTGTCAGAGTTGTGTTAGTCTGAAGAGCAGCAGCAAGTGCAGCAACCCCTTCAGCATCAAGGTTATTGTGTGACAAATACAACTCTGTCAGAGTTGTGTTAGTCTGAAGAGCAGCAGCAAGTGCAGCAGCCCCTTCAGCACCAAGGTTATTGTGTGACAAACCCAACACTGTCAGAGTTGTGTTAGTCTGAAGAGCAGCAGCAAGTGCAGCAGCCCCTTCAGCACCAAGGTTATTGTGTGACAAACCCAACACTGTCAGAGTTGTGTTAGTCTGAAGAGCAGCAGCAAGTGCAGCAGCCCCTTCAGCACCAAGGTTATTGCGTGACAAATCCAACATTGTCAGAGTTGTGTTAGTCTGAAGAGCAGCAGCAAGTGCAGCAGCCCCTTCAGCACCAAGGTTATTGTGTGACAAATCCAACTCTGTCAGAGTTGTGTTAGTCTGAAGAGCAGCAGCAAGTGCAGCAGCCCCTTCAGCATCAAGGTTATTGTCAGACAAATCCAACTCTGTCAGAGTTGTGTTAGTCTGAAGAGCAGCAGCAAGTGCAGCAACCCCATCAGCACCAAGGTTATTGTGTGACAAATACAACTCTGTCAGAGTTGTGTTAGTCTGAAGAGCAGCAGCAAGTGCAGCAACCCCTTCAGCATCAAGGTTATTGACAGGCAAATACAACTCTGTCAGAGTTGTGTTCGTCTTTAGCGCTTCAGCCAGCACAACAACCTGATCATAACCACCTCTTGCACGAACGACAATGCTTTCAAGTCTCAGAAGCAAGCCAAAGGTACGTGCCAATTCCAAATGAAAATCACTCTGTTCTTTTTTGCATTCTGCAATGCACTTCAATGCAAAATCAATCTGATCTTGGTGGACATGAATCGTTATACTCTTGATAAGGGCCAATGCTGTTTCTTCAGACTGCGTAGCTAGCAAACAAAGATGGAAATAACACCTGCTGCCTCCGTCTGTCACGAATTAATTCCAAGGTTCAGCTAGAAGAGGTCCTCATGGTAAGCTGTCCCAGAATTTTGTTTTTTGTTTCTTGACGCTGATCGATGCAGGCACAAGCCTAATGACGAATTTTTTGTTTGTTTTCTGTTATGCTAGCGCGGAGTTTACTTTGTGCGTGCTCTTTTACTTGTGCTTCAAATATGCTTGCGTTTGTTTTGCTTGTCACAACTAAAAACCGATGTTTTCCTCAAGAAAAAAGGGAATATGAAGCGGAATTTTAAAGAAACCACCGAAATATCTTTATTAAACCTGGTTGTAAGTTAGTCAAGAGGATGTGACAAACGCAAATCAGCTGGCGTATCACCAACAATACCTTGCGATCCGTTACTGTTCCAGCGGAAAAGGCTTCTAGAAATATTGTTCCTGCGAATCTGATGGGCCAAGACCAAAGTTGGAAATGAGACGTTTTTATGAGCTTCCAACCACCATAAAGGCTCCCTTTAATTCAACCTTAGAATACATAAGGTATTTCAGACAAACCACCGTTACAAAGCCTACTCAAACGGGGTCGCAAATGGACACATGTACAAGTTGGAAAAAAGCGTTGAAACCTTGCGTCCACTTTGATCAAACTCAAACTCACACTTTCCCTGAGCATCAGGCTTTTCGAGTCCATACCCTCCCCACCCCCTTTAGGCGGACCTGATACTCAAGTTAACTCACTCCCAAGATGGCGTACTTTTTTCACGCGGCGTTTGGCCACCCAAAGCAAGTCGACACGAGTTGGTCTCAGTATTGTTTACTTTAGTATCAGTGCGGGCGGGCTGCACTGAAGTCATTTTTTGTTTTCAGCTTTCCTTCTACTCACCTAGTCCATTTGTGTACCTATTGCAAGTCTGTCCATGCAAGTTCGCACCATGAAAGTTGCGTTGACTGCGCAGGTCTCCCTTTGGCTAAGGTTTAATGTCGTACTCCCTTGAGTAATAAGGATTTACTTTTAGCTTAAAAGTGAACCGATTTGAAAAGGGTCACTTTAGCCTCCAGGAATACCTTAATTACCCAGTGTGTTAAAGACTACTGTTTTTTTCGTTTTTTTTTTCCTCTCCTCTGGTATCGATTGTCGCTCCTGTGCATCTCATGACACTTGTTTTTTAAGTGCCTAGCTAAGCTTACCTCAAAGGCCTTGCAAAGTGGAGAAGGGTGATGTTTTCTTTTTTGAAATAACTTGTCGCGTTCCAGAGATAGAGAGCACCAAAACTGATGAAATCATGTAAAAAGGCATTGCAAACAGAATCATTAAGTGATTGAATCAGACTTAGTTTTGGAATATAAAAATTCTGGCTACACTACAGGGGCACCCAACGACAAGATTTTAGCAAAATACTAGAAATATCATTTTCTGCTTTCTTAGATTCTCTCAGAGCTTTTTAAAGGCATATTTGTTTCAGCTAACACAGGTTGATCTGTTCGGCGTTCTTAGCTGAAAATTTAGGCCGCAGAAAATTTTAGGAAACAGAATCCTATCCGCCGAATTTCCGAGCTGCTGATGGCTCTCCGAAAATGCTAGCTGACCTTATTCTGCCCTCTAAACAACATATTTGTCCCTCCGAAAACAATAGGAACTAATAAGTGCTCTTGTTGCGAAAGTCTGAGGTCATGTTTCTCCAAAGAAATCTCTAGCTTTCACGGCAATTAAATCCGAAAATCTCAGTCGATTTTAGGCCTTCCGAACAGATATATTCCCGAAACGAACCGATGGGTGCCCCTGACACTAGGTACCAGAGGTTACAATTTTCCTGTTTTTGTAAAGCCGTTGGCAAAGGTCGTACAACGACCGTCGAACAATAATGAAAATAGGCACTGAACCAGTGACCAGTGTAGTACTCCATCAACTTAGTTATAAAAACAGCCTTGTAAGAATGCAACAATGCTCTAAGCCGCCTTCTATGGTTAGAAATTCCATAAAGGCTACCCATCCCGCGTGCAACAACGCTTTGCTTGAGCGCAAAAGGGACGGATTTTCCATAATATTCATGCCAGGATCGCGAAAATGTACTACTCAATTATTCTTTAATTGGTCTTTCTTTAAGATTTCTTTCACAGACTTAAATATTAGAATCCCCTTGTGCAGCGCAATAAAAATAGTTCCATAAGAAAGTATTTTTCAATAGCATTAATTGAAATGGTGACGCTCTACACAGTCTCAAAAGTCACAACCACTTCGTGGAGCAAAATAACAGGATAAAAGAGAAATACGCTCAGTATGAATCGATCAATCAATGAATCAATGAATCAATCAATCAATCAATCAATCAATCAAATTTATTTGTCAATCAATGTAGATATAAATACGTTCAGTGGGTATACACTCCAGGAGATCTTCGCTCGTTCTACTGAGCTTTTCAGAGAAACTCTCTAGCGAATATGTTATATATTAATCAATTTTTACCTTTTGCTGGAGCCGGGGAGGGACGACTCCCATGTGAACCGGACGGGAATGCTCGCCGTCTCTCTCAGAGGTGTAAATTACCGATTTTGGTACCACTGAGGGTTTCCAGGACAGAACACCAATAGTTCTAGCCATCAAATCATTGTTTACAGTTGCACGCGAGGAAATACAAGCGCCGTCATACTGATTTTCACAGCCATCTTTTTTACAAGGTCTCATTACTATATCAAATAAAGCTTGAGCCACGCCCAGATTGTTCCCCTTAGGGGTCTAATTCACATTTTCCGTCTAGCATCCCTTTCGGTAACGAAAGAGTGAATTACCGCGCGCGATTCGCGCACGCTAGCCTCTCCACAGTCTCACTTTAGGTATTCACACTCGCTCTAGGCTTTTTGTTCATAGAGCACGCGGGTTCGTCTAGCGGGCCACGTACTGTATTGCCGTCTATTTCTGATCCCGGAGGCACGTGTCGGAACACAAGGTAACTTTAGCACAGGAGGTTCTTGGGCCACGGACGGTAACCGGAAGTTAAACGTTTCCCTTCTAACGCATTTTGACTCCATACCGCCATCACGCCAGCCACCAGACACCAAGACAAGAGATTCCAGCCTTTGGTAAGAAGGAAAAGCAAGCCAACAAAAAGAACATTCAACTTCCGGTTGACGATCGTGGCTCAAGAACGTCTGTGCTTACATTTCCTAGTATCCCAGGGTACTACCGGTAGCTACAGGCATGTTGGTGGGATATGAAAACCACAATCAAGATTGGAGACTAGAAGCCTGTACCAGGCGATCTGATGGTGGGGAGCGAAGGAAAAAGGGCGCGTAACGAAAAAATATCGCAAGCGAAAAAGAAAAGATCAACGCCTTGGAAAGCCGTTAGGACTCGGGGAGGGGGGGAACGGTTACAAAAATACAATGAAATTAAAACAGTTTAGGCTGAGAAAAATCCATACAAGAAGTGAATGTTTCCCCGTTCAAATAACATCGCTGTCAATTAAAACCAAGACCTGAGTTTCGTCTCCCTTTCTTTAATTTGATGTGTACTCGTTGATCCTAAAAGGTACATCAATAACCTTAACCCTAATAAGTCCCAGTGTCAACTGACAAATTCTCCTTACTAGTGTCCTTACATTTCTTATAGTTCTCGTTGAGATAAATTGTATAAATATCAACACAGCTCATCTTTGGTGATCATTCCCTTAATTCGTATGATCTGTTAGATTAATTATGCATTGATCACAGAGAGAGGTTTGATATTGATCACTACTGGGACTATAAGTGTTCAGATAGTACTTATGAATTAACAACATTTAACTTTTAAAAACGTACATCAACTTCTTTTGAGGACTTAACCGTAGAAGTTGAGGAGTAATAACATTTCTCAGTTATAAAAGACCTTTTGTAAAACAATCTCACCCCTTGGTATGTACTGAACTAGTTTGCCAAATTTTCTAAGAAATAAAAAAAAAATGTCAGAGAGGCATCAACTTTAAAGTGATTAGATATAACCATTCTAAGAGGTAAAGTAGCCTCACTTGACTTAGATAGCTAGATAGTTTATTGAAGTTTTAAAATTACAGCTCTAGAGCTGAATTAGATAAAACTTTACAAATGAATTCAAATAATAAAACTATGCTAAGATGTGAAACACGAAAAACACCTAATAACAGTATTAACTACAGTATTATTAATTTTTTTCAATGAAAATTAAATAACTATGCCGGTTTCTCGAATACTAGATAACAGGACAGTACCATGAAACTGCAGACAAGGAATCGTTTTGATTTTATCTTTTCCGTCATTTTGTTGGTTTCCTTTTTCCTTGTGTTGATTTACGGCCTATTCACAAGACTAACGCTAAATACTCGCACACAATACAGATACTGTATAATATTGTGTTGGAAATCATGCTAATTTTCAGTGTATATATCTCACTAAACTCAAAAGAAAATAAAAGTTTAATTAGAGAAAACACGGAGCGAGCAAGCGAACATCCTCTATTGAAGGAGTTAGACAGTACACCTTCTTTGAAGCACTTTGTCGGCTTTTTAAAAAGCCCTCAATCGACTGCATGACTAATGAGAATAATTATTAAACAGTCATGAAAGAGTTAGGACGGAAATGTATCCGAACTTCCTTTTCATAATTCGAATAACTTTTTCTTTTTTTTATATCAACCAAAGATTCTATTTTAGTCGGGTAACAAGCTTGCGACAGCTTTAAAAGCGCCTTAACAATTAAATGGCTTTTTCAGCTCGTAATGAAAGCAACAAAACTTTAATTTACGTCTGACAGGCTGAGCCACTTGGCTTCTACATTTCAACTCGCTCTGTGTTTAAAAACTAGTTAACGGCTCTTAAAACGTCCACGTAATTACGTACTCTTTTTTACAAAGTGGATATTTGTTTTGTTGTTTTCTTCAAAACGTAGAGGAGATTGGAGATGGAGGAAACTCAAACGTCTTAAACTTAAAACCAAGAGAGTAGGATACGGTCGCCATGTGCCTCTTTGACAGACTGACTTAAGTCACCTTAAGACAAATACAACTTTGTCAGAGTTGTGTTAGTCTGAAGAGCAGCAGCAAGTGCAGCAACCCCTTCAGCACCAAGGTTATTGAGGGACAAATCCAACTCTGTCAGAGTTGTGTTAATCTGAAGAGCAGCAGCAAGTGCAGCAGCCCCTTCAGCATCAAGGTTATTGTCAGACAAATACAACACTGTCAGAGTTGTGTTAGTCTGAAGAGCAGCAGCAAGTGCAGCAACCCCATCAGCACCAAGGTTATTGTGTGACAAATACAACTCTGTCAGAGTTGTGTTAGTCTGAAGAGCAGCAGCAAGTGCAGCAACCCCTTCAGCATCAAGGTTATTGTGTGACAAATACAACTCTGTCAGAGTTGTGTTAGTCTGAAGAGCAGCAGCAAGTGCAGCAGCCCCTTCAGCACCAAGGTTATTGTGTGACAAACCCAACACTGTCAGAGTTGTGTTAGTCTGAAGAGCAGCAGCAAGTGCAGCAGCCCCTTCAGCACCAAGGTTATTGCGTGACAAATCCAACATTGTCAGAGTTGTGTTAGTCTGAAGAGCAGCAGCAAGTGCAGCAGCCCCTTCAGCACCAAGGTTATTGTGTGACAAATCCAACTCTGTCAGAATTGTGTTAGTCTGAAGAGCAGCAGCAAGTGCAGCAGCCCCTTCAGCATCAAGGCTATTGTCAGACAAATCCAACTCTGTCAGAGTTCTGTTAGTCTGAAGAGCAGCAGCAAGTGCAGCAACCCCATCAGCACCAAGGTTATTGTGTGACAAATACAACTCTGTCAGAGTTGTGTTAGTCTGAAGAGCAGCAGCAAGTGCAGCAACCCCTTCAGCATCAAGGTTATTGACAGGCAAATACAACTCTGTCAGAGTTGTGTTCGTCTTTAGCGCTTCAGCCAGCACAACAACCTGATCATAACCACCTCTTGCACGAACGACAATGCTTTCAAGTCTCAGAAGCAAGCCAAAGGTACCTGCCAATTCTAAATGAAAATCACTCTGTTCTTTTTTGCATTCTGCAATGCACTTCAATGCAAAATCAATCTGATCTTGGTGGACATGAATCGTTATGCTCTTGATAAGGGCCAATGCTGTTTCTTCAGACTGCGTAGCTAGCAAACAAAGATGGAAATAACACCTGCTGCCTCCGTCTGTCACGAATTAATTCCAAGGTTCAGCTAGAAGAGGTCCTCATGGTAAGCTGTCCCAGAATTTTGTTTTTTGTTTCTTGACGCTGATCGATGCAGGCACAAGCCTAATGACGAATTTTTTGTTTGTTTTCTGTTATGCTAGCGCGGAGTTTACTTTGTGCGTGCTCTTTTACTTGTGCTTCAAATATGCTTGCGTTTGTTTTGCTTGTCACAACTAAAAACCGATGTTTTCCTCAAGAAAAAAGGGAATATGAAGCGGAATTTTAAAGAAACCACCGAAATATCTTTATTAAACCTGGTTGTAAGTTAGTCAAGAGGATGTGACAAACGCAAATCAGCTGGCGTATCACCAACAATACCTTGCGATCCGTTACTGTTCCAGCGGAAAAGGCTTCTAGAAATATTGTTCCTGCGAATCTGATGGGCCAAGACCAAAGTTGGAAATGAGACGTTTTTATGAGCTTCCAACCACCATAAAGGCTCCCTTTAATTCAACCTTAGAATACATAAGGTATTTCAGACAAACCACCGTTACAAAGCCTACTCAAACGGGGTCGCAAATGGACACATGTACAAGTTGGAAAAAAGCGTTGAAACCTTGCGTCCACTTTGATCAAACTCAAACTCACACTTTCCCTGAGCATCAGGCTTTTCGAGTCCATACCCTCCCCACCCCCTTTAGGCGGACCTGATACTCAAGTTAACTCACTCCCAAGATGGCGTACTTTTTTCACGCGGCGTTTGGCCACCCAAAGCAAGTCGACACGAGTTGGTCTCAGTATTGTTTACTTTAGTATCAGTGCGGGCGGGCTGCACTGAAGTCATTTTTTGTTTTCAGCTTTCCTTCTACTCACCTAGTCCATTTGTGTACCTATTGCAAGTCTGTCCATGCAAGTTCGCACCATGAAAGTTGCGTTGACTGCGCAGGTCTCCCTTTGGCTAAGGTTTAATGTCGTACTCCCTTGAGTAATAAGGATTTACTTTTAGCTTAAAAGTGAACCGATTTGAAAAGGGTCACTTTAGCCTCCAGGAATACCTTAATTACCCAGTGTGTTAAAGACTACTGTTTTTTTCGTTTTTTTTTCCTCTCCTCTGGTATCGATTGTCGCTCCTGTGCATCTCATGACACTTGTTTTTTAAGTGCCTAGCTAAGCTTACCTCAAAGGCCTTGCAAAGTGGAGAAGGGTGATGTTTTCTTTTTTGAAATAACTTGTCGCGTTCCAGAGATAGAGAGCACCAAAACTGATGAAATCATGTAAAAAGGCATTGCAAACAGAATCATTAAGTGATTGAATCAGACTTAGTTTTGGAATATAAAAATTCTGGCTACACTACAGGGGCACCCAACGACAAGATTTTAGCAAAATACTAGAAATATCATTTTCTGCTTTCTTAGATTCTCTCAGAGCTTTTTAAAGGCATATTTGTTTCAGCTAACACAGATTGATCTGTTCGGCGTTCTTAGCTGAAAATTTAGGCCGCAGAAAATTTTAGGAAACAGAATCCTATCCGCCGAATTTCCGAGCTGCTGATGGCTCTCCGAAAATGCTAGCTGACCTTATTCTGCCCTCTAAACAACATATTTGTCCCTCCGAAAACAATAGGAACTAATAAGTGCTCTTGTTGCGAAAGTCTGAGGTCATGTTTCTCCAAAGAAATCTCTAGCTTTCACGGCAATTAAATCCGAAAATCTCAGTCGATTTTAGGCCTTCCGAACAGATATATTCCCGAAACGAACCGATGGGTGCCCCTGACACTAGGTACCAGAGGTTACAATTTTCCTGTTTTTGTAAAGCCGTTGGCAAAGGTCGTACAACGACCGTCGAACAATAATGAAAATAGGCACTGAACCAGTGACCAGTGTAGTACTCCATCAACTTAGTTATAAAAACAGCCTTGTAAGAATGCAACAATGCTCTAAGCCGCCTTCTATGGTTAGAAATTCCATAAAGGCTACCCATCCCGCGTGCAACAACGCTTTGCTTGAGCGCAAAAGGGACGGATTTTCCATAATATTCATGCCAGGATCGCGAAAATGTACTACTCAATTATTCTTTAATTGGTCTTTCTTTAAGATTTCTTTCACAGACTTAAATATTAGAATCCCCTTGTGCAGCGCAATAAAAATAGTTCCATAAGAAAGTATTTTTCAATAGCATTAATTGAAATGGTGACGCTCTACACAGTCTCAAAAGTCACAACCACTTCGTGGAGCAAAATAACAGGATAAAAGAGAAATACGCTCAGTATGAATCGATCAATCAATGAATCAATGAATCAATCAATCAATCAATCAATCAATCAATCAATCAATCAAATTTATTTGTCAATCAATGTAGATATAAATACGTTCAGTGGGTATACACTCCAGGAGATCTTCGCTCGTTCTACTGAGCTTTTCAGAGGAACTCTCTAGCGAATATGTTATATATTAATCAATTTTTACCTTTTGTTGGAGCCGGGGAGGGACGACTCCCATGTGAACCGGACGGGAATGCTCGCCGTCTCTCTCAGAGGTGTAAATTACCGATTTTGGTACCACTGAGGGTTTCCAGGACAGAACACCAATAGTTCTAGCCATCAAATCATTGTTTACAGTTGCACGCGAGGAAATACAAGCGCCGTCATACTGATTTTCACAGCCATCTTTTTTACAAGGTCTCATTACTATACCAAATAAAGCTTGAGCCACGCCCAGATTGTTCCCCTTAGGGGTCCAATTCACATTTTCCGTCTAGCATCCCTTTCGGTAACGAAAGAGTGAATTACCGCGCGCGATTCGCGCACGCTAGCCTCTCCACAGTCTCACTTTAGGTATTCACACTCGCTCTAGGCTTTTTGTTCATAGAGCACGCGGGTTCGTCTAGCGGGCCACGTACTGTATTGCCGTCTATTTCTGATCCCGGAGGCACGTGTCGGAACACAAGGTAACTTTAGCACAGGAGGTTCTTGGGCCACGGACGGTAACCGGAAGTTAAACGTTTCCCTTCTAACGCATTTTGACTCCATACCGCCATCACGCCAGCCACCAGACACCAAGACAAGAGATTCCAGCCTTTGGTAAGAAGGAAAAGCAAGCCAACAAAAAGAACATTCAACTTCCGGTTGACGATCGTGGCTCAAGAACGTCTGTGCTTACATTTCCTAGTATCCCAGGGTACTACCGGTAGCTACAGGCATGTTGGTGGGATATGAAAACCACAATCAAGATTGGAGACTAGAAGCCTGTACCAGGCGATCTGATGGTGGGGAGCGAAGGAAAAAGGGCGCGTAACGAAAAAATATCGCAAGCGAAAAAGAAAAGATCAACGCCTTGGAAAGCCGTTAGGACTCGGGGAGGGGGGGAACGGTTACAAAAATACAATGAAATTAAAACAGTTTAGGCTGAGAAAAATCCATACAAGAAGTGAATGTTTCCCCGTTCAAATAACATCGCTGTCAATTAAAACCAAGACCTGAGTTTCGTCTCCCTTTCTTTAATTTGATGTGTACTCGTTGATCCTAAAAGGTACATCAATAACCTTAACCCTAATAAGTCCCAGTGTCAACTGACAAATTCTCCTTACTAGTGTCCTTACATTTCTTATAGTTCTCGTTGAGATAAATTGTATAAATATCAACACAGCTCATCTTTGGTGATCATTCCCTTAATTCGTATGATCTGTTAGATTAATTATGCATTGATCACAGAGAGAGGTTTGATATTGATCACTACTGGGACTATAAGTGTTCAGATAGTACTTATGAATTAACAACATTTAACTTTTAAAAACGTACATCAACTTCTTTTGAGGACTTAACCGTAGAAGTTGAGGAGTAATAACATTTCTCAGTTATAAAAGACCTTTTGTAAAACAATCTCACCCCTTGGTATGTACTGAACTAGTTTGCCAAATTTTCTAAGAAATAAAAAAAAAATGTCAGAGAGGCATCAACTTTTAAAGTGATTAGATATAACCATTCTAAGAGGTAAAGTAGCCTCACTTGACTTAGATAGCTAGATAGTTTATTGAAGTTTTAAAATTACAGCTCTAGAGCTGAATTAGATAAAACTTTACAAATGAATTCAAATAATAAAACTATGCTAAGATGTGAAACACGAAAAACACCTAATAACAGTATTAACTACAGTATTATTAATTTTTTTTCAATGAAAATTAAATAACTATGCCGGTTTCTCGAATACTAGATAACAGGACAGCACTATGAAACTGCAGACAAGGAATCGTTTTGATTTTATCTTTTCCGTCATTTTGTTGGTTTCCTTTTTCCTTGTGTTGATTTACGGCCTATTCACAAGACTAACGCTAAATACTTGCACACAATACAGATGCTGTATAATATTGTGTTGGAAATCATGCTAATTTTCAGTGTATATATCTCACTAAACTCAAAAGAAAATAAAAGTTTAATTAAAGAAAACACGGAGCGAGCAAGCGAACATCCTCTATTGAAGGAGTTAGACAGTACACCTTCTTTGAAGCACTTTGTCGGCTTTTTAAAAAGCCCTCAATCGACTGCATGACTAATGAGAATAATTATTAAACAGTCATGAAAGAGTTAGGACGGAAATGTATCCGAACTTCCTTTTCATAATTCGAATAACTTTTTCTTTTTTTTATATCAACCAAAGATTCTATTTTAGTCGGGTAACAAGCTTGCGACAGCTTTAAAAGCGCCTTAACAATTAAATGGCTTTTTCAGCTCGTAATGAAAGCAACAAAACTTTAATTTACGTCTGACAGGCTGAGCCACTTGGCTTCTACATTTCAACTCGCTCTGTGTTTAAAAACTAATTAACGGCTCTTAAAACGTCCACGTAATTACGTACTCTTTTTTACAAAGTGGATATTTGTTTTGTTGTTTTCTTCAAAACGTACAGGAGATTGGAGATGGAGGAAACTCAAACGTCTTAAACTTAAAACCAAGAGAGTAGGATACGGTCGCCATGTGCCTCTTTGACAGACTGACTTAAGTCACCTTAAGACAAATACAACTTTGTCAGAGTTGTGTTAGTCTGAAGATCAGCAGCAAGTGCAGCAACCCCTTCAGCACCAAGGTTATTGTGAGACAAATCCAACTCTGTCAGAGTTGTGTTAGTCTGAAGAGCAGCAGCAAGTGCAGCAACCCCTTCAGCACCAAGGGTATTGAGGGACAAATCCAACTCTGTCAGAGTTGTGTTAATCTGAAGAGCAGCAGCAAGTGCAGCAGCCCCTTCAGCATCAAGGTTATTGTCAGACAAATACAACACTGTCAGAGTTGTGTTAGTCTGAAGAGCAGCAGCAAGTGCAGCAGCACTAGCAGCACCAAGGTTATTGTGTGACAAATACAACTCTGTCAGAGTTGTGTTAGTCTGAAGAGCAGCAGCAAGTGCAGCAACCCCATCAGCACCAAGGTTATTGTGTGACAAATACAACTCTGTCAGAGTTGTGTTAGTCTGAAGAGCAGCAGCAAGTGCAGCAACCCCTTCAGCATCAAGGTTATTGTGTGACAAATACAACTCTGTCAGAGTTGTGTTAGTCTGAAGAGCAGCAGCAAGTGCAGCAGCCCCTTCAGCACCAAGGTTATTGTGTGACAAACCCAACACTGTCAGAGTTGTGTTAGTCTGAAGAGCAGCAGCAAGTGCAGCAGCCCCTTCAGCACCAAGGTTATTGCGTGACAAATCCAACATTGTCAGAGTTGTGTTAGTCTGAAGAGCAGCAGCAAGTGCAGCAGCCCCTTCAGCACCAAGGTTATTGTGTGACAAATCCAACTCTGTCAGAGTTGTGTTAGTCTGAAGAGCAGCAGCAAGTGCAGCAGCCCCTTCAGCATCAAGGCTATTGTCAGACAAATCCAACTCTGTCAGAGTTCTGTTAGTCTGAAGAGCAGCAGCAAGTGCAGCAACCCCATCAGCACCAAGGTTATTGTGTGACAAATACAACTCTGTCAGAGTTGTGTTAGTCTGAAGAGCAGCAGCAAGTGCAGCAACCCCTTCAGCATCAAGGTTATTGACAGGCAAATACAACTCTGTCAGAGTTGTGTTCGTCTTTAGCGCTTCAGCCAGCACAACAACCTGATCATAACCACCTCTTGCACGAACGACAATGCTTTCAAGTCTCAGAAGCAAGCCAAAGGTACGTGCCAATTCCAAATGAAAATCACTCTGTTCTTTTTTGCATTCTGCAATGCACGTCAATGCAAAATCAATCTGATCTTGGTGGACATGAATCGTTATACTCTTGATAAGGGCCAATGCTGTTTTTTCAGACTGCGTAGCTAGCAAACAAACATGGAAATAACACCTGCTGCCTCCGTCTGTCACGAATTAATTCCAAGGTTCAGCTAGAAGAGGTCCTCATGGTAAGCTGTCCCAGAATTTTGTTTTTTGTTTCTTGACGCTGATCGATGCAGGCACAAGCCTAATGACGAATTTTTTGTTTGTTTTCTGTTATGCTAGCGCGGAGTTTACTTTGTGCGTGCTCTTTTACTTGTGCTTCAAATATGCTTGCGTTTGTTTTGCTTGTCACAACTAAAAACCGATGTTTTCCTCAAGAAAAAAGGGAATATGAAGCGGAATTTTAAAGAAACCACCGAAATATCTTTATTAAACCTGGTTGTAAGTTAGTCAAGAGGATGTGACAAACGCAAATCAGCTGGCGTATCACCAACAATACCTTGCGATCCGTTACTGTTCCAGCGGAAAAGGCTTCTAGAAATATTGTTCCTGCGAATCTGATGGGCCAAGACCAAAGTTGGAAATGAGACGTTTTTATGAGCTTCCAACCACCATAAAGGCTCCCTTTAATTCAACCTTAGAATACATAAGGTATTTCAGACAAACCACCGTTACAAAGCCTACTCAAACGGGGTCGCAAATGGACACATGTACAAGTTGGAAAAAAGCGTTGAAACCTTGCGTCCACTTTGATCAAACTCAAACTCACACTTTCCCTGAGCATCAGGCTTTTCGAGTCCATACCCTCCCCACCCCCTTTAGGCGGACCTGATACTCAAGTTAACTCACTCCCAAGATGGCGTACTTTTTTCACGCGGCGTTTGGCCACCCAAAGCAAGTCGACACGAGTTGGTCTCAGTATTGTTTACTTTAGTATCAGTGCGGGCGGGCTGCACTGAAGTCATTTTTTGTTTTCAGCTTTCCTTCTACTCACCTAGTCCATTTGTGTACCTATTGCAAGTCTGTCCATGCAAGTTCGCACCATGAAAGTTGCGTTGACTGCGCAGGTCTCCCTTTGGCTAAGGTTTAATGTCGTACTCCCTTGAGTAATAAGGATTTACTTTTAGCTTAAAAGTGAACCGATTTGAAAAGGGTCACTTTAGCCTCCAGGAATACCTTAATTACCCAGTGTGTTAAAGACTACTGTTTTTTTCGTTTTTTTTTTCCTCTCCTCTGGTATCGATTGTCGCTCCTGTGCATCTCATGACACTTGTTTTTTAAGTGCCTAGCTAAGCTTACCTCAAAGGCCTTGCAAAGTGGAGAAGGGTGATGTTTTCTTTTTTGAAATAACTTGTCGCGTTCCAGAGATAGAGAGCACCAAAACTGATGAAATCATGTAAAAAGGCATTGCAAACAGAATCATTAAGTGATTGAATCAGACTTAGTTTTGGAATATAAAAATTCTGGCTACACTACAGGGGCACCCAACGACAAGATTTTAGCAAAATACTAGAAATATCATTTTCTGCTTTCTTAGATTCTCTCAGAGCTTTTTAAAGGCATATTTGTTTCAGCTAACACAGATTGATCTGTTCGGCGTTCTTAGCTGAAAATTTAGGCCGCAGAAAATTTTAGGAAACAGAATCCTATCCGCCGAATTTCCGAGCTGCTGATGGCTCTCCGAAAATGCTAGCTGACCTTATTCTGCCCTCTAAACAACATATTTGTCCCTCCGAAAACAATAGGAACTAATAAGTGCTCTTGTTGCGAAAGTCTGAGGTCATGTTTCTCCAAAGAAATCTCTAGCTTTCACGGCAATTAAATCCGAAAATCTCAGTCGATTTTAGGCCTTCCGAACAGATATATTCCCGAAACGAACCGATGGGTGCCCCTGACACTAGGTACCAGAGGTTACAATTTTCCTGTTTTTGTAAAGCCGTTGGCAAAGGTCGTACAACGACCGCCGAACAATAATGAAAATAGGCACTGAACCAGTGACCAGTGTAGTACTCCATCAACTTAGTTATAAAAACAGCCTTGTAAGAATGCAACAATGCTCTAAGCCGCCTTCTATGGTTAGAAATTCCATAAAGGCTACCCATCCCGCGTGCAACAACGCTTTGCTTGAGCGCAAAAGGGACGGATTTTCCATAATATTCATGCCAGGATCGCGAAAATGTACTACTCAATTATTCTTTAATTGGTCTTTCTTTAAGAGTTCTTTCACAGACTTAAATATTAGAATCCCCTTGTGCAGCGCAATAAAAATAGTTCCATAAGAAAGTATTTTTCAATGGCATTAATTGAAATGGTGACGCTCTACACAGTCTCAAAAGTCACAACCACTTCGTGGAGCAAAATAACAGGATAAAAGAGAAATACGCTCAGTATGAATCGATCAATCAATGAATCAATGAATCAATCAATCAATCAATCAATCAAATTTATTTGTCAATCAATGTAGATATAAATACGTTCAGTGGGTATACACTCCAGGAGATCTTCGCTCGTTCTACTGAGCTTTTCAGAGAAACTCTCTAGCGAATATGTTATATATTAATCAATTTTTACCTTTTGCTGGAGCCGGGGAGGGACGACTCCCATGTGAACCGGACGGGAATGCTCGCCGTCTCTCTCAGAGGTGTAAATTACCGATTTTGGTACCACTGAGGGTTTCCAGGACAGAACACCAATAGTTCTAGCCATCAAATCATTGTTTACAGTTGCACGCGAGGAAATACAAGCGCCGTCATACTGATTTTCACAGCCATCTTTTTTACAAGGTCTCATTACTATACCAAATAAAGCTTGAGCCACGCCCAGATTGTTCCCCTTAGGGGTCCAATTCACATTTTCCGTCTAGCATCCCTTTCGGTAACGAAAGAGTGAATTACCGCGCGCGATTCGCGCACGCTAGCCTCTCCACAGTCTCACTTTAGGTATTCACACTCGCTCTAGGCTTTTTGTTCATAGAGCACGCGGGTTCGTCTAGCGGGCCACGTACTGTATTGCCGTCTATTTCTGATCCCGGAGGCACGTGTCGGAACACAAGGTAACTTTAGCACAGGAGGTTCTTGGGCCACGGACGGTAACCGGAAGTTAAACGTTTCCCTTCTAACGCATTTTGACTCCATACCGCCATCACGCCAGCCACCAGACACCAAGACAAGAGATTCCAGCCTTTGGTAAGAAGGAAAAGCAAGCCAACAAAAAGAACATTCAACTTCCGGTTGACGATCGTGGCTCAAGAACGTCTGTGCTTACATTTCCTAGTATCCCAGGGTACTACCGGTAGCTACAGGCATGTTGGTGGGATATGAAAACCACAATCAAGATTGGAGACTAGAAGCCTGTACCAGGCGATCTGATGGTGGGGAGCGAAGGAAAAAGGGCGCGTAACGAAAAAATATCGCAAGCGAAAAAGAAAAGATCAACGCCTTGGAAAGCCGTTAGGACTCGGGGAGGGGGGGAACGGTTACAAAAATACAATGAAATTAAAACAGTTTAGGCTGAGAAAAATCCATACAAGAAGTGAATGTTTCCCCGTTCAAATAACATCGCTGTCAATTAAAACCAAGACCTGAGTTTCGTCTCCCTTTCTTTAATTTGATGTGTACTCGTTGATCCTAAAAGGTACATCAATAACCTTAACCCTAATAAGTCCCAGTGTCAACTGACAAATTCTCCTTACTAGTGTCCTTACATTTCTTATAGTTCTCGTTGAGATAAATTGTATAAATATCAACACAGCTCATCTTTGGTGATCATTCCCTTAATTCGTATGATCTGTTAGATTAACTATGCATTGATCACAGAGAGAGGTTTGATATTGATCACTACTGGGACTATAAGTGTTCAGATAGTACTTATGAATTAACAACATTTAACTTTTAAAAACGTACATCAACTTCTTTTGAGGACTTAACCGTAGAAGTTGAGGAGTAATAACATTTCTCAGTTATAAAAGACCTTTTGTAAAACAATCTCACCCCTTGGTATGTACTGAACTAGTTTGCCAAATTTTCTAAGAAATAAAAAAAAATTGTCAGAGAGGCATCAACTTTAAAGTGATTAGATATAACCATTCTAAGAGGTAAAGTAGCCTCACTTGACTTAGATAGCTAGATAGTTTATTGAAGTTTTAAAATTACAGCTCTAGAGCTGAATTAGATAAAACTTTACAAATGAATTCAAATAATAAAACTATGCTAAGATGTGAAACACGAAAAACACCTAATAACAGTATTAACTACAGTATTATTAATTTTTTTCAATGAAAATTAAATAACTATGCCGGTTTCTCGAATACTAGATAACAGGACAGCACTATGAAACTGCACACAAGGAATCGTTTTGATTTTATCTTTTCCGTCATTTTGTTGGTTTCCTTTTTCCTTGTGTTGATTTACGGCCTATTCACAAGACTAACGCTAAATACTCGCACACAATACAGATACTGTATAATATTGTGAAATTATGAATATATGAGATTCATATATTTGAACTGCGGAATGAAGAAATAAATGTAAAGAAGATCCTCGCAGTTATTAACGCAACTTACGCAGTTGCGTAAGTTGCGTTAATAACTGCGAGGATCTTCTTTACATTTATTTCTTCATTCCGCAGTTCAAATATATGAATTTCATATATTCATAATTTCATCTTCATCTTTCCCGGGTATATTACGAATCAATTTAATGACCAGCTCCCAGTTGGCTTGTTAGCTTAATTGGTTAGAGCGCTGCACCGGTATCGCAGAGGTCAGGGTTCGAATCCCGGCAAGCCTGATTTCTTCAGGCTTTCTTTCCGCCACTGCGTAAGTTGCGTTAATAACTGCGAGGATCTTCTTTACATTTATTTGTATAATATTGTGTTGGAAATCATGCTAATTTTCAGTGTATATATCTCACTAAACTCAAAAGAAAATAAAAGTTTAATTAAAGAAAACACGGAGCGAGCAAGCGAACATCCTCTATTGAAGGAGTTAGACAGTACACCTTCTTTGAAGCACTTTGTCGGCTTTTTAAAAAGCCCTCAATTGACTGCATGACTAATGAGAATAATTATTAAAGGACGGAAATGTATCCGAACTTCCTTTTCATAATTCGAATAACTTTTTCTTTTTTTTATATCAACCAAAGATTCTATTTTAGTCGGGTAACAAGCTTGCGACAGCTTTAAAAGCGCCTTAACAATTAAACGGCTTTTTCAGCTCGTAATGAAAGCAACAAAACTTTAATTTATGACTGACAGGCTGAGCCACTTGGCTTCTACATTTCAACTCGCTCTGTGTTTAAAAACTAATTAACGGCTCTTAAAACGTCCACGTAATTACGTACTCTTTTTTACAAAGTGGATATTTGTTTTGTTGTTTTCTTCAAAACGTACAGGAGATTGGAGATGGAGGAAACTTAAACGTCTTAAACTTACAACCAAGAGAATAGGATACGGTCGCCATATGCTTCTTTGACAGACTGACTGAAGTCACCTTGAGACAAATACAACTTTGTCAGAGTTGTGTTAGTCTGAAGAGCAGCAGCAAGTGCAAGAACCCCTTCAGCACCAAGGTTATTGCGTGACAAATACAACTCTGTCAGAGTTGTGTTAGTCTGAAGAGCAGCAGCAAGTGCAGCAGCCCCTTCAGCATCAAGGTTATTGTCAGACAAATCCAACTTTGTCAGAGTTGTGTTAGTCTGAAGAGCAGCAGCAAGTGCAAGAACCCCTTCAGCATCAAGGTTATTGTCAGACAAATACAACTCTGTCAGAGTTGTGTTAGTCTGAAGAGCAGCAGCAAGTGCAGCAACCCCTTCAGCACCAAGGTTATTGCGTGACAAATACAACTCTGTCAGAGTTGTGTTAGTCTGAAGAGCAGCAGCAAGTGCAGCAACCCCTTCAGCACCAAGGTTATTGCGTGACAAATCCAACTCTGTCAGAGTTGTGTTAGTCTGAAGAGCAGCAGCAAGTGCAAGAACCCCTTCAGCATCAAGGTAATTGCGTGACAAATCCAACTCTGTCAGAGTTGTGTTAGTCCGAAGAGCAGCAGCAAGTGCAGCAACCCCTTCAGCACCAAGGTTATTGAAGGACAAACGCAACACTGTCAGAGTTGTGTTAGTCTGAAGAGCAGCAGCAAGTGCAAGAACCCCTTCAGCATCAAGGTAATTGCGAGACAAATCCAACTCTGTCAGAGTTGTGTTAGTCCGAAGAGCAGCAGCAAGTGCAGCAACCCCTTCAGCACCAGGGTTATTGAAGGACAAACGCAACACTGTCAGAGTTGTGTTAGTCTGAAGAGCAGTAGCAAGTGCAAGAACCCCTTCAGCATCAAGGTAATTGCGAGACAAATCCAACTCTGTCAGAGTTGTGTTAGTCCGAAGAGCAGTAGCAAGTGCAAGAACCCCTTCAGCAACAAGGTTATTGTAAGGCAAATACAACTCTGTCAGAGTTGTGTTAGTCTGAAGAGCAGCCGCAAGTGCAAGAACCCCTTCAGCAACAAGGTTATTGTAAGGCAAATACAACTTTGTCAGAGTTGTGTTAGTCTGAAGAGCAGCAGCAAGTGCAAGAACCCCTTCAGCATCAAGGTAATTGTCAGACAAATTCAACTCTGTCAGAGTTGTGTTAGTCTGAAGAGCAGCAGCAAGTGCAAGAACCCCTTCAGCATCAAGGTTATTGTGTGACAAATCCAACATTTCCAGAGTTTTGTTAGTCTGAAGAGCAGCAGCAAGTGCAGCAGCCCCTTCAGCACCACGGTTATTGTCAGACAAATTCAACTCTGTCAGAGTTGTGTTAGTCTGAAGAGCAGCAGCAAGTGCAGCAACCCCTTCAGCACCAAGGTTATTGCGTGACAAATCCAACATTTCCAGAGTTGTGTTAGTCTGAAGAGCAGCAGCAAGTGCAGCAGCCCCTTCAGCACCAAGGTTATTGACAGACAAATCCAACTCTGTCAGAGTTGTGTTAGTCTGAAGAGCAGCAGCAAGTGCAAGAACCCCTTCAGCATCAAGGTAATTGCGTGACAAATCCAACTCTGTCAGAGTTGTGTTAGTCTGAAGAGCAGCAGCAAGTGCAGCAACCCCTTCAGCACCAAGGTTATTTTCTGACAAATACAACGCTGTCAGAGTTGTGTTCGTCTTTAGCGCTTCAGCCAGCACAACAACCCGATCATAACCACCTCTTGCACGAAAGACAATGCTTTCAAGTCTCAGAAGCAAGCCAAAGGTACGTGCCAATTCTAAATGAAAATCACTCTGTTCTTTTTTGCATTCTGCAATGCACTTCAATGCAAAATCAATCTGATCTTTGTTGACATGAATCGTTATACTCTTGATAAGGGCCAATGCTGTTTCTTCAGACTGCGTAGCTAGCATGCCACAAGTGAACAAAAGCACTTGTCTCAGCTGACGGAAATATCTCGTGTCAGCAGCTAAGACTTCAGGACTGATTTCTCCACTGAGAAGTTGACAACAGAGAAAATAAGCTGCAAAAAATTCCTGGAAGCTCTTGTGCATAAATCCGTAAGAGGTACATGGTTTTCGCTTGCTGCTTCCAGGCTGAACTGACAGAAACCCGAATTCAGGTAAGTCCCTTGTATGATTTCCAAGCTGTTTGTCCGTGAAAGACATGTTATCTTGGCACAGACCATTTAACGCTATCTTGCCAAGATGTTTTAACTGAGTTTTGTACAATTCAATCGGATCCTCAACGTTAACCGCTAATCCTTTCTTTTTCCTGTACCTTCTCAGGACACACTGTACTATTTCCACATACAGATGAGTTCTGCTTTCTGGAAACATGCCCTGAAAGTCTTCGCACAGAACGCAAAGAAGTGCAGTGTTTAGGGGATTTGCGATTAGTTCTCTCAGGCTTCTATCATTCTTCAGCTTGTCTATGAGCTTCTGGTCTAAATTCCCTTCTTTCTCCTTGAAGAACTTGGATATAAAATCTATAGCATCATCCAAGGTAAATCCTTCAATCTCTAGCATAGTATCGCAGAATTTTCTCACAGCTATCCCAGTCTCGTGTCGTGCTGTAGCCACAATGCGACATCCAGAGAGCATTCTACCTTCAATGATTTCTGAAAAGTACTCCAATTTACTGGCAGGTAACTCATCCAGTCCGTCAAGTACCAACAGAACTTTTGACTGATTGTGGCGAATGAACTCGACGAAATTCGCACGCTCTTTTTCGTGAATTTCTCGATCTAGAAGCTGATCGTCAATGGCCTCCCAGACGTTATGATCAGCATCGATGTCACGACATCTCAGTAATAGCAGAACTTTGACGTTAGGAAGGTAATCAACTGTTTCAGTTTTCTTGGTGGCCCAGTCGTAAGCAACCTTACTGCAGTAGGTTGTCTTTCCCATACCAGGCTTTCCTTCAATTAACACCGTTCTCGGCTTTGGACATTCTTCATGTGGTTGAAAGATAGCAGGCATTTCAACAATGTTGCTTGTTGCTGTTCCCCTCGTTTTCTTTCTGCTGACCATTATGAGTCTTGTGAAGATATTATCAAGATGAAAGTGAAACTCTTTACACCAAGGAAAGGGTGCAAGCCATCCTTCCCGGATAGTGTACAGCTGGCGAATCCCATCAATTACTTCAGTTGGGTCAAAGAAACCTGGGGAAGAAATACGGATATCAAAGTTCACCTCGGAAAATAATGATTCTGCGTCAACTATCCCTTTACTGATCTATATTCTTTTCGCTTCAGAAAATTGATATTTAGCAATTATTCGCCGAACGCGAAGTAAATAGTCGACAATATTTACTGAGCCTGAAGCGAATAATTGTTTTAGTATAATTTTGAGTTGCGGACATCAAAAAGTAAAAAAAGAGGGTAAAACTTGACCAAAGAAACACACCAAAAAAAGTAACTTATTCACCGGGTAGTGCGGTGAATATAGCATTAAAATTATACTAATTAAAAATATAATAATGTTATTTTGCCAGGGTGACCTCATCAGCATAAAAGTGCTGTTAACAATAAGGGCCTTGGAAAATTGAAACAGAAGACTATGCACTAAAAATTGTGACACGATTAAAACTAAATAAAAGCACGAACTATACGTAAAAATTAAAAAATACCCTCTGGTCTCGATTGCTACAATTAAAAAGCGTTAAAAAGCTAAGCTGAATAAAACGGGAAAAAAGTACTAAAGAACTGTCGACCAATAAAAATTTAGGGCACGGTGTTCAAAAATTACAACAGAGTTGCACTCTTTTGTAATTACATGTAATAATGGAAACTTCTCTTACCCAAACACCATAACAAACACGGCAGCTCCTTTTTAAGTGTTCTGTACCCTCATCGAATTTTATATTAAAATATAAAATTCGATGGGGGCCTACACTGGAGGCCAATTTTTACAATACTTTTAATCCTCTTTATCCCCCCCCCCCCCCCACCTCTCCAGGAGGCTTATTTCTTTCAACCATGTTTGAGAGGGTCTTAATAGAGAAGAGGGCATTAATAGAGATTGGAGCTTAAAGGGACACTGTCACCAATTCTTAGGATAATTTTGAAACGCTAAAAGACATTCCAATCAGAGGAAACCTAAACATACTGATTCATGATCAGTTTTGTTCAAAATTACTCTACCAGTTCTCTGGGACTACAATTAAGTGTGTTTGGCTGCGGATTGCAAGGATAGAAATGGATTGCAACTTGAAAACATCAGGCTGGCTATGGTTTGTTCCCCCTCAGTTTAAGAAACTCATTCGATTTCCTTCTGTTGACGTTCTAGGAGTATTCCGTGTATGAGAAAAGGTACTATTTAACTTAAAATTCAGCACATTTTTCCTTCCTAAGGAAAAAACTCCCCGTGATGGAGTCTCTTTAATAGAGAAATGGGTGGGGGGAGGTTTGATTGATTGAACAAGACATTCTGAAGAATTTACAGGCGGCAGATAGTTTCTCACCCCCTCCCCCCTCCCCTAAGGAAAAAAGGTTTCTGCAAAAAAACTGTGGTTTCCGGTGACCTGTTATGGACAATAAATTATTATTTCAGTTACTTAAATGTGTTACCTTCATCAGTTCCTGTAGCTCTAACACCACTTGCATTGTCACCACTAGTACTACTCACCCCTCCCTGCTCAGGACCTTGAAGAAACGAAAGAAAGTCAGTCAGCAAAATAAGATTACTAGAATTAAATATTGCGCCATTTGTTAGAAACTTACCTTCCATGTCAGAACACTGCAACACACTCTCCACTTCAGTTAGTCTATCTTTGATGTCATCCTCAATTTTTCTCCACTGCTTCAGAAGTTCTATGAAATGTTCCTCATCCAGAGGATCCATTTCCTGATTCTTCATTTCATCAATAACATCTTCATAACCAGTTCCCCCTAACCGCACCAACAAATCCCGGATCTGCTGCCAGTAGTTATTGAACACTGCGTCACTAACAGAGGTTTCCAATGCAGGGTTGGACACGGCGTTCATGAAATACTTCACACGGGCAATATCACATTCACAGGCGATGTCCACTGAACGGGGAGGTACATCCCAGCCAGCAGGTGGAGGACTCAGATTACAGATTGTCCTGAGGAGAATCATCAAGAGGGCGGGGTCAAAGCCTGTGGATGACACTGAAGAGGGTACAGCAGGATACAGTTTGCTCCACTGCATTGTGTTTAGGATCCCTTCCTTTCGAAGTGACTGAAGTTTAGACTGTGCTGGGTGACGTTTTAAGAAGCCTTGAAGGTCTGTTGGTGGAATTATCCCATCAAATATATCTCGCAGGACTTGTGAGCCCACTCTGACCAGAAGGTGACACAAACGGGAATAATTGGTTTTCTCATCACTGGAGGTTATTCTTGAAGCAGCACCTAGAATAAGTGTCATAAAAATACTTGATCACTAACACATAGTATAGAAATGCACACAACAAATGTTAACATATTACCGGAGAATGTCAGTTATTTGACAGAATGGTTAACTGATAAAATCAATAGCAACTTGAGAACCTTCTTGGTTCTAGCGAGACACTTAAACCCTGTGGCTTTAACTGGATAAATAAATCGTACTTTAACCGTGACATTGGAAGAAGGGCCCCTAGGCATTCACAACAAATGTTTCAGCCTTCAGGCAAGGGCTCCATTTGGATCCTAACAACACGAGTGCAGGCTACTTGCGATCTAGAATCTATTGTTTATATAACATCGTTCAAAGGTCATTATTTATGTCATTATAACAGCAAGACCATTGTTCAGTGGCCGCGCCACCCCAAGATTAGACTAAGTGAACTGACGGACGACAAAAAAGGAATGCAACTTGCATTTTATGAGTCGGTGCGACATGCTTACTCGCATGTCCGCCGCCTAATGACTGACTGACTGACTGACTGACTGACTGACTGCTTGCTTGCTCACTCTCTCGATCAATTGGTAATGATCGATTTGTACTGGCAGGTCCAATTCAGCTTATGCTGGTTTAATAGAGGCCTTTGCAAGTAATTGTATTAATTAACATATACGTAACTAATTAATTAACACATGACTTAATACATAACTAATTAATAAATAAATAACTAGTTAATTAACATATAATTTTTTGCACGAAATGATGTAACTGAAGATCAAGGACAGTTAAGCATTTTTTTGGCTGAAAATCTTTTTCTTCCAACAGTAAATAAAATATAATTATTTTGGTGGTTTAATGTATTACCTCGATCAGCTTCTGCAGCTCCAACACCGCATGCAGTGGTACAACTCACCCCTCCCTCCTCAGGACCTTAAAGAAATGAAAGAAAGTGAGTGGGAAACTTACCTTCCATTCAGAACACTACATAACAACACACTCTCCACCTCATTTAGTCTATCCTTGACAACATTCTCAATGTTTTCCCATCAAATGCGGCCTCATTTTCAAAACTTTATACCTAAAAGGTCATGCAACATTCTATAACTGAACAAGATTTCTTCAATCTCTAGAGTTACGCCAGTTGGCTTTAAAATGAGACAAGAAAAGCCCCAGGGGCATTAGACCCCGGCGCCCTTGTTGTCCCTCCCCTAGGGTGAAAAATATGTTGTGGTCACTCAAGATACGAGCCCTAACCTGTGTAGCAAAAGATGCGAGGAGTATTTGTTTGGCCGAGCCAAAACCGGAGCTCTAGTGGGGCAAGTGACCACAAAAAAAAGGGTATTTCTAGACCCCGTCCTGATGGCGGGGTAAAAAGGAAGGAATCATAAAGAAGAGAGATGACACAGATAACTTAGGAGTGACTGGTATGATAATTATACCAATTTACAGTTAAATAATGTAAGTTGAACAAAATGACATTTGCCCCTGTAAGTACATGCTTATAATAACCTGTAAAATGTATGACAAGCACTCTATGTGTGTCACAAAGGGAACCCCTCCCACCACCACACTGACCTAGGGAACAGTAGATTGTTATTTACTGGTGACTTGTATTACCTGCAGCTCCAGCCTCAAGTGTAATAACATCACCACCAGTACTGCTCACCCCTCTCTGCTCAGAACCTTAACAAATAGAAGAAAAACAGCTGGTCAGCTGATTGTCGTATACTTACTGGGATGAAATATGATTTTAATTTCACAAAGCCCTGGATAAATTAAAGATAACTTCATTATCTTAAAGCCTGAGGCCCTGTTCCTCTACCAGGCAACCCTGTTCCAGGTGAATAAGCCATTTGTATTTCATGACATTTCTTTCTGTTTGAGAGGTGGATACAAATACAGACAGAGACTATGAACAAACTGATGTTACCGTATTTTCTCGATTAAATGCCAGGTTCGTTTATTTCAAACTTGGCCTTGTAGACCTGGTGTTTACTCAAACCCAGCGCTTATTTGGAGCCCAGAGTTTATTTATGAAGTGCATTTTTCAGCCATCCATTTTTTATCATCAATATTGGAGGTTTTATTGAATTACAAATCAAATTTCAACCAAAATGTTAAAAAATTGATTATTGCCAACTTTGTCTTATCTGAGTGAATCTGGTTAGTCATTTATCAAAAAAAATCACTGACAGGAACATGCAAAACATGGAGGAAGTGCGGCATTGGCAACTGCTCGACAGCAAACGTACTTTGCAAGCAATTTACAACAAGGTAGTGAGGAGGTTCCTCCTCCATCAGTTCTGAGAAAAGGCAAAATTATGGAACGATTCAAGGAACTGCTGGAGAGACTCTAGAGATGATCCTTGCTTGATGGACAAGCCCACAGAAAAATTACCATGATTTAAGAGAATGACATGTAATTTGTTTCATCTGTTTTAGTCTGAAGCACAATAATAATTGAAGGGCCCGGTGGAAAAAGGGCGTAAGTGACGATTTGCTGGTTAAAATCGAAATTGCTCCTATTTAGCTGAACATTGGCACACAGGCTGGTTTTCATGTGAGGAACGCCGTTGCACACTTATTTCTTGACCTGAGATTGAAAATTTGAAGAATTAGCGTATTACTTTTGCGTGAAAAGTGTTGTTGAACTGAACTCGCTCAAGTGATGCGTGAAAGATTTCTTTTGTTCTCTGCCTGAACTAAAACAAAAAAATTCAACCTACTGTAGAATCCGCGGTCCTGTTGTTTTCTTTGTGTCAGTTTTAAGCAAAAGTAATACGCTAATTCTTCAAATTTGAGATCTCAGGTCAAGAAATAAGTGCGCAACGGCGTTCCTCACATAAAAACCAGCCTGTGTGCCAATGTTCAGCTAAATAGGAGCAATTTCGATTTTAACCTCAAATCGTCACTTACGCCCTTTTTCCACCAGGCCCTTCAATTGTAGATGGTAGTCTAAGTTTGAATATCATTGTATAAATTCGAAAGAAAGAAAAGTAAGTAGAAAGAGAACTAGTAAGCAGTTTCAACTCATAATCCTCATTTAATATACCCAGCTCAAATAAAGGCCGGGACCTCAAAGAAACTATGTTACCCTGAATAAATGCCGGGGCATGTATGTTAAACTTGGAAACCAGTGACGGCAAATTATACATACACATAGTTGGAAAGCTGAAAATACAATATTGTTAGCTTAAATTATAGCTTTTGTTCTGCATGTGAGTTAGCATTACATGTACACCCTTCAAGGTCAGCTGCATTCTGACCACTGCCCCCCCCCCCTCAACCCGCACCCCCAATCCAGAAGAAAATAAATGCAAAACACATTCTAGTTACTTGTAGTATACCTTGGTCATGATGACCTTGCTTGCTTCCACCCGCACCTCTGACTCTAGATGCAACTTCTCCACTACTGCTACTCGCCCCTTCATGCTCAGTACCTAAAAACAGTCAACACACAGCAGTTGGAGTTATCAAAAGCTATAAAGCTCTGAGCTAACACAGTGACTAAAAAAGTACATTTACTTACTGTTACTGGTAAATGTTTGTCAATGATAAGCTTACAGTTGACTAGTGTGAGTGCAAACAATGCAATGGCAATTCTGCTTAACAATGTTTCTTTCATGTCAATATGCTTTCAAAACATGGACATGACATGCCACCATTTCCTCCTTTTGATATTTATTTGGACTGCTACAATTGATAGCAGAATTACCTTGAGCACATCAAAATTTCAAAGCAAAATCACTTACGGGTAAAATTTTATCAACAAGAGTTTTCAGCAAATTTTAGGATTTCTATGCAGGGATCTATATTAGCTTTTTTTCAAACTCGTCAACCGGGAAAGTACATCAGAAAAGATACTTGCCCTGACAAAATTTTACTTGCCCGTTCAAAATTACGTAATAATTAAAATTCAGTCAACAACTTAAAGTTAACAACGAGTAAGTGGAATTAAAAGCTTGCATTTTATTTTCACTGTTACTGCAGCAGCACCACAGCAAGGCTCCTGTCAAACAATTTCATTTTACAAATCCAACTACGGACTAATTCAACAACGGACAACAAATACAAAGAATTCAACAATGGACTTAAAAGATAGACCAGTACTTTGCACAAATGTTCACTGTTAAACATTTGATTTGCGCATTTACCTTTCGATCAAACTTTCAATTTTGATGAAACTTTCATCCAGGTACTTAAGCCAAGCCACGATGGTAAAAATGCACGCTTTTGTTGCTCTTTTTCGTATTTTGAACTTTGCTCTGAAGATTCACTTTTTTTTTCTTCCGCAGCGGTGGCGACACTTTGTGAAAGTAACGCCACATTTTGCAAAACTCACGTGCGGCTAAAGAGCGAGAGTCTTTGTGTTTGAATATCGCTGCAGTACATCAGCATTCAAGAACAAAAGATTGAGCCCGCAGACATTTCACTTATGAGAGTACCGCGTAACGTGTCGTACGGGCAACGAAACAAAGTGTACAATTCACTACAGTACAGAATCACTGAATGGCTGGTGGACATTCAAAACACGGGTACATTGACTGGTGAGAAATTGAAGAAAAAATTTTGCTCCTTAAAACTTAATCGTCCGCCAGACGAGTTTGTAATCTGTGATACTCGTCCGCAGGACTTTATAGTCGTCTCAGACAACCTGATGACTGCTAACATGAATCCCCGTCTATGGCTTTCAGATGCCATGACTTTACATGCCCTCCAAACTGATGTAAATCTTAGCTATATACGGCTTACAGTGCTTACAGTACATTCCACAAAATTAGGTGTCCCACAGAGGTACTAAATTTGCTCACTAGAGAAAAACTGATTTTGTTATACTGGGAAATGGCTTGCAGAGAAAAATTTGGTCAATTTTGACCAGAAAGTCTAAATGTAGGACTGACCGGCTGTTTGATGAACCTGTTATATTCAGAAAAGCATACACCATCCACTCATCAAACGGGCAAATTAATTGGCTCATGTGGTACACCCACTTTACAGATAATGGGTCTAAATATGGGTAAATGCCATAGCTGGCTGATAATTTTGACAGGGGCAAATAATTTGGCATTTTATTATAAAGTGGCCTGTAATATCATTCTTACTGGGCTTTTTTGATTTCTTCGTTCTTGATTTGAAGGGTTTCTTTGCACTGTCTTTTAAGTCCTCCAAGAACGATTTTCCTTTGTCTTTTGACATTCTTCGTCACCACAGCTTACCCAAGCTACATGATTGTAAACAAGAAAGAAAATGTGAGTCAACTTTCTTCCACTTAATATCAATTATGGATATAAACTGCATTGTGCATTCTCACCCCAGCTGGGGCAGGGATTTGGGAATCACGGCACAAAGGAATTTCTACAGGGTTGATGTTTTAAGTTGTTTCTGTCTATTTTCCTTGTTTGCAAAATTATTTTTGAGGTTTGTGAAATAAATTTAAAGACTAACTGAAGAATAGGGATACTGATAAGGATCTTGAAGACTAAAATAATACACAGCAGTCCAACACTGACAAAGAATTTTGACAAAAAGGCTTATCCAAACGTTTGGGAAGTGTTTTTGATATTTTTTTAGAAGTGTCAAGCAGATTCAGAAAAGTGTACTTCGGTTTGATCTTGTACTTGACAGATTTTTTTTCAAGCTTGTGCATACTATAAAATCACTATGTTCATTCTATGGTTTGACTTGCTAGTTAGAACCTCTTATTTAAATTTGGACGGAACTTCTCATTCAAACCTCTTGGGAGTATTTGAAGTTTGTTTGCAATTACCAAGTTGTTCCAAAAACCAATTATGTTGTCTTTCCTCCAGTTAAGAACAAGTATTCCACAGATGTCCCCTCGTAGGGATAAAAATTCTCCTCTCACCCTGAAGTCCCGGCCACATGGAGGTCACCCGGGTTTTCCTTCCACACTCAAGGTTGAATCATTTTGGTACCTTTGGACTTTACCTAGGATTACTTGGGACCCAAGGATGGACATAACTTCCTTTGGCCAATGTTCCAATAGATAGTAGTATATATTTTTGCACCTATTGATATTCCCCCTCCAACTCTGCTTTAGTATTAAAACAAACCAATGTTACTGCTTCCCTTAATTATGCATTTATGTCTCAGTCAATTCCAAGCATGACCACCCCCCCTGGACATTTGTCCACCAATTGTCATTTTGTCAGGCTCCATGGTGGGGCATTTGTCATCAGAGGTCTGCCAGGGGTGGGGCATTTGTCAATTTTTTCAACCCTGGGGAATTTCACATAAGCAAATTTTCTTCTTAATTTATTTAATTTCAAGAAGAAAGCTCTGCATATTCTTATCAAAAGAGAAGTTAGTCAGTTCAAAAAGTCATGTATTGTTACTTTACTAGCCCCCTCCCTCCGCATATTGTTTCAGTATTTTTCAGTTTCCCTCTGTCTTCAGGACACATTTGCGAGTGGTAACCTAGACAGGCAATTAAGTGATGGCCACTTTAGAGGACTTTTATGGCAAAAAAAAATGCTTTCATGAAAGACTGTCTAACTGAGAAAGAAAGGCCTGGAGAAGCTGTGTGAAGAATTAGAAGGTAACTATGAAATGCGCAGTTGTAAATGCTCATTTTTTTTATTGTTGCAGTTTCTTAAATTATAGTAAATATCACGGCAAAAGCTTGGCTGTAATTAAATTGCATAATATTATCAACAATATTAAAAGCCACTGTTTCCTAGGACTTTTACAGCAATACTCGACGTTAAGTAATATTAAAAGTATTGTTGTTAATGATATTGTCAAATTTTAGGCTTTCAGCTTGTTTAAGAGAAAATGCAACATTGTTCTTGTCCCATAGGTGGGGCATCTACACACTTTTCTAAGTCTCATCATTGGCTGACCCCACCATGGTGCAATTTTTCAATTATTGTCTGGAGAGAAAATGACAAAGAACTGACAAACTTGGAATATAATTGACTGTGCCATTAATCTAATTAAAACATCAGAGACGGCACAGCCGGGGGCTGTGGGAGGGGGGGTTAATTAGCTCCCCCACTTTTTACGAGGATGACATTTTATTTTGTTTTAGTATGAGGTACATATGAAGAAATAAAGAAGAAGAAAAAGAAAATGAAAAAAGTCCTGTTCACCATTGATTATCCCCCGAGATGAGGGTGGATTACTCGTGGTGTGAGCCGGAGACTGGCACGCAGGGTAGCACAGGGCATGCATCTGTGCTTTAGTGGTATCATTTTACAACATTTTTGCATCCATGAATAACTTGCTAGATCTGGTTCTAAATGTCATATTTAGCTCAAATAACTACTTTAAAGCATATTTTGACGAGAATTTACAAAGCTATATACAACCTTGGTCAAAACCTGTTTGAAACTTTTTGTGTTTATGTATTTTTAACATTTTCCCAGCGTGCACTTCCTTCCTTCCTTTACTCATTTCCCGCTTCCTTTTAAGGTCGATACACACGAAGGGTTTAGCTCCCGGAGCATGCTCCAGGGGCACACTCCTGGAGCAAAGCTCCTTCACGTGTATTAACGATTTCATGGGTATGATCGGTCCTCAGGAGCAGAATTTCCACCCCGCAAAATGCTCCATGATATTAAACCGGTTAAATATTCGGGAGCAAGACCTGCAGGGGGCAAATTGAGCAAACTTGAAAATGCTCCCTTGTGTGTACTGACACTTTTTTGTTGCGCGTGGATTAGACAGCAAATGTACAACATTAACCAATCAAATTAGCCAATTTGTTCATCCATAGTTCCTTTGGACTTTTGAACTCGTGCTCAAAATTCAAAATGGCGTCCGAAAGTGTTGGGCTTAAGATACAGCAAGTGGATGGTCGAAAAACGAGGAACCTGCTTGGAGTGTCACCAATTCACGACTTGTTATCGACTTGTACAGAGACAACCCAGTGTTATACGATAAAAATCATAAGGGCTTTGGAAATAAAGTGGTAACGAAGAAAGTGTTTGCACTAACTCAGGCTAAATTACCTCAAAAGTCCATCTCATTACGCATGTCAAAGTTTCTTTCGTTTGCTCCCTGGTGTGCACTATAATGTGAAGCAAGCTCCCGCAGTATGCATGCAGCACCCTTGTGTGTACTGGTCGTGCAAATTGACCCTGGAGCATGCTCCGGGTGCAAAACCCTCGTGTGTATCCGCCTTTAAGTTTCTCCCTTTGTTACACAACTCTAGCTGCCACGAAAGCCAATAAAAAGCGCCGAAAACGAACTTATGACAGTCTCATGAAAGTCTCGTGACTAACCATTGAACTTTGTCTCGCATATCATCACTTGTTTGTACGTGACAAAACACCACTTGTTTACACAAAACAGTAACCTGATCTCACCCGCAATCAACATAACAATGTTCTTTACACTCTAAACATTATCACATGACTGCCTGGCCGTGCGATAAAATCCCCCCCCCCCCCCCCCGCGGAGCTGTTAAAGCAAAATTTGTCCTTGACTTGATCACAATCCACGTGATAAAATTCACATTGTTTACCACACAGGCAAACCACTCCATTATTCTCTAATTCGTTCACTTAAAATTCCAACGATTCTTTCACTCATTAATATATTACCACCTCTCTACATAACAAAACATCCCTTAATATTATTTTCACCCAATTTTGCCTCTTACTTTTACATCAAAACGCTCATCAAAACAAAATTTATTCGCTGAACACAACCGCTGATTTTTGTGTGGCTTCAGCGAAGCTGAGACCACTACCGCGTGGCACCAATATTTTTGTGGGAGTTTAATTTTGCGAATGGCGATTTTTTGTGTGTTTCAGAGGACTAATTTTTGCGATTGGGGAAACTGTTTATTCTTCTTTGAAAATAATTTTTGCGATTTTCCGGAAGCCGCCTTTTATTTGGAATTATAACATTCTCGTTTTTTGAGTAGATAAACAATCGAATGCAGTTGAACAACATGCAGATGTATAACACGTAAAATCAGTTAATCAATGGAGTACCTTCAGATGATCCTTTTCTTTAAAGCTTTTGACGGCTTAATACTTGTAATGTATGTAATGTACCGACCGCAATTTCATCGTTTTATTTCTGAATGTCTTGCTCCTAATTTCGTTTTATTTTTGAACGAAAGAGACGGTTTAAGTAAATGGCCACCAACATAATATTACATCACATGTAAAAGGCGATGTTTGTATACAAATTTCGACAATGGAGTAAATGTTTGCGGGAATTATTTTTTTCGCGGGAACTTTTTTTGCGTATCGTGAAAAAACCGCGAAAATCCTAAAAATTTGAATCCAGAAAAAATTAGTGCCACACGGTGTGTCAGGCTGTCAGCACGTGCGATGTTTCTGGCTTTTTTGACAGTTTGCTACGTGACTAGTCATGCAAGACTTACACAAGTCACACAATGGCATGATCTTTCCTAACAAGGCACGCTTATTACGCGATTGGGTGATTCCAGAAAATATCCATCCCCGACCACGGGCGGCATCTTCATCTAGACCCCCCCTTGCCTTAGGAAATTCCAAAATGCTCAACCCCCCCTTGCCCTCGGAATTCCAAACCGTTCTTCCCCCCATGCCTTTGGAATTCCGTAATCATTCAAACCCCCCTTAGGAACTGCCGCTTTTTTCTTCCAACTGATTGAAAAGTCCTCTCTATATTCCAAACACCTTTATTAAACGGAAATTAATCCTTTTGCTCCCTCCGAAAGAAAAAAACTTACATTCAGCACAGCAAACAATCAACGTTGCGTGATGACAAACAGCGGCCGACTGAGTGATATTTTACATTGCAACCTTCCACGGCAAAACGTACACTACCGATAATCTGTTAAACATTAGAAAACTCAAACGGCTTTGAAGTCATTCCAACGCTTGGTCCAATGTTTAAACGTGTCTCTATAATTTTTGGTGTCGAGGGTTGCCGTGAATAATTTGCGTGCCGAATGCAACGTAAAATCTTAACAACAAAGCTAAAATTTTCAGAATTGAAATTGGAAATTCATATTGCATTTGCCAGACTCAAACCTTCCGTCAAAAGCGAAACTGTTGAATGCAACCTATTCTAAAAATCGAAGGTTATGATGTTAGGAAAAGAACTAGAGTTAAATAGCAAGCTTTTTTCCTGCAATTATATTATTTTTAGTTCACAGTGTTTGCAATTTGCATACTGTACTGCGGTCTCAAATAAATTGCGCGCGAACAAATCAAACTTTTTCCCCGCACTTTATCCTTTGATTAAAATTAATCTAGTAAATGAAATTCACATTGAAATTCAAAGTCAAGGGCAACTTTAAAAGAATCTGTACAAAATAGTGAATGTAGTCTGATCAAAAGCGCATCAAATTTGCATAACGTGTGAAATCTGACCTTTTCAATGAACGTCGCATGGTATGTAACGCAACAATTTCACATGTGTCTCGATGATATCTGCTTTAATATACGGGCTGAAAACCCTTTGCTGGGATCCACAGTATTGTATTCGAGCAAAACAATCAAAGAAAAGCCTACGATCGCTTTTGTGACCGATCTACTGGCAAGTGAACAGCTTTCAGCCATCATGTTAACATAAACATTTTATTGACCGTGACCAGTGAAATGTGTCTCCGGCATGTTGATTGAGTTGAACGTGTCTCGTGTTTACGAGTGAATCATCCTCTTTAGATAAGTCGTTTTTGATGCGTTTTTCTTGAAGAGACTTAACTAAACCAAACTGGAAGTTACTCTCCTGAAAATCCCCCCCATGCCTTCGGACTTCCAGTCCAATGAACCCCCCCATGTCCTCGGAATTCCAGTCGACGTAACCCCCCCCCTCCCCTTCGTAATTCCGAGATGCCGCCCGTGGTACGGGTATGGATATTTTCTGGAACCACCCATTTTAGCCGTGTATTCCAAATGTAAGTCCCTGTTAAATAATGTGGAAAACAAAACAGAGCTTATTTATATATTTGTCTGAATACGGGAGTTGCCACGTTCGTCAAGCATGATGTCACGCAAGAAGACGTACGTGACTTTCAAGATCGGCTATTCCCTTCTGGTTCAAACATTACAGATTGAATTAATTTTTGTGACAAGTTACGCTTCCTACTAGATCCAAAATATTTGTCCCTGGAAAAATAATCTTTAAATAGAAAGCCACAAAAATTAAGTTTCAATCCATTGAGCTTCCAAGAAACATCTGAGAATGAGCTTCAGAAAGGACTGTTTTGTATTATTTTGTTTGTCCCATATTCACAGTGTTGTCAGATATTCTACAGATTTCATCTCACTTTCTTCTTGTTTTGTCGTAATTTGAAGCCACACTTGTACACATTAGCGTACCATCTATTGATCAATGACGTATACGAATTCGAAACCACTAACACAAACTCAAACATCTTTGATCACCCTCAAATCTGTAAAAAGCCCTGGGAACGAGGTTGCACAATATCGGACACAGTTCCACTTATAAGGTAAACTCTGTCTAAAAACCAGTACACACACGATAACTATTCAAATGCTCAATGCTACTCAAATAAACAACATCACAATAGCGTACCTTGGTACACGCACGTTCATTCAACAACCATTTCCGTACCTCTCATTGACAGCTACAAAATAGCTCACGCACATTATGTGTGCCTATATTTTTAATAACTCAGGGGGAATTCATTCAACTTCAAAAAGCTTTTTCCAATCTATCTATGTCACTGAAACCTTAAATCTTGTGGCAGTATGTCACAGAAAAGGCAAATCAAAAAATGAAGTGAGTGAAGAGTGAAGTTCTGTTTGTGTCTGTGTCACAATTTTGTTTTTTCCAGAATGTCTGAGAGACTAGATGTCAAATATGTCAAATTTAGACGTAAATACTATAATAACAATGTTGTCTTTACTTGCAAAATTTTGTGCACCTTGTTTGACACGTTTTTAGTGGCAGAAACCCCATATATTATATATACATGTATATAATGCTGTACTCCCAAAAAAACCCCGTGTTTACATTGCAGTGTTGAAATTAACTAGTTACACTTTGAAATTAACTAGTTAAACTTTATTTTGAGGTTGTTAATGACTTCCCGAGTACTGTGTTTTCTTCTCGGAGGATGCTCAGAGGAAAATATTAAAACTTTTGGAGACCTTCCCTGCTTGTAGTTGGAACATGGCATTGCCCCGTTTAGCCCCAGGGGTGGGGATATTTGTTACAAGATTTTAGCCCTAACCCAGGGGCTTCAACAAGCATTTGTTAGGGCAATCTTTGCAAATGCCCGGGATGGCCACTGATACCTGCATAATCACCACACATAAGGTTACCCTACCTCCTTATAAGCATAAGGCAGTTGTTTTTTCTGAAGTATGAGTTCATGGATCCTCAAAGTTAAAACACTTTGAGTTCCGCAGTTCAAATATATGAATTTCATATATTCATAACTTCAACTTTGAGTTCTCTCGAAATCGTCAAGATGTCTGGAGTTAAATTCCGAAGAATCAAATGACGAGTCACAGTCGAAAGAGATGACTGGTAAGTCTTGCAAGAACCAAAAAAATTCTACTAATTCGTAGTCACTGAGTTGGTTTTTGACTTACTTTTTAAAAACGCTTGCAAGCCTTGCCCCCAAGTAAACAAACGATGTGTTAAACCTTACAAGTTACTTTCTGCTTTTTGAGCATCACAGTCATAATTATGCGACTTCCGGTATCTTGGCGATTTTGGTTTCTTGTTAGGCTTGGATAAATTCTGCTCGGAAAATGGCTTATTCTGCCTGCCGGCAGTGCTTGTAAAAATCGCTTATTCTCCTTGAAATTCCGCTTGGAGACCCTTATTCTGCTCGAATTCTGCTCGGTACCTTCTTTTCACAAATAAGGAAGGAGCCTGGGCCTAACCCCTAAATACTAATTTATGCAGAGCAAAATTGTAATTCATCTCACTTTATATATATCACTAATGTTACATGAAAAATTGAATATTTTATCAGCATCTTATAAAAAAGAAGATCAAACAAATGCATAAAGACTGTGTAATTATTTTTGTATTTTTGTATTTATTTAGTTTTCATTTTTTATTACAACTATTATGCGTATCATTAGTGTCACTAATTTTCTGTTATTCTGCTCAAATTCTGCTTGAAAATGCCTTATTCTGCCAGCATAATGCTCGCCTCAAAAATCGCTTATTCTGCTCGAAATTCTGCCGGCAGAATTAATTCACTTCACTACCTTTTGTTTTTTTATATTTTCATAATTATTCCTTTTATATCAGAATTAATCCATTTCAAACCGGAAACGCTTCGGAGCGCGGAGAGGCGGCTGTATTCGCAGGCTATTCCTTTGGCTGTTCGATCAACTTTTGGCCACTTCGATCTTTTGTTGATATATTTCGCTCCATCTACAATCATTTTAAGTTATTATGCGTACTTCAATGCGTTGAAAATAAATTCAATACGTTTTTAAGACGAAATCCGCTAGGACATCGAGCAATATTTATGATCAGCGGACAAAAATCCCATTATGCCTTGCGAGCTCACTTGTAGCGTTCTCAGTTTTGGAATAGCCTGGCTGCCATCACGAGTTCGATCACGGTTTGTCACAACTCCCTATTATGTCTTCTGCTTCAAGTCTGTCACCGGATTCAACGGGAAAGCGAAGATTCCTAAACGTGAGTGGAGTTTTTGTTTATATATCATCTCATCTCAGTCTGAATTTCGCCACTTTGCTTCCCGCGTTGCCTCAAACCTTGTGTTCGATTTTCGACCTGTGTGTTCACTTCAAATATTTCCAAGTACTGAAACTCACCTAAAATTCCACTTGCAGAAACAACATCTCCTGAAACTGTATGGCAAAATTTCTGTTACAAACCAGAAACTTCGGGCAGTCCACGCATTTGGCAGCGGGATGGACGTTGTTCAAATCGCGAGTTACCTTGGCGTTAAAACACCGACTGTTGAAGTTTATTTAATTGACACCATGTGTGCAGGAAAGGCGGTCGATCACGTAAGGCTGGGGGATTTACTTGCGGTTAATGAGGATCATTTTGTGCTGATACAAGAGGAGCTACTTCAAAAAACTCGCCTTAATGAAGTGAAGCAATCTTGCCCTAGCTTCTCGTACAACCAGATTCGCTTTGTTTTGGCGTGTCTTATCCGCGCACTTCAAGTCTGATTTTGCGACTGTCTTGTACTTGTTAGAATCTGTTTTCTTGGTTGCTATCAGAACATTTTTTTCTCTCTTTATTGTGAAAGAAACAGCTGTATTTTACTCCTAGCTTTGTGTTTGAAGGAAACTTTATTTCAATCCTATTTCTGTGCGTTGTTTGATACTTATTTAGTTAGGCGGGAAAATCTGGTTGGTCACTCGCAGCCGCGCCATTATGGCGCGAAAATGCGGTTATCCTCGACACCGTGAGCATAGTCCCTTTAACAGTACAGTCCCTTAACAACGAAAAACGTAAACAAACGCAATTCTTTGAATAAGTTCTCAAGTGCGAAATATATATTTTTGGAAAATGTCAGCAACAAGTTGTCTTATGTGTGGTCTTAAAGGTACTGAGCTGAGGAATGTAGCTGGAATGCAAATATGCTCACAGTGTCGATGGAAACGAGAACATAAATGCCTTGTAAAAGGCTGTACAACGCCAGCCTCCAAGGTGAAACTAAAAAATATACCAGGAAGGCTGGTGCAGGCAACGGAAGCTGTGAGGGGACAAATTTTCATGAAATTTGGCATGCCACCTCAATTAAAGCAGTGCTGCAAGTCTTGTTTTAGCAAACTCCACAGAGCAACTGCAGAATTTGCAACTTATTCTGTTCATGCAATAACTGGTCATGAAGTGGAAAACAAAAAAGGGAGGCCCACAGTAAATTATGAAAATGCTTCAACAAAAACTAAAAAGAGAATCGAAAAGAAGGCAACGGAATTATTGAACAAAACCATCATTAATCTCAAAGACAGTTACAATGAAATCTCTGGAGGTTGTGGTGAGGAACTACTAAACCTCACTTTTCAAGCTGCCAACCTTCCAATAGCACAAACAAGTACTGAGGTAAAAGTACATATAATGCAATATCATTTAATATGAAGCTGCTTCTTAAATGCTCTATTTTTGTCAGGGTCTCAAACTGAACCATCAACCAACCATCACCTCTGAGAAAAAATGGAAAAGAAAACAAACAATCCATTCCAGGGCCCCATACTGAACAAACCAAACAAATAAATGACATTCAGATCAATCATTTTGGGTTCCATAGCTAGAATAGTTAGGGATCCAGGGACCATTAGACTGCTTCTTAACATACATCTTTTCTTTTTACAAAAATTTAGTGTTTTTTTAACTACAGTTTTTTGGCTATTCAACAACTGTATTCAGTACAGTGGCCTGAAAAATTGCTTAAAATTTTCATTACTGAAAAGCAAAGGTCTCACAAATTTCTAAATTAAGTATTATAATATTCCCCTTTCAAAAGAAATTGTTAAAAAACAAACAAAGGTGACCAAAATTTACCTTTAAAAGCTGAAACAAAGTTTCAGGAAGTAGGTTATTCAGAATATTATGCCTGTTTCAAGGTCATGTGATTTTGAGGTAATGTACCTGAAACTCGACACCACTAAGTTACTTTGACAGAGGACACAAAGTAAATTGCATGCTAAAATCTTGCCATGGCAACAGTTTTTCCTTCAGATCTCTTTCATGTGGGAATGACATTCCCCTTTTAGACTTAAAAAACTACATCCACTCCCTAATGGTTACTAGCAGAATAAAAATTTTAAATACATGTACATTGTACAATATGGCACTGTTTGAGTTTTGAACTGGACAAATTTTTTGTCATTATAGAGTCACAAATGGTAACATTTACTTCAAAGCTGAAAGAGACTAGAGCCAAGAGTTGCCATGGCAATATCATGACAGGGACAAGCTTTTGTCTTTTTTAACGAACAATTCTGGTGCTAAGTTTGAAGTATCTCAACCCATTCTTTCCAGAGAAATCTTAATTTTGTGATTTGTCTCATTACTTTAATGACGCCATCGATTGTCTTATTTGTGTTACATAAATACTAGATTATCTCTGGAACAATAATACAAAAAGAAAACCTCCACCCTTCCTCATTTTATTAGACCTTTCAAATAAGCCTTACTGGTTTGTCACCTCACAAGCACTTGAAAGAGATTCTTGCATGCATGTATTGGAAGTTTAAAGTTGATTTCCAGTCCGTACTGCGCAGGCTCAATGATTTGTTTTGGGTTTTTTGTTTTGAAAAACTACTTACATCATTTACAACTTTATGAAATGTACCAATTCGTGACATCTTACATAAAGTGAAATTACAATTTTTGTCTCCCGCCATCATGGATGTGAGCTTTACTCGATGAAATTGAAGAAAGAGACATTTAGGTGGCCACGCGGCCAGGACAAGATAACATCTTGGTGTGTACATGCACTAGGTTTTGTTTACAGGAAACGGAAAGAAATGCCTGCCCGTGTCGTTGCCAGCAGTTGCCATCGAGGATGAGGAACCGCAAGCTTGTGCATGAACACACGGTGTGTTTTGCAGGAAGATTCTTCCGAAAGTGAGGAGGCATTTAAGTCTACTTTATTTTTCCCATGTGGAAAAATTTTTGTACAGCTCCAAACATGCACTCTATTTCATAAATTCTCTATGTTTTTCCTTACATTCCATCATGTGAGGCTCACAAACAATTCAGGGCTGAGCCTGCACAATACAGACTGGAAATCAACTTTAAGAGCCAGATTTCAAACTGAATGTTCTAAATCCACTGGGACCTTCACCTGTCTGATTCAAGGTTCATTTGTATTCTACTGTGTTAAATATTACAGCACAAACAAATCAAAATTGAGCCACAACCTGTGCTGTCAATATATTGCTTCCACAGAGCATAGCAGACAGTAACATTGTAAAAGGACTCTCTGCAGCATACACTAATGCAAGGTCCTCACAAGAAAGAGTGCAAATTCTAAGTTCTGTGGCACCACATCTGGACAACAAGATCCTGAAGGAAAATTTCAGTTACATGAAAGATGGCCAGAAAATCTCCTGCACTTCATATGAAATAACACAAGCTCGCCTTCACTACAGTCAGCATGGAGCAGCAGCAACTGCTTTAAAGGAGCAAGAAACACCAGCAATGCGCACCAGTTCAGAGCAGTTGGCCTTCTTGGTTGAGTTCAGAATGTACAGAGAGGTCCTCCTACAAAACAGCTGACTGCAGTGGGAAGAGAAAGTCGTGGCTCAGTGATATTCTTGGCGGTGGTACACAACCGGTTCTTCACCTAAAACACAATAAAGAAAAACTGTTCAGCATGTATAAAGAGAAATGTGAGGAAATGAGTGAGACACCCATTGGACGGACTCTGTTCTACAATGGTTTAACAGCAGCAAATTTTCACCAGCTACAAGAAATGGCAGGCCTGTGTAACATTTGTACAGAGAGTGGTGCTGAAAACTTCGAAAATCTGAATAATTTAGCTGACAGAATAGAACTGCACTGGCTACAAAACAATGAGGGCAAATGCCCAATTTCTGACATAAAAGAAAGAGCTAAAAACCTTAGGGGTTACCTGTTGAGTGATTTTTCAAATAACCTTAAAAGTCATGACGAATGTGCCAGTCACTGTATGGAATGGTGCCTAAGTGATGAGCCACAGTGTGGAAATAATCACAGTAACAATTGTTCAAACTGCAATGAACGATGGCAACTTATTGAAGATCTGGGTAGCACTGCAGATGAACTGAATTGCTCATCAGAAGAAAGAGACACTTTGAAGACAGAAGTTAGTATAATCGAAGATAACTTGTCCAAATACATAGCCCACCTTATAAGAGGAAAACATCAGCGAGACTGTTACATGAAAGAAGTGGCTGACCTAAAACCTGGCCACGCCATCGGTGTAAGCGACTACATGATGAAACTGATGTTCAGGCGGTTATACGAGCCCCAGAAAGAGTGGTTTGGGAAAAAGGGTGCATCTGTTCATGGGGTGATGTTTCTGTACAGAGAGGAGGAGGAAGGACCCATTTTGACAGAATACCATGACACCTTCAGTGAGACCGATGACACACAGAACTGGTTTTTTAGTGCTAGTTGTTTAGAAGAAAGTGTGAAAAACCTGAAATCTCTTCACCCTGAAATTAAATCCTTGTCTCTTTGGTCAGACAATGGACCACATTACAAAAATTCGAGCTTGATCATATGGTTGCAGAAATTTGAAGAGCTAACTGGAATTCAGCTTAAAAGATTTTCTAACTTTGAGGCTCAGAAAGGTAAAACTAAACTAGATAGCCACTATGCAACATTAAAGTTTGCACTACGACAGCATATGAAAGAAGGAAATAGTGTTCTATGTGGTGAAGATATAGTAGAGGGAACCAGGGGGAGGCTGAGGGGTACACATGTTTATCCCATTGAAATCAATAGAGGTGCTGAACCGCCATCAGCTAAAACTCTCACCGGTATCTCTCAGTATGGAGACTTTGAATATACCACTGATGGAATTGTAATGAGAGAGAACACTGGAATAGGACATGGAAAACTCTACAATAATGATACTCTTGAGAAACTCTCAAAGAGCAGCTTTAATACTACTGAAGCATCATCTGGATTTGACATTAACCATGCCAAGCAGGTTCCCAAATTGGGCCCAAAACTTCCAAAATCAAGGGCTAAGGTGGAAAAGGTCAAAAACAGCAAGAAAACTCAGGAAAGTCAAAATTCATTATGTGAATGTACAGATTGTGGAAAAAAGTTTCTGCGGACTGGAAACCTTCACAAACACAGACAGTCCAAGGCTTGCTCTTCTAAGAAAAAAGGGAAATCTGAAAACCTTCAATACATGCCTGGTAAAAATAGTTCTGCTATGCACACTGCACTACATAAAATCAAAGAGCAATCTGTTAAAAAACAACCAAAACAGATCTCTGAACAAAATCAAGAAAAGTTAGCTCTGGAGTTAAAAGGAAGTGCCCAAAGACGTGTAGCAAACAAAAGGAAAGCAACCAGGTTCACAGAGGAACAAAAACAAATCATGGACAGATGTTTTGATTCTGGTGCAAAGAGGAAAAGTGCACGGTACACACCGGCACAGTGTCAAAAAGAAATGGAAAGACAGATTGGCCCTGACAATGCTTTAAAAGAAAGTCAAATAAGGGCATATTTTAGTAGACGCCATGCAAAATTGTCAAAGGAGGAGTGATAACCTTAAGTCTTGATACATGTATGCAATACTGCAGCTGAGGTCTTAGCCTGTCATGTACATGTAATTGTACATTGGCTGACATCAAAGAGGCATGGAAATTATGACCAGTGAATTTCAAAGCAAATGGCAGTCTGGATTTACAATTAATTTTTAGTAAAATTACTTTATGGGCAAAATCATGTGAAAGGATAATAACCTTTCGTTTCATTTTCTCTATATGCATATCTTTTCTGTTGCATCAAAAATTTAAGAAAGAGCGATCAAATGTATTGTGTTTTTTGTCTCATTGATCACAGTAAAAGAATAAATAAACAAACCACAGAATAATACAGAACTTAAAAGAACATAAAATGCACTAAGAAATTGTAGTCTGCTGTAAAATCAATGGTCAAGACACATAATCAAGCTAACAGCAGACTGGGTTCCCTGTGGAACATCATTCCATGCAACACAAAGTTACCCAGGTATCAGGTAACATGCAGTTGACCAAAAACATAGTGGTGTTGCTCATTTTGTCTTAGATTTTGCAGGCAAAACAGTTAATATCGTAAAGATTCTGCATGCAAAATATATAGTTGGTACAAAAAGATTTTCACATACTTTCAGGCAATCAAAACAAGGTCTTCGTGAACAGTGAAACCCGAAAAAAACTCTGCATTGAAACGACAGTTTGAATAAATTCGGATCAAAAAGTAAATTAAGTCTTCCCATTCAAGATTAGGATTCAAAGCACTCAGTATAATTATTTCTTTCGGAACATGGAGGACTTGATGGATTCCTATTTAAAATAACTTAATTTTTGGTTATAATTCATAGTCTACCCTGAAACTGCAAACTGATGGTCGCAGTCAGTTTACTAGAGTATCGTGCTTCACAGAATATACCATCGGTGTTGTTTCAATACAAATTGTTTTGGGTGAAAATTAAACATATACAGTGACATAAGGTTTATGTATAATTTTACCTTGGTACAGACATGTTTACTACATGAGATTGCGGTAAAAAAATAGCCAGCGAGTTTGTACTGATGCTTCAAGTTTTCCTAAGACCGTACTCAAAATTTCGATCGTCGCCCTGTCTCTACTTTAAACCGATTTCTGCAAAATAACTTGGAAACACAAATCTATGTGCATTGGACCATTCAGGAAGCTTAAATGTCTGCTCACCTTGGTCTGCATTCGAGCAAAATAAATTGTCAAACATGGCTTATGCAAAACGTTTATCAAGACGCCACGTGTTTACAACAGATATCTAAAGTCATCACAGGATGGTCGCCCTACAAGGCCATGAGCTTTCACAATTTAGCTACACATCCACGAGCCATAATTCTATAGTATTCAGCAATTAATATAATTTAGTAATCCTTAAAATCACTTACCGTCTAAGTTTCATCCTCTCAATGACCTGCGAGGTGTAAGCCATGTTGTTGTTTCGCGAAACCTGGTTGCAATGAAGGCACCTAAAACTCATCTTGTCCGAGCCCGAAGCTCATAACAATCCACTCTGTGTCAGCATAACGTGTATTTAAACAGGCTGAACGTCTTCATATCGTCGTCTGCGGTCGTTCTGCTGTAAAATGGTTTTTCTTTTGTGTTTCTTTCACAAACCACGAGTCGCGTTTTCGTTTCGTTTCGTTCCAAAGATAAAAATGCAATGCATTATGGGATTTTTGTCCAGGGGCTACCCAAACCCCCAGCGGATTTCGTCTTAATGCTATTCGTTTTGTTTGCGGATTTTCTGGAACTAATTTTTGAGGCTGTTCGATGTAAGTTAAATGTGAAGGAATTTGATTGTTACACTGCGGTTTCGACATAAAAGTTTAATTTTTCGACTTGTGTGTGTAAAGAACGACCATTTTCTAAAAGAAAGTATTGTTGCTTATATGTTTTGAAGATTTTGTCCGTATCGGAATCGAACGGCATAGAGTAGGACGAATCGAAAGAGAAAGGAACAAGAGGGCGCTGGCGAATTAAGCCACTGTTCATTTACCTAATTAAAACACAATATGCTTTTGTATCGCTGCTCACAAGCAAACACCAATCATGAATAGACCTTGAGAAAGAAAATTCATGCATAACCTTGCTCACGGAGCCTACATACAATTTTCATTTATAGAACACGGAGTGCGACAAAGCTCGTCTGCGCTTGCATGGGTAACTTACCGGTATTTAGGAAAGCCTTCCAATACTCTACATCTTCAAACTGAGGTCGAACAACTTAACACTAGTGTGCATTACAATGACAAATTCCCTTCATCTATCAAATTCAACAGCACAGTGCACGACGAAAGAGGGAGGAACTCGAGGCTGGCGAAGAAGCTATGGCAATTTCTGCAGAGCCCCGTGACCGCCATATTTGGAAGGCTTGAATGTGATTGGCTAAGGGTTCCCATAGCAAATAGAGGAAGGTGTTGGATCAATCAAAACATCACGCGATTTTCATTGTCACGGAACACTATTTTAGTCCGATTTATCACGCATTTGTCTGTGCTTTATTGGAAGTCCATTCAAACATCGGCACGAACTACTGTAAGTCTCGTTAAACTTTGACATTTCAACTGCTTGTTACAGTATTGGGGAATGGCTTGGTTTTACTGATTTTATACAGAGTAGATCGGGCATTCAATTCGCGTATACCGAATTGACCTTAAATTTAGTCTGATTGTTTAATATACTCAAGGACAATTTAATAAGTTATCTGCCAAAGGCGTTATCTTTTGCAAATGATATCTTTTGAAACGAAAAAGAACCGTCTTTATCCTAAATTTCAGCTGAGGAGATGGCTGAAATTCAGGCTAAATCTTGTTGTGAAATATTTGGCGTCATTGGTCACCCAAGAAAGACAGGCAGCCTATCAAACATCTCATCAATCATAGACTCGTCTGTTGGCTGAACCGGCTAAATCACACATTTTTTTTTTTTACCATCTGAGGTAGTTCATTTAGCAGTTTGCATGATTGCCGATTTTTCATCGACCACACGTTGTCGGTTAGAATATTTTGATCCGCTAGAAACTCCAGACCACATGCAATTTCAGAAGTTCCAGTGTTGTTTGTTTGTCCCCGTTCCCAAAAGAAGGAAGTTGGAGACGTTTGCAGCGGGAAGCTTGAGCAGCGAAGCCGCGAGGGGAATGGGAAGGAGGCTTGTTTCGGCTTTTTAAACCCCGGGCTGTAACTGGCAGCTATGCTACCGGAAGTTCTATGTTTCCCTTTGATGCGTTTTAAAAGGTTCACATGTCATAACAAATGTCTTTCCATACGTGTCGAGAACCCAACTCTTGCCAACAAATTGAAACTTATGGTCCCTATAGTACGTATTTATTACCTGGGTGGAAAAAGCACTGAGGTCTGGGAAGATTTTGTTTCCACTTCCGGCTTGTTTAAAAACTCTCTATCCACATGCGCCTACACTGTCATTACAGCTGTGTATCTACATCGAATCTATAGAATAACCATTCAACTGTTGTTAGACATCTAGATGTTTTATTCACATCTCATTTATCGTTATTTTGGCTCCCGTTAGTTTGGAAGCAAACCACGCAATAATCAATCACACTGGAAGCTTCAAAAATTCCCAGCGAACTTGCTGAGATAAAAAATAATTAAGCATATTAATTACGAAACATATTTATTAAAAAAAATGAATTCTGGTTTGTTTTATTTTTCAGGGAATCTAACTTCAAAGTTGAGTTAAAAGCTACAGTCAAATTTGATGTTTGAAGAATGTTGCATGTTACCTTCCAGAAGTCCATCTTTCTTGTTATCCAAGTTGCTCTGTTCGATTTTGTCCTGCAAACCAAGGCTGATGGAATGAGGAGTTGCTCGAATTTCACTTGCTGTATCGAGAGCTATGCTGACATTTATAAATCTCTAACATCAGAGGACAACAGTTTTAACATTGAATCCGCACTGTATCCAGCAATGAAGCCATCATCTCTTGTTGTCAAAGTACAAATCTTTGGACCCAATTATACGTCTGTTGCAAATTACACTTGGAGTATCAACTGTTTGTACGTTGCTTTCCCAGCTGAAGTTCTGCAAGTGTTGTCTTTTGGCTCAATTCTTGTGACGCCCCGCACACAGCACCTAAACGTGTGTATTCCATATTTCTGTCGGAATTTTTCATCAGAGAAGGATCAAAAAGACCTCATAAAAGGTGCATAAGCTGCGGTAAGAGTTAATCGCGAACGTGATGAACGTGATGAATGTTCTTTGGTTTATTTTGATTCGTATATTTTCAACTCGAAAAGAAATTGGACGGGTGCCCCCGCTGTGTTAAATTAGTTTACATTCAGCAAGGAATTTCACACTTGGCAAAAAGAGATTCCACTTTTTGGGGGTTCGCTTGAGATCCAATGTCAGTGCTTCCTTTACAGCTCAGGGTCATATGGTCCCGTTAGTTACAACTAGTGATGCTATCTACAAATACAAATATTACTAGCATGTCAAAATGAAGCAAATACGTATACCCTTATGACTTTTAACAGCCTGAATAGCAAGCGTTTCCCTAGGCGTTTCCGCACGGTCAAAGCATTTCGCTTCTTGGCAAGGATAAATCCTTCGAACATGCGGCATGCCTATGAAAACGCTTCTTACGCAGGGTATTACGTCTTTCATTTTTGCCTTGATGTTCTTTTCGTTATCATGATTTTTGCACTGTTAAGATTGACAAAAATTAAACCTGCCGAAACGTAATCCACAGAAAGTCGGGACCATTAAATGTATAGCTCGTCTTCCCAACGGTAATGAAAGGTTGGACCGGTTACTACAACTATTATTTACAGTGACACTGTGTTTTTTTGGGCTAAAAGCTTTTTACTCCGTTCTCAGTTTCAAGCACGTTATAAAGTTTAATTTCTACTAATACCAACGCACCTCTTAACAACGGCCAAGATTTTCCGTCCCGACCAATTGTGACTTCCCGGCATAAATTTTCTCTTACTGGAACATTTTTGCAGGGACCACCTAGCTCGCTCTCGAAAGAATACATCACCTACCCTCAGCCTAACTTCTTCCTAAACGGCAACATAAACGTCAAAAATGTGCGAAATAATGCTCATTTGCTGAGCACAAGGTCACAAAACTCGGAATTTCACACCACCTACCAGCTAACTATTAGCCAGCGTGACATGTACTAAAAGCGCGTGACGCGAGCGGCGAACTTGAGGAAAGAGAAAAGCGCTCTTGAGTCCCTGTTTTCCTCCTCTTTCGGTGATTGCCTTAATTGCAGGCTAATATTAAATCGAGTCATTGTTTTTTTCAAATCAATATTAGAAGCAAACAGGTGAATATAGCAACTAAATTTTAACAATCCTTACATTTCACCAAATATTTTCGCTTGAGTATGATTGGTTCATAACTAAAATGAAGGGTTGTTCACTTAAGCTTGCTATTGCCAGTAAAAATGTGTGTTTTTTTGTGCAAGAAGCGTTGTACTGCTCTCAGTTTTGCACGTAACATTGTTGTTTTGTGGAACGCAGTAAACAAAGACGGTCCCGTGTAACATGATTAGGAAGACAACGTCCACATGCCTGTAAGAACTTTAATGTTAGTTTATTAATTTTGTTTCAGCTTCAAGATCTGGCTGTAAGCCCAGGGGTACGGGATCCAAGACTGAACACAGCAGAGTGTGTTATAGAGGGACACGACCTAGACATAACGGCTACAGGACGCAGTCCGTACATTAAAGCAATTTTATGGTGTTCGTTTTTGTTTACAGTCCCAGCTGGCCCCTATTTAGCCTTTGTAATTCTCGATGTTTTGAAAAAGCGTTCTAATCGGCTGGATGCTTCTCTTTTTTGCTGGTGTAAATGTAGTGTGGCCAATGTAGCCAAATACAGCAAGACCCTCTGACAAGCTCTATAATTTCTGTATTTTTTATCTTTTTTTTGTAGAGTGTGGAATTTTAGTGTTTGTTATTGTACGTTTAGTGTCTGAGAATGCTCCATTTGATATCTACATTATTTTTCGGCTCTTGGTTACAGAAGGAGCTGTGTTAAGTTGCTTTAAATCTCCTGGCTGTTGCACATGTGACAGCCTTGCAAATTTCATCACAGGAATAAGTACAAACCTAAGCGTTTACCATTTCTGTTGATTAGTGATCGGCGTTATGATAAACCCAACTTGGGGCTTAGCAGTTTTATTGATAGTCTGCTTTTTTGTCTCTGCCTTGACGTTTGCACTCTACAAGATTTTGACGTAGACGAATGCTGTGACTTCAAGTATTTCACCAAATGTGTGGTTAGTTTCTGTGGTGTTTGTTCGCTTGTTGTATCAGCGGTTTTGACTGGACAGTCATTCTATGGAAGGGAGATTGCAGATGATGTCATGAAAACTGTGCTGTTATATGTTATCAGTGGTTTAATTTCTTGGATATCCTGGAAGCTGCTCTCTCTTCAGAGAAATGGAGAAAGAAGTGAGGAGGAAAATACAATAGAACTTGATATTAAGAGAGAGTAGATCGAGCGCCTGCTTTTAGTAGATTAGAAAAATGTCCTTTTTGAGCGTGAGTTCAGTGGTTTAGAGGCAGATCCAGGAGTGGGGCAGAGGGGATTACAGCCCCCTTTGAGCTTTTCTTTTTCCCTTCAAATTTGACTTTCCTTTGTTCATCATAAGGGGCAAATTTAACACCAGTCCAGGCCCAGGGACGCTTGCCTTCCGCAAGAACTTGTACCCCACCCCTTTCAGAAAATTCTTGATCCGCCCCTGTAGTTCTTGATAAACGTTTGAAATGTCAGGGGGGAAGTGTGAATACACGGAAAGTGGGAGCCCCTTCCCCCCCACCACGGTTTTCCGTTACAACTTTTAGTGAGAGAAAAATAGGCAAGTAGGTAAGTAAGCAAGAAAGTTAGTGAGTGTCGATTGGGTTCGCTTCAAACAGGACTAATTGGTGACACTAAAACGTTAAAATTATCGTCAGTTAAATTAAAATTTGGAATTAAAAGCTCAACATAGAAATCTTCATCTTGTTTTTAGGTGCGGTTCATCAGGTTCACTGATTATCGCGGACATTTAATAAAGCAAACAAAGATGGAAATAATACCTGTTGCCTCCGTCTGTCATGAATTAATTCCAAGGTTCAGCTAGAAGAGGTCCTCGTGGTAAGCTGTCCCAGAATTTTGTTTTTTGTTTCTTGACGCCGATCGATGCAGGCACAAGCACAATGACGAATTTTTTTGTTTGTTTCAGCCCGTTATGCTAGCGCGGAGTTTACTTTGTGCGTCAGTGTTCTTTTACTTGTGCTTCAAATGTGTTTGCGTTTGTTTTTGCGTGTCACAACTAAAAACCGATGTTTTCCTCAAGGAAAAAGGGAATATGAAGCGGAATTTTAAAGAAACCACCTGAAAATGTCTTTATCAAACCTGGTTGTAAGTTAGTCAAGAGGATGTGACAAACGCAAATCAGTTGGCGTATCACCACCAATACCTCGCGATCTGTTACTGTTCCAGCGGTAAAGGCTTCTAGAAATATTGTTCCTGCGAATCTGATGGGCCAAGATCAAAGTTGGAAATGACTGAACACGTTTTTATGAGCTTCCGACCACCATAAAGGCTTCTCTTAATTCAACAAGGTTTTTAAGACAAACCACCGTTTCAAAGCCTACTCAAACGGGGTCGCAAATGGACTCAAGTTGGAAAATAGCGTCTGAACCTTGCGCCCACTTTGATCAAACTCAAACTCACACTTCCCCTGAGCATCAGGCTTTTCGAGTCCATACCTTCCCAACCCCCTTTAGGCGGACCTGATACTCAGGTTAACTCACTCCCAAGATGGCGTACTTTTTTCATGGGGCGTTTTGCCACCCAAAGCAAGTCGACACGAGTTGGTTTCAGTATTGTTGCACTCAGCTAGTCCATTTGCCTACCTATTGCAAGTCTGTCTACGCAAGTTCGCACCATCAAACTTGCGTTGACTGCGCAGGTCTTCCTTTGGCTAAGGTTTAATGTCGTACTCCCTTGAATAATGAGGATGTACTTTTAGCTTACCCAGACTACTGTTTTTTCAGGGGTCTTTTCCTGTCCTCTGGTGTGGATCGTCACTCCTGTGCATCTCATGACACTTGTTTTATAAGTGCCTAGCTAAGCGTATCTCAAAGGCCTTGCAAAATCAAGAAGGGTGACGTTCTCTTTGTTGAAATAACTAACGGATGGTGTCATAAAGTGGTTACAGCACGGAGTCAGATCACACAATCAAGGATATCTCCGGAAAGAATGGGTCAAGGTAATTGTAATTGTGCGTTAAGGAATACATAAAATGATATATATCGTAATGTTGTCAAGGCAATAGTCTTGGCTCCAGTCTTAGTTCTGCTTGGAACCAAGTATGGCCATTTGTCTCTATAAGGAGCAAGAGATGGTCCTGTTCCCAACACACACTCGTCTCCTCAGTAACCACTGAATAGTGGATGAAGTTTGTAAAGCCCAAAAAGGGGATGTCATTCCCACATGGAAGAGATCTGGAAATAAAATTGTTGGCATTAGGGAAACTGTGACCACTTAAATGAAGTGATCAATTGTCTAATTTGCACAAAACAAACAAACAAACAAACAAAAACAAAAACTCGAATACCTCTGGAACTAGAGAGGGGGTGTTGAGGCACATGACAAGGGCCCCGGTTGCCATACGTGTTTCTACCCTAAATAATAATAATAATAATAATAATAATAGTGATCGTACTTCGACTTAGCTAAAACTAGCTGAACAAGGCAACTGACAACAAAGCAAATGGAGTAAATTTATTTTCCGCCCCAAATCCTCCAGCTCATGCTCCTTTTACCAGTTGATTTAATTATAACTGAAACTAAGCTTTTCGGAATGCGGATGGAAGTCAAGTGTTTACACATGAGCCCCTGGCTCGGAAGATTAGGCGACTACTCCCTACGCTATGACGTTAAATTTTATTTTATTTTATTATTTTTTTTTACCAAAAGAGAAAAATAAGCTTAAAGTAGTTAAAAACAAAACATTAAAATTAATAAGGGGAAATTAAGTTTATGAATGGGGGAAATTTATGCACTGGCATGGGAAGACGCTTTCCACTAAAAAAAAGAGTAATATGAACATGCAGATGAGTGAAATATGAACTGACTAGACTGAAACTCTGTTAAGCACAAAATTTTGGATTTATCAACTGAGTTGATAAGGTAAATTGGTCACCGTAAAGACATTGAAAGGTGACGTTTCGAACGTTAGCTCTTCGTCAGAACGAGTCAAGGAATTGTGGGTTGCACTTCGTTTATATGGAGAGTGGTGAAGCTACGCTATGGTAGGAACATGGCAATTATACTTATTTGTTCCTGTTTTTCACGTTGCCATCTTCCTACCAGGCTTTTTGTTCCTAGACCACGCGGGTGCTTATGGCGGACCTCAGACCACCGCGAAAATACAGGCTGTGTTGCCGTCTATGATACCGGAGGCACGTGCTGGAACAATAGGGAACTTAAGCACAGACGTTCTTGAGCGACGGACGGTAACCGGAAGTTGAACGTTTTCCTTTTAGTGCATTTTGACGCCATCACCGCCATCACGGCAGCCACCAGAAACCAAAACAAGAGTTTCCCAGCCTTTGGTGGGGAGCAAAAACAAGCCATCGAAGGGAACATTCAACTTCCGGTTGACGTCCGTACTTCATAAGTTCCCTAGTATCCCAGGGTACTACCAGTAGCTAGAGCATGGTTGCCACAGACAACAGTTTTCAAAATTCCCTGACTTTTCCCTGATAAAAATAAAATTTCCCTGACCAAATAAATACAAAATGTCCATATAGTAGCGGCCCCCAGCCTCCTTTTACAGCCGTCCTTAACACCCATTTATTCATATATTCATTACGTCGCTGATAAGTTTCCAACAAATCACAACAATTAGGGCATTTCCACGATGGTTTTAACAAAACAACGAGACAAGAAAAAGGAGAGATCACAGTGACTTGAAATATTTCTTTCAGCCATCAATGGTATATGAAATTGTAATTCAATTTTCCCTGACTTTTCTCCAAAATGTCAATTTTCCCTGACTCAAAATAGGATTTCCTGACTTTTTCCTGACCTTGAAGAATTGTTTTTTCCCTGACCATTTCCTGACCTGTGGCAACCCTGTACAGGTATGTCAGGGGAACTCAACAAGAAGCGATCTGATTGTGGAGAGCCAATGAAAAATGGCGCGTAAGGAAAAATTATCGTGAGCGAAAAACAAAAGATGAACGCCTTGGAAAGCCTAGGACTCTGGTAGCGAACGGGTTACAAAAATACGATTTAATTAACTAAACTAGCTAAAATCGTTTATCATGGCAAGTCTCACTCGTTTGAGACTGATTTTGGTTGAATTATCAGATTTAACGAAAAAAAAAAACATTTAAAACAAAATATCCTTTTCTATAAAACAGTTTAGACTGAAAAAATCGATGCAAGAAGCGAATGCTTCCTCGTCAAAATAACATCGTTGTCAATAAAAACCGAGCCGGAGTGTTGTCCTCCTTTCTTTAATTTTATGTGTACATCATTAACCTTAACCTTTAACAAGTGACAGTGTCAACTGACAAATTCTCCTTAATAGTGTCCTTGCATTTCTTATAGTTCTAGTTGAACCGGAAATTGTATTTAACTAGTTTGCCAAATTTTCTAAATAAATCACAAAATTGTCAGAGAGGCATCAACTTTAGAAGTCACTAGATAAATCATTCTAAGAGGTAAAGTAGCCTCACTTGACTCAAATTTTAATAACTATGAACGTTTCTCGTGTACTAGACAACAGGACAGTACTATGAAACTGCACACAAGGAATCATTTTGATTTTATCTTTTCCCTCATTTAGTTGCAGTTGGTTTCCTTTTTCCTTGTGTTGATTTACGGCCTATTTTTCACAAGACTAACGGGTTAAAATTCTTATATCACAATATAGACACTGTATAATATCGTGTTGGAAAACATATGCTAGTTTTCAGTGCATAAATCTCACTAAACTCAAGCGAACAGCCTATAAAACGAGTTAAACAGTACATCTTCTTTAAAGCACTTTGATGGCTTTTTTAAAAGTCTGCAATCGACTGCATGACTAATGAGAATAATTACTAAACAGTCACGAAAGAGTTAGGACGGAATTGTATCCGAACTTCCTTTTCATAATTCGAATAACTGTATATCAACCAAAGATTCTATTTTAGTCGGGTAACAATCTTGCGACAGCATGAAAGCGCCTTAATAATTAAATGGCTTTTTCAGCTCTTACTAAAAGCAACAAAACTTTATGTCTGACAGGCTGACAGACTGGGCTGAGCCACTTGGCTTCTACATTTCAACTCGCTCTCTGTTTAAAAACTAATTAGCGGCTCTTAAAACGTCCACGTAATTACGTACTCTTTTTTATAAAGTGGAGATTTGTTTTGTTGCTTTCTTCAAAACACAGAGGAGATTGGAGAAACTGGATACGGTCGCCATGTGCTTCTTTGACAGACTGACTGAAGTGACGTTCAGACAAAAACAACGTTGACAGAGTTGTGTTTATATTAAGCGCATCAGCAAGTGCAGCAAACCCAGCAGCCTCAAGGTTATTGTCACACAAATCCAACGCTGTCAGAGTTGTGTTAGTCTGAAGCGCATTAGCAAGTGCAGCAGCCCCTTCAGCATCAAGGTTATTGTCTGACAAACTCAACACTGTCAGAGTTGTGTTAGTCTGAAGCGCATTAGCAAGTACAGCAGCCCCATCACCACCAAGGTTATTGCGAAACAAATACAACACTGTCAGAGTTGTGTTAGTCTGAAGTGCAGCAGCAAGTGCAGCAACCCCATCAGCACCAAGGTTACTGTGTGACAAACACAACTCTGTCAGAGTTGTGTTAGTCTGAAGCGCATTAGCAAGTGCAGCAGCCCCATCAGCACCAAGGTTATTGTCAGACAAACGCAACACTGTCAGAGTTGTGTTAGTCTGAAGCGCATTAGCAAGTGCAGCGGCAGCAGCAGCATCAATGTTATTATAATACAAATCCAACCTTGTCACAGTTGTGTTTCTCGTTAGCGCTTCAGCCAGCACAACAACCTGATCATAACCACCTCTTGCACCAACGACAACAAAGCTTTCAAGTCTCAGATGCAAGCCAAAGGTATGTGCCAATTTCAAGTGAAAATCACTTTGTTCTTTTTTGCATTCTGCAATGCACTTCAATGCAAAATCAATCTGATCTATGTTGACATGAATCGTTATACTCTTGATAAGGGCTGCTGCTGTTTCTTTAGACTGCGTAGCTAGCATGCCACAAGTGAACAAAAGCACTTGTCTCAGCTGATGGAAATATCTCGTGTCAGCAGCTAAGCCTTCAGGACTGATTTCTCCACTGAGAAGTTGACAACAGAGAAAATAAGCTGCCAAAAATTCCTGGAAGCTCTTGTGCATAAATCCGTAACAGGTACATGGTTTTCGCTTGCTGCTTCCAGGCTGAACTGACAGAAACCCGAATCCAGGTAAGTCCCTTGTATGATTTCCAAGCTGTTTGTCCGTGAAATACATGTTATCTTGGCACAGACCATTTAACGCTATCTTGCCAAGATGTTTTAACTGAGTTTTGTATACTTCAATCAGATCCTCAATGTCACCCGTTAATCTTTTTTTTTTTCTGTACCTTCTCAGGACACACTGTACTATTTCCACATACAGATGAGTTCTGCTTTCTGGAAACACGCCCTGAAAGTCTTCGCATAGAAGGCAAAGAAGTGCAGTGTTTAGGGGATTTGCGATTAGTTCTTTCAGGCTTCTATCATTCTTCAGCTTGTCTATGAGCTTCTGGTCTAAATTCCCTTCTTTCTCCTTGAAGAACTTGGATATAAAATCCATAGCATCTCCCACGGTAAATCCTTCGATCTCTAGCAGAGTGTTACAGAATTTTCTCACCTGTATCCCAGCCTCGTGCCGTGCTGTAACCACAAGGCGACATGGAGAGAGCATTCTACCTTGAATGATTTCTGAAAAGTACTCCAATTTACTGGCAGGTAACTCATCCAGTCCGTCAAGTACCAACAGAACTTTTGACTGATTGTGGCGAATGAACTCGACGAAATTCGCACGCTCTTTTTCGTGAATTTCTCGATCTAGAAGCTGATCGTCAATGGCCTCCCAAACGTTATGATCAGCATCGATGTCACGACATCTCAGTAATAGCAGAACTTTGACGTTAGGAAGGTAATTAACTGTTTCAGTTTTCTTGGTGGCCCAATCGTAAGAAACCTTATTGCAGTAGGTTGTCTTTCCCATACCAGGCTTTCCTTCAATTAACACCGTTCTCGGCTTTGGACATTCTTCATGTGGTTGAAAGATAGCAGACATTTCAACAATGTTGGTTGTTGCTGTTCCCCTTGTTTTCTTTCTGCTGACCATCTTCAGTCTTGTGAAGATATTATCAAGATGAAGGTGAAACTCTTTACACCAAGGAAAGGGTGCAAGCCATCCTTCCCGGATAGTGTACAGTTGGCGAATTCCATCAATTACCTCAGTGGGGTCAAAGAAACCTGGGGAAGAAATACGGGTAACAAAGTTAGCTTCGGAAATGATTCTGCGTCAACTATCCCTTTACTAACCTATATCCTTTTCGCTTCAGAAAATTGATATTTAGGAATTATTTGCCGAACGCGAAGTAAACAGTCGACAATATTTACCGAGCCTGAGGCGAATAATTGTTTTAGTATAATTTTGAGTTGTGGACATCAAAAAGTAAAAAAGAGGGTAAAACTTGACAAAAAAACACCAAACAAAGTAACTTATTCACCGGGTAGCGCGGTGAATATAGCATTAAAATTATACTAAAATATAATAATGCTATTTTGCCAGGGTGACCTCATCAGCATAAAAGTGCTGTTAACAATAAGGGCCTTGGAAAATTGAAACAGAAGACTATGCACTAAAATTGTGACACTATTAAAACTAAATAAATGCACGAACTATATGTAAAAATTAAAAAATACCCTCTGGTCTAGATTGCTACAATTAAAAAGCGTTAAAAAGCTAAGCTGAATAAAACGGGAAAAAAGTACTAAAGAACTGTTGACCTATAGACATTTAGGGCCCGGTGTTCAAAAATTACAACAGAGTTGCACTCTGTTGTAATTACATGTAATAATGGAAACTTCTCTTACCCAAACACCGTAACAAACACGGCAGCTCCTTTTTAAGCGTTCCGTGCCCTCATCGAATTTTATGTTAAAATATAAAACCCGATGGGGGCGGAATCTTTGTAGGAAAGCTATATTAGCCTCCCCCCAACACCTACACTGGGAGTCCATTTTTGCAATACTGTCGATCCTCTCCCCCCCCCCCCCCAACCTCTCCAGGAGGCTTATTTCTTTTAAGCACGTTTGAGATGGGGCTTGATAGAGAAGAGGGCATTAATAGAGATAGGGAGCTTAAAAGGACACTGTCATCAATTCTTAGGATACTTTTGAAAAGCTAAAAGACATTCCAATCCACTGCTTTCGCTTAATGGCCGCTACATCGGTCTTGGTTAGTCCAAATTCTGCTTCATTTTTGCTGTCATTTTTTAGCCAGTTTTTTGCCTTGTCGTAGAATTGATCGTCTATGAACACAGTTAATTTGCTTTCCTTTTTCTTTGAGCTTTTTAGCGCATCTAACTTCTCATAAAACGCGTCTTTGCGGACACAAAACGTCACAGTTTCCATTGCTTTCACGAACGAAGTCCCGTTTTCATCCAAGTGCGCACGTGCACGTTTTGCATAAATTAAGTTTTGACCGAGGTGAGTCTGGGACGCAAAAAGCAATAACTAGGAGAAAAAAAAGCGAAATTTTCAACTTCAGCTGTGTAGTGTAGTGGAGATCGAGATGGACATGTAATCTGAAGGTCGTGGGTTCAACGCACGGTAGGTACTTGTAATTTCCTTCTTCCGTTGAAATTAATAACTAGACAGGGAAATAAGTTGAGAGTTAGGAGAGGGAGATAGTGAAAGAGAAGAACGAGTAGGTGGGGAGAAAGGAGCGATGGAGAGAAGAGTAGGAAATGGGATTTTTCTTTTCCTTTTTTTTTTATTCCTCTTTTCTTTTTAGAGCCCCCTAAAAATACCAGGCCCCTATTTTTAACCACACCCCATAAATTAAAACCCATTTTAGTTAGTTGACTGAAACAGAGCAAGAGAAAAATTACCTCGTTAAAAAAAAATACCTAGTTAAATAATAAATTTACCTAGTTAAAAAAAAATTACCTACTAAACATTTTTAACTACAACATAAATGCAAAACACGTTCTAGTTACTTGTAGTATACCTTGGTCATGATGACCTTGATTACTTCCACCCGCACCTCTGACGCTAGATGCAACTTCTCCACTACTGCTACTCGCCCCTTCATGCTCAGTACCTAAAAACAGTCAACACACAGCAGTTGGAGTTATCAAAAGCTACAAAGCTCTGAGCCAACACAGTGGCTCAAAAAATACATTCACTAACTGTTACTGGTATATGTTTGTCAATAATAAGCTTACAATTAACTAGTGTTAGTGCAAACAAAGCCAAGGCAATTCTGCTTAATGTTTCTTTCATGTCAATATGCTTTCAAAACATGGACATGACATGCCACCATTTCCTCCTTTTGATATTTATTTGGACTGCTACAATTGATGGCAGAATTAGTATGAGCACATCAAAATTTCAAAGCAAAATCACGTATGGGTAAAATTTTATCAACAGGAGTTTTCAGCAAATTTTAGGATTTCTATGCAGGGATCTAATATTTAATAGCGTTTTTTCAAACTCCTCAACCGGGCAAGTGCATCAGAAAAGATACTTGCCCTGACAAAATTTTACTTGCCCATTCAAAATTACGTAATAATTAAATTTCAGTCAAAAACTTAAAGTTAACAAAACGTAAGTGGAAAGCTTCCATTTTATTTTCACTATGTTACTGCAGCAGCACCGCAGCAAGGCTCCAGTCAAACAATTTCATTTTACAAAATTAATCCAACTACGGACTAATTCAACAACGGACAACAAATACAAAGAATTCAACAATGGACTTAAAAGATAGACCTACTTTGCACGTCAAATGTTCACTGTTAAACATTTGATTTGCGCATTGACCTTTCAATTTTGATGAAACTTTCATCCAGGTACTTAAGCCAAGCTACGATGGTAAAAATGCACGCTTTTGTTGCTCTTTTTCGTATTTTGAACTTTGCTCGGAAGATTCACTTTTTTTTTCTTCCGCAGTGGTGGCGACACTTTGTCAAAGTAGCACCACATTTTGCAAAACTCGCGTGTGGCTAAAGAGCGAGAGTCTTTGAGTTTGCATATCGCTGCAGTACATCAGCATTCAAGAACAAAAAATTGAGCCTGCAGACATTTCACTTATGAGAGTACCACGTAACGTGTCGTACGGGCAATGAAACAAAGTTTACAATTCACTACAGTACAGAATCACTGAATGGCTGGTGGACATTCAAAACACGGGTACATTGACTGGCGAGAAATTGAAGAAAAAATTTTGCTCCTTAAAACTTACTCATCCGCCAGACGAGTTTGTAATCTTTGATACTCGTCCGCAGGACTTTATAGTCGTCACGACTGCTAACATGAATCCCTGTCTATGGCTGTCGGATGCCATGTCTTTACATGCCCTCCAAACTGATGTAAATCTTAGCTATATGCAGCTTACAGTGCCACCTAACATTCCACAAAATTAGGTGTCCCATATAGGGTATTAAATTTGCTCGCTAGAGAAAAACTGATTTTGTTATGCTGGGAAATGGCTTGCAGAGAAAAATTTGGTCAATTTTGACCAAAAAGTCAAAATGTAGGACTGACTGTTTGATAAACCTGTTATATTCAGAAAAGCATACATCATCCACTCATCAAATGGGCAAATTCATTGGCTCATGTGGTACACCCACTTTACAGATAATGGGTCTAAATTTGGGTAAATGCCATAGCCGGCTGAAAATTTTGACAGGGGCAAATAATTTGGCATTTTATTATAAAGTGCTGAAATATCATTCTTACTGGGCTTTTTTGATTTCTTTGTCCCAGGGTTAAAACTTGGCGGTCGCACGGTCGCCCGTGGCGATTAAAAAGTGTCCAGGACGACTAAAAGTTGAGGTTTGATCGCCCGAAGGGCGACTACGATTTGAGAAGTACGAAAAGAGTAGCAATAACAATAAAATAAAATGTTCTTTCATTGAAGTACCTTTCTTTTTCTTCCTCGACTCTAAGTATATCAATTGTAGTAAAGGTTTAGTTTTAAAGCACAAAATTCAAAGTCGTTCGTGATCGAGTTTTTAGATCGCTTCGATACGTAGACGCCATTTTTGATTTTAATGACACGAGAATCCAGACATACCCAGAGTTCAATGCGGTACGTTTTCAATAATATCGGCAAAATTACTCGATACTGCTCGATATAATAGACTTACTTTTCACCTGAATTCAAAAGCAATCGAAAGAAACTGAGAATCGTGATACTGAAGTTTATAGATGTTGACAAGATCGTTTTGTCCGTATTTGGAAAATAATGGTCCAGTTTTTCTTTAAAAGTTTAAGGACCAAGTCAGAACCTGTAAGTGAAGAAAATAGCAAACAAGAAGGAGACGAACGATCCCCAACACGGACTGAACAGAGTTTTTATTGTTATAACAATTTTACCAATTTCTCGACAGTACATTGGCAAATGTGAGCATTCAAGACAAAGTTAAGATCAAGCAAATTTCTTTTGGCGTTTCAGTAAAACACCTTACTAAAAAACAAGGGCTCAAACAGCCATGAGACGTTTATTCGAGCAAAAATGATTTAATTTTTTTGTGTTAGTAGAGGAAATTCGAGGGCTACTTTATTTTGGCCTGGGCGACTAAGAATTTAGGGATACTGGCCTGAGTGGCGACTAAGCACTGAAGTTATTTTTTAGCCCTGTTGTCCGTGATTTGAAGGGTTTCTTTGCACTGTCTTTTAAGTCCTCCCAGAATGACTTTCCTTTGTCTTTTGACATTCTTTATCACCACAGCTTACCCAAGCTACAATTAATTGTAATCAAGAAATAACATGTAAGTCAACTTTCTTCCACCATATCATATGGATAAACTGCATTGTGCATTCTCATCCCAGGGGGCAGGGATTTGGGAATCGGTGCAAAGGACTTTCTAGGGGACTGATGTTTATGACTTAGCTTGTTCCCGTCTATTTTCCTTGTTTGCAAAATTATTTTTGAGGTTTGTGAAAGAAGGATAAACTGAAAAATAATAGGGATCTTTTCAAGACTAGAATGCCCAGCAGTCCAAACTTTTCGATGAATTCTGACAGAAAGGCTTATTCAGATGTTTTGCAACTGTTTTTTACATTTGTTTGAAAGTGCCAAACAGATTTAGAAAAGTACTTCATTTTGGTTTTTGACAACTTTTTTTCAAGCTTGTGCATTTAGTGGTTTGACCTGCCAGTTAGAACCTCACATTCAATTCGCACGGAAATTCTCATTCAAACCTCTTGGGAGTATTCAAAGTTTGTTTGCAATTACCAAGTTGTTCCAAAACCCAATAATGTTGCCCTTCTTCCAATGGGTAGCTAGGGATGAAAATTCTCCTACCATTCTGAAGTCCCAGCCACATGGAGGTCGTGCAGTTTTTCTTCTGCACACAAAGTTGAATCATTTTGGTACCTTTGGACTTAACCTAGGATTACTTGGGACCCAAGGATTGAAATAATGTCCTTTGACCGATGACAGTATGTATTTTTGCACCTATTAATATTCCAACTCCAACCTTGTTATAGTATTACAGTGAAACCCATTAAACCATGAACGCCTAAAATTATTTCTGGAATGTTTATTGTTCTGTAACCAAGCAGATTCGAGACGTAACCGCAAAAAACTGCAAGAGTATTTAGAAAGGTTTCGATCACGAAACGAGTCGGTGGCTTTTACCAGGGTCTGGAAGGGGGGGTCCTGATCCCGTATTCCCGCTCCTTTTTCACGAAAATCCCGCATCCCGCACTTTTTTCATCGCTATCCCGAATCCCGTTTTTCCTTTCCCAAAAATACATTTAAGAAAGACTAATTTCTGCAAAAGCTAATAAATTTAAGATGTATATTGGCCCTTTCGATTGATATTTTGCACTCGCCTGGTTTATTCGCTTTTGCTGCTAAAACGTTTACTTGGGTCGAGGCGATTTCCCGAATTCCCGACAGAAAAGCAAAAAAATCTTGCATCCCGTGCCCAAATTTTGGCGAATCCCGCTTCCCTGGTAGCAGTCAAATCCCGAATCCCGTCAAGATATTTAGCGTTTTCCCGAATCCCGCACCATATTTTGGCCAAATCCCGGATCCCGAGAATACCCTTCCAGACCCTGTTTTACGTCCACGATAAATTCTCAGTTTCACCGCCGATTAACAAACACTCTGAAATTGTTATTTTTTTTCTATTTCAGAGTTTATGCATTAAAGCAAAGAAATTATAACTATAAACAATATTTTACTGAAAAGAGATAAATAATCGAACAGACACGGCTAGACAGCGCGTCTGGGAGCAGAATAATTGTATCCAGTTTTTGATTTTTTGGTGTTGGTGTTGTCAGTTATAATCATTTGTAGGTTTCAGCCTTTTCCCTTTGGTGCAGAGAACAGTACATGAAGCTCATTCCAACAAAACTCTTCCGTCCAAGATGTCACGCAAGCCGTTAGCCGAACAATTTACATTATGGACATGAAGCAACGAGCTGGATTTTTCTTCCACGTTTCTCAATTTTTTTTATACCCTTTGGAAATACTGCAGTTGTTATTCTTTTCTATTTCAGAGAGCTTCTGTATGAGCGAAGGATAGACGGCACAAGTGAACAAATGTCCAGCTCTAGTAGAAGCGATTCGCGCGTTTAGTATATTTTAAAAAAGATACATTTCCTTCAGTGCTTGCATAAACATGCCATTTATCACTTCTTTGGTTTTGCCTCAAAACGTGCTTGTTTTTGGCCTTCATTTGATGTTTTCAATTCTGTCGGTTCAAAGTAACACAACTACCGAACTGAGACCTAAATAGCCAATCAAAAGCGAGTGTAATTTTTCAAAATTTGCAACGGTACGCAAGTTTGTATTTGCAACGGCATGCATGTTTGTATCTGCATTGGCAGGCGTGTTTGTGTTTGCTGTGAAAACTCGGGTCTAACAGAAACTACAGTAATTATTGCTCTACTGCAATAATCGGCGGTGAAACTGAGAATTTATCGTGGACGCAAAAGCCACCGACTCGTTTCGTGATCGAAACCTTTCAGCTAATTACTCTTGCGTTTTGTTGCATTATGTCTCGAATCTGATTGCTCGCAGTACATGTGGTGTGAGCTGGAGACTGGCACGCGGGGTCGCACAGGGCATGCGTCTGTGCTTTAGTGGTATCGTTTTACAACATTTTCGTATCAATGAATAACTTCCAGATCTGGTTCTCTGTCATATTTAGCTCAATAACTACTTAGCATATTTTGATGAGAATTTACAAAGCTATGTGTGGTTCCAGAAAATATCCATACCCCTACCACGAAGGGAATTTCACTTAGGACCCCCCTCCTCCCCGGATTTTCCGTTTTTTGAAGTAAGCTATAACCGCCCCCATCCCTCCGGATTTTCCACAGTTTGTCAAACACCCCCCAACCCCTCTGGAAAATTTCGTTCAAGAAGGGAGAGTGTTAAAAATCAAGCAACTGATCCAACTTTAAATGAAGCTAAGCCGTTCCCATTATCGTAGGATGCGTTTATACTGTTTATTTAAAATAATAACGTACATAGTCATATCTTACTCATAACATATTATCTTACCAATATCAACTGTTGTTCTCTACGTCAAACAGATATACTAGGTATTTGTAACATTACCTTGACAAAAGCATGTAAAACGTTTGTTTTAATTGAAGAATTCGCTTGAAAAGTCGCAGAGTTGCCGATAAACGTTACTTCAACATGAACGTGATCATGAACAAAGAAAATGCACAAACAAAATTAAGGGGAAATGATCAAAATAGAAAGAATAACGAATACTGAGTTGGCGACACTTGTACTTCGCAAAAAATATTCTCGTTGCTGAGCTTAGCAAAACACGACTTCTACGAGTCAATGAGATCGCGCTTCGCTTGCCAGTTGCCACATAGGGAATTTAAAAAGGACGGACTGATTGTTCATAAACAACGCTTATATATATCGTGAAGGTAAGCTTTAGACGACGAAGACAATTCATCGAAGGATCGTCGTCTCGATAAGTAAATGTAGCAACTCCTGGTGTGCGTTGGTGTCTTCTCGAAGACTGGTAATGAGTAATGGCAGCTTCTACGCAACGACGATGTTTATCTCGTTTCCGCCCCAATATCGCTTCCAAAGCGCCTTTGGGAGAAAGAATACCTCTTTTACGTTTAACAAATTAAAGTGTTTATTTAGCAGTTAACCTAATTTAATTCCACAATAAAGATCTACAAATTCGGTAAGTAGTAATTTTCGAACTTTCTGCAGCTTACATCGGAATGAATCGAAGTTGACCCTCTGGAAAGTAATTTATCCGATCACCCCCCTCTCCTCTGGATTTTCCTGGCCTTTTGAGCCCCCACCCCTCCAGAATTTCCAATTCTCTCCATGGTGGGGGTATGGATATTTTCTGGAACCACACTATACAACCTTGGACAAAACCTGTTGGAAACTTTTCGTGGGGAGCTTGTGCAAAAACTCAGGTCAGTGTATTATGTACCAGTCAAATCGAAGCTTCAACATCCACCCCCCCGGGTAACCCCCCGGGCATTTGAAATTTTGAAGATTGGCTTGTTCAAAATTCCCTCCCCTCGGGGCAAAAAAGCCGTTCAAATGCCCCACCAATTAGTTCTGAAATACCTCTCCTCAAAGACAAATTTCGCCTTAAATCAAACACTGTTCACACTTTCCAGAGAGAGATGTGCCGTGATGTCACCTTCAAACTTCCTTTTAAGACCGTTTTGAAAGAGGTAGTCACTAACAAAGGCGAAAATCTATCTTGTAAGCTTAAATCCACCAAACCTTGCTCAATTCAATGACAATTGACAAAGCCTTACAAAGTTTCTAACTTACCAGTATGTAAGAAAACCCTCCAATATTCTACATCTTGAAACTGAGGTCGGCCAACTAATCACTAGCGCGCATTAAAATGGCTAATTCCCTTCAAATTTCAACAGCAAAGAGCAGGACGAAAGTGCAAGGAACAAGAGGGCGCTGGCGACTGCCGAAGAAGCAACAGAGCGTGACCGCCATATTTGGAAGGCTTAAATGTGATTGGCTGAGGGTTCCCATAGAAAATGGAAGGTGTTGGATCAATCAAAAAAACATCACGCGATTTTCATTGTCACGAAACACTATTTCAGTCCAAACTATCACGCATTCGTTTGTGCTTTAGTGGAAGCATCGGCACGAGCTACTGGTAAGTCTCGTTAAACTTTGGCATTTTAACTGCTTGTTATAGATTGGGGAATGGCTTGGTTTTACTTATGTTATACAGAGTAAATCGGGCATTCAATTCGCGCATACAGATTTGACCTTAAATTTAGTCTGATTTTTATATTCAAGGACAATTTGATAAGTTATCTGCCAAAGACGTTATCATTTGCACATGATATCTTTTGAAACGAACAAGAACCTTCTTTATACTGAATTTCAGCTGAAGTGCGGCTGAAATTGAGGCTAAATCTTGTTGTGAAATATCAGGTGTCATCACGGGTCACCCAAGAAACACAGGCAGCCCATCAAACATTTCATGGAATTGTCTATTGGCTGAACCGGCTAAATCACACATTTTTTACGCTCTTAGGTAGTTCCTTTAACAGTTTGCATGATTGCCGATTTTTGATCGACCACACGTCGGTTAGAATGTTTTGATCCGCTAAAAACTCCAGACCACATACATATTCAGAGGTTCCAGTGTTGTTTGTTTGTCCCAGTTCCCAAAACAAGGAAGTAGGAGACGTTTGCAGCGGGAAGTTGGAGCGGTAGCAGCGAAGCCGCGAGGGGAATGGGAGGCTCGTTTCGGCTTATTGGCAGCTGTGCTACAGAAAGTTCTATGTTTCCCTTTGACGCGTTTTGACGTCATCAAGGTTCACATGTCATAACTGAATGTCTTCCCATACGTGTCGAGAAACCAACTCTTTCCAATAAATTGAAACTTATGGTCCCTATTAGTAATTACATGGGCGGAAAAAAGCACAGAGGTCTGGGAAGATTATGTTTCCACTACCGGCTTATTAAAATCTCTCTCTCCTCCTGCACCTACACTGTCGTCACAGCTGTGTATCTACAGAATAACCATTCAGCTGTTGTTGGACATCTCATTTATCGTTACGTTGGCTTCGGTTAGTTTGGAAGCAAACCACGCAAGAATCAATGACACGAGAGATAGAAAGTTGCGTGATTCCTTCATTAAATCATTTACTTTTAATATTCCATGAGGGAAGAGTTCTTTGTCGAATACCGGCTTGTTATCAATCCTTATTAACCAGTTGTGCCACAGTGACTGCTCAAAGAATTGTTAATTGGTTTTTATGACATCCTCAAAGGTGACTTCTGACCATATTTCTAGTAGCTCTCGTAAAAAAATGCTCTTTACTGGTATTGTCTTGAGGGAGTCGGCCTCATTCAGATTGCCCTTAAAAATTAGACTGCCGCCATATTTTCCAAGTTCAAATTCGACAAATCCTTTCCATTTTCCACGGTTCGAAACATCAAGATATTTGCAGATCCATGTGGTCTTTAGCGATTTATTAAACAAAGATAAATCAATCACTTTTAGGCCTCCTTTGTTATAGTCATTTATCAACACGGTTCGCTTAATCTTGTCATCTTTGTTGTTCCATAGAAAACAATAGTAAATGTCATTTATCTCTCTAACAATCTTTGGGTTTGTCGCTAATCGTGTTCAAATATATGTGAGTTGAGATGCAGCCAAGCTCTTGATAACTTGGATTTTACCCATTAAAGTTCATCGTGGATAATTCCAACAGCTTAGGACATTTCTAAGTTTGTCCGCTTTCTCAAAGTAATTCAGATTTAACGTTATCTGTGGGTCCGTAGAAATCCAGACACCAAGGGCTGTCACTCTATTTTCCTTCTCCAAGCCCATAAGGCTTCAGTTTTTGTGTCATTGAGTCTAAGGCCCGACCTAATGCCGAAATTATCAAACTTAGCAAGGGCAGCGGACAAGGACTCTTGGGTACCATTGAGGATGAAGGTTGTGTCGTCCGCTTATTGGCTTATTTTGATTTCCGTGCCATTAACAGAGATTCCCTTAATGCTATCGTTAGCCCTGATTGCTTTCCCTAAAATTTCTACCGATAGAATGAAAAGATACGGTGAAAGAGGGCAGCCTTGCCTAACATCTCTTTGTAGTTTGAAGAAGTTACTTGACCAACCATTGTTTAAAAATTTTAATATTATTATAAAAAGTTCTAACCCAGTTTATATGAGGGACCAAAACTAAGGTATTTAAGCGAGCGACTGACAAACGATTATTCGAGAGAGTCAAAAGCTTTTTCGAAGTCTATAAACAGCAACAGAACTGGGATGTTTTGCTGTGAAGTATAGTTTATGATACTATTAATCAGTCTTATATGTTCTCCAAGAAATCTTCCTTTAATATGAAACCAGTCTGATCATGATTGATAAGTTTTGGAATAAACGCTTTCATTCGATTTGTGCTGGCCTTTGTAGCTATTTTGTAGTAACAATTAAGGAGGGTTAATGGACGCCAGTTTTTGAGAAAGTGCGGATCGGAATCTTTTTTTGGTACGAGTTTAATTATTCCTCGTCTCTGTGTGACTGAAAGTGTTCCTAGTTAAGGGCATTAATTGAAATAGAAGACAGGTCATCCCAGAAAGTTTTATAAAACTCGGCTGGAAGTCCATCGGTTCCACGAGATTTTTCAGAATCCATGTCATTTAAAGCTTCTAGGCATCCTTTTTCAGTTAAAAGTCCTTCACAGCTCGTGGAGTCGTTATGGTTTAGTAAAGTGTCATTCTCAAGTTGAAAGAATTCATTTTCTGGCGGCATTGTGTTATCTTGAGATGCGTAAAGGTTTTTATAGAAGGTTTCACACTCTGCAAGAATGTCTGTATCAGAGGTGACGAATTCATTCTCATTAATTTTGAGTTGACTTATCACGTCAAGTTTGAAGTGCCTCTTTCCAAGATTAAGAAAAAACTTCGTATTTTTTTCTCCTTCATTGTACCATCTAGCCTTGCACCTTAATATTGCCTCTTGGGTGCGCCACTTAATTATATCCTCTAATTCTTTTCTTCGCGAATCCAGGTTCTTCTGTTAAGGTATTTTTGTATAGAGTGCTGACCGAAGGTTAGATTAGTTCTTTTTCAAGTGACGCAATTTTTTCCTCTAAAATGTGTTCTTTGTGAAGTATTTTGCGTTTTTTGCCGATTGCGAAACTGATAGATTTCTCCCGGACTTTCATTTTAGTCATGTCCCAAAGGAGAGCCGGGTTAATTGAACCATCGTTTCGGTATTATTGCTGTGTTTGTGCGATGGTTAATTTTATCATGTCAACATAGCCGGCATCCGATGAGAGTGATGTATTCAGTTTCCAAAATTCTCTACCCCTTGGATTTGAGTGTAAGGAGATGTTTAGTGTTACCATTGAATGATCTGTTTTAAAGCCAGGTAGGATGTTCGCAGAGGTAATACTACTAAAAAAACTTTGGCTTACCAAGAGGAATCTAGCCTACAGTGAATCTCCGGCTGTTTTTGGCGCCAGGTGTATCTATTAATATCCGGGTTTAAAACCCTCCATGCGTCAACCAGATCAAAGTTTTCGGATATCTCGCACACAGTTTTTTCCGCATTGTTATGAGTTTTGGCAAGGCCACCTTTCTTATCTTTCTCTGTGTCTAGGACGAGGTTGATTAATCGCCTCCAATTACGATTTCACCCTTTTGAAAATCTTCGATATGTTTAGCGAGAGATTTAAAGAAGTTTGGATCATCTTCATTTTGGGCGTAAACGTTTACCAAGGTTATATATTTTCCATTTACTTTTAAATCACAAATTATATAACGACGAATCATGCAACTTTCTTTCTCTCGAAGATTTTATTGAAACATATAAAGTACAAATAAAACCATTGAAATATTTTGGACTTACATCTGCCCTTAGACATTTCTATAAAGAGAACTTCCCAAAGGAACCTAGTGTTTCTGTTACACCAGATTCTTTCTTAAAATCATTCCTTAAAAGCGCAAAAGGAAATAAAGTGGTTTACAAGAAACTTGTGTCTCTCAAAAGCTCTTTACTAGTTTATTTCTTGCGAGACACTACATATGGTGCTGTAAGACCAGTAATAAGATCTCTAACTTAAAAATGTTTTGGACGGTCGTTAAATCCCAATTTAATATTGAATCCTATAAACTAGGCTTATTAAGCTCGAAAGAAATAGGACCCTTTAATTCCCCTCCTCAATTCTAATTAGTCTCTCGCAAGCCATGATTATTACAATTTGCACAATGCCCAACCCCCTTTGCGTTTAGAGACGCTATCTTTTTCAGTCTGAATTAACTATCTTGCAATTTTTTTCCTCTTTGCACTGATCACCAAATCGTTAAATCATTATTTTCATAAAAAGGAGTGGTATACAATTTATGGATTGTACAATTTTTTTATGAATTCTCCAGTTGTACTTTTTGTTTTTTTTTTCGGCTGAATTTGTTAGTAGCAGTTGTAACGTGTACTGTAATTTGGGTAGTTAGGTCCGTGCACGATTCCGCCAAACCGTTTTTCTATTTTTCTCAAAAAATGAAAAAGCCAATTTTCATTCAACTTCATAGTATTTTGCTATTTTTAATTAAAATGGAATAAAATTAAATAAGAAAACTATGATAAAAACGCTGCATTTTTCCATTTTTCTAATTTGATGTCGACTTTAAAAAATTAAAAAATACTGTCGACTTATAAAAAGCACGTTTTTGCTATTTTTCGTTTTACGTTTTTTAGCCTAGTTAAAAAAATGGAAAAATAGAATGTTCTTGATTTATTTTCTATTTTTTTTAATTTTCCGTTCCTTATTAAAAAAAAGAAAAATCGAAATTGTTCTTTTCCGATTTTTTGAGTGAATTAAGAAAATGGAAAAATAAAAATTACTGTACCGTTTATCCATTTTTGCATTTTTTGACCTTAAATTAGAAAAATGGATAAAAAGAAGATGTATCGATAGTTCATTTCATTTTTCATTGTTGAGGGCTTAATCGAAAAATACAAATTATGGCCATTTCTTATTCATTTTTTTAATTTTTGACTAAAATCAGAAAAATGGAAAAATAGCTTTGATGTTTATCAAGTTTTCATTTTCTATTTTTCGAGTTAAATTAGAAAAATGGAAAAAATGGCTTTGATTCGTGTCATCCCAAAAAATGGTGTTTTAAGGCTATCACGTGACCCAAGGCACAGTTTTCCCTCTAAGTTGTAACAGGAGTGTAGTCTCTGTCTCTTGTGAGAAGCCATGGACATTCCTCTTTTCAAACAATTTGTTTTATAAAGGGGAGAAAAGAGACTTGTTGTTGGAAAAGAAGATCTGTAAACCAGTAAAATCTCGTCGGTTTTCAAGAAAGGAAGGCCATTTGACTTAACGTTGCTGCAAAGCGAGCGGATAACAACAATTTAGGATTTGAAATTATGAATATATGAAATTCATATATTTGAACTGCGGAGTGAAGAAATGAATGTAAAGAAGATCCTCGCAGTTATTAACGCAACTTATGCAGTTAAGAAAAGAAATTATCGCAGAGGTCAGGGTTCGAATCCCGGCAAGCCTGATTTTTTCAGGCTTTCTTTTCGCAACTGCATAAGTTGCGTTAATAACTGGGAGGATCTTCTTTACATTCATTACTTCACTCCGCAGTTCAAATATATGAATTTCATATATTCATAATTTCATCTTCATCTTTCCCGGGTATATTACGAACCAGTTTAATGACCAGCTCCCAGCTGGCTTGTTAGCTCAATTGGTTAGAGCGCTGCACCGGTATCGCAGAGGTCAGGGTTCGAATCCCGGCAAGCCTGATTTTTTCAGGCTTTCTTTTCGCAACTGCATAAGTTGCGTTAATAACTGGGAGGATCTTCTTTACATTCAATTTAGGATTTACCGACAAAACGCCGTAAAAGCCTTATTGGGCTATTAATAGCAGTCTCCCGGCACTAGAACATATTGATCCGGAAATGTTTCTTCTTAAAAATGTTTGAAACAGTTATATTTGTAATGCTTAACTAATGTGACTAGCATCACCAAATAATCGTGCAGACAGCTTACTTGTTAGACTTGTTGGGAATCCGCTTTCAAGACACGGAAGAGGCCAGCCGCGGCGTTGGCTTGTAGCCTTATGTCAGTTATTTTATATAACAGTGTTAACATAATTAGATGTAAAGAAGATCATAGCAGTTATAGACGCAACTGTTGCAGTTGCGAAAAGAGAGCCTGAAAAAAAAAATCAGGCTTGTACGGGATTCGAACCCTTGATCTCTGCGATACCGGTGCAGCGCTCTAACCAATAGAGCTAACAAGCCAACAGGGAGGTGGTCATTTAGTCGATTTGTTATAAACCCGTGAAGGATGAAAATGAAATAATGAATATATGACCAGCTCCCAGTTGGCTTGTTAGCTCAATTGGTTAGAGCGTTGTACCGGTATCGCAGAGGTCAAGGGTTCGAGGCCCGTACAAGCCTGAATTTTTTTTCCAGGCTTTCTTTTCGCAACTGCAAAAGTTGCGTCTATAACTGCGATGATCTTCATTACATTTAATTATGTTAATACTGTTATATAAAATAACTGACATAAGCCTACAAGCCAACGCCGCGGCTGGCCTCTTCCGTGTCTTGAGAGCGGATTCCCAACAAGTCTAACAAGTAAGCCGTCTGCACGATTATTTGGTGATGCTAGTCACATTAATTAAGTATTACAAATATAACTGTTTCAAACATTTTTACAAAGAAACTTTTTCGGATCAATATGCTCCAGTGCCGGGAGACTGCCATTAATAGCCCAATAAAGCTCTTACGGTGTTTTGTCGGTAAATCCTAAATTGTTGTTATCCGCTCGCTTTGCAGCAAAGTTAAGTCAAATGGCCTTCCTTTCTTGAAAACCGACGAGATTTTACTGGTTTGCAGATCTTCTTTTCCAACAACAAGTCTCTTTTCTCCCCTTTATACAACAACAACAACAACAACAACAACAAGCTTTATTTGCATGACTATAAGTACATACAGTATTGCAAAAGCGTAAAACTTAACTAAAGCGAAACTTATAACAATCATAATCATGTAATAGGGAAAAAAAAGAAATTATGTATGCGCTACATTACTTTCATTCGATAGAAGATTATTTCGTAAAGATAAGCATCTCAAAATGAACTTCATCAGTTGAGTAATTAAATAATAATTATCAGAATTCATTAATTTTTTGGTGGCTTCCATAGGAGGTAATTGTGTTATGTTTGGTATTTGGTTCTCTATTTTTTGTAAAATTCATCTCTAAAACTACAGTATTTAGTACAATGGAAAAGTAAATGAATTTCATCTTCAATTTGATTTGATTTACACGTAGGGCAGAGTCTATTATCCCTTGGGATTTGATCATATCTGCCAGTTTCGATCAATAATTTATGATTACCTATTCTAAGTTTCACTAATTCTTTCCTGTTATTTAGTTTTCTTGTAAGATCTAAATAGCAGGAAGGCGTATATTCGTCCTTAAAAGTGTTATAGAATTCTAATTTCTTAGAGTTTCGAATAGTTTGTTGCCAGTGTGAAATATACTTTTGTTGCATTAGACTTACATAGTGTTTAATCTTAGCATCAGTTAAGAAAGTAGGGTCAAAATCAGGCAAATTATAATATTCAGACATCCTCATAACATTAGAGTAAAAACTATTTTTTCTGGTGTTATGAAGATCAGATGACATCAAAAAGATTTGTTTAACAATAGAGTCATTTTCCTTATTGTGGAGATATAAGGTGTAATTAAATATTTTTTGATTAATAGCTATTATAAGAGGAAACTTTCCAAGCTCAGCTCTTCAAGCTACATTCGATGCCTTACTGCTTACTTAACTACACTCCTGTTACAACTTGGAGGGAAAACTGTGCCTTGGGTCACGTGATAGCCTTAAAACACCATTTTTTGGGATGACACGAATCAAAGCCATTTTTTTCATTTTTCTAATTTAACTCGAAAAATAGAAAATGAAAACTTGATAAACATCAAAGCTATTTTTCCATTTTTCTGATTTTAGTCAAAAATTAAAAAAATGAATAAGAAATGGCCATAATTTGTATTTTTCGATTAAGCCCTCAACAATGAAAAATGAAATGAACTATCGATACATCTTCTTTTTATCCATTTTTCTAATTTAAGGTCAAAAAATGCAAAAATGGATAGACGGTACAGTAATTTTTATTTTTCCATTTTCTTAATTCACTCAAAAATCGGAAAAGAACAATTTCGATTTTTCTTTTTTTTAATAAGGAACGGAAAATTAAAAAAAAATAGAAAATAAATCAAGAACATTCCATTTTTCCATTTTTTTAACTAGGCTAAAAAAACGTAAAACGAAAAATAGCAAAAACGTGCTTTTTATAAGTCGACAGTATTTTTTAATTTTTTAAAGTCGACATCAAATTAGAAAAATGGAAAAATGCAGCGTTTTTATCATAGTTTTCTTATTTAATTTTATTCCATTTTAATTAAAAATAGCAAAATACTATGAAGTTGAATGAAAATTGGCTTTTTCATTTTTTGAGAAAAATAGAAAAACGGTTTGGCGGAATCGTGCACGGACCTAGTTAGTGTACCGTGTAGTTAACTACAGTTTACTATGTGTTTTTGTAATGTAACATGGCAATGTAAGACTATGTACTGTTGTGGTGCAGTTAATAAAGTTTATTGCATTAAAAAAAAAGAATCAATCTGCCACTGGAAGCTTCAAAGATTCCCAACGAACGTACTTGTTGAAATAAAAAATAATTAAGCATATTAATCAGGAAGCATATTTATTTAAAAAATCAATTACTGGTTTGTTTTATTTTTCAGGGAATCTAACTTGAAACTGAAGTTGAGTTAAAAGCTACAGACAAATTTGAATGTTTGAAGAATGCTGCATGTTTCCTTTCAGAAGTCTATATTTCTTTTTATCCAAGTTGCCCTGTTCGATTTTGTCCTGCAAACTAAGGCAGACGGAATTAGAAGTTGTACGAATTTCACTTACTGTATCGACAGCTATGCTGACATTTATAGATCTCTAACATCGGAGGATAACAGTTTTAACATTGAATCCGCTTTGTATCCAGCAATGATGCCATCATCTCTTGTTGTCAAAGTACAAATCTTTGGACCCAATTATACGTCTGTCGCAAATTACACTTGGACTATCAACTGCTTGTATGTTGCATTCCCAGCTGAAGTTCTGCAAGTGTTGTCTTTTGGCTCAATTCTTGTGACACCCCGCACACAGCACCTAAACGTGTGTATTCCATATTTCTGTCGGAATTTTTCATCAGTGAAGGATCAAAAAGACCTCATTGGAGGTGTATTAGCTGCGGCAAGAGTTAATCACGGTCTTTTTTGTCATGAACGTAATGAACGTTCTTTGGTTTATTTTAATTCGTATATTTTCAACTTGAATAGAAGCTGGACGGGTTCCCCCTCCGTGTTAAATCAGTTTACATTCAGTACGGAATTTCACTCCTGGGGAAGCGAGACTCACTATTTTGGTGGGCTCCTGTGAGATCCAGTGTCAGTGTACACTTTACAGCTTAGGCTCATATGTCCCTGTCAGTCACAAAAAGTGATGCTATCTAAAAATACAGCTATTACTAGAACCGATAGAAGCATGTTAAAACGAAGGAGATACCTTTACTTTAATAGCCTACACAGCAAGCGTTTCTGTAGACTTTTCCGCACTTTTGAAGCATTTCGCTTTTTGGCCGCGAAAAATGCTTTGACGCTGATGTGGGAAGCCTATGAAAACGCTTTCTAGCCAGGGTATTATGTCTTTTATTTTCGCCTTGATGTTCTTTTCGTTATCGTGAGTTTTGGACTGTTAAGATTCATGAAAAGCTCGTCTTCCCAACAGTAATGAAGGGTTGAACGTTACTACAACTATTATTTATAGTGACACTGTGATTTTTGGGCTAAAAGGTTTATACTCAGTTCTTGGTTTCAAGCACTTTATAAAGTCTAATTTCCACTAATTGTAAAACCAACGCACCTGTCAACAACGGCCAAGATTTTTCGTCCTGGCCGACTTTGATTTCCCGGCATGAATTTACTCTAACTGGAACATTTTCACGGCGACCACCTAGCTCGCTCTCGAAGGAATACATCGCCTACCCTCAGCCTAATCTCTCCATAAACGGCAACATAATCAACAAAATGTGCGAAGTAATGCTCATTTGCTGAGCACAAGGTCATGAAACTCGGAATTTCGAGTCACCTACCTGCTAACTATTAGCCTGCGTGACATGTATTAAAAGGGAAGGGAGATTAGAAAGCGCGTGACGCGAGCGGCCAACTTGAGGAAAGAGAAAGGTGCTCTTGAGTCCCTGTTTTCCTCCTCTTTCGGTGATTGCCACGCAGGCTAATATTTTTTTCGAGTCAGTTCTTTTCAAGGCAAATATTAAAAGCAAACAGGTGAATATAGCAAGTAAATTTTAATAATCCTTACCAAATATTTCGCCAGTTGAGTATAACTAAAATGAAGGGTTGTGCGCCTTTAAGCCTGCCGTATTGCCAGTAAAAATGTGTTTTTTAGGCAAGACGCGTTGTACTGTTTTCAGTTTTGCACGTAACATTGTTGTTTTGCGGAACGCAGTAAACAAAGACCGTCCCGTGTAACATGAAAGGAAGACAAACCACGTCCACATGCCTTTGGGAACTTTAATGTTAGTTTATGTTAATTTTGTTTCAGCTTCAAGATCTGGCCGTGAGCCCAGGAAAACGGGATCCAAGACTAAACACAGCTGAGTGTGTTATAGAGGGACACGAACCAGACATAAAGGCTACAGGACGCAGTCCGTACATTAAAGCAATTTTATGGTGTTCTTTTATGTTCACAGTCCCAGCTGGCCCCTATTTAGCCTTTGTAATTCTGGATGTTCTAAAAAAGCGTTCAAATCGGCTGGATGCTTCTCTTTTTAGCTGGTGTAGATGTAAGTGTGGCCAATCTTGTCAAACACGGCAAGACCCTCTGACAAGCTCTATAATTTCTGTATTTTTTTACCTTGTTTTCTATAGAGTGTGGAATTTTGGTGTTTGTTATTGTACGGTTAGCGTCCGGGAATGCTCCATTTGATAGCTACATTATTTTTGGGCTCTTGGTTACAGAAGGAGCTGTGTTAAGTTGCTTCAAATCTCCTGGCTGTTGCACATGTGACAGCCTTGCAAATTTCATCACAGGAATAAGCACAAACCTAAGTGTTTACCATTTCTGTTGGTTAGTGATCGGCGTTATGATAAACCCAACTTGGGGCTTAGCAGTTTTATTGATAGTCTACTTTTTTGTCTCTGCCTTGACGTTTGCAATTTACAAGATTTTTGACGTAGAAGAATGCTGTGACTTCAAGTATTTCATCAAATGTGTGGTTAGTTTCTGTGGTGTTTGTTCGCTTGTTGTATCAGCGGTTTTGACTGGACAGTCATTCTATGGAAGGGAGACTGCAGATGATGTCATGAAAACTGTGCTGTTATATGTTAGCAGTGGTTTAATTTCTTGGATGTCCTGGAAGCAGCTCTCTCTTCAGAGAAATGGAGAAAGAAGTGAGGAGGAAAATGCAATAGAACTTGGTAAGAGAGAATAGACAAAGCGCTTGCTTTTAGTATACATTAGAAAACTGCCCTTTTCAGCGGAAGTTCAGTAGTTCAGAGGCGGATCCAGGAGTAAGTGGGGCAGAGGGGATTGCAGCCCCCTTTGAGCTTTTTTTTCTTTCAAATTTGACTTTCCCTTGCTCATCATAATGGGAAAATTTACCACCCAGTCTAGAACCCCTAAGGCCCAGGGACATTTGCGTCCCCCAGTACTTACACCCCTCCCCCCGCCCCCCACACACACACACCTTTCAGAAAATGCTGGATCCGCCCCTGTTGTTCTTGAAAACCGTTTGAAATGTGAGAAGGAAGGAAGTGTAAATGCGCAGAAAGTGGGAGCCCCCATGGTTTTCCGTTACAAATTTTTGTGAGAGAACAAAGTAGGTAAGTAAGCAAGAAAGTTAGTGGATGTCGATTGCTTTAGCTTCAAACGGGACTAATCAGTGGTGACACTTTAGTAATAAGCTTTTTACAACGGAGGAGGTGCGGTTCATCGGGATCGCTGATTTTCGCGGGAATTTAATAATAAAGCAAACAAAGATGGAAATAACACCTCCTCCCTCCGTCTACCATGAATTAATTCCAAGGTTCAACTAGAGGAGGTCCTCATGGTAAGCTGTCCCAGAATTTTGTTTTTTGTTTCTTGACTCTGATCGATGCAGGTACAAGCACAATGATGATTTTTGTGTGTGTGTTCTCTGTTATGCTAACACGCGCTTTACTTTGTGTGTGCTCTTGTACTTGTACTTCATATATACTTGCGTTTGTTTTTGCGTGTCACACCTAAAAACCAGTGTTTCACGCAGACAAAATGAGAATATGAAACGGAATTTTAAAGAAACCACTAATGTGTACCCTGCGTTGCTGGTGGGATTGTTTGCGCCAAGTTTGAGCGGAGGAGCCGCGAACGCAATGGGGAAATTTTCTCACGGCGCCCAGCCGCCAAAACGTTACCTTTGCAGACAATACTGCCAGCTGTGCAGGCTGACTAAAATGTCTCTATTGACCCTGGTTGTAAGTTAGTGATTGACGGTTCTGAAAGTCAAGAGGATGTGACAAATCAGCTGGCGCATCACCCACAATACCTTGCGTTCTGCCAGTTCTTTCTGTGTATCTGATGGGCCAAGCCCAAAAGTGGAAATGACGACTTTTTTATGAGTTTTCGACTACCATAAAGGCTTCTTTTATTTTAGCTGTCGGAGTCGCAAATTGACACAAGTTGGAAAGTAGCGTTAAAACCTTGCGTCTATTTTGAAAATTATTATGAAGAAAAGCTGACAGTACAGCTAGAGTTACATTTACTGTATTTTTTCAATATTCTGTCATGCACGGCCCGACTTCTTCAGGGAACGAACAAAATGAATTATACTGAAGAAAACTGTTGCAATTCAAAACACGAAGTTATGAAACATAATAAGGTTATAAGATATGATATGAAAGTTGTGGTGTCACAGTTTCTGTTGTCACATTCCGATATCCAAAAAAATAAAAATAATAATTAATAATGATCTGATAAGTGCTTCGTCCCTAATAAGGGGGACGCGCCCTCCTTTAAGAGCTCTACCAAAACTATTAAAATTAGTGCCCTAGCCCCAGTTGTTCAAAGAACGGAAAACTTTAACCACTGGATATCACGTAGTCCAGCAGGTACAAAATGTGGGAAAATCTCTACATAGCCCTATGTTTTATGAAAAGAGCAAGAGTGTATCTAGAATGAAGTGTGTGGCTTTGCAAAAATCTGGCCAAACGTGTGAGTTGAAGGAAAATTGCTCCGTTGGATGGCGACTTATCCACTGGGTAAAGTTATCCATTCTTTGAACAATTGGGGCCTGGGCGCTAAATCGAATCATAACTGTGCGGGGCTTACTGTACCCAATATGAAAACCCCTTGTCTACCTTGGACCGTATTCCTAACACCCCTTGTAGACCCTGAAAATTAAACGCGCCTAACGGGATATAAATGGAGTGATCTTTGTGTTTGGAAAGATATTTTCATTCGAAAAAAAAGGGGCAAAAACTGATTAAAAAACGAGTGAAATATGAAACTGAAAGCGATGGAGCTTCTCAGCTTACAGAGCCCCGTGACCACCATATTTGGGAGGCTTGAATGTGATTGGCTGAGGGTTCCCATAGCAAATAGAAGGTGTTGGATCAATCACCTTTTCATTGTCACGGAACACTATATCAGTCGAAACTATCACGCATTTGTCTGTGCTTCACTGGAGGTCCATTCAAACATCGGCACGAACTACTGTAAGTCTCGTTAAACTTTGACATTTCAACTGCATGCTATAGTATTGGGGAATGGCTTGGTTTTACTGATGATATACAGAGTAGATCGGGGCATTCAATTCGCGTATACCGATTTGACCTTAAATTTAGTCTGATTATTATATTCAAGGAAAATTTAAAAAGTTATCTACCAAAGACGTTATCTTTTGCTAATGATATCTTTTGAAACGAACAAGAAACCTCTTTATCCTGAATTTCAGCTGAGAAGACGTACGGCTGAAAAACAAAATTCAGGCTAAATCTTCCTGTGAAATATCTGGCGTCCACTCTAAAACCCGATTTTTCAATTTAGGGACAAAAATTATTCTTTTTTTCCGGTAGTAAGCGCCAATTGTTTCTTATATTTAGTTCTTAATTTCCAAAAATTTCTTCATTTTAGCAAAATTTCTCAAAATAAGAATCCGCTAAAAATAACAAATAGTCTACAAATTTTCTTGTTTTAAACGCGGTGAAAGAGTAAATTTTACTTGATTTCAGGCCAATTCTTTCCCTGCTAGCAGAGTTCTCTCACGGCGAGAGAAAAATGACAGGAAGGAGAGAGACCTCTGCTGACATCCGACGCGTTCTTCCATGTAGGCGCCGACCAGATTTGTGGTCGAAACTGACGGGTTTTTTCAAAACCAGTTTCCGCTACACAAGAATGCACATGCTTTGTTTCCAGCGTTTCTAAAAATTTCTGAGCCCATGTCCTGCCGTCGATCAGGCAATAAAATCGGCTATTTCTACACGACAAGATCAAAATATCAAGGAAATAACGTCCCTTCAGAAGAAAATTCTTGCTTTCCTTAGAAAACGCGATACAGTTGCTTGCCTTCCGACAGGCTACGGCAAATCTCTGATCTTCCAAATGGTCGTCCACGAAGCCGCTGAGTTCCAGTTTTGAAGCAAGAAAATCGGGTGGTGGACAAAACACTGACGCCCAGTCCATGGACTACCTCGATTGACTACCCAAATGGACTACCCTAAAATGGACTACCCTAAAATGGACTACCCCTAAAAAATATACTATTTCGAAAGAGTACTATTAAAAGAACTGCTATTTATATACTTACATTTCACGCGCCTTCTTCAATCCGCACGGCCTCTAGCCGTTATTTTGAATAATTATACGGCTCAATGAACAACCGCTGAACGCAAAAAGCATAGACTCAAATCAAATCGCCCTTGTGAGGAACTTAAAATGTCTTAAACCAGGACTGAGGTGGTTATATTTTCTGCAGCTGAACAGCACATTTTCTTACACCTGAGCTATGGATCAAAGCAGAAAGGAGTTGCAGTTCCTCTTTCGATTCCAGATAAAATGCAAGATCTAATTTCCGGTTTCCGAGAGTCAAAGCGCTATTTGTAGCATGTGAACTCGGTATTTTTTATCTTTTGATCTTTTAAGGCTGGTTTTCAATAGCGATGGAGTCGGAGTCGAAGTCGCAGTCGTAATCAGAAGCGTAGAGCGTTACGTTCTGAGTGAAAATCAAACAACGGAGTAAGCAGAGTGGCCTATTGCGCTTACGCTTCCGTCGCTTACGAGCTAGTGAAAACCAGATTGTCAGAGTCGAAAGCAGAAGCGGGAGGACTAAACCAATCACAAAGCGTGGGAACGAGCACTGTGATTGGTTTTTCCTTCCGCTTCTGCTTCTGACTCCGACAATATGGTTTTCACTAGATCGCAAGAGACAGAATCGTAAGCGGAGTCGGAAGAAAATGGAAACGTTCTGATTCTTCCGACTCCGATTCCGTCGAGTTTATGACTCCGCTTACGACTCCGATTTTCGATTTTTACTAGGTCATAAGCACTCTTACGACTCCGCCTACGACTCTGACTCCGACTCCGTCGCTAGTGAAAACCAGCCTTTACATGACTCCATAGTCTCCTCCGCAGCCGTTCTTAGGGTAGGGTCGTCACGCCCTTAAGAAAGGCTGCGTAGGAGACGACTCCAAGACATGCCAAGACTTCACAATCGGCTGAAGAAATTGCAGCCAAGATGAAGGCAAATGCAGATGCAGATGCTACAGCGCGCCTTATGGAATTATCAATCATTCGTCACCTATAAATGGATCACAAGCTAGTTTATGAAAGGTCACACAGTAATTGTGTCAATCATGTTACTAGGGGATTCAGTCACACAAGCTCAAAGGTAACAAAATGGTGAGAATAATGGCTGAATAATCAACCTTCAACGAACAATTTCCTCTGTAATGTTTAAGGCCATTTTTGACATAAACCTATGAACAAAAACTAGTCTGACTGGTGCTAAAAATCAAATGGAGTATACATGTAGGGGATTTTAGGCCTTCGAAACAATATATTGGGGGGATGGTAAAGAAAGAAAATGAAATGCATGACTGTATAATAGGTTTTAGTCATACGTTGCTTGAGTATAATCATTCAAAATGACGGCTAGAGGCTGTGCGGACGAAAACAATGTAAGTATATAATTAGCAGTTCTTTCAATAGTACTCATTCGAAATAGTATTTTTAGGGGAAGTTCATTTTAGGGTAGTCGATGGACTGGGGGTCAGTGTTTTGTCCACCACCATTCGACTATAAACCCTGAAGCTACCGACAAAATCACCTCAGGAAAATAAAAGGCATTTCTTTTATCCGAACATTTCGGGTTATTTCCCTTTGTTTGTCGCTGTAGTTTCAGTGAATTTGCGGATGAAAAATAGAGTATGCGGTAAAAGGTAAGATGTTTCGAATGTTTGTTTTCCTTTGAATTGTTTGAAGTTCTCTTGTAGGCTACTTAAATAGTATTTGTGACAGCCAAACAAAAAATGGGATTTCGGCCAACAGTCGACATTATTCCCTTAGCAAAATAGAAAACACTTTTTTCTCCCGAAATTTTGGAGCAGTTCTCCTCAAGTGACTGTTTTATTCATCAAAGGTCGTGATTTTTCTTTGTTCGTTTTACAAAAGCGATTATTGTTTTATTTTTTGCGCTCGCCGTGTTAAAGTTTTGGCGCCACTATAATGACTTTTTCTTGTTATTTCCTGACATAAAGATAATACAAATCATTTACTGCGGTGTGTAGTTTTCTTGGGGAAGTACCAATTCCCCTAAATATATTTCCTTTCTTGGTATAAAACATTTTCTTAGAATCGCCGCCAAAATTCTAGGGAAATCTACCCCGGCGCCAGACGAAAAATAGCCCACTCGCAATCAAAACCATTCTAAACACGATACCTGAAATACTTCCATTCAAATTCAAACGCTTTCCAAACTCCCATAAACGTTTCTCAGTCTTGTCTTTATGATTTCTTATCACGCCATTAAGTTATCTGACTTTTTCTAACAGTAAGTTTGTAAACATTGGCTTTGTTTTGCTACACTCTTGTAGCGATCGCTTTCTCCATGAACACAAACATTCTTGCTTTCGGACCTTGTTTTCTCGTAACAATCAGTGAACCCGCGCTTCCCCTCTTCATAATCTTTACTTTTTACACAGCTGTGTCGATTCTCGTTGAAAGTCAGGCGTTCTCTCCACCAAGCGACAAACTTTCCCTTTCAGATCTCCGGAATTCAGCGAACGCTCGCCAAGTGTTCTGTCCACTTAACTTAACGTTCAATCCACGCAAAAGGCAGTTGCCGTCTTTTCCTGTATTTCCTGGCTTTACTGGTGTCCACGAAGAAAATATGTTGAGGAGTTCGTGGCATTTCCCGATACAGCTGTCAAAGATTTCACACACCGCGCGGCCGCAGCTGCTGCCCTTTCGCGCGCAAACAAAGTGCCCAAAATTAAGGAAACGCTAGCGCTAACGCTAACGCTGCGCTACAGGAAACGCGTGGGATGGGTCGTCGGATGTCGGTTAAACGGATGTCGGTAAGGATGTCGGCACGCTAACGCTAACGCTAACGCTAGCGCTAACGCTGCGCGACAGGAAACGCGTGGGTTGGGTCGTCGGATGTCGGTTAAACGGATGTCGGTAAGGATGTCGGCAGAGGTCTCTCTGACCTCTCTCCTTCCTCTCATTTTTCTCTCGCCGTGAAAAACCTCTGCTAGCAGGGAAGCCAATTCTGCTCTCAATTCAAGAAATAAAAATGTCCGCTGCGATCGTGCACTACTAGTTCTTCGATCTAAATAGCAAACAATAAAAGTCGGTCAAATTACAAAAAAAAAAAAAGAAGAAGAAGGAAAGAAAAAAAAAGAAGTGCCAATCTGCACCGAATCCGGCTCTTCAGGTTTGAAATCGCCCGTGTTAACCACTCAACAAACGTGCACTCGCATACCGTAACTGGTTGAAAATTGGTCTAATTAAATACGAACTAATACCGCGGCAAACAACACGGCAAATAATTAACTTCTGTTTAATTGTTCATGTGCAGCCACATGAGGCTGGCTGCTTCAACAAAAACAAGAGAATTCTTACTTCCTTCTCACAGATGATTCCTGTTTTCGGGGTTTGTAACCTTTCTTGGCTTGTAGGGAATGAAGATTATCTTCTTTGCTCCACGTGCTCCATTGCGAAGTCGAGCGAAGCGCGTGTTAAGAAAGCCAGCAGGTTCTTATTTTAAGACCCTATTAGGGATAGCCTGCGTGCAGACGTCTCCTATTTCCTTTGCAATAACATAATTAAAAATACCGATTTTAACAACCTATATTGTAAGAGCTCTTAGCGCTTTTTATCTTTTTATTGTTATAACAATTTTAGCAATTTATCTATTCTTAGCGATTAGTTTAGCGTTTTTTACCTCAATATAGTTTAATGTTTTTATCTATTAGTACTAATGTTTTATTTACACACGACCCCACAAGCTATGTAGCTTTTTACCTCATCGTGTCTAAATAAAGGTTTTGTTGTTGTTGTTGTTGTTGTTGTCTGCACGCAGGCTATATTAGGAATTACTTGGGCGAAAAAAAGCACGGACGTCTGGGAAGATTATATTTCCACTTCCGGCTTGTTAAAATATCTCTCCTCCTGCACCCACACTATCGTTACAGCTGAGTATCTACGGAATATTAATAAACCATTCAACTGTTTTTGGATATCTCATTTATTGCTTCTTTGGCTCCGGTTAATTAGTTTGGAAGCAAAGAATCAATCATTGGAAGCTTCAAAAATTCCCAGCGAACTTGTTGAAATAAAAAATAATTAAACATATTTGTTTAAAAATCAGTTACTGGATTGTTTTGTTTTTCAGGGCATCTAACTTGAAAGTTGAGTTAAAAGCTACCGACAAATTGAACGTTTTAAGAATGTTGCATGTTACCTTCCAGAAGTCCATCTTTCTTGTTATCCAAGTTGCTCTGTTCGATTTTGTCCTGCAAACCAGGGCAGATGGAACTAGGAGTTGTACGAATTTCACTTACTGTATTGGCAGCTATGCTGACATTTATAAATCTCTAACATTAGAGGACAACAATTTTAACATTGTATCCGCACTGTATCCTGCAATGAAGCCATCATCTCTTGTTGTCAAAGTACAAATCTTTGGACCCAATCATACATCTCTCGCAAATTACACTTGGAGTATCAATTGCTTGTATGTTGCTTTCCCAGCTGAAGTTCTGCAAGTGTTGTCTTTTGGCTCAATTCTTGTGACTCCCCGTACACAGTACCTAAATGTGTGTATTCCATATTTCTGTCAGAATTTTTCATCAGCGAAGGATCAAACAGACCTCATGAAAGGTTTATTGGCTGCGGTAAGAGTTAATCACAATTTTTTTGTCATGAACGTAATGAACGTTCTTTGGTTTATTTTAATTCGTATATTTTCAACTTGAATAGAAGCTGAACGAGTGCCCCCGCTGTGTTAAATCAGTTGGCATTCAGTACGGAATTTCACTCGGGGCGAAGCGAGACCCGCTATTTTCAGGGGCACGCAGCGAGAAAATTTTAGCAAACTACTGGAAATATCGTTCTCTACATTTTTAGATTGTTTTATAGCTTTTAAAAGGCATATTTGTGTAAGCTAACACAGGTTGATCTGTTCGGAGCTTTTAACTGAAAATTAAGCCTGCAGAAAATTTTAGGAAACAGAATGCTATCCGCCAAATTTCCTGGCTGCTTAGAACTCTCCGAAAATGCTAAGTGGCCTTTTTTTACACTCTAAATGACATATTTGTCCTCCGAAAACAATAGGATTCAGTCAGTCCACTTGTTACGAAAGTCTGAGGCGACGTTTCGCCAAAGAAATCTCTAGTTTTCACTACAGTTAAATCTGAAAATCTCAGGCGATTTAGGCCTCCCGAACAGATATTACCCGAAATGAACCGCTGCGTGCCCCTGTATTTTTGTGGACTCCTGTGAGATCCAGTATCAGTGTACACTTTACTGCTTAGGGTCGTATGTCCCTGTCAGACACAACAGGGATGCTATCTAAAAATACAGATATTACTAGAACCGATAAAAGCATGCTAAAATGAAGGAGAGACCATTATTTTATTAGCCTGCACAGCAAGCGTTTCCTTAGACTTTTCCGCACGTTTGAATTTCGCTTTTCAGCTTTTTGGCCGCGAAAAATGCTTCGATGCGGGAAGCTTATGAAACCGCTTTCTATGCAGGCAATTATTATGTCTTTTATTTTCGCCTTGACGTTCTTTTCGTTATCTTGATTTTTGCACTGTTAAGATTCAGAAAAATTAAACGTGCGGAAACTTAATTTACAGACAGTCGGACTAACAAATGTAAATGTATAACCCGCTTGTCTTCCAGAACGGTAGAGAAGGGTTGAACGTTACTACTACAGCTATTACCTACAGTAACACTGTGTTTTCTGGGCTAAAAGCTTGTTACTCAGTTCTTAGTTTCAAGCACGTTACAAAGTTTCATTTCTACCAACACCAACACACCTCTCAACAACGGCCAAGATTTTTCGTTCTGGCCAACTTTGATCGGCCATGAATTTACTCTTACTCACAGTAATTTTCAAAGAGTTATTTTAACTCCAAAATTGGAGTTAAAATTTTAGGTTAAAAATAACCCCTTTTTTGGGGTTATTTTAACTCCTATTTCGGGGTTATAATAACTCCAGTGGGGGAGTCACTTTAACTCTATAAAAGGAGTTATTTAAACTCCATAGGAGTTACTATAACTCCAAAAGTGGAGTAAAAACTTTAGGTTAAAAATAACTCCTTTTTTGGGGTCATTTTAACTCCAAAATTTAACTCCAATTTCGGAGTTATAATAGCTCCAACGAGGGAGTCACTTTAACTCTACTCCATCAAAGACTAGGGTTATTTTAACTCTGCACCATCAAAGACTAGAGTTATTTTAACTCCATAATCAGAGTTGTAGTTACTCTGAAATCAGAGTAAAATTAACTCCAGTACATTCACCCTATTAGTTTCTTAGATAAAAAGCAACATCACACAAATTGACTGTCACTATAAAAGGTACAACATTTTTAATTCAATCCTATTTCATTTCTTTATATGAACAACAGTTTCTTACAGAATTTGAATTAACAGTAACATTAATGTAAATTTCTAAGACACTATAATCATATAAGTATATTATATAAAATGAAAATAAAGCATGTACAAGTATGTATAAATAAAACATGATTTCAACATATATATAGATATATATATTAAATTCTCTTAACATTTTTCTGTATTTTATATTTCCAAAATATCTCATAAATTTAGTTGTTCTTCAATATGACTACCCCCATCTGCATGCATCCATGGAGCATAAAAAGAACTTTATTATTAAGGCTGGATAGTTTTGTGAAATACCCTTTAGAAAGACTGATGTCCTTTAGAACCTCTGATTATTCAATCTACAGAAAATACATGGTTAAAGAGTCTGACCCACCCAAGACCCTTTGCGCGCTTACATAAGTTCAGACGCCATTTTCGGGGCACCCAAAACTCCGGATTTCATCGTTAGAGAAAGTAATCCTTCTCCATCGAGCGGTCACTGCACAAAGCAGCCTCTATTTTCACATAAATATTTTCGTCGTTTATTGTTCTTTCTGTACTGGGTATTATTTGTGGACAATCGCTACTTTCCGAACGGTAATCGAGTGGGATTCTGTGCCTGTTCAGAAGTTCCTCCGTCGCAATGGCGGCGAATCGTCCCAAAATGGGACGTCCACGGAGGCGAGAAGGCATCAAACGACTCAAATTGCGAGAGTCAACGTTTAATCCGTGGAACGAGCGAAAGGAGGCTCTTGGGCTTCGAAGAATTACAAACAGCGAGTTCGCCGAAATGCTTCTCCATCAGCATTTCAGTGCCCTTCAAGAAGTACGCGTTCGACTCACCCGGGATCTCACCATGGTCGTGGATCACCACATTCAACACCTTCTACTCCGAGGCGAGGTAAGAAAATGTTTCTAACATGTTATCAGTAAATTGGCTTCTTTGTTGTGCTATCCAGCCAATGTTCTAGCTGGCAATAAACGATCTTGTATCTAAATTCTGTGCGTGACAAATGTTGAGTAGTCTGTGTGACAATGTTTTGAATTTATTCACAGAGAGAAAGGAATTGTTCCTGCAGTCAGCGCCTGTTGGAATAAGACGCGGACCTGAGGATTTATCAGTGTCCCCGTTACCCTTTGCCAGTGCTTCAGACAACACATCTGTTAGCAAGTGAGTTCTTGTTTCTATCTGAGAAAGCAGTGAGAGTACTTTGAAGTCAGTGTGTATGTTTGGCAATATTTATTATTTGTCACTTTCAATGAGAAATCTTGTGACATTTTTCGGAACTTCGAAAAGTGCGGCATTTACTGATATAGTCTATTTCTGGTGTATTTAGCGTTGAAGGTGATGTAACTGCTAGTTCCACGATACACTCTGAAGCCCGGAGAAGAGCTCGCCACATGTCACCAGACTCTTCTCGAGCAGGTCCAAAGTTGGAATCCCTACTTCTCCACTTTGGAAGGAAACCCTCACTCAGAAGTTGTGAGCGATGAGGAGTAAGAGAGTTTTACCTTTCCATCTATCTACCTATTATGCTTTATTGTGTTGTTTGATTGTTATTGGTTGGATTTACAGGAATTTTTGTATATAATTTTCCTCATGTCACACACCTGGCAGTTGAACTAACCCATAGGTGGAGGGGGTAATGCTTTCAAAGTAACTTTGAATTTGTTTGACTGACCCATCAGTTACACATGGTGGTGACTTGCTTGTGTTTCTTGTGAGAACAGCAGAGGTTTTTATTTGTTCTTTGTTGTGTCATCCTTGTATTGTGAATAATATTTTAGTATAGTTCAATGTGCGATGCTTACAGTGGCCCTTATCAAAAGTGAGGATCCCAAATTTCTCTCATATTTCCATTAGAGTTCAAATATATGTATTTTTCTCTACATTCAAATTGAAATATTGTTTTGTTTTGTATCTGCATGCCAACGGCTAACTTCATGGGTAAGATAATAAAGTCCATGTAGGATATGCTGAGACAAAGCTGGGGACCATAAACATGAAAAAAGAATGAGACCAATATCTGGCCTTCTTAACCAAACGAGCTTTATCAATGGAGGTTTTATAACATGGTTTACTGCGATTCACTGGGCAGACAGACAAAAGGCAATCCTGAGCAGGCAAGTTATTGGCTCCGGCTTGCCTGTGTGAGTAGCCAATCATGGCACAGGATTTGCTTCATCATGCACACGAGGGGAACCAGCCATATTTGTAATTACTGCTTGACTGTTTTGTATATTGCTTCTTTCAATTTAGAACCTAATTGTTTTGCAGGCTGGGAAGATCAAGGGCTGTGAAAAACTCTTGCAGTGGGTTGAACCAGTGTGAAACCATTTTTGGCACTGTGTGGAAACTTGTGATGGAGATCTTGAATTGTTGAAGGTATGTGACTTTCACTTTGGGTCAGGTTGCTCGAATTAACATTTTGTGGCAAGTTAGAGTATTCAATTTTATGTTGTGGCATCTTATAAAATAAGTATTATGTCCTCCTTTTAAGGACAAGTGGTTAGGGATAATGCACCATATCTGTGGGGAGCATGAGTGGGATGGAGCTACTTGTTCCCGTGGACCACTGACTGAAGTGGAAGGTGGCAAGGAGTACTTAGCCATGAACTCCAAGGCTGCAAAAGAGTTGCGGAAGATCGTGTTGGACCATGAATGGCTAAAGAGTCTGGAACACTATGTGTTTTTCAGGTACATTTCGGGAGAACAGTTTTTTGATGACACTTGCATCAGACCTTTTAGATGACTTAATCCGTACCCATCACTGAATAGATCTGAATGGATGTACATGTACCTTTTCATTAGAGTGGCTTATAGTATTCCCTGTTGTATGGCGTGGTCTGTGAGCACTCAAAGTAAAGCCAATCCTGCTATGTCATTGGCAACCTGTGTAGGCAATATGCTTGGTTGTATGTTACATAATAGTACCTTTTTATACAGGTCGTCATCGCCTACTGGTGGTTTTTTACAAAGCAAGCCTTGTCTGAAGTGAATCAGTAGTAATAAGTTAAAAATTAAAAACTATACCTGTCAGTACAGCTGGATCTTGACTTTGTTTTGGTCCTAATTTTGTAATAAAATAATTTGGCCAATATTTCACCACCTTTATCTCATGTTTGACCAATAACCCATATATAATGTATCCATTTAAAAAATGACTCAAGTAATGGCTCAGTCTTGAATTTTTGTTATATTTATCTAAACTAGGCATACAAGCAACTTAGAAAACTTCAACTCGATGCGTCTGAAGTATGCTCTGAAACGGATTGCATTTGGGTAAGTTCATGTTCATGCAAATAGAAAGAAATCTGTTGGGAAAAAATTACAAACTAGGATGATAGTTTGTTGGGAGACAGGTTATGTTGCCCACACCATTTTCCTTGTTCGTCTGCTTCAAAGTATACAATAACTTCAACTGAATGTTAATATTTCAGGTATGAGGTCTTTACTGGGCAGATTTTGTTAGCAGCCCTGGACCACAACTTCCATGTTTTCCACAAGACCCTGGAAGGGCAGTTTAAAAAGATCTATTCCAAACGTTCAGGAAACTGGAGGGTGGAACCTGTGAAGGAACCCAAGCAGTATCCTCATTTGGCTTTGCTCCAGGCAGACATCTTGCGATGTCGTGCAGAAGATAAAGATGCCATTACCAGGCACATTGAGGTCTCCCCATCCAATTCACCTTGCACCAACAATAGCTATGAAAAGGGCCCCTTCAACTGAAGAGTTGGTCAAAGCTAAATTGTCATGCTTTCAGACTCAAAAGAAACCAGAATAGGTGTTAACAGACTATTTAGTGACAGGGTTCCCACAGTCAGGGAAAAGTAAAGGAAAAGCAGTTATCTTTCAAGGTCAGGGAAAACTCAGGGTATTTTCCATCACGTCAGAGAAATTCTACATTCTCTTATTTTGTGAAAAGTCAGGGAACTTTATTTTCAGTTAACCAGATATATATTTCTAGATATGGGAAGGCCTATAGTTGTAGAAAGTGTCTGTTAGTGATTTGGTTTTTATGATTTCATACCATAGAAGCCATCATAATGGTCATCCTTTGTTGTCAGGGAGAAGTCTGTGAAAAGTCAGGAATTGATTTTGTCCTGATGGGTAGTAACCTGGGTAACTAAACTAAGAATGTTTGTTTTACTGGTTGATCACTGTTTGATCTTTTCAACATGAGAAAAATTCAAATTTTGTTAAAATGCTTTGTCTGTAAATATTAACATAATTGTCTATCAAAATTCCCAATTTTTTTATTTGGAAATACTTTAGTGAAATAAAAAGAAAGAAATATATCAGAAATTTCATTCTCAGGAGACAGGACTGAGAAAGAATTGAAGTCTTTATAATTATGATATATATGCACAACATTATGATTCATCAAGTGTACCAAATCGACAACCATCATATCATGGAACAAAGGTAAATAAAGGTTGTCACTTGTAATAATTATTTTCAGCATTAAAATGGATGAGAAACAGAGATTTTTTGACCTTTTCTTGTGTGAATGGGAGTATTCTGTTACTGTGCAAATCCAGGAGCCACGAACACTAGAATTATTTCTGGAATATTCTTATGTTGTGAAGTAAAAGCCAATCAGCTGCTAGATAAAAAACCACAACCTGTAGCAATAATTAGGTTTGTGGCTTGCAGTTTTTTCTTGTGGTTTGATCTCCCATCTGATTGGTCATGTGTTCATGGTTGTTGGATTCGCAAAGTAACACTTAATTTTTTACCCCCACTTCATTACCCAATATCAAATCAAAGTGTTCATGGTTTTTGGTTTTGCACAGTAAAACAAAAATTTTTTTCCCCCACTTCATCAGCCAATACTACAAAATACAGGCTATAGCCCCCATAGCATACTTATAAGGCTATTGACTCATCAGTTATGTTCCCTGCAATAAATAAGCACACTACAGACCTCCCTAAAATGTCTATTGTGAAAACATTTTCCACTTGCCAACAAAACAACCTTTTCAAAGTAGTGCATGCCCCGGACCTATAAGCTGCACTTTACAGTATGATGATAGCCCAGAATATTTACAAATGAGTTTACCGGTAGTCAAGAAAAAACTTGTAGGGTTGAAAAAGTGCTTTGCTTTAACACTAACTTCTCTCCAACTGTTTCCAGACTTATCTAGTTGACATGTTACATTGGGTGGGTGGGGGGGGGGGGGACAGAAGGGGGGCATTTTTAGGTTTTCTTTTTTCAATAAAATCTGGTAATGACAAATAGGCCTTCAATCCCCATTTCCAATGGAATGGAAACACCAATGAGAATGTTTCCTTACTTGTCACAGCCTCCAAGCAAACTCTCTTGGACGGGTGGGGGGAAGAGAGCTTGCTGGCAGGCTATAGTGACCATTCACATACTTCTTATTAGCCCTATGCATCATAATACATTGATATTTCAAAGCGAATTCACTGTCACTGATGGGCCTTAAAAGAGCAAAATGACAGAATCTTTTTAGAATCTTGGGAAAATACTAATTTTGTGAGGAAATAAGCGCAAAATGCACTTTGTTTCAATGCACCTATGAACGGCGAAGGCCCATGTAATTGCTATCTGGAGCTGGAGAAGCTTGCCTAATGGTTGTAACTACACAAGACGGCAAAATTTTTCGATTCCGCCTTCCAAGTTTTCCATATTTCCACAACGTGTACTGCCGGTATGCGGCCTTCCGGTAACTTTGAGTGGAGTAATCAGGCTCATCTACACGGATGTCACACCTGGCTCTTATTGCCAACTGCAAAACTTCCCGATCTAAACAGGTGGTGTTGAACATTACATAGGAAGTAACACAGGTTCTTTTCTGGTAGCAAACATTTTCCTGCTCATCCTGCATCCTTCGGCACACTCCACAATGTCATTTTCCGGTTCTGGCGGCTCTGACTCTGGATCATTTGCTCCTGTTAGTAGATCTCTGGCGTATTCTACACTGCCACGGCCTTGGCTCAGTACCCTGATGAGAAGGGTTTCCTTTTCAACCTCTGATAGCTTCTTCACAAACTCCTATCGTATAAGACAGGAACAGAGAGACTTCAGCTACAAACAATTTGTAAGCAAGTGCCAATTTTTCTCGCTTGCGTGCGATAATTTGTACTAAACTAATGTTTACCTTTATTTCATTCTCGGACTCTTCTACAGCTCTTCGGTGGCGTGCATGTGCGCTCGGGTTATTGAATACAGGCTGGACTTCAACGGCCCCATTTTTGCAGGCAGCTTTGCTCGTTCCACACTGACAACTCGACGTGCATTTGGAGTCTGCATTCCGACACGGGCAGCCTGTCGACCTCGCACTCTTCTTTCGGCTACATGTGTTTTTGCAGCGGCAAACCTACAATGCCAGAGCCAGTCTCGTTTGAGTTTTAAAAAAAAACATCGGAAGAAATGCATATTCTTATTTTGAAGCGGATAAATGTAAAGCTGGGATGATTTCTTACCACACGAGCGACAACAGCGCTGCTTGGTCCGGCGACTGAATCACGGCGAGCCGTGGTTCGATTCGGCTCACGTTCACTGGCGATCCGTAAGCATCTACAGCAGGACGTTCTGCGTATTCGTCTCCACTTAAATTGTCGCCAGTGATATTTAGAGCTTCTTCGCTATCGCTCATTTCCAGTTGCATCCTTTCCGCCATATCGTTGAGAAGAATCTCGCGCGCTGAAGGACAATGAAAGCTATACCCAAATATGGGAAGAATACAACGGTGTCCCGGATAATAACAATAACAGAAGCGCGCGTTGCAAACTGGGTGGGTCAGACTCTTTAAATAAAAAAACCTTTTCAAATTGTTTCAAATTTTGACTGAAAAACCGGAAGAACTCTGGTGAAGCCCTAATGAACAATCTTCCCAGGTAAGAAAGTCAAAACTTTATGAATTCGAATTTGAAGAATGTTGGAATTCAAATGACAATATAGGAAAATTCAACAACACTATCTTTTGTTTAAAATTATAACTGGCTCAAAATTCAATTTTCTTAAATTATTATCTGGAACAGGAACAAAAAATTTCTTTTGTGTGCTTTAAAACCATTTTAAACTTTTTCCCCCTTAAGGAGCATTGAGGGTTTTAAGTCACTATAAATACTGGTATACACCTAATTGCAATAATGTTGTCATAGAACAAAGAAAAAAAAAGAGAACAGAACAAAGCCAAATAGGAATTCATTAACCATGGAAATTACATTGTCAGATACTTGTATGTATCAATTGAGATGATAAGACAACAGTATTGCAATTAGATTGCATACAGCTAAAATGAAAATAAAGAAAGTACAAGTGATTTACAATTAAAACACGATTTTAAAATATATATTAACAATTCTCTTAGAGTGATTTGAATTAACCCATGAAATAGATACCAAAACTATTACGCAGTGCACTATTACACACTAATTCCATTGTTTTCTTCTGTTCAGCTTTGACTATTAGACACTAATTGTTAGATATTGTTTCACGGGTTAAGTAAAATCACTCTAACTTTTTTCTGTATTTTATATTTCGAAAAAACCTCAAAAATTAATGTGATTCAATATCACTACCTTCAGCTGCATGTATGCAGGCATGTATGGAGCATAAAGAACTTTATAAGTAAGGCTGCAACAAACAGGATACAATAATTTTGAAAATGTGCCTTCAGAAACACCAATGTGCTACATCACCTCCAATTATTAATCTGCAGAAATGCATGGTTACCGATTTCATTTTTGCCCCTTGTGATATAAACAAATATCAGCTACAGTGGTTACTAATCACATGATCACCCATGTGAATTTTGGAAAATTGAATTAAAATTAAAATTGATTGTACTAAATTTTGACTTAAAAACACTGGTCGCGAGCCAAATGATGAACAATCTTCCCGGGTAAGAAAGTCCAAACTTTATGAATTCAAATTTGAAGAAAGCTGGAATTGAAATGAGAATAAAGCAAAATTCAGTGCATGTTTGTTCAAACACAACTCCATCTTTTCTTTAAAATTATAACCATAAGTCCATGAAGTATGATCGTGTGGGGGAATGTACTCCTGAGAAGGACTGTTTGTGGTGACACTGACTGACATTGACATCATCAGAGCCAGCTGGCTTGACCCTGATGATGAATTCACTCAGGTTGTTGAAACTTCAGTCAATGTCACCACAAACACTCCTTCTCGGGACTACACTCACCTGGACAATCATACTTCACCAACTTATGATATGACTCATGGGTCCAAACCTTTCACAAAATTACAACCGGCTTAAATTTTAATTTTCATTTAAGGACCACCTTCACCCAAAAGGCCTTGCGCACCGCGATTGCTGTTTATGAATTTCGTGTAACACGAAATTGTTTCTGAGCAGGTTTTCTTTGAAAATCCGTTTCCTTCAGAGTCATCTTGTTGAAAATCGTCCATAAGCATGCAGGAATTTATTCTTCAATTATCAAGCTGTTGTTTCCAGGAATTATTTTGTGACTGTGCTCGCCAAACATATTTTTTTTCACTCCTACTTTGTCCAATATGTTTGCTGCCAAAGATACCTTGCAGTTGAAGATGCTGGATGGTTATCCCAAGGAAAATATTGTCAGTACTCATCTCAGAGGAGCTTGTGTTATGAAGCAAAAAAAAACAAAACAAAACAAAACAGAGATTTAATGAATCTCTTGTAGTGATCTGATTGTATTGGATGTGGGACTTTCGCAAGTAAGTTTGATTCGTACGATGCGATTTTATTCGCAGGATGTAAACAAAACGGCTCGCGACTGTGAAATAAATGAATGGCTTTGCAGAATTGTTTTCTTTTCTTCCTCTGTGTCTATCGTCGTAGGATTGAATTCAATAATAGTTTTCTTAGTTAGCCATAGGTTCAGGTAGATTTGATCAAAGATTAGTACATATGTATGGCTGGCTTTCAAAGGTTACAATAGTAATGCAGGAGTCACCAGACAAATGCTATTTTGCGAGCGATAATCAGTGAGTTGCTATCCAGCTGTATACGCTGTTTACATGTATTCCCCTTCAGACCAACCCCTATAATGACTTGGAAAGACCTTCAAAATCACTGTTACTTTATAAGACAATAAGATTGCAATTTGCAAACAAAAACAGTCCAATGTCAAAGTAAATGTTAGTCGCTTGCTGGCACTTAGAAATGCAAACATAAACTGAGTACTCACTTTCTATTTCATTGAAACTTTCATGTGGCGAACTACACACAATTCCAACGTTTTAGGGAGCAAATGCATTCCATGGAAGCCAAAAGACTTGTAGATTGAGGTCGTTCATGTAGATTGGTGCAAATCGCTACGAGTTCGCTGTTTCAATTTGTTTTAAATATATGTGACAATTTTCTCGCTTGCAGAAATATTCTGCCAACCAATCAGATCACGAGACGGACAATAAAGCCATTTGAAAACAATAACAAATGGTCGCAAGGCCATTTGGGTGAAGGTGGGCCTTAAAGCATAAGGACTGGTAAAATTGTTCATCATATTACCAACACAGCTTTTTTGAATTAACATCCACCAAAAGTCAAAGTTGGCTTCTTGAACTTGCACCTACACGCATGAACGCAATTCCTAAATGACCACCACAGCCAATTAATAAATAAAATGAATGAATTTTAGTCAAACATGGTATCATCCATTTTTCTCAAATGCTTGACATCTGCAGAGAAGTAGGCCCTTTCCCTTTCAACAACAACATAGTTTCCAAGAGCCTACAAAACATTGTTACAAAAACACAATGATATCATTCCCGTTTTCTTGCAATGTAAATTAGTTTTCATCGAGTAAAAAAAGGCTAAAACATGGAGGTCATTTAAGACTGTTTACCTTCCAATAATATCTTTCAAACAAGAATATTTCCACTAAAGAATTGTTGAACTCTGTGCATTTAAATGCTACAGTTTTCAGTGGCAATCCCCAGACTTTATATTGCTAACAATTATTGCAACTAAACAGTGTCAAAACAACTGAACACGAAGATGCAGACATACAGCTTTACAGCTAACCGTTTGTATTCACCTTAAGCTTCCTAGCTAGTAACATCTCCTTTGAATGACAAACTGGAAGGGAAGCTTTTAGACTGAAAGTAAATTGAAGTTCCAAGCTTAAGCTTACCGGCAAAACGTCCATATTTCCTACGTTTGTCCTTTTGCCAATTCAACAACCCGCCAAAACAGTCGTTGATCCACTGTTGTTAATATGTTCACAACGTCGATTTCATTTGTTCACTTCGATCCAAAAATCCACATGCAAGGCTCCAAAACAGTTCTTGGCACGTAATCCAATGCAAAAGATGCAACCGTCCACCTTTATTTTAACTTGAGAGATGCTTTTTTTTCCTCAAACTACGAACAAATGCCAGCTAAATGAATCTTGCTTCCTTCGAGCAACCGTCACTTTCAAAATGGCGCCTGCTCTAATGTTACAAAGATCACATGACTCAATATTGACAACTGCTGAACAGTGAATGCAGGCGCATTGATTTCGGGCTCTTGAATTGAAATATTATAATTCGCGCCATTTTAGACAGGAACTTACCAAACTTTTGATTTCACGTGGATGAATTACCATTATGATTATCTTTTGCTTTATTTCCGAAAAATGCGTTCATAATTAAATTGAGATCAAAGTTTATCATAGAAATGATTCGCGAGTCCCTGCACTCCGCCTTCAACCCTAACCCCCCAAAATAAGATGTACCTCTAGCTCTTGTAGCAGAGTAAAAAATATAATAATAAAGAAAATGACTCTGATAGGGAGTTATCCCAACTCCTCCAAAACGACTCCGTCAAAGTCACTCCAGAATTACTCTCTAAAAGGAGTTAAATAAGTCCACGAAAATAACTCCCAAAAGGTAGTTATTTTAACCCTTGTTAGAGAGTTAAAATCACTCCAAAATTAATCCCTAAGGGGAGTTGAACTAACTCCTCCAAAATGACCCCGAAAAAGGAGCTATTTTAACTCTCCTTGCAGAGTTAAACTGAATTTTAACTCCAGAAAAAGAGTTAAATTTAACTCCAGAGGAGTACAATTTAACTCCAGGTTGGAGTTATAATAACTCCCACCAGCGTAACTCCAATTTAGGGGTTAACTTAACTCCCCTAAAGAATACAGTAACTCCTTTTCGGAGTTAAAATAACTCCTTTTGGAGTTAAAATAACTCCCAAAAAAATAACTCCACCTTAAGGAGTTAGTTTAACTCCGCTAGAGGAGTTAAAATAACTCTTTGAAAATTACTGTGCTGGAGCATTTCTACAGCGACCACCAAGCTCTCGAAAGAATACATCGTCTACCCTCAACTTAACCTCCCCATAACGGCAACATACTCAACAAAATGTGCGAAATAATCTTTATTTTCTAAGCGCTTTGAATTTGCAGTCACCTACCAGCTAACTATGTTAAATTGGCTTGCGTGGCAGGCACGAAAAGGGAAGAGAGATTAGAAAGAGCTACGTAGACGCGAGCGGCGAACACGAAGAGAAAGAACGGCGCTCTCGATTTCCTGTTTTCCTCCCTTTTCATCTTTTCAGCGAGTGCCACGGAGGTTAATATTAAATCCAGTCAGTTAATTCTTTTCAAAGCAAATATTAGAGGCAAACAGGGGAATATAGCAACTAAATTTTAACAATCCTTTCAATCCACCAAATATTTTCGCTTGAGTATGATTGGCCCGTAACTAAAATGAAGGGCTGTGCACTTAAGCTTGTTATTGGCAGTAAAAATGTGTTTTGTTTTGTTTTTTGAACACGAAGCGTGGTACTACTCTGAGTCTTGCACGTAATCTAGTACTGCTTTTGAAGAAAGAAGTAAACAAAAACCGTCACATGTAACATAAGAAGACAAACAACACCCACATGCCTGTAAGAACTTTAATGTTAGTTTATATTAATTTTGTTTCAGCTTCAAGATCTGGCCGTGAGCCCAGGAGTACGGGATCCAAGACTGAACACAGCAGAGTGTGTTATAGAGGGACACGAAACAGACATAACGGTTACAGGACGCAGTCCATATATTAAAGCAATTTTATGGTGTTCTTTTCTGTTCGCAGTCCCAGCTGGCCCCTATTTAGCCTTTGTAATTCTGGATGTTCTCAAAAAGCGTTCAAATCGGCTAGATGCTTCTCTTTTTTGCTGGTGTAAATGTAAGTGTAGCCAATCTTGTCAAACACGGCAAGATCCTCTGACAAGCTCTATAATTTCTGTATTTTTTATCTTGTTTTTTATAGAGTGTGGAATTTCAGTGTTTGTTATTGTACGTTTAGTGTCTGGGAATGCTCCATTTGATATCTACATTATTTTTGAGCTCTTGGTTACAGAAGGAGCTGTGTTAAGTTGCTTTAAATCTCCTGGCTGTTGCACATGTGACAGCCTTGCAACTTTCATCACAGGAATAAGTACAAACCTAAGCGTTTACCATTTCTGTTGGTTAGTGATCGGCGTTATGATAAACCCAACTTGGGGCTTAGCAGTTTTATTGATAGTCTGCTTTAATGTCTCTGCCTTGACGTTTGCACTCTACAAGATTTTTGACGTAGAAGAATGCTGTGACTTCAAGTATTTCATCAAATGTGTGGTTAGTTTCTGTGGTGTTTGTTCGCTTGTTGTATCAGCGGTTTTGACTGGACAGTCGTTCTATGGAAGGGAGACTGCAGATGATGTCATGAAAACTGTGCTGTTATATGTTATCAATGGTTTAATATCTTGGATATCCTGGAAGCTGCTCTCTCTTCAGAGAAATAGAGAACGAAGTGAGGAGGAAAATACAATAGAACTTGATATTAAGAGAGAGTAGATCGAGCGCCTGCTTTTAGTAGATTAGAAAAATGTCCTTTTGAGCGTGAGTTCAGTAGTTCAGAGGCGGATCCAGGAGTGGGGCAGAGTGGATTGCAACCCCCTTTGAGCTTTTCTTTTTCCCTTCAAATTTGACTTTCCTTTCTTCATCATAAGGGGCAAATTTAACACCAGTCTAGACCCCCAAGGCCCAGGGACGTTTGCCTTCCGCAAGTACTTTTAACCCCTCCCCCTTCAGAAATTCTTGACCCGCCCCTGTAGTTCTTGATAAACGTTTGAAATGTCAGGGGGGGGGAGTGTGAATACGCAGAAAGTGGGAGCCCCCACGGTTTTCCGTTGCAACTTTTAGTGAGACAAAAATAAGTAAGTAGGTAAATAAGCAAGAAAGTTAGTGAGCGTCGATTGGTTTCGCTTCAAACGGGACTATTTGGTGACACTAAAACGTTTAAAATTGGAAAAATTTGGAATTAAAAGCTCAACATAGAAAGCTTCATCTTGTTTGGAGGTGCGGTTCATCAGGTTCACTGATTTTCGCGGGAATTTAATAAAGCAAACAAAGATGGAAATAACACCTGCTGCCTCCGTCTGTCACGAATTAATTCCAAGCTAGGTTCAGCTAGAAGAGGTCCTCATGGTAAGCTGTCCCAGAGTTTTGTTTTTTGTTTCTTGACGCTGATCGATGCAGGCACAAGCATAATGACGAATTTTTTTGTTTGTTTTCTGTTATGCTAGCGCGGAGTTTACTTTGTGCGTGCTCTTTTACTTGTGCTTCAAATATGCTTGCGTTTGTTCTTGCGTGTCACAACTAAAACCCGATGTTTTCCTCAAGGAAAAAGGGAATATGAAGCGGAATTTTAAAGAAACCACCAAAATGTCTTTATTAAACCTGGTTGAAAGTTAGTCAAGAGGATGAAACAAACGCAAATCAGTTGGCGTATCACCGACAATACCTTTCCATCCGCTACTGTTTCAGCGGAAAAGGCTTCTAGAAATATTGTTCCCGCGAATCTGATGGGGCAAGACCAAAGTTGGAAAAGAAGACGTTTTTATGAGCTTCGGACCACCATAAAGGCTTCTATTAATTTAACCTTAGAATACAAACAAGGTTTTTCAGGCAAACCACCGTTATAAAGCCTACTCAAACGGGGTCGCAAATGGACTCAAGTTGGGAAATAGCGTTTGACCCTTGCGCCCACTTTGATCAAACTCAAACTCACACTTTCCCTGAGCATCAGGCTTTTCGAGTCCATACCTCCCCAACCCCCTTTAGGCGGGCCTGATACCCAGGTTAACTCGCTCGCAAGATGGCGTACTTTTTTCACGAGGCGTTTTGCCACCCAAAGCAAGTCGACACGAGTTGGTCTCAGTATTGTTGCACTGAAGTCATTTTTGTCGGCTTTCCTTCTACTCAGCTAGTTCATTGCAAGTCTGTCTATGTAAGTTCGCACCATCAAACTTGCGTTGACTTTGGCTAAGGTTTAATGTCGTACTCCCTTGAATAATGAGGATGTACTTTTAGCTTACCCAGACTCCTGTTTTTTCGGGGGGGGGGGATGGGGGGTTCCTGTCCTCTGGTGTCGAGCGTCGCTCCTGTGCATCTCATGACACTTGTTTTTTAAGTGCCTAGCTAAGCTTATCTCAAAGGCCTTGCAAAATCAAGAAGGGTGACGTTCTCTTTGTTGAAATAACTGCTCGTGTTCCAGACATTGAAGGTAAAACTGATGACGTCATAAGTGGTTATAGCATGGAGACAGATCACACAATCAAGGATATCTCCAGAAAGAATGGGTCAAGATAATTGTAATTGTGCGTTAAGGAATACACAAAATGATATACATCGTAATGTTGTCAAGGCAATAGTCTTGGCTCCAGTCTCAGTTCTGCTTGGAACCAAGTATGGCCATTTGTCTCAAAAAGGAGCAAGAAATGGTCCTGTCCCCAACACACACTCGTCTCCTTAGTAAAAATTAAGAAGTGGATGAAGTTTGTAAAGCCCAAAAAGGGGGAATGTCATTCCCGCATGGAAGAGATCTGGAAATAAAATTGTTGGCATTAGGGAAACTGTGACCACTTAAATGACGTGATCAATTGTCAAATTTGCACAAAACAAACAAACAAAAACAAAACCTCGAATACCTCTGGAACTAGAGAGGGGGTGTTGAGGCACGTGAGAAGGGCCCCGGTTGCCATATGTGTTTCTACCCTAAATAATAATAATAATAATAATAATAATAATAATAATAATAATAATAATAATAATAATAATAACAATAATAATAATAATAGTGGTCGTACTTCGACTTCGCTAAAACTCGCTGAACAAGGCAACTGACAACAAAGCAAATGGAGTAAATTTATTTTCCGCACAAAATCCTCGAGCTCGTCCTCCTTTTACCAGTTGATTTAATTATAACTGAAACTAAGCTTTTCGGAATGCGGATGGAAGTCAAGTGTTTACACATGAGCCCCTGGCTCGGAAGATTAGGCGACTACTCCCTACGCTATGACATTAAATTATTTATTTATTTATTTATTTTTTACCAAAAGAGAATTAAGCTTAAAGTAGCTAAAAGCAAAACATTAAAATTAAAAAAAGGGAAATTAAGTTTATGAATGGGGGAAATTTCTGTACTGGCATGGGAAGACGCTTTCCACTAAAAAAAATAATAATATGAACATGCAGATGAGTGAAATATGAACTGACTAGACTGAAACTCTGTTAAACACAAAATTTTGGATTTATCAACTGAGTTGCTAAACTAAAGGTAAATTGGTCACCGTAAAGACATTGAAAGCTGACGTTTCGAGCGCTAGCTCTTCGTCAGAGCGAGTCAAGGAATTGTGGGTTGCACTTCGTTTATATGGAGAGTGATGGAGCTACGCTATTGGTAGGAACATGGCAATTATACTTATTTGTTCCTGTTTTTCACGTTGCCATCTTCCTACCAGGCTTTTTGTTCCTAGACCACGCGGGTGCTGATGGCGGACCTCAGACCACCGCGAAAATACAGACTGTGTTGCCGTCTATGATACCGGAGGCACGTGCTGGAACATTAGGGAACTTAAGCACAGACGTTCTTGAGCCACGGACGGTAACCGGAAGTTGAACGCTTTCCTTTTAGTGCATTTTGACGCCAGCACCCCCATCACGGCAGCCACCAGAAACCAAAACAAGAGTTTCCCAGCCTTTGGTGGGGAGCAAAAACAAGCCAACGAAGGGAACATTCAACTTCCGGTTGACGTTCGTGCCTCATAAGTTCCCTAGTATCCCAGGGTACTACCGGTAGCTACAGGTATGTCAGGGGAACTCAACTAGAAGCGATCTGATTGTGGAGAGCCAATGAAAAATGGCGCGTATAAGGAAAAATTATCGTGAGCGAAAAACAAAAGATGAACCGGCGCCTTCGAAAGCCTAGGACTCTGGGAGCGAACGGGTTACAAAAACACGATTTAATTAACTAAACTACCTAAAATTGTTTATCATGGCAAGTCTCACTCGTTTGAGACTGATTTTGGTTGAATTATCAGATTTAATGAAAGAAAAACATTTAAACCAAAATATCCTTTTCTATAAAACAGTTTAGACTGAAAAAATCCATGCAAGAAACAAATGTTTCCTCGTCAAAATAACATCGTTGTCAATAAAAACCGAGCCGGAGTGTTGTCCGTCTTTCTTTAATTTTATGTGTACATCATTAACCTTAACCTTTAATAAGTGCCAGTGTCAACTGACAAATTCTCCTTGATAGTGTCCTTGCATTTCTTATAGTTCTAGTTGATCCGGAAATTGTATTTAACTAGTTTGCCAAATTTTCTAAATAAATCACAAAAATTGTCAGAGAGGCATCAACTTTAGAAGTGACTAGATAAATCATTCTAAGAGGTAAAGTAGCCTCACTTGACTCAAATTTTAATAACTATGAACGTTTCTCGTGTACTAGACAACAGGACAGTACTATGAAACTGCACACAAGGAATCATTTTGATTTTACCTTTTCCCTCATTTAGTTGCAGTTGGTTTCCTTTTTCGTTGTGTTGATTTACGGCCTATTCACAAGACTAACGGGTTAAAATTCTTATATCACAATATAGACACTGTATAGTATCGTGTTGGAAAACATATGCTAGTTTTCAGTGCATAAATCTCACTAAACTCAAGCGAACAGCCTATAAAACGAGTTAAACAGTACATCTTCTTTAAAGCACTTTGATGGCTTTTTTAAAAGTCTGCAATCGACTGCATGACTAATGAGAATAATTACTAAACAGTCACGAAAGAGTTAGGACGGAATTGTATCCGAACTTCCTTTTCATAATTCGAATAACTGTTTCTTTTTTTTTATTTTAGTCGGGTAACAATCTTGCGACAGCATGAAAGCGCCTTAATAATTAAATGGCTTTTTTAGCTCTTACTAAAAGCAACAAAACTTTATGTCTGACAGGCTGAGCCACTTGGCTTCTACATTTCAACTCGCTCTGTGTTTAAAAACTAAATAGCGGCTCTTAAAACGTCCACGTAATTACTACTCTTTTTTATAAAGTGGAGATTTGTTTTGTTGCTTTCTTCAAAACGCAGAGGAGATTGGAGAAGGAGAAAACTCAAACCTCTCCAACTTGATACGGTCGCCATGTACTTCTTTGACAGACTGACTGAAGTGACTTTCAGACAAAACCAACGTTGACAGAGTTGTGTTTATATTAAGCGTATTAGCAAGTGCAGCAACCCCAGCAGCCTCAAGGTTACTGTATGACAAATCCAACTCTTTTAGAGTTGTGTTAGTCTGAAGCAAATTAGCAAGTGCTGCAGCCCCTTCAGCACCAAGGTTATTGTCAGACAAATCCAACACTGTCAGAGTTGTGTTAGTCTGAAGCGCATTAGCAAGTGCAGCAACCCCATCAGCATCAAGGTTATTGTCAAACAAACCCAACACTATCAGAGTTGTGTTAGTCTGAAGCGCATTAGCAAGTGCAGCAACCCCTTCAGCACCAAGGTTATTGTCAGACAAATCCAACACTGTCAGAGTTGTGTTAGTCTGAAGCGCATTAGCAAGTGCAGCAGCCCCTTCAGCACCAAGGTTATTGCGAGACAAATGCAACACTGTCAGAGTTGTGTTAGTCTGAAGCGCATTAGCAAGTGCAGCAACCCCTTCAGCACCAAGGTTATTGCGAGACAAATACAACCATGTCAGAGTTGTGTTAGTCTGAAGCGCATTAGCAAGTGCAGCAACCCCTTCAGCACCAAGGTTATTGTCAGACAAATCCAACACTGTCAGAGTTGTGTTAGTCTGAAGCGCATTAGCAAGTGCAGCAGCCCCTTCAGCACCAAGGTTATTGCGAGACAAATGCAACACTGTCAGAGTTGTGTTAGTCTGAAGCGCATTAGCAAGTGCAGCAACCCCTTCAGCACCAAGGTTATTGCGAGACAAATACAACCATGTCAGAGTTGTGTTAGTCTGAAGCGCATTAGCAAGTGCAGCAACCCCATCAGCACCAAGGTTATTGTGTGTCAAATGCAACACTTTCAGAGTTGTGTTAGTCTGAAGAGCATTAGCAAGTGCAGCAGCCCCCTCAGCACCAAGGTTATTGTCTGACAAATCCAACTCTGTCACAGTTGTGTTTGTCTTTAGCGCGTCAGCCAACACAACAACCTGATCATAACCACCTCTTGCACCAACGACACAAATGCTTTCAAGACTCACAAGCACGCCAAAGGTACGTGCCAATTCCAAATGAAAATCACTTTGTTCTTTTTTGCATTCTGCAATGCACTCCAATGCAAAATCAATCTGATCTTCGTTGACATGAATCGTTATACTCTTGATAAGGGCCAATGCTGTTTCTTCAGACTGCGTAGTTAGCATGCCACAAGTGAACAAAAGCACTTGTCTCAGCTGATGGAAATATCTCGTGTCAGCAGCTAAGACTTCAGGACTGATTTCTCCACTAAGAAGTTGACAACAGAGAAAATAAGCCGTAAAAAATTCCTGGCAGCTCTTGTGCATAAATCCGTAACAGGTACATGGTTTTCGCTTGCTGCTTCCAGGCTGAACTGACAGAAACCCGAATCCAGGTAAGTCCCTTGTATGATTTCCAAGCTGTTTGTCCGTGAAATACATGTTATCTTGGCACAGACCATTTAACGCTATCTTGCCAAGATGCTTTAACTGAGTTTTGTACAATTCAATCAGATCCTCAACGTTAACCGCTAATCCTTTCTTTTTTCTGTACCTTCTCAGGACACACTGTACTATTTCCACATACAGATGAGTTCTGCTTTCTGGAAACACGCCCTGAAAGTCTTCGCACAGAAGGCAAAGAAGTGCAGCGTTTAGGGGATTTGCGATTAGTTCTTGCAGGCTTGTATCATTCTTCAGCTTGTCTATGAGCTTCTGGTCTAAATTCCCTTCTTTCTCCTTGAAGAACTTGGATATAAAATCCAAAGCATCTCGCGCGGTAAATCCTTCGATCTCTAGCAGAGTGTCACAAAATTTTCTCACCTGTATCCCAGCCTCGTGCCGTGCTGTAACCACAAGGCGACATCGCGAGAGCTTTCTACCTTGAATGAGTTCTGAAAACTCCGGCAATTTACTGGTAGGTAACTCATCCAGTCCGTCAAGTACCAACAGGACGTTTGACTGATTGTGGCGAATGAACTCGACGAATTTATCACACTCTTTGTCGTGGATATCTCGAGGCAGAAGCTGATCATGAATGGCCTCCCAAAGGTCAGCATCGATGTCATGACATTTCAGTAATAGCACTACTTTGACTTCAGGAAAGTAATCTCCTGCTTCACTTTTCTTGGTGGCCCAATCGTAAGCAACCTTACTGCAGTAGGTTGTTTTTCCCATACCAGGCTTTCCTTCAATTAACACCGTTCTCGGCTTTGGACATTCTTCATGTGGTTGAAAGATAGCAGACATTTTAGCAATGTTGCTTGTTGCTGTTCCCCTCGTTTTCTTTCTGCTGACCATGTTGAGTCTTGTGAAGATATTATCAAGATGAAAGTGAAACTCTTCACACCAAGGAAAGGGTGCAATCCATCCTTCCCGGATAGTGTACAGCCGGCGAATCCCATCAATTACCTCAGTTGGGTCAAAGAAACCTGGGGAAGAAATACGGATATCAAAGTTCACCTCGGAAATGATTCTGCGTCAACTATCCCTTTACTGATCTATATTTTTTTCGCTTCAGAAAATTGGTATTTAGCAATTATTCGCCGAACGCGAAGTAAATAGTCGACAATATTTACTGAGCCTGAGGCGAATAATTGTTTTAGTACAATTTTGAGTTGCGGACATCAAAAAGTAAAAAAGAGGGTAAAACTTGACCAAAAAACACACCAAAAAAAGGAACTTATTCACCGGGTAGTGCGGTGAATACAGCATTAAAATTATACTAATTAAAAATATAACAATGTTATTTTGCCAGGGTGACCTCATCAGCATAAAAGTGCTGTTAACAATAAGGGCCTTGGAAAATTGAAACAGAAGACTATGTACTAAAAATTGTGACACGATTAAAACTAAATAAAAGCACGAACTATATGTAAAATTTAAAAATACCCTCTGGTCTAGATTGCTACAATTAAAAAGCGTTAAAAAGCTAAGCTGAGTAAAACGGGAAAAAAGTACTAAAAATTTGTCGACCAATAAAAATTTAGGGCATGGTGTTCAAAAATTACAACAGAGTTGCACTCTTTTGTAATTACATGTAATAATGGAAACTTCTCTTACCCAAACACCATAACAAACACGGCAGCTCCTTTTTAAGTGTTCTGTGCCCTCATCGAATTTTATGTTAAAATATAAAATTCGATGGGGGCCTACACTGGAGGCCAATCTTTACAATACTGTTAATCCTCTTTACCCCCCCCCCCCCCCACCTCTCCAGGAGGCTTATTTCTTTCAACCATGTTTGAGAGGGTCTTAATAGAGAAGAGGGCATTAATAGAGATTGGAGCTTAAAGGGACACTGTCACCAATTCTTAGGATAATTTTGAAAAGCTAAAAGACATTCCAATCAGAGGAAACCTAAACATACTGATTCATGCAAGGGGGTTAGTTTCTAAAGAAACTGTGGTGCTGCGTCGGTGGGGACGTGAAACACAAAATTTTGGATTTATCAAATTAGTTGATAAGGTAAATTGGCCACCGTGAAAAGATTGAAAGCTGACGTTTCGAGCGTTAGCCCTTCGTCAGGGCTCATTCGCTCTGACGAAGGGCTAACGCTCGAAACGTCAGCTTTCAATGTTTTCACCGTGGCCAATTTACCTTATCAACTAATTTGATAAATCCAAAATTTTATACTGATTCATGATCAGTTTTGTTCAAAATTACTCTACCAGTTCTCTGGGACTACAATTAAGTGTGTTTGGCTGCGGATTGCAAGGATGGAAATGGATTGCAACTTGAAAACATCAGGCTGGCTATGGTTTGTTCCCCCTCAGTTTAAGAAAATCATTCGATTTCCTTCTGTTGACGTTCTAAGAGTATTCCGTGTATGAGAAAAAGTACTATTTAACTTAAAATTCAGCACATTTTTCCTTCATAAGGAAAAAACTCCCCGTGACGGAGTCTCTTTAATAGAGAAATGAGTGGGGGGAGGTTTGATTGATTGAACAAGACATTCTGAAGAATTTACAGGCGGCGGATAGTTTCTCACCCCCTCCCCCCTCCCCTAAGGAAAAAAGGTTTCTGTAAAAAAACTGTGGTTTCCGGTGACCTGTTATGGACAATTTACACTTCCAGTATGTAAGGAATTAAATGTATGTAAACATATTACCAGAGAATGTCAGTTATTTGACAGAATGGTTAACTGATAAAATCAATAGCAACTTGAGAACTTTCTCGGTTCTAGCGAGGCACTTAAACCCTGTGGCTTTAACTGGAGAAATAAATCGTTCTTTAACCGTGACATTGGAAGAATGGCCCCTAGGCATTCACAACGAATGTTTCAGCCTTCAGGCAAGGGCTCCATTTGGATCCTAACAACACGAGTGCAGGCTACTTGCGATCTAGAATCTATTGTTTATATAACATCGTTCAAAGGTCATTGTTTATGTCATTATAACAGCAAGACCATTGTTCAGTGGCCGCGCCACCCCAAGATTAGACTAAGTGAACTGACGGACGACAAAAAAGGAATGCAACTTGCATTTTATGAGTCGGTGCGACATGCTTACTTGCATGTCCGCCGCCTAATGACTGACTGACTGACTGACTGACTGCTTGCTTGCTCACTCTCTTGATCGATTGGTAATGATTGATTTATACCGGCAGGTCCAATTCAGCTTACAGTATGCTGGTTTAATAGAGGCCTTTGCAAGTAATTGTATTAACATATACTTAACTAATTAATTAACACATGACTTACTACATAACTAATTAATAAATAAATAACTAGTTAATTAACACATAATTTTTTGCACGAAATGATGTAACTGAAGATCAAGGACATTTAAGTATTTTTTTTGCTGAAAATCTTTTTCTTCCAACAGTAAATAAAATATAATTCTTTTGGTGGTTTAATGTACTACCTCGATCAGCTTCTGCAGCTCCAAGACCGCATGCAGTGGTACAACTCACCCCTCCCTCCTCAGGACCTTAGAGAAACGAAAGAAAGTGAGTGAGAAACTTACCTTCCATTCACAACACTACACAACAACACACTCTCCACCTCATTTAGTCTATCCTTGACAACATTCTCATGTTTTCCCATCAAATGCGGCCTCATTTTCAAAACTTTATACCTAAAAGGTCATGCAACATTCTATAACTGAACAAGATTTCTTCAATCTCTAGAGTTACGCCAGTTGGCTTTAAAATGAGACAAGAAAAGCCCCAGGGGCATTAGACCCGCCGTTGTTGTCCCTCCCCTAGGGTGAAAAATATGTTGCGATCACTCAAGATACGAGCCCTAACCTGTGTAGCAAAAGACGCGAGGAGTATTTGTTCGGCCGAGCCAAAACCAGAGCTCTAGTGGGGCAAGTGACCACAAAAAAAAAGGGTATTTCTAGACCCCGTCCTGATGGCAGGGTAAAAAGGAAGGAATCATAAAGAAGAGAGATGACACAGATAACTTAGGAGTGACTGGTATGATAATTATACCAATTTACAGTTAAATAATGTAAGTTGAACAAAATGACATTTGCCCCTGTAAGTACATGCTATAACCTGTAAAATGTATGACAAGCACTCTATGTGTGTCACAAAGGGACCCCCCCCCCCCCCCACCACACTGACCTAGGGAACAGTAGATTGTTATTTACTGGTGACTTGTATTACCTGCAGCTCCAGCCTCACATGTAATAACATCACCACCAGTACTGCTCACCCCTCCCTGCTCAGAACCTAAACAAATAGCTGGTCAGCTGATTGTCGTATACTTACTGGGATGAAATATGATTTTAGTTCACAAAGCCCTGGATAAATTAAAGATAACTTCATTATCTTAAAGCCTGAGGCCCTGTTCCTCTACCAGGCAACCCTGTTCCAGGTGAATACGCCATTTGTATTTCATGACAATTCTTTTTGTTTGAGAGGTGGATACAAATACAGACAGAGGTTATGAACAAACTGATGTTACCGTATTTTCTCGATTAAATTCCAGGTTCGTTTATTTCAAACTTGGCCTTGTAGACCTGGTGTTTACTCAAACCCAGCGTTTATTTGGAGCCCAGAGTTTATTTATGAAGTGCACTTTTCAGCCATCCATTTTTTATCATCAATACTGGAGGTTTTATTGAATTACGAACCAAATTTCAACCAAAATGTTAAAAAATTGATTATTGCCAACTTTGTCTTATCTGAGTGCATCTGGTTAGTCATTTATCAAAAAAAATCACTGATAGGAACATGCAAAACATGGAGGAAGTGCATTGGCAACTGCTTGACAGCAAACGTACTTTGCAAGCAATTTACAACAAGGTAGTGGGGAGGTTCCTCCTCCATCAGTTCTGAGAAAAGGCAAAATTATGGAACGATTCAAGGAACTGCTGGAGAGACTCTAGAGATGATCCTTGCTTGATGGACAAGCCCACAGAAAAATTACCATAATTTAAGAGAATGACATTGGAAAGAAAGAAAAGTAAGTTAAGAAAGAGAACTAGTAAGCAGTTTCAACACATAATCCTCATTTAATATACCCAGCTCAAACAAACGCTGGGACCTCAAAGAAACTATGTTACCCTGAATAAATGCCGGGGCATGTATGTTAAACTTGGAAACCAGTGACGGCAAATTATACCTACATGTAGCTGGAAAGCTGAAAATACAATATTGTTAGCTTAAATAGCTTTTTTTCTGCATGTGAGTTAGCATTACATGTACACCCTTGAAGGTCAGCTGCATTCTGACCACCGCCCCACCCCCCCTCAACCCGCACCCCCAATCCAGAAGAAAATAAATGCAAAAGACATTCTAGTTACTTGTAGTATACCTTGGTCATGATGACCTTGCTTGCTTCCACCCGCACCTCTGACGCTAGATGCAACTTCTCCACTACTACTACTCGCCCCTTCATGCTCAGTACCTAAAAACAGTCAACACACAGCAGTTGGAGTTATCAAAAGCTACAAAGCTGAGCCAACACAGTGACTAAAAAAGTACATTTACTTATACTTACTGTTACTGGTAAACGTTTGTCAATGATAAGCTTACAGTTGACTAGTGTGAGTGCAAACAATGCAATGGCAATTCTGCTTAATGTTTCTTTCATGTCAATGTGCTTTCAAAACATGGACATCATGCCACCATTTCCTCCTTTTGATATTTATTTGGACTGCTACAATTGATAGTAGAATTACCTTGAGCACATCATAATTTCAAAGCAAAATCACTTACGGGTAAAATTTTATCAACAAGAGTTTTCAGCAAATTTTAGGATTTATATGCAGGGATCTATATTAGCTTTTTTTCAAACTCGTCAACCGGGCAAGTACCTCAGAAAAGATACTAATAATGCCCTGACAAAATTTTACTTGCCCGTTCAAAATTACGTAATAATTGAAATTCAGTCAACAACTTAAAGTTAACAACAAGTAAGTGGAATTAAAAGCTTGCATTTTATTTTCAATGTTACTGCAGCAGCACCACAACAAGGCTCCTGTCAAACAATTTCATTTTACAAATCCAACTACAGACTAATTCAACAACGGACAACAAATACAAAGAATTCAACAACGGACTTAACAGATAGACCTACTTTACACGTCAAATGTTCACTGTTAAACATTTGATTTGGGCATTTACCTTTCGATCAAACTTTCAATTTTGATGAAACTTTCATCCAGGTACTTAAGCCAAGCCACGATGGTAAAAATGCAAGCTTTTGTTGCTCTTTTTCGTACTTTGAACTTTGCTCGAAAGATTCACTTTTTTTTTCTTCCGCAGTGGTGGCGACACTTTGTGAAAGTAGCGCCACATTTTGCAAAACTCACGTGCGGCTAAAGAGCAAGAGTCTTTGTGTTTGCATATCGCTGCAGTACATCAGCGTTCAAGAACAAAAAATTGAGCCCGCAGATATTTCACTTATGAGAGTACCGCGTAACGTGGCGTACGGCCAACGAAACAAAGTTTACAATTCACTTAACAGTACAGAATCACTGAATGGCTGGTGGACATTCAAAACATGGGTACATTGACTGGTGAGAAATTGAAGAAAAAATTTTGCTCCTTAAAACTTACACGTCCGCCGAGACGAGTTTGTAATCTTTGATACTCGTCCGCAGGACTTATTAGTCGTCTCAGACGACCTGACAACTGCTAACATGAATCCCTGTCTATGGCTTTCGGATGCCATGACTTTACATGCCCTCCAAACTGATGTAAATCTTAGCTATATGCAGCTTTCAGTGCCACCTAACATTCCACAAAATTAGGTGTCCCACAGAGGTACTAAATTTGCTCGCTAGAGAAAAACTGATTTTGTTATACTGGGAAATGGATTGCTGAGAAAAATTTGGTCAATTTTGACCAAAAAGTCAAAATGTAGGACTGACTGTTTGATGAACCTGTTATATTCAGAAAAACATACACCATCCACTCATCAAATGGGCAAATTAATTGGCTCATGTGGTACACCCACTTTACAGATAATGGGCCTAAATGCCATAGCTGGCTGATAATTTTGACAGGGGCAAATAATTTGGCATTTTATTATAAAGTGCTGTAATATCATTCTTACTGGGCTTTTTTGATTTCTTCGTTCTTGATTTGAAGGGTTTCTTTGCACTGTCTTTTAAGTCCTCTAAGAATGATTTTCCTTTGTCTTTTGACATTCTTCGTCACCACAGCTTACCCAAGCTACATGATTGTAAACAAGAAAGCCGGAAAATGTGAGTCAACTTTCTTCCACTTAATATCATATGGATATATAAACTGCATTGTGCATTCTCACCCCAGCTGGGGCAGGGATTTGGGAATCGCGGCACAAAGGACTTTCTACAGGGTTGATGTTTTTAAGTTGTTTTTGTCACTCTATTTTCCTTGTTTGCAAAATTATTTTTGAGGCTTGTGAAATAAATTTAAAGACTAACTGAAGAATAGGGATAATGATAAGGATCTTGAAGACTAAAATAATACACAGCAGTCCACCACTGACAAAGAATTTTGACAAAAAGGCTTATCCAAACGTTTGGGAAGTGTTTTTGATATTTTTTTAGAAGTGTCAAGCAGATTCAGAAAAGTGTACTTCGGTTTGATCTTGTACTTGACAGATTTTTTTTTCAAGCTTGTGCATACTATAAAATCACTAGTTAGAACCTCTCATTTAAAGGGGCATAGTCACGAGGATTTCGAAGATTTCTGGTCAAAACTGTACTAAAATTATCGGTAGCTATCTCTATCCATGCCCAAAATTGTTTGAACATTTAAAGGAACATATTAACTTAATTTCGTTAAAGAGAAAACAAACCACGACCATTTAATATCGATTTTATGTCAACACGCTGAAAGAATTTGAAAAGTTTAGCCTAATTTTTTCAAATTGCAATCCATTTCCATCCGTGACATCCGTAGCAACAGACGACAGAAAATAGTTCCCGTGAAGTAATATGAAGGGCCCGGTGGAAAAAGGGCGTAAGTGACGATTTGAGGTTAAAATCGAAATTGCTCCTATTTAGCTGAACATTGGCACACAGGCTGGTTTTCATGTGAGGAACGCTGTTGGGCACCTATTTCTTGACCTGAGATCTAAAATTTGAAGAATTAGCGTATTACTTTTGCTTAAAACTGACACAAAGAAAACAACAGGACCGCGGATTCTAGGTTGAATTCCTTTGTTTTAGTTCAGGCAGAGAACAAAAGAAATCTTTCACGCATCACTTGAGCGAGTTCAGTTCAACAAAACTTTTCACGCAAAAGTAATACACTAATTCTTCAAATTTTAGAGGTTCAGCTAAATAGGAGCAATTTCGATTTTAACTTCAAATCGTCACTTACGCCCTTTTTCCACCGGGCCCTTCATATAGTCTTTGGTAACAAAACTAGACCATTATTTGTGGGGGTTCATTGATATGAGGACATATTTTTTTTATTTTCAAAGTGAACTAAAATAGCGCGACTATGCCCCTTTAAATTTGGACGGAACTTCTCATTCAAACCTCTTGGGAGTATTTGAAGTTTGTTTGTAATTACCAAGTTCCAAAAACCAATTATGTTGTCTTTCTTCCAGTTAAGAACAAGTATTCCACAGATGTCCCCTCGTAGGGATAAAAATTCTCCTCTCAGTCACCATGAAGTCCCGGCCACAGGGAGGTCACCCGGGTTTTCCTTCCACACTCAAGGTTGAATCATTTTGGTACCTTTGGACTTTACCTAGGACTACTTGGGACCCAAGGATTGACATAACTTCTTTTGGCCAATGTTCCAATAGATAGTAGTATATATTTTTGCACCTATTGATATTCCCCCTCCAACTCTGCTTTAGTATTAAAACATACCCATTTTAATGCTTCCCTTAATTGTGCATTATTTTATGTCTCAGTCAATTCCAAGCATGACAACCTGCCCCCCCTGGACATTTGTCCACCAATTGTCATTTTGTCAGGCTCCATGGTGGGGCATTTGTCATCAGAGGTCTGCCAGGGGTGGGGCATTTGTCAATTTTTTCAACCCTAGGGAATTTCACATAAGCAAATTTTCTTCTTAATTTATTTAATTTCAAGAAGAAAGCTCTGCATGTTCTTATCAAAAGAGAAGTTAGTCAGTTCAAAAAGTCATGTATTGTTACTTTACTAGCCCCCTTCCTCTGCATATTGATTCAGTATTTTTCAGTTCCCCACTGTCTTCAGGACACATTTGCAAGTGGTAACCTAGACAGGCAATTAAGTGATGGCCACTTTAGAGGACTTTTATGGCAAAAAAAAATGCTTTCGTGAAAGACTGTCTAACTGAGAAAGAAAGGCCTGGAGAAGCCGTGTGAAGAATTAGAAGGTAACTATGAAATGCGCAGTTGTAAATGCTCTTTTTTTTATTGTTGCAGTTTCTTAAATTATAGCAAATATCACGGCTATAGCTTGGCTGTAATTAAATTGCATAATATTATCAACAATATTAAGTGCCACTGTTTCCTGGGACTTTTAAAGCAATACTCGATGTTAAGTAATATTAAAAGTATTGTTGTTAATGATATTGTCAAATTTTAGGCTTTCAGCTTGTTTAATAGAAAATGCAATATTGTTCTTGTCCCATAGGTGGGGCATCTACACACTTTTCTAAGTCCCATCATTGGCTGACCCCACCATGGTGCAATTTTGCAATTATTGTCTGGAGAGAAAATGACAAACAACTGACAAACTTGGAATATAATTGACGGTGCCATTAGTCTAATTAAAACATCAGAGACGGCGCAGCCGGGGGGCTGTGGGAGGGGGGTTAATTACCTCCCCCACTTTTTACGAGGATGACATTTTATTTTGTTTTAGTATGAGGTACATATGAAGAAATAAAGAAGAACAAAAAGAAAACAAAAAAAATCCTGTTCACCATTGATTATCCCCCGAGAGGAGGGTGGATTACTTGTGTGTGAGCCGGAGACTGGCACGCAGGGTAGCACAGGGCATACATCTGTGTTTTAGTGGTATCATTTTACAACATTTTCGCATCCATGAATAACTTGCCAGATCTGGTTCTTTGTCATGTTTAGCTCAAATAACTACTTAGCATATTTTGACGAGAATTTACAAACCTATATACAACCTTGGTCAAAACCTGTTTGAAACTTTTTGTGTTTACGTATTTTTAACATTTTCCCAGCGTGCGCTTCCTTCCCACACACGGGGAGCTTGTGCAAAACTCAGGTCAGTGTACTATGGCCGGAATATATCATGGAAGGCTGAGAAATATGTATCAAGTTTACAAAACCTCCAAAATATTGCTGTTAATGCACTAAAAGCACCTCTCATTTTACACTTTATTCAGGTTGATTTTATTTTAAGAAATATCTCATGGAGAATGCTAAGAATGCCATTTCCGAGCCTCTAGATTTCAAAATTTTCAGGGGGTGATGCCCCCCCTCCCCCTCCAGTTAAAAATAGGCTCCGCCATCCCTGTACATACTAAGTTTTTGTATCGCTGCTCACAAGCAAACACCAACCATGAAAAGACCTCGAGAAAGAATAATCAAGCATAACCTATCAGAAGCTATCTCTATGATTTATTAGTTCACATTTTGTATGTTTATTTTTTCCCCTAGTTATTACTAGTAATTTTCTTTTGATATTTAGCGCAGTCCTTTATATTCAGCATTGAATTCGGTCATATCCGGTAAATAAATAAATAAATAAATAAACCTTGCTCATGGAGCCTACGTACAAGCAATTTTATAGAATACGGAGTGAGATAAGCTTAAGCTCATCTGTACTCCATAGGTATGCGTGACGTTTATGACAATTGACAAAGCCTTAAAAAGTTTCTAACTTACCAGTATTTAAGAAAACCTTCCAATATTCTACATCTTGAAACTGAGATCGACCAACTAATCACTAGCGTGCATTAAAATGACTAATTCCCTTCAAATTCAACAGCACAGAGCAGGACGAAAGAGGAAGTAACAAGAGGGCGCTGGCGACTGGCGAAGAAGCTACAGAGCGTGACCACCATATTTGGAAGGCTTAAATGTGATTGGCTGAGGGTTCCCATAGCAAAGGAAGGTGTTGGATCGATCAAAACATCACGCGATTGGAACACTCACGAAAGTAAAACCCGCCAAAAATGTAAATGTGTAACTCGCTTGTTTTCCAAAACAGTTATGAAGGGTTGAACGTTACCACACATATTATTTACAGTGACGTTGTTTTTGGGGGGGGGGGGGGGGGCTAAAAGCTTTTACTCAGTTCTTAGTTTCAAGCACTTTATAATGTTTAATTTCTACTAATACCAACGCACCTCTCAACAACGGCCAAGATTCTTCGTCCTCCACAGCCGACTTTGATTTCCATGAATTTACTCTCAGTTACTAGAACAGCCAGAACAGTACAGCGACCACTTAGCTCTCGAAAGAATACATCGCCTACCCTCAACATAACTTCTCCATAATGCTTATTTGCTGAGCACAAGGTCACGAAACTCGGAATTTCAAGTCACCTACTAGCTAACTATATTGAATTAAAGGTGCTATGTCACGAGCGTCTTTCCGTTTTAGGGTGAAAAATGTGCTGAGATTTAAATATAATCATGATACCTTTTCTCGTATACAGAATACTCCTAGAACTTCAAGAGAGGGAAATCGAATGATTTTCACAAAGGAAGTACAAACCATAGTCAGTTTTTCGGGCGATTTTGCAAGAAACATGAGGAAAAACTTGACTGAGTTGCAATCCATTTCCATCCTAGCGATCCGCTGTCAAACGTATAACACACTTTTTAGTCTCAGAGAACTGGTAAAGCAATGTTAAACGAAACTGACTCAGCCAGTATTGTTGGGTTTCCTCTGATTGGAATATGTCTTTAAGCTTTTTAAAGTTATCCTAAAAATTGGTGACAGTGTCCTTTAACCTGTGTGGCAGGCGCTAAAAGGAACGGGAGATTAGAAAGCGCGAGCGAGCGGTGAACACTTACGAGGGAACAGGTGAATACAGCAACTGAATTCTAACAGTCCCTACTAATCCACCAAATATTTTCGTTTGAGTGTTTCTCCTCGTCTCTAAAATGAAGGGTTGTGCACTTAAGCTTGGTATTGGCAGTGAGAATGTGTGTTTTTTGGACAAGTCGCGTTGTACTGCGGTCAGTTTTGCACGTAATACTGTTGTTTTGTGGAACGCCGTAAGCAAAGACCGTCCCGTGTAACAAAAAAGAAGATAAACAACATCCACATGCCTGTGGGAACTTTAATGTCGGTGTGTTAATTTTGTTTCAGCTTCAAGATCTGGCCGTGAGCCCAGGAGTACGGGATCAAGACTGAACACAGCAGAGTGTGTTATAGAGGGACACGAACCAGACATAACGGCTACAGGACGCAGTCCGTACATTAAAGCAATTTTATGGTGTTCTTTTTTGTTTACAGTCCCAGATGGCCCCTATTTAGCCTTTGTAATTCTGGATGTTCTAAAAAAGCGTTCAAATCGGCTGGGTGTTTTGTCTTTTTTGCTGGTGTATATGTAAGTGTAGCCAATCTTGCCAAACACGGCAAGACCCTCTGACAAGCTGTATAATTTCTGTATTTTTATCTTGTTTTTTATAGAGTGTGGACCTTTTTTGTTTGTTATTGTACGTTTAGCGTCCGGGAATGCTCCATTTGATATCTACATTATTTTTGGGCTCTTAGCTACAGAAGGACCTGTGTTAAGTCAGATTTTTTGTCAATTTTCGGTCATCTAACCATTTTTTTGGTTTTCACCTAAAACTGTAGTTTAACTTATCTACTTTAAGGTTTCAAAGTCTTTTTCACATAAATTGACCTGCGAAAGCTGATAAAAGCGATTTGCGTGACGTAGTCTGCCAATGTTGATCGGTTGCCATGGAAACGGAATGATAAACAACGCTCTTTCTTTGAGATTTCTTGATTAACTGCTTTCCAAATTCCGTTTCCAGTGATCCTTATCCGATTCCCACATTTCTATTTCGTTTCTAAGGCCAGGCTCCTCAGTCAAATTAGACGCGGCTTAGATTAATCGCATTCAGAACTACTGCAACGTGTTTCAGTTTGTTTACAAGCAAGGAATCATGCCAAAAGGGAAAAGATCTGGTGTAAAACAACGAGTTTTAAAGAAAAGTGGTAGTGTTAAAAAAAGAAAAGCTTTTAAAGGGATCCCGAAACAGAAAAAGAAAGCCGAAAATGCAGCGAAGAGACGTAGAGTGGAGATCACGTTTGTCGGTGAGGACGACGTGGTCAGCGAACAAATTCCGGAGCCACTTGCCTCTGTCTCTTCGAGAAAGCTACAGGAAAGTGATGATGAAAGCGGATCTGATGAGAGTATTTCTGCTGAAATGCCAGTTGCAGAGGGGTATCGGTTTGTACACATGGAAAGCCTTCGAGAGTTTCTAGAGAGAGTTCATTCAGTTAGCCAAGATTGTCCATCAGGTAAAATAGTGTACTATAAACTTTTATTCATACCATCTTAGTTCAAATCTCCAAAGTTGTGACTTTTTTTAGGACATGCGAAACTTAAAAAAAATATTCTTATTATACTTTGTTTCTTTTAGCCTCTATTAGACTAGTGGAGAGTGGATGTGACAGATATGGTCTCAGTAGCAGCTTGTATGCTGTTTGTGGCAACTGTCGTATGAAAGAGTTCCTTGCCACTGGGTACCACAATACCAACGATACCCTTCCAAGATCAAATCAGGGAAAAGATATAAACAGGTGGATTGTTTATGCTTCCTATGAAATGGGAGTGGGAAAGGAAGGCATTGCTAAACTTTGTGAGGTTCTCAATATGCCCTTTTCCATGGCAAAACTGACATGGTATAACCATGAGGACATGCTATTTGAAGCACACCAAGATGTTGTCCTTGCAATGCTGGAGAAGAACAGGGAGGAAGCTAGAAAGATTGCTTTTGAGGAAGATGGTGTGGATAAAAATGACACCACTTTAGCAGAAGTACCAGTTAGTTTTGATGGTACTTGGTCCAAGAGAGGATTCACAGCTAATCATGGAATCAGCTTTCTGATTTCTGCTTCAACTGGAAAAGTACTCGACTACGAGTGTATTTCAAAGGTTTGCAATATGTGCTTTCAGAAGAAAGCCACTTTGTCTGAAGAAGAGTTTGATGCATGGCAAGAGCAGCATGCATGTGATGGCAATTATGGTGGTTCAAGCCCAAGTATGGAATTAGAGGCTGCCAAAAGGATATGGGGAAGAAGTCAAGATTATAACCTCCGTTATAAGTATATGATTTGTGATGGAGACTCGAAATCCTACAGTGCAATTTGGAATTTCTATGGTGTTTGTGACTTATGCAACAAAAATGAAGAACTACACAAATCCCCAAAGGAATATGAAAAATGGCAAAAAACAGAGGAGTACAAAGAATGGAATAACACTCATCTTACAGGGACAGCTAATTGCAACCGTGTTATAAAACTCGATTGTATTGGCCATGTTCAGAAAAGGTTAGGCAAAGCACTTTATGAATTTCAAAGATCTGCCTCCAAACTTGAAGATGGAAAGCCTGTTAAGGGGAGGCAGGGAAGACTAACCAAGACAGCAATTGAAAAGCTGAAGAAGTATTACGGTAAAGCCATACGAAACAATGTCACAAGGGATATATCAAGTGCAGAAGAAAGGGACATTGCAGTGAAAAACATGCAACAAGAAATTAAAGCTGGGCTTTACCACTGCACTAAACTCCCAGATAAAGAGAGGCATAAATACTGCCCTCCAAACTCTTGGTGCAAGTTTAAAAAGGGTCTGAAGTGTGATGACAAGCCCCATCACCTTGATCCGGTATTTATTAAGCATCTGGAACCTATTTATGATAGGCTCAGTGACCCCGCCCTTCTTAGCAGATGTCTACCGGGATACACACAAAATGCTAATGAATCAATTAATGCCCTTGTTTGGAACATTTGCCCTAAACATAGATGGTATGGCAAGAAGCGAGTAGCAATTGCGGCTGCATCAGCAGCTCTACATTTCAGCTGTGGCGCGAAAGCAAAACATGATGTCATGGAGAAGGCTGGCATTGGTGTTGGAACCCACACAGAGACTGCTAGCAAAAGGAGAGATTCAGAGAGAGTGTCGCAGGCAGAGAAGAGGAGCAATGAAAAACATAAAAAATACAGACTGGCCAGGAGCCAAGCAAGAAAAAGGGACGAGAACATGAGAATTCAAAAAGAGGGCACTACCTATGAGGCTGGAGCCTTTAATCTTTAGCTGCAAGAAGTCCTTAAATGAATCAACAGTAGTCAATTTTCCTTTTAGTAAAGTACTAAAGTACTAAAACTGTTTAAAACTGAAATTTTGATGGTTCTTGATACTATAATCACCTACAAGAGGTGTGACTTTGTTTAAAGGAACTATTTAAATTTGTGCCAACTTTAACAGCATTTTTCTCAAATTTGCCCTTTTCCGGTTGTAGGCATCTGCCCCTACCTATTTTTTTCTTTAATATATGACCAATTGCTGTGAAATTTGGCACAGACTGTCTTTGGGATGTAAACTATGATCCTATGGAGCAAAATTGGATTAAGTTAAATACTTTAGAAGATATTTGTTCTACACCCATATTTGGAAGTATTTGGTTGCCATGGGAACACTGATGGCCTTATCCCGAAACCACTCCATAGGATCATAGTTCAATCCATGTTAGTTATGCATAGAAAGTGAAAATCATTTTCGATGAATTCTGCTCATAAAAATTATGTGGGGCAGACAGCAACCCTCAGCTGAAAGGGTCAGATTCAGAAGTTAATTATTAACTATCTTTTATTTACTTTATCTCAAATTACACCTTACTGTATAGGTCATCCCGAGGGGATGCTCTGGTGAAAATTTCATTGTTTTCTATAAAATTGGTACAGAGCTCTGCTATTTTAAAGATGCTTAGAACATTTCTCTGAAATTTGACTAGACTGCCCCCTTAAATCTCCTGGCTGTTGCACATGTGACAGCCTTGCAAATTTCATCACAGGAATAAGTACAAACATAAGCGTTTACCATTTCTGTTGGTTAGTGATCGGCATTATGATAAACCCAACTTGGGGCTTAGCTGTTTTATTGATAGTCTGCGTTTTTGTCATTGCTTTGACGTTTGCACTCTACAAGATTTTTGACGTAGAAGAATGCTGTGACTTCAAGTATTTCACCAAATGTGTGGTTATTTTCTGTGGTGTTTGTTCGCTTGTTGTATTAGCGGTTTTGGCTGGACAGTCATTCTATGGAAGGGAGACTGCAGATGATGTCATGAAAACTGTGCTGTTATATGTTATCAGTGGTTTAATTTCTTGGATGTCCTGGAAGCTGCTCTCTCTTCAGAGAAATGGAGAAAGAAGTGAGGAGGAAAATACAATAGAACTTGATAATAAGATAGAGTAGACAAAGCGCTTGCTTTTAGTATACATTAGAAAATTGCCCTTTTCCAGTGGAAGTTCAGTAGTCCAGAGGCGGATCCAGGAGTGGAGCAGAGGGGATTGCAGCCCCCTTTGAGCTTTTTTTTTTCTTTCAAATTTGACTTTCCCTTGCTCATCATAATGGGAAAATTTACCACTAGTCTAGACCCCTAAGGCCCAGGGACATTTGCCTTCCCCCAGTACTTACACCCCCTCCCCCCCCCCCTCACACACACACACACACACGCACACACCTTTCAGAAAATGCCGGATCCACCCCTGTAGTTCTTGAAAACCGTTTAAAATGCCAGAAGGAAGGGCTGAGTGTAAATGCGCAGAAAGTGGGAGCCCCCACGGTTTTCGGTTACCACTTATAGTGAGCGAACAATACGCAAGTAGGTAAGTATGCAAGAAACTTAGTGAATGTCGATTGGTTTCGCTTCAAACGGGACTAATCAGTGGTGACACTTTGGTAATAAGATTTTACAACAATGTTAAAACGTAAAAATAATGAATAAAAACACTTTTTGACGTCCAAATTATCATCCGTTCGATTAAAATTTTGAAGCAAAAGCTCAACATATAACAGTACATTGATATTAGAAGTTGCTGAATAGAAATCTTCACGTTGTTTGGAGGTGCGGTTCATCAGGTTCACTGATTTTCGCAGGATTTAATAAAGTGAACAAAGATGGAAATATTACCTGCTGCCTCCGTCTGTCATGAATTAATTCCAAGGTTCAGCTAGAAGAGGTTCTCGTTGTAAGCTGTGCTAGAATTGTTTGTTTGTTTGTTTCTTGACTCTGATCGATGCAGGCACAAGCACAATGATGATTTTTGTGTGTGCGTGTTTTCTGTTATGCTAGCACGCGCTTTACTTTGTGTGTGCTCTTGTACTTGTACTTCATACATGCTTGCGTTTGTTTTTGCGTGTTACACCTAAAAACCAGTGTTTCACGCAGACAAAATGGGAATATGAAGCGGAATTTTAAAGAAACCACTAATGTGTACCCTGCGTTGTTGGTGGGATTGTTTGCGCGAAGTTTGAGCGGCGGAGCCGCGAAAGCAATGGGGAAATTCTCTTGCGGCGGCCAGCCGCCAAAACGTTACCTTTGCAGACAATACTGCCAGCTGCGCAGGCTAACTAAAATGTCTCTATTGACCCTGGTTGTAAGTTAGTTATTGACGGTTCTGAAAGTCAAGAGGATGTGACAAAGGCAAATCAGCTGGCGCATCACCCACAATACCTTGCGTTCTGCCAGTTCTTTCTGTGTATTTGATGGGCAGAGCCCAAAAGTAGAAATGACGACTTTTTTATGAGTTTCCGACTACCATAAAGGCTTCTTTTATTTTAGCTGTCGGAGTCGCAAATTGACACAAGTTGGAAAGTAGCATTGAAACCTTGCGTCTACCTTGATGAAACTCAAACTCACACGTTCCGTAAACATCGGGCTTTTCGGGTTCGTACTCTCCCCAACCCTGACCCGCTACTCAGGTTAGCCCTCACGCAAGATGGCACAGGTTTTTCACCCGGCGTTTTCCCCCCAAAGCAAGTCGACGCGAAATGGTCTCAGTATTGTTTTCTTTAGTATCAGTGCTTGAGGGCTGGACCGACTTCTTTTTTTTTTAGCTTTCCTCTACTCAGCTAGTCCATTTGTCTAACTATCGCAAGTCTGTCTACGCAACTTCGCACTACCAGATTTAAATTGCGTTGACTGCGTCTTCCTTTGGCTAAGGTTTATTGTCGTATTCCCTTGAATAAAGAGGAATTACTTTCAGCTTAGCCAAGGTGCTGTTTTTTTTTCTACCCTCTGGTGTCGATCGTTGCCATGTGCATCTCATGACACTTGTTTTTTAAGTGCCTAGCTAAGCTTATCTCAAAGGCCTTGATCTACGATCTTACATGCGCACAGGAGTTTTCTGCTACAGACACAAACGCACAGGAGTTTCCTGCCACAGACACAAAGGTCATGAGTTCCAGTCAAACCTGAGGCACTGAAAATTTTCTTTTTCAGTGGACTTTTCAGGTCTTTTCAGTGTAGCGCTTATCATTTATTTTTAAAAGACTCAGTTTTCCCACAATAAGCTGGTAGCCTTCAGATTCGTTTTCTCATCTAAAAGTATTAAATATTGAAGATATTGATTTGAAATAGACAAGTGAACGCTGATTGTGTTATGACTATGCGAACCGTAACAGTTGTGGTGTTTGCTTTATGAAATTCAGCAAGGGCCAAGCGGACGAAGCCGAAAGGTGTCGGATCCTGCTGGACCTATAGTCAGCAAAATTCAATAGGATAAACAAAAAGAAGAAAGGCTGACAGTACAGCTGGAGTTAAGGTTGATTTCCACTGTTGCGTAAATTTTACGTGCGTACTGGCGTGAATTTAACTGGCTTTACGTGCGTAAATAAAATTAGACTTCCTGTACCACTGGAAAAGTTGAAAATTTACATACTATGTAAATAACATGTAAATAACATGTAAAAGGGTAAAAAGATACTGTAAAAAGTAAATTTACATGATTTTTGGACTTTTACATGTTCTCAAAAGATACTGTAAATAACATGTAAATTTCGGCATTGAAACATGTAAATAACATGTAAATTAAAAAAGGGGGGCTGTCAAGATCCTGTAAAAAACATTGTAAATACCACGTAAATTGAAAAAAGGGGGCTGTCGAGATCCTGTAAATACCACGTAAATTGAAAAAGGGGGGCTGTCGAGACCTTGTAAATACCATGTAAATTGAAAAAGGGGGGCTGTTGATATCCTGTAAATATCATGTAAATCGAAAAAGAGGGGCTGTCGATATCCTGTAAATATCATGTAAATTAAAAAAGAGGGGCTCTCGAGATCCTGTAAATATCATGTAAATCGAAAAAGGGGGGCTGTCGAGATTCTGTAAATATCATGTAAATTAAAAAAGAGGGGCTGTCAAGATCCTGTAAATAACATTGTAAATACCACGTAAATTGAAAAAAAGGGGGCTGTCGAGATCCTGTAAATACCACGTAAATTGAAAAAGGGGGGCTGTCGAGACCCTGTAAATACCATGTAAACTGAAAAAGGGGGGCTGTTGATATCCTGTAAATATCATGTAAATCGAAAAAGGGGGGCTGTCGATATCCTGTAAATATCATGTAAATTAAAAAAGAGGGGCTCTCCAGATCCTGTAAATATCATGTAAATCGAAAAAGGGGGGCTGTCGAGATCCTGTAAATATCATGTAAATTAAAAAAGAGTGGCTCTCGAGATCCTGTAAATATCATGTAAATCGAAAAAGGGGGGCTGTCAAGATCCTGTAAATACCGCGTAAACTAATAAAGGGAGGCTGCCTAGATCCTGTAAATACCACGTAAATTGAAAAAGGGGGGCTGTTGATATCCTGTAAATATCATGTAAATCGAAAAAGGGGGGCTATCGATATCCTGTAAATATCATGTCAATTGAAAAAGAGGGGCTCTCGAGATCCTGTAAATGTCATGTAAATCGAAAAAGGGGGGCTGTCAATACCCTGTAAATATCATGTAAATTGAAAAAGAGGGGCTGTCAAGATCCTGTAAATACCCCGTAAATTAAAAAAGGGGGCTGTCAAGATCCTGCAAATACCACGTAAATTGCAATTAAAAGGGAGGGCTGTCAAGATCCTGTAAATAACTTATACAGTCCTCAGTAAATAAAAATGTGTAATAAAAATACCTAAAAACTTTATTGTTTCATTCTGCCCAATTCAATAAAAATTAATTTGACCTATGTGCTTTCAAAATATTTTCACATCAATATAGGTTTGTTAAATGTATAAATATCCTTGTGTTTCGATTCAAATGGTAATAATTGTTGTTTCTGACCCATTAAGTTATTTTAAAAGATACTACACATTTGTATTAATCATTCTTACAATTTGTTATATACACCCAATTGAAAAAACGTTGTCAGGTGAAAAGCATAAATCAGTGATGATGCAACCCAATGGTCCTCCAAGAATTATGAATGGTTTGAGAAGCCATATCAATAACTCGAAAGAGTGTTTCATCAGGTATCCAAACACCTCGAAGTCGGTCAAAAAAAACTCGGCTGCGCCTCGTTTTTTCAACCCACTTCTCGGGGTTTGGATATCCTGATGAAACACTCTTTCTCGTGTTTGATATATTACTCCAAAATGTTACCTTGCTATGAGTATTAGTAAATAATTCTTGCACTTATTGCTCGAATGCTGAGCTGAATCCGTCTTAAAGTGTCAAGATACATGTATTTGATTCTGGCATATTTCTAAGTTTTGTTATGTAGATGCCGACATCATATTCTACAACATCAACTTTCACAAAACAAAAGAAAAATTCATTGAACTAGATTTGATCGAATTGTTGTCTTGTACCATATTTTCCTGGTTAAGTGGACCCGTGCTTACAACTTGGGGCTCACAGACACAGCATTCGTTTTAGTATTTGCAACTTTAGAATTTGGTACTCAGTACATTGTGGAGTGGTATTCGGTGATGGTTTATGCACCCAAAGTAGTACACCCATCGGAGAAGAATCAGTCTCATCAACCGAAATGTATGTGTATATTGTGTAAGGTCGACTTATGAATGCTGTTAAATTGTATCTTATTTGAACCCTGGTTTTTATAATATTTGTTACGTGTAAGCAAAGTTCAATTGCACATGACAAATTAGTACCGGTAGGTAAATCAATAGTTACGAGGTTATCATAGGTGGTAAGTTCTTCATTGTTTTTACATTTTACTACATTTCTCAAACAGAACCTGTCCTAGGGAACTCAGTAGGTCTTGTTTAGGTGTCCCTGGCATGCAAGGAATGCAGTGATCCTTGCACAATGGTTTCAGTCTTTTTAATGTGACAGAGGAAACCTGTCTCTCTTTTGAAAAGTGGAGGGCAATCATCATTTCTTGGTCTCTTTGAACCTGGAAGAGAAATGTGATTAACAGTAACCATAAGCACAGACACTAGCCTAATTAATAAATATAGTACCCGCTTAATACAGACACCCTGTCAAAACCTGCATTTTCTTGCACATTGAATTCACTACATGGTTATTAATTAGTACACACCAAACTGAATTACATTCAAGATATTCAGCACATTCGTATATTTATTTAGGAATGACTTTCACTAATAACAGATAGATTTTATTAATGGGATCAAAATTTCAATTTTGCATAGCCTATTGTTATATTCCAATGATATCCAGAACCATAATTTCAAATAACTGTTGATTGGTTTATTATGTAGTGTCAGGCAAATGGTCACATGCTGAGTAGTTTGACTGTGATGAATTGTCTGCAGAGAAATGGTGTTGTGACATGCATCCAATACACTTAAAGGCTGGCATTGAGCTTTTAAGGCAATGGTTAAAACTTTTTTTCAAGTAATCCTAAAACTAATTTTCTTAGAAAACTTACTGTTACGTATATTAACGAGTAATAAATTAATAAATGAATACTTACAAGCCCTGTTTGCAACAACTTCAGGGAATCAGCTTTTATGGCATCCCGCATTTCCTTTTTATAATCAGAAATCACCTAAAAGGTAATTTGAAGGATTCCCCTTCAATGAAATGTTTACATACATGTACATGAAAAGAGCTGATAGACTATTTTACTCTTTGAGCCAAAGCAATGATAAGAAAGTATCTTCACTAAAACTTGTCAAAAAGGCAAGTGGTACTAAACTATGAAATGAAAATGACCATCACAGTTAATGATATCAACTTATGCAGCTGATAAAAGAACAACCTGAAAAAACTTCAGGCGAGAAATTTTCTTCAGGTTGTTTTATCAGCTGCTTAAGTTGATATTTTTTGTGGAATAAGGGTCCTCTGTGCATTTTTAAGCAAATCGGCCTTATATTGATCATTTTTCAAACACAGCATTCATGTAACAGAGATGCAGCTAACATATTATATGTCAGAATTATATGTAGATCATCGCAGTGAAGGTGTTCCAACCTAAGCGGTTGAAAAGAAGAAACCTGCAAAAATTCAGGCTTGAATGGGAATCGAACCCATGACCTCTGCGGTACCGGTGCAGCTCATCTGTTTCTGTCAGACAGACAGGTAACATCTATTAGTGTGATCAGTGTATACCCAGGGCTGTCATTAAGGGCCGTAAACCGTAACACCTGTTATGGCTGAGTATTCATGATGGGACCTCAATGTTATGGGTGAACTCGGTTTCTTGTCCTTACAATTTACTTACAAGTTTGTTGTGGGTGTGAAGTTCAAGGTAACAGGTGACTCAAAGCTTAATGACAGCCCTGTATACCGAATCATTGGTTACTCAAACCTGGTCATGCATTCCTGTCAATAACAAACTAATAAATGGCTTCTGTCACCCAGCTGGAGTAGGAATTTGACAGGTTTACAATTTGCATAATCTGGCTGTAACAGTCAGTTACATTTCTTTATTGTTACATCTCTTTATTTTTATTCTCTTTTCTCTTCGCTGCCCATTTTTTTTCAATGCATAAATGTTGAGAGAACTCAACATTTATGCATTGAAATACATTTATGCATTGAAATACCAGGCCTGGTATTTACATATTCTTAAGGACGATGCTTCCTTTTGTTACTGCCCATACGTTCTGCGGATCTTGGTACATGTATATTCAGATTTCTTAAGGAAATTGCCCACTAATACAACAATATTTTTGCACGGTTTACGACTATGTGGAAAAAGCAGATCTTAGCAAGGGCTATCAGAATCCAAAAAGAAAATTGGGGGTAGCCATTCAATTTTCAGAGATAATAGAGCTTAAGTTTGGAAAGAAATTGCCATACATTCTTTGTATTTTAATGCTTTTTTAGAATTATGGCTGCTTAGTTATCTCTGAAAAATGCACAGTTACCCACATTTTTCTGTCTGGATTCCAATAGCCCTTGCTAAGATCTACTTTTTCTTCATAGTCATAACCTTTGCAAAAGTACATCTGTATTAGGAGGCACCGTCCTTAAAAGGTTGTGCAACGATGCAAATCGAAGTCAGTCAAACTCTCACCCTGTCCTGAGGCTGGAAGTCACACATTAACTATTATGGAATATCAGATCAAGTTTCACTTTGAATTGTTTATTTCAAGAGCCACTTATTGCAAAAAAAAATACCCATTAATGAATTCATTTGTTTGTAACTGACAGGAACACATGACTGGGTTAGTTTGAGAACAAAATAAGGCCTTTGTGCATGATAAATTTATGCCTTAGCAGTGACTAACCTTCAAATCACTGTTTTTATTGCACAATGAAATCAAGGCAAATAGTGTACACCAGGCTGTTATTGATGGCTTAAAATTTGGTTTCTGACATATAATATGAACATGAATATATGAAATTCATATATTTGAACTGCAGATAAAGATAGAATTATATGTAGATCATCGCAGTGAAGTTGTTCCAACCTAAGCGCTTGAAAAGAAGAAACCTGAAAAATTCAGGCTTGAACGGGAATCAAACCCATGACCTCTGCGATACCGGTGCAGCGCCCTAACCAACTGAGCTATCAAGCCAACTGGGAGCTGGTCAATTGAAAGTTCGTATTATCGCAGAGGTCATGGGTTCGATTCCCGTTCAAGCCTGAATTTTTTTTCAGGTTTCTTCTTTTCAACCGCTTAGGTTGGAACACCTTCACTACGATGATCTACATATAATTATATCTTTATCCGCAGTTCAAATATGTGAATTTCATATATTCATGTTCATTTATTCTCCATCGACGGGATAATACGAACTCTCAAAAGACCAGCTCCCAGTTGGCTTGATAGCTCGGTTGGCGCGCTGCACCGGTATCGCAGAGGTCATGGGTTTGATTCCCGTTCAAGCCTGAATTTTTCAGGTTTCTTCTTTTCAAGTGCTTAGGTTGGAACAACTTCACTGCGATGATCTACATACAATTCTATCTTTATCCGCAGTTCAAATATGAGAATGTCATATATTCATGTTCATTTATTCTCCATCGACGGGATAATACGAACTCTCAAAAGACCAGCTCCCAGTTGGCTTGATAGCTCGGTTGGCGCGCTGCACCGGTATCGCAGAGGTCATGGGTTTGATTCCCGTTCAAGCCTGAATTTTTCAGGTTTCTTCTTTTCAAGCGCTTAGGTTGGAACAACTTCACTGCGATGATCTACATACAATTCTATCTTTATCTGCAGTTCAAATATATGAATTTCATATATTCATGTTCATATTATATGTCAGCAACCAAATTTTAAGCCATCAATAAAAGCCTGGTGTACACTATTTGCCTTGATTTCATTGTGCAATAAAAACAGTGATTTGAAGGTTAGTCACTGCTAAGGCATAAATTTATCATGCACAAAGGCCTTATTTTGTTCTCAAACTAACCCAGTCATGTGTTCCTGTCAGTTACAAACAAACGCAATAAGTGGCTCTTGAAATAAACAATTCAAAGTGAAACTTGATCTGATATTCCATAATAGTTAATGTGTGACTTCCAGCCTCAGGACAGGGTGAGAGTTTGACTGACTTCGATTTGCATAGTTGCACAACCTTTTAAGGACGGTGCCTCCTAATACAGATGTACTTTTACAAAGGTTATGACTATGGGGAAAAAGTAGATCTTAGCAAGGGCTATTGGAATCCAGACAGAAAAATGTGGGTAACTGTGCATTTTTCAGAGATAACTAAGCAACCATAATTCTAAAAAAGCATTAAAATACAAAGAATGTATGGCAATTTCTTTCCAAACTTAAGCTCTATTATCTCTGAAAAATGAATGGTTAACCCAATTTTCCTTTTGGATTCTGATAGCCCTTGCTAAGATCTGCTTTTTCCACATAGTCATAATCCGTGCAAAAATATTGTTGTATTAGTGGGCAATTTCCTTAAGAAATCTGAATATACATGTACCAGGATGCGCAGAACGTATGGGCAGTAACAAAAGGAGGCACCGTCCTTAAGAATATGTAAATACCAGGCCTGGTGTTTGAGTTCTCTCAACATTTATGCATTGAAAAAAATGGGCAGCGAAGTGAAAAGAGAATAAAAATAAAGAGATGTAAAAATAAAGGAATGTAACTGACTGTTACAGGCAGATTATGCATATTGTAAACCTGTCAAATTCCTACTCCGGCTGGGTGACAGAAGCCATTCATTAGTTTGTTATGGACAGGAATGCATGACCAGGTTTGAGTAACCAATGATTCGGTATACAGGGCTGTCATTAAGCTTTGAGTCACCTGTTACCTTGAACTTCACACCCACAACAAACTTGTAAATTGTACGGACAAGAAACCGAGTTCACCCATAACATTGAGGTCCCATCATGAATACTCAGCCATAACAGGTGTTACGGTTTACGGCCCTTAATGACAGCCCTGGGTAAACACTGATCACACTAATAGATGTTACCTGTCTGTCTGAAAGAAACAGATGGAATAGAAGGTGATGTGGTCACTCACAATGGTACAGCAGCTTGACTATCTGACAAAAAACTGTCACTAGCAAACCGTACCAAGCATAAAGATCTCACATTATGAAATTAAATGTATAAACATGATAAAACCCATTCAATCAGAGTCCATGTGGTCACTTGCAAATAGTACAGCAGCTTGAAGATCTAACAACAAAGCCATCACTAGCAAACTGTACCAAGTACCCGATGTGACCAATCGAACTTTTCAGTAATGGAACTCAATCAAACCCAGTCAAACTAAATCGAATGACTAGGTTTGATTGGTTCAGAAATCGAACACAATCGAACTAAGGAAATTGTGTGAAAGTTTGATTGTGTTCGATTTTCAAACCCAATCGAACGAATCGAACAAAAAAAATTCATTCAAAATATATAAGTTATTTGAACAGTATGGTTCACAATGTGAGAACAACTTACAAACAAATTAAGTTCATCAGACAACAGAAGATTATATAAATTTCAATTCACCCCAGCTATTTTAAATTTTCATATATGATTCATTTATTTCTTATCAGCATATGTAATCTTTACAATAACCCACGCAAAATTCAATGAAGCAAGCCGATGATGTGGAAAGAGTTGGCATTGTAAGCTGCCAAGAAAAACTTGCATCTCCCCAGATTTGGCTCTGCTACCTCTATTTTCAATGGAATGTCATCCCACCCAAACCATGTTAACAGTTTTGTGATTGCCTTCCCGTCGAACTGAATCAAACCTTATCGAACACAATCGAACCTAATCAATGTTCGATTGCTCCATTTTTTTTGTGAGAGCCCGACTGAATTCGATTACCGAACCCAATCATATGATTGAGTTCGACTGGGTTCGATTGAATTTGATTAATCGAACGTTCAATTTGGTTCGATTGGTCACGTCGGGCAAGCATAAAGATCTCAAACTATGAAATAAAATGTGTAAACATGATAATTTAAAACAAAGAAAATATAAGCTTATTCCAGTCTTGATTTTAAAGGGTGTGGGAGCTCAGCAATGAGCCACTATTACTGTTGAGCTTACAACATGTACTTTTGAAGTCCCAAAGGAAGTGTCATCAAGAACACTTAAAGTGCGGGGCAATTCGCTTAAACTTGGTAAATATCAAACAAGGCACGAATATTTGGATATACAAGAGCCTTAGCTCACGTTTTACAGTCTAAAACTTAGCTTACCTTGGCAATTACAACAAGAACCATGCATGATCATGAGCCATCAAATATGGCGGCCAAAAGTTGACTCGATCCAGCTTGTTAAATGGCAGAAAAACATTCCCACTGATCGTTAATCCGCTGTAAGAAGATTGTTTGCAGCTATTCAGAGACCGTGAAGCAAGGAGAAGGAATAGTTCACAAGCCATCTCTCCAAAGCGAAAGAAATTTTAGACCTCAAACGATGCATTCAACGATCGGCGCCAAAAATACGAACAGCACGTCGGGAAGGGAGCCACTTTGCGCATGATCAATTCGTACCCAAGGTCACTCGGCCAAACCCACCCTTGTACGAGATTGGGCCAGAACCGGCAAATAAATGAAAATGCGAACCGCTTTTCGATTCATTTTCATTAGCTCTAATAATATCAGTACTCTAAATCTACAACAAATTTTCTTTCAAATTGCAACTGCGTTTTTTATTTTTTTCTTATCCGTTAAGTTGAGAAAATACCACTGACAAGGAGCAACGAGCCCGGTTGGTACATCAAATATGGGGCACCTTGCGCGAATCGTTCGCCAATGAAATTAAACGGGGTATTTTCAGATGAATATAATTAACGCCAGTGCTCTGTTTGAAACGTTTCTAAATTGATAATCTAACGCAAATTTGTAACAACTATAAATTATGATGCCCTGTTTGCGACGTCATGATTTACAGCAGGAGCCTGAGATTTTATGATGCCCCGTTTGCGTCAATTTACAGAGTTTTTGTGGTGCCCTGTTTACGTCAATTTACAGAGATTTTATGATGCCCCATTTCCTTAATTTTACAGACATTTTACAGAGCCCCGTTTATGCCCTATTACAGACATTTTAAAGAGTCCGGTATATGCCGTTTTACAGACACTGGTAGAGTCTAGATTCCATAGGTCCAAAGGAGGTCATTTTCTTGACTTAACTTACATTGAGAAAATTCAAGAAGGAAGAAAGAAAGAAAAGAAGAAGAAAAAAACCGGAACAGAATGGCACACCAACGATCGTTAATTGCCAGGAATAAAATTTTAAGAATATAAATACAGTGTTACCATAACAATTAATGAAAGCTAACCACCCTAAGGCTCCAGAACACTGTTCTTTGATAAACCGGAACTCTATTCTCTCTGTTCAACCGAAGCTCGATCCTTGCCTACGTCAGTACTCGAACGATAACTGATTTACTAGATTAAATATACCTCACGTTCCCTGGGAACGACCTCCTTTTGAGCTATGGAAGACCACAGACATTTAACAGAGCCTCGTACTTGCCATTTTACAGACATTTTACTTGGCCCCGTATATGCCATTTTACGTCAAAGCCCCCGTATATGCCATTTTGTTTTCACAAATAAATCACCTTAATTTCTTATCAGATACAGGAGCCCATTACTCTGTCAGATAACAATTCTGTAAAAAAGTTTCATGTAAATTTAATGTTCAAGCATCAACAGCAACCTTACTGTATCTGGTAAAACCATTTACATGTTGAAAATCACTATTTACAGCTCATTTACATGACACATGGAAACGATATGCGGTTCAATCGCCCCCTTTTCTAGTAACCATAAATTTAGATGTTATTTACATTATCCTCAAATCTGCATTAGAACATGACCATGTAAAGTACCATTTACAGGATATTACATTGTCCATGGAAAGAAACCAGTTCCTCGTAAATTCAATTTACAGAGTTCTAACACCACAGTTTTCTGTTATGACCATTTACATGTTATTTACATGATGTGTTCAAACAATTTACATATTTTTTTACACTACAGATACTGTAAATTTGCCAAAAGGAATTTACACGTTTTTTACATGTTTTTCGAATTATAAAACCAGAAAGTGACCCTGTAAATTTTCATTTACACCACGTTTACATAATCTATTGAAACGTGTAAATTTCATGTAAATTTTATTTTACAAAACCTTAAAATGTAAATTGCAATTTACAAATCCTGTAAATCCAAATTTACATGAAAATTACATGTTTTGTAAATTTTCAACTTTTCCAGTGTGTAGAACCAACCGCATTTAAGTCTCTTGGAAGAGATATTTCCCGGAACTTACTGATTGGAATAAGTGTTTCGTTGAAATGTATAAATCGTCTAATTATAAGGATCAAACTTAGACAATTTTCTTTTTAAGTCCTGCAAAGGAGAATTCCGTCTAAGAAAGAATTGAAGAAATATAATCTGATCAACGAAGACAGATGCTCCTTATGCCCAAATTCGGATTCAATAGAACATACTTCTATACACTGTAATGAATCGACTGACTTTTTTACTACAACCATGCGGTGGTTTTATGATTTTCACAAAACAGAGCTACTATTTTCCAACATGCAAATTCTATTCAACTCTTTTGAAGGCTCCTTTTTTTCACAATTATCGAATCCCCGTAAAAGCAGACTATGGCTATTAATTTCATTGCAAAAGAAATATCTATATACCTGTCAGAAATTGACGTAGAAACCTGATTTAGAAGAATTCATATCTAAGCAGGAGCCCATTACCCGGAGCGTCCAACTGTCATAAATTCGTGCAACAGCGTTTTTACAAGTAGGTTTATTTTAAGATAAGCCTTTCCCGCGAAAATAACTTTTTCCGATGACGTCTGCATTAAATCTAAGCTACTACTTCCCTTGTAAATACTAAATTTATCGCTTGAAATACTGTCAGAACACCCCGATAAAGATTTCTCACTGGTCACTGGTATCCGTTATGTTTATTTCCAGCGTGGACGAGTTGTCGTAGTTTCGTACTCAGTCTATTATTAATTACGCAACCGCTTTTTGATTGGCTATTTCAACCAATTCGCGGGAAAAGCTGATCTAAAAATAAATTTACTTGTGAAAATGCCGTTTCACAGACGCAGTAGGGAAGTTGGACGCTCCGTCTAAGCTATTAGAACAGTGTCGTATTGAAAATTGTGGCATGTTGTGAAGGGAAAACACAGCTGACAGGTCTTCAGTTTTTTTCCCCATTTTCTTTTCTTAAATAATATGTATATACATTAATAATGAAAACATTGTGGCGTTAGTATTTTAGTTTTTTGTGAGTTTTTTGTTGTTGTTGCTGTTGTTTGTTGGTGTAATTACTAGTTTTGAAAATTGTGAGTTGTAAATATTGTGAGTTCTCCATAAATAATATAAAAAAGAAAAAAACCTCGTTTATTTGAGAAAATAAATATATTGAGTGTAAATATGAGTGTAAATATGAGTGAGTGTAAATATATTTACACTCACCCACTAATTTATATATCCTTGCTGATGTTTCGACTGCATCGTGAATAAATCTTATGAATTTAAACGAAAACACTGCTTCAGACGTTTGACCGCGGTGGAGGCTTACTGTATCCAACATGAAAACCCTGTGTATACCTTGGATCGCATTCCTAACGCCCCTTGTAGATCCTGAAAATTAAACGCACCTAACGGGATATAAATGGAGTGATCTTTGTGTTTGGAAAGATATTTTCATTCGAAAAAAAAGCGGCAGAAACTGATTGAAAAAACGAGTGAAATATGAAGCTGAAAGAGATGGAGCTTCTCAGCTTACAGAGACCCGTGACCACCATATTTGGGAGGCTTGAATGTGATTGGCTGAGGGTTCCCATAGCAAATAGAAGGTGTCGGATCAATCATTTTTGCATTGTCAAGGAACACTATCACACATTTGTCTGTGCTTTATTGGAAGTCCATTCAAACATCGGCACGAAGTACTGTAAGTCTCGTTAAACTTTGACATTTCAACGGCTTGCTTTAGTATTGGGGAAGGCTTGGAGTTTACTGATGATATAGAGAGTAGATCGGGCATTCAATTCAGATACACCGATTTGACCTTAAATTTAGTCTGATTGTTATATTCAAGGAAAATTTAATAAGTTATCACCAAAGACGTTATCTTTTGCAAATGATATATTTTGAAGCGAACAAGAATGACCTTCTTTATCCTGAATTTCAGCTGAGGAGACGGCTGGAAAACGAAATTCAGGCTAAATCTTGCTGTGAAATATCTGGAGTCCACTCTAAAGACCGATTTCTTAATTTAGGGACAAAAAATGTTTTTTTTTTCCGGTAGTAAGCGCCAATTGTTTCTTATTTTTAAGTTCTTTATTTCCAAAACTTTCTCAAAATAAGAATCCGCTAAAAAGACGAAATAGTCTACAAATTTTCTTGTTTTAAACTCAGTCATTTTTACTTGATTTCAGGCCAATTCTTTCCCTGTTAGCAGAGGTCTCTCACGGCGAGAGAAAAATGAGAGGAAGGAGGGAGACCTCTGCCGACATCCGGCGCATTCTTTCATGCAGCCGCCGACCAAATTTGGGGTCGAAATTGACCTGTTTTTTCAAAACCGGTTTCCGCTACACAAGAATGCGCATGCTCTGTTTCTAATGTTCCTGAAAATTTCTGTGATTACGTTGCCTGGCGTCGATCAAGCAAAAAAATCGGCTATTTCTGCACGACAAGATCAAAATATCAAGGAAATAACATCACTCTCAAATCTATGATCTTCCAACTGGCCGTCCGCGTAACCGCTGAGTTCCAGTTTTGAAGCGAGAAAATTGAATGACTATAAATCCTGAAGTCACTTCAGGAAAATAAAAGGTATTTCTTTTATGCGAACATTTCGGGTTATTTCCCTTTGTTTGTCGCTGTATTTTTAGTGAATTTGCGGATAAAATATAGTACGCGGTAAAAGGTAAGTTGTCTTGAATGTTTGTTTTCCTTTGAATTGTTTGAAGTTCTCTTGTAGGCTACTAGAATTTGTGACAGCCAAACAAAAAATGGGATTTCAGCCAACAGTGTCAACAGTCGACAAAATAGAAAACACTTTTTTCTTCCGAATTTTTGGAGCAGTTTTCTTCAAGCGACTGTTTTATTCATCAAAGTTCGTGATTTGTCTTTGTTCGTTTTACAAAAGGGATTATTTTATTTTTTGCGCTCGCCGTGTTAAAGTTTTGCCGCCGCAATTATGACTTTTTCTTGTTATTATCTGACGTAAAGATAATACAAATCGTTTACTGCAGTATGTAGTTTTCTTGAAGTACCAAATCCCGCAAAATGTATTTCTTTTCTTGTTGAACATTTTCTTAGAATCGCCGCCCGAATTCTCGGGAGATCTACCCCGGCGCCAGAGGAAAAATAGCCTACTCGAAATCAAAACCATTCTAAACACGATAGGTGAAATAATTTCATTGAAATTTAAACGCTTTCCAAACTCCCAGAAACGTTTCTCCGTCTTGTCTTTATGGTTTCTTACAGTAAGTTTGTAAACATTGGTTTCGTTTTGCTACACTCTTGAAGCGATCGCTTTCTCCACGAACAAAAACATTCTTGCTTTCGGACTTTGTTTTCTCGTAACAATCAGTGAATCCGCGCTTCCCCTCTTCATAATCTTTACTTCGCTTAATCAGAGATTCAATGTGCCGAAAGCACTTTTTTAGACTTTTTACACAGCCGTGTCAATTCTCGTTGAAAGTCAGGCGTTCTCTCCAAGAAGCGACAAACTTTGCCTTTCAGATCTCACTCGCCATTGTTTTCCTGTATTTCCTGGCTTTACTGGTGTCCGCGAGGAAAGTATGTTGAGGAGTTCGTGTTATTTCCCGATACAGCTGTCACAAATTTCACAAGCGATGAAAATGTAAGGCTTGTGTGATCACAGGCGGCCCAAGCTCAAAATGAGAATACGATCGAATACGATCGAGTTTCGAAATATGACCTTCGCTGTAAGACTTTGTATGGGAAATTCATTTTGGTTCTCAAAATGCTAAAATAAAGTCATGAATGTGGAAATAAAATTCACTTACCTTAACATGGGGTTGTCGTTGTGTTTTGTTTGCAATTTGGGGGCATTTCGTGGCCGTTCTAGGCGAGTTTTTGGTTCGGTTGTTCGAGGTGTTGTTTCTCCACTTAAAGTAGCGAAACAACACCGCAAACAACACCGAACCAAAAACTCGCCTAAAACGGCCTAAAAAGGCTACGAATTGCGCCCAAATTACAAACAAGACACAAAGACAATCCCATGTTAAGGTAAGTGAAGTTTATTTCCACATTCATGACTTTATTTTAGCATTTTGAGAACTAAAGTGAATTTCCCATACAAAGTCTTATAGCGAAGGTCATATTTCGCAACTCGATACGCGATCGTATTCTCATATTGAGCTTGGGCCGCCTGTGGTGGGATGTGGCTAAAAGTGACAAAGTCAGAATGCCGCACAAATGTGCTGAGGTAAACTATAGCCACTAAATAGGGCACTATGGCCACGTTGGTAGCGGGCACTAACCCTAAATCTACCAGAAGAAATAATGAGCCCAAGCATGAGCAGCCATGGACAGCTGTTTCGGCCTTGTTAGGCCTCATCAGCATGGCATAGCTAATACTTAGGCTCTAGGATCCCAGTGGCTATAGTTTACCTGAAAAATTTCACACATCGCGCGGCCGCAGCTGCTTGCTGCCCTTTCGCGCGCAAACTAAGTGCCCAAAATGTCACTCGTTGTTGAGGAAACGCTAGCGCATGCGCGACAGAACACACGTCGGATGTCGGTAAGGATGTCGGCAGAGGTCTCTCTCCTTCCTTTCAAATTTCTCTCGCCGTGAAGAAACCTTTGCTAACAGGGAAGCCAATTCTGCTCTCAATTCAAGAAATGAAAATGTCCGCTATGATCGTGCGCTACTAGTTCTTCGATCTAAATAAAGATGTTTGGGTTCAAAAAAGATTTCACATTTAATAAGGCAAAGAAAACAAATAATAAAAGTCGGTCAAATTACAAAAAAAAAAGAAGAAAAGAAAAGTAAGACCTGCCAATCTGCATCGAATCCGGCTCTTTAAGTTTGAAATCACCCGTGTTAACCACTCAACAAACATGCACTCGCACACCATAGTTGGTTAAAAACTGGCATAAATACGAACTAATGCCGCAAACAACACAACGAATAATTAACTTCTATTTGTTTATGTGCAGTCCCATGAGGCTTGCTGCCTCAATTGTAACAAAAACAAGAGAATTCTCACTTTCTTCTCACAGATGATTCTTGTTTGCGGGGTTTGTAACCTTTCTTGGTTTGGAGGGAGTGAAGATTGTCTTTTTTGCTGCACGTGTTCCATCGCGAAGTCGAGCGAAGCGCGCGTTGAGACTTGAGAAAGGCAGCAATTTCTTATTTTGAGACCGTGATTAAGACACAATCATACTAATTCTTATAATAAGATTTTTTTTCCTCTTTTTGTGCCTTAGATTTAAGATCTAATTTATTCTTTAAATGAGAGTTTAAACTCAAAATCGCATTTCTTGATTTTGTGTCATAGTTTTGAGAGAAAAAATTCTTAAAATGAAGTTTCAAATAAAATCAAGATGACATTTCTTAATTTTTGTGTCAAAGTTTTGAGAAAAAAAATTTCTTAATTTGAGGATTAAATCAAGGTTACATCTCTTAATTTGAGAATGTGAGAACTAAAAATAACGAATGGTCATCTTAATTCAAAAATTCTTGTTTTGGAGTGGTCATAGGTCACCCAAGAAAGACACACAGCGCATCAAACATTTCATCAATCATGGAATTGTCTGTCGGCTGAACCGGCTAAATCACACATTTTTTACTATCTGAGGTAGTTCGTTTAACAGTTTGCATGATTACCAATTTTTGATCGACCACACGTTATCGGTAAGAATGTTTTGATCTGCTAGAAACTCCAGACCACATACGTATTCAGAAGTTCCAGTGTTGTTTGTTTGCCCCAGTTTCCAAAGCAAGGAAGTAGGAGACGTTGCAGCGGAAAGTTTGAGCAGCGAAGCCGCGAGGGAATGGGAAGCAGGCTCGTTTCGGCTTTTTAACCACACTGTAACTGGCAGCTATGCTACAGAAAGTTCTATGTCTCCCTTTGACGCGTTTTGACGTCATCAAGGTTCACATGTCATAGCAAATGTCTTCCCATGCGTGTCGAGAATCCAGCTCTTGCCAACAAATTGAAACTTATGATCCCTATAGTACGTATATATTACGTGGGCGGAAAAAAGCACGGAGGTCTGGGAAGATTATGTTTCCACTTCCGGCTTGTTAAAATCTTCCTCCTCCTGCATCTACACTGTCATTACAGCTGTGTATCTACAGAATAACCATTCAACTGTTCTTGGACATCTCATTTATTGTTACTTTGGCTCCGGTTAGTTTGGAAGCAAACCTCGCAAGAATCAGTCATTGGAAGTTTCAATTTGTTGAAATAAAAAATAATTAAGCATATTAATTAGGAAACATATTTGTTTAACACAAATCAATTACTTATTTCTTTTATTTTTCAGAGAATCTAACTTGAAAGTGAAGTTTAAAGCTACAGACAAATTTGAACGTTTGAAGAATGCTGCATGTTACCTTCAAGAAGTCCATCTTTCTTGTTATCCAAGTTGCCCTGTTCGATTTTGTCCTGCAAACCAAGGCTGATGGAATGAGGAGTTGTACGAATTTCACTTGCTGTATCGAGAGCTATCCTGACATTTATAAATCTCTAACATCAGAGGATAACAGTTTTAACATTGAATCCGCTTTGTATCCAGCAATGATGCCATCATCTATTGTTGTCAAAGTACAAATCTTTGGACCCAATTATGTCTGTTGCAAATTACACTTGGAGTATCAACTGTTTGTACGTTGCTTTCCCAGCTGAAGTTCTGCAAATGCTGTCTTTTGGCTCAATTCTTGTGACGCCCCGTACACAGCACCTAAACGAGTGTATTCTATATTTCTGTCGCAATTTTTCATCAGTGAAGGATCAAAAAAACCTCATGAAAGGTGTATTAGCTGCGGTAAGAGTTAATCACGGTCTTTTTTTGTCATGAACGTAGTGAATGTTCTTTGGTTTATTTTTATTGGTATACAGTCAAAGCTCTCCTTGCGACCACTCTCGTAAGCGACCAGCTCTAGTTACGACCAGCATTGTGAAACCCCGTTTGAATTGTCACTTAAACTCTGTAATGAAAATCTCTCGTAAGCGACCGCTCCCGTAAGCGACCGCGACCACTTTTGTGAATTACCAACGGGCTTTTTCCTTTAGTTCTCGTAAGCGACCATTCGGTAAACATTTAGATAAAAGCACTCAGTTCTTGTTCAAATTTTCGAGCAATACGTAACACAAGGGCTAATGGTTCTTTGACTTGTACCTACATGGACCTCTTCTGTGATAGGCAAAAAAAACTATTCAACATTATTACTACAAAATTATTAGTAACCATTAACACAGGCCAAGCATTACGCTAAAAGTTCTTGTAAGCGACCACTCTCTATTGTTTCATCATGTGGTAGCTTACGAGCGCCCATTCCAGCTGTAGTTGCGACCACTTTTCTGAATTCCCGAGGCGGTCGTATACGAGAGCTTCGACTGTATTTTCAACTTGAATAGAAGCTGGACGGGTGTCCCCGCTGTGTTAAATCAGTTTACATTCAGTACGGAATTTCACCCCTGACAAAGCGAGACTCACTATTTTGTTGGGTTCCTGGGAGATCCAGCATCAGCGCACACTTTACAGCTTAGGACCATATGTCTCTGTCAGTCATAACTAGTGATGCTATCTGAAAATACAGACATTATTAGAAACGATAGAGACATGTTAAAATGAGGGAGATACCCTACACAGCAAGCGTTTCCGTAGACTTTTCTGCACGTTCGAAGCACTTCGCGTTTTGGCAGCGAAAAATGCTTCGACGCTGATGCGGGAAGCTTATGAAACCGCTTTCTATGCAGGATATATTATGTCTTTTATTTTCGCCTTGACGTTCTTTTCGTTATCTTGATTTTTGCATCGTTAAGATTCAGGAAAATTAAACGTGTAAATGTCTAACCCGCTTCTCTTCCAGAACGGTAGTGAAGGGTTAAACGTTACCACACCTATTACTTACAGTGACACTGTGTTTTCTGGGCTAAAAGCTTGTTACTCAGTTCTTAGTTTCAAGCACGTTATAAAGTTTCATTTCTACCAGCACCAACGCACCCATCAACAATGGCCAAGATTTTTCGTCCTGGCCAACTTTGATCGGCCATGAATTTACTCTTACTGGTACATTTCTACTGCGACCACCCAGCTCTCGAAAGAATACATCGTCTACCCTCAACCTAACCTCCCCATAACGGCAACATACTCAACAAAATGTGCGGAATAATGTTTATTTTCTAAGCGCTTGGAATTTGCAGTCACCTACCAGCTAACTATATTAAATTGGCCTACGTGGCAGGCGCTAAAAGACTGGAGAACGGAGATCAGAAAGAGCTAGACGCGAGCGGCGAACACAGGGAAAGAGAACGGTGCTTTCGATTCCGTTTTCCTCCCTTTCATCTTTTCAGCGAGTGCCACGCAGGCTAATATTAAATCCAGTCAGTTAATTCTTTTCAAAGCAAATATCAGAGGCAAACAGGCGAATATAGCAACTAGATTTCAACAATCCTTTCAATCCACCAAATATTTTCGCTTGAGTATGATTGGTCCGTAACTAAAATGAAGGGCTGTGCACTTAAGCTTGCTATTGGCAGTAAAAATGTGTTGTTGTTTTTTTTAACAAGAAGCGTGGTACCGGTCTCAGTCTTGCACGTAATCTAGTACTGTTTTTGAGGAAAGAAGTAAAAAAGAGACCGTCACATGTAACATAAGAAGACAAACAACATCCATATGTCTGTAAGAACTTTAATGTTAATTTATATTAATTTTGTTTCAGCTTCAAGATGTGGCCGTGAGACCAGGAGTACGGGATCCAAGACTGAACAGTCAGCAGAGTGTGTTCAGTATAGAGGGACACGAACCAGACATAACGGCTACAGGACGCAGTCCATATATTAAAGCAATTTTATGGTGTTCTTTTATGTTCGCAGTCCCAGCTGGCCCCTATTTAGCCTTTGTAATTCTGGATGTTTTAAAAAAGCGTTCAAATCGGCTGGATGTTTCTCTTTATTGCTAGTGTAAATGTAAGTGTGGCCAATCTTGTCAAACACGGCAAGACCCTCTGACAAGCTCTATAATTTCTGTATTTTTTATCTTGTTTTTTATAGTGTGTGGAATTTTAGTGTTTGCTATTGTACGTTTAGCGTCCAGGAATGCTCCATTTGATATCTACATTATTTTTGGGCTCTTGGTTACAGAAGGAGCTGTGTTAAGTTGCTTTAAATCTCCTGGCTGTTGCACATGTGACAGCCTTGCAACTTTCATCACAGGAATAAGTACAAACCTAAGCGTTTACCATTTCTGTTGGTTAGTGATCGGCGTTATGATAAACCCAACTTGGGGCTTAGCAGTTTTATTGATAGTCTGCTTTAATGTCTCTGCCTTGACGTTTGCACTCTACAAGATTCTTGACGTAGAAGAATGCTGTGACTTCAAGTATTTCATCAAATGTGTGGTTAGTTTCTGTGGTGTTTGTTCGCTTGTTGTATCAGCGGTTTTGACTGGACAGTCGTTCTATGGAAGGGAGACTGCAGATGCTGTCATGAAAACTGTGCTGTTATATGTTATCAATGGTTTAATATCTTGGATATCCTGGAAGCTGCTCTCTCTTCAGAGAAATAGAGAACGAAGTGAGGAGGAAAATACAATAGAACTTGATATTAAGAGAGAGTAGATCGAGCGCCTGCTTTTAGTAGATTAGAAAAATGTCCTTTTGAGCGTGAGTTCAGTAGTTCAGAGGCGGATCCAGGAGTGGGGCAGAGTGGATTGCAACCCCCTTTGAGCTTTTCTTTTTCCCTTCAAATTTGACTTTCCTTTCTTCATCATAAGGGGCAAATTTAACACCAGTCTAGACCCCCAAGGCCCAGGGACGTTTGCCTTCCGCAAGTACTTTTAACCCCTCCCCCTTCAGAAATTCTTGATCCGCCCCTGTAGTTCTTGATAAACGTTTGAAATGTCAGGGGGGGAGTGTGAATACGCAGAAAGTGGGAGCCCCCACGGTTTTCCGTTGCAACTTTTAGTGAGAGAAAAATAAGTAAGTAGGTAAATAAGCAAGAAAGTTAGTGAGCGTCGATTGGTTTCGCTTCAAACGGGACTATTTGGTGACACTAAAACGTTTAAAATTGGAAAAATTTGGAATTAAAAGCTCAACATAGAAAGCTTCATCTTGTTTGGAGGTGCGGTTCATCAGGTTCACTGATTTTCGCGGGAATTTAATAAAGCAAACAAAGATGGAAATAACACCTGCTGCCTCCGTCTGTCACGAATTAATTCCAAGGTTCAGCTAGAAGAGGTCCTCATGGTAAGCTGTCCCAGAATTTTGTTTTTTGTTTCTTGACGCTGATCGATGCAGGCACAAGCATAATGACGAATTTTTTTGTTTGTTTTCTGTTATGCTAGCGCGGAGTTTACTTTGTGCGTGCTCTTTTACTTGTGCTTCAAATATGCTTGCGTTTGTTCTTGCGTGTCACAACTAAAACCCGATGTTTTCCTCAAGGAAAAAGGGAATATGAAGCGGAATTTTAAAGAAACCACCAAAATGTCTTTATTAAACCTGGTTGAAAGTTAGTCAAGAGGATGAAACAAACGCAAATCAGTTGGCGTATCACCGACAATACCTTTCCATCCGCTACTGTTTCAGCGGAAAAGGCTTCTAGAAATATTGTTCCCGCGAATCTGATGGGCCAAGACCAAAGTTGGAAAAGAAGACGTTTTTATGAGCTTCTGACCACCATAAAGGCTTCTATTAATTTAACCTTAGAATACAAACAAGGTTTTTCAGGCAAACCACCGTTATAAAGCCTACTCAAACGGGGTCGCAAATGGACTCAAGTTGGGAAATAGCGTTTAACCCTTGCGCCCACTTTGATCAAACTCAAACTCACACTTTCCCTGAGCATCAGGCTTTTCGAGTCCATACCTCCCCAACCCCCTTTAGGCGGGCCTGATACCCAGGTTAACTCGCTCGCAAGATGGCGTACTTTTTTCACGAGGCGTTTTGCCACCCAAAGCAAGTCGACACGAGTTGGTCTCAGTATTGTTGCACTGAAGTCATTTTTGTCGGCTTTCCTTCTACTCAGCTAGTTCATTGCAAGTCTGTCTATGTAAGTTCGCACCATCAAACTTGCGCTGACTGGGCAGGCGTTCCTTTGGCTAAGGTTTAATGTCGTACTCCCTTGAATAATGAGGATGTACTTTTAGCTTACCCAGACTCCTGTTTTTTCGGGGGGGGGGATGGGGGGTTCCTGTCCTCTGGTGTCGAGCGTCGCTCCTGTGCATCTCATGACACTTGTTTTTTAAGTGCCTAGCTAAGCTTATCTCAAAGGCCTTGCAAAATCAAGAAGGGTGACGTTCTCTTTGTTGAAATAACTGCTCGTGTTCCAGACATTGAAGTTAAAACTGATGACGTCATAAGTGGTTACAGCATGGAGACAGATCACACAATCAAGAAAATCTCCGGAAAGAATGGGTCAAGGTAATTGTAATTGTGCGTTAAGGAATACACAAAATGATATACATCGTAATGTTGTCAAGGCAATAGTCTTGGCTCCAGTCTCAGTTCTGCTTGGAACCAAGTATGGCCATTTGTCTCAAAAAGGAGCAAGAAATGGTCCTGTCCCCAACACACACTCGTCTCCTTAGTAAAAATTAAGAAGTGGATGAAGTTTGTAAAGCCCAAAAAGGGGGAATGTCATTCCCGCATGGAAGAGATCTGGAAATAAAATTGTTGGCATTAGGGAAACTGTGACCACTTAAATGACGTGATCAATTGTCTAATTTGCACAAAACAAACAAACAAACAAAAACTCGAATACCTCTGGAACTAGAGAGGGGGTGTTGAGGCACGTGAGAAGGGCCCCGGTTGCCATATGTGTTTCTACCCTAAATAATAATAATAATAATAATAATAATAATAATAATAATAATAATAGTGGTCGCACTTCGACTTCGCTAAAACTCGCTGAACAAGGCAACTGACAACAAAGCAAATGGAGTAAATATATTTTCCGCACAAAATCCTCGAGCTCGTGCTCCTTTTACCAGTTGATTTAATTATAACTGAAACTAAGCTTTTCGGAATGCGGATGGAAGTCAAGTGTTTACACATGAGCCCCTGGCTCGGAAGATTAGGCGACTACTCCCTACGCTATGACGTTAAATTATTTATTTATTTTTTTTTTTTACCAAAAGAGAAATAAGCTTAAAGTAGTTAAAAGCAAAACATTAAAATTAAAAAAAAGGGAAATTAAGTTTATGAATGGGGGAAATCTCTGTACTGGCATGGGAAGACGCTTTCCACTAAAAAAAAAATAATAATAATATGAACATGCAGATGAGTGAAATATGAACTGACTAGACTGAAACTCTGTTAAACACAAAATTTTGGATTTATCAACTGAGTTGCTAAGGTAAATTGGTCACCGTAAAGACATTGAAAGCTGACGTTTCGAGCGTTAGCTCTTCATCAGGGCGAGTCAAGGAATTGTGGGTTGCACTTCGTTTATATGGAAAGTGATGGAGCTACGCTATTGGTAGGAACATTGCAATTATACTTATTTATTTTGTTTTTCACGTTGCCATCTTCCTACCAGGCTTTTTGTTCCTAGACCACGCGGGTGCTTATGGCGGACCTCAGACCACCGCGAAAATACAGACTGTGTTGCCGTCTATGATACCCGAGGCACGTGCTGGAACAATAGGGAACTTAAGCACAGACGTTCTTGAGCCACGGACGGTAACCAGAAGTTGAACGTTTTCCTTTTAGTGCATCTTGACGCCGTCACCGCCATCACGGCAGCCACCAGAGACCAAAACAAGAGTTTCCCAGCCTTTGGTGAGGAGCAAAAACAAGCCAACGAAGGGAACATTCAACTTCCGGTTGACGTTCGTGCCTCATAAGTTCCCTAGTATCCCAGGGTACTACCGGTAGCTACAGGTATGTCATGGGAACTCAACTAGAAGCGATCTGATTATGGAGAGCCAATGAAAAATGGCGCGTGAAAGGAAAAATTTTCGTGAGCGAAAAACAAAAGATGAACCGGCGCCTTGGAAAGCCTAGGACTCTGGGAGCGAACGGGTTACAAAAACACGATTTAATTAACTAAACTACCTAAAATCGTTTATCATGGCAAGTCTCACTCGTTTGAGACTGATTTTGGTTGAATTATCAGATTTAATGAAAATAAAAACATTTAAAACAAAATATCCTTTTCTATAAAACAGTTTAGACTGAAAAAATCCATGCAAGAAGCGAATGTTTCCCCGTCAAAATAACATCGTTGTCAATAAAAACCGAGCCGGAGTGTCGTCCTCCTTTCTTTAATTTTATTTGTACTCGTTGATCCTAAAAGGTACATCATTAACCTTAACCTTTAATAAGTCCCAGTGTCAACTGACAAATTCTCCTTGATAGTGTCCTTACATTTCTTATAGTTCTAGTTGAACCGGAAATTGTATTTAACTAGTTTGCCAAATTTTCTAAATAAATCACAAAAATTGTCAGAGAGGCATCAACTTTAGAAGTGACTAGATAAATCATTCTAAGAGGTAAAGTAGCCTCACTTGATTCAAATTTTAATAACTATGAACGTTTCTCGTGTACTAGACAACAGGACAGTACTATGAAACTGCACACAAGGAATCATTTTGATTTTATCTTTTCCCTCATTTAGTTGCAGTTGTTTTCCTTTTTCCTTGTGTTGATTTACGGCCTATTCACAAGACTAACAGGTTAAAATTCTTATGTCACAATATGGACACTGTATAATATCGTGTTGGAAATCATATGCTAGTTTTCAGTGCATAAATCTCACTAAACTCAAGCGAACAGCCTATAAAACGAGTTAAACAGTACATCTTCTTTAAAGCACTTTGATGGCTTTTTTAAAAGTCTGCAATCGACTGCATGACTAATGAGAATAATTACTAAACAGTCACGAAAGAGTTAGGACGGAATTGCATCCGAACTTCCTTTTCATAATTCGAATAACTGTTTCTTTTTTTTATATCAACCAAAGATTCTATTTTAGTCCGGTAACAATCTTGCGACAGCATGAAAGCGCCTTAATAATTAAATGGCTTTTTTAGCTCTTACTAAAAGCAACAAAACTTTGTCTGACAGGCTGAGCCACTTGGCATCTACATTTCAACTCGCTCTGTGTTTAAAAACTAAATGGCGGCTCTTAAAACGTCCACGTAATTACGTACTCTTTTTTATAAAGTGGAGATTTGTTTTGTTGCTTTCTTCAAAACGCAGGGGAGATTGGAGGAGAAAACTTAAACCTCATAAACTTGATACGGTCGCCATGTGCTTCCTTGACAGACTGACTGAAGTCACTTTCAGACAAAAACAAGCTTGACAGATATGTGTTTATATTAAGCGCATTAGCAAGTGCAGCAACCCCATCAGCACCAAGGTTATTGCCACGCAAATCCAACTCTTTTAGAGTTGTGTTAGTCTGAAGCGCATTAGCAAGTGTAGCAGCCCCATCAGCATCAAGGTTATTGTGTGACAAATGCAACTCTGTCAGAGTTGTGTTAGTCTGAAGCGCATTAGCAAGTGCAGTAACCCCATCAGCACCAAGGTTATTGTCAGACAAATCCAACTCTGTCAGAGTTGTGTTAGTCTGAAGCGCATTAGCAAGTGCAGCAACCCCATCAGCACCAAGGTTATTGCCAGACAAATACAACTCTGTCAGAGTTGTGTTAGTCTGAAGCGCAGTAGCAAGTGCCGCAACCCCATCAGCACCAAGGTTATTGCGTGACAAATCCAACACTGTCAGAGTTGTGTTAGTCTGAAGCAAATTAGCAAGTGCAGCAGCCCCTTCACCACCAAAGTTATTGCCAGACAAATTTAACATTTTCAGAGTTGTGTTAGTCTGAAGCGCATTAGCAAGTGCAGCAACCCCATCAGCACCAAGGTTATTGCGTGACAAATCCAACACTGTAAGAGTTGTGTTAGTCTGAAGCAAATTAGCAAGTACAGCAACCCCATCAGCACCAAGGTTATTGTCAAACAAACCCAACACTGTCAGAGTTTGTAAGTCTGAAGCGCATGAGCAAGTGAAGCGGCAGCAGCAGCATCAATGTTATTGTGACGCAAATGCAACCTTGTCACAGTTGTGTTTGACTTTAGCGCTTCAGCCAGCACAACAAACTGATCATAACCTGCACGAATGACAACACTGATGCTTTCAAGTCTCACAAGCAAGCCAAAGGTACGTGCCAGTTCCAAATAAAAATCACTTTGTTCTTTTTTGCATTCTGCAATGCACCCCAATGCAAAATCAATCTGATCTTTGTTGACATGAATCGTTATTCTCTTGATAAGGGCTGCTGCTGTTTCTTCAGACTGCGTAGCTAGCATGCCACAAGTGAACAAAAGCACTTGTTTCAGCTGATGGAAATATCTCCTGTCAGCAGCTAAGACTTCAGGACTGATTTCTCCACTGAGAAGTTGACAACAGAGATAATAAGCTGCGAAAAATTCCCGGAAGCTCTCGTGCATAAATCCGTAACAGGTACATGGTTTTCGCCTGCTGCTTCCAGGCTGAACTGACAGAAACCCGAATCCAGGTAAGTCCCTTGTATGATTTCCAAGCTGTTTGTCCGTGAAATACATGTTATCTTGGCACAGACCATTTAACGCTATCTTGCCAAGATGTTTTAACTGAGTTTTGTACAAGTCAATCAGATCCTCAATGTTAACCGCTAATCCTTTCTTTTTTCTGTACCTTGTCAGGACACACTGTACTATTTCCACATACAGATGAGTTCTGCTTTCTGGAAACACGCCCTGAAAGTCTTCGCATAGAAGGCAAAGAAGTGCAGTGTTTAGGGGATTTGCGATTAGTTCTTGCAGGCTTGTATCATTCTTCAACTTGTCTATGAGCTTCTGGTCTAAATTCCCTTCTTTCTCCTTGAAGAACTTGGATATAAAATCTATAGCATCATCCAAGGTAAATCCTTCAATCTCTAGCATAGTATCGCAGAATTTTCTCACAGCTATCCCAGTCTCGTGTCGTGCTGTAGCCACAAGGCGACATCCAGAGAGCATTCTACCTTCAATGATTTCTGAAAAGTACTCCAATTTACTGGCAGGTAACTCATCCAGTCCGTCAAGTACCAACAGAACTTTTGACTGATTGTGGCGAATGAACTCGACGAAATTCGCACGCTCTTTTTCGTGAATTTCTCGATCTAGAAGCTGATCGTCAATGGCCTCCCAGACGTTATGATCAGCATCGATGTCATGACAACTCAGTAATACGTTAGAAAGGTAATCAACTGTTCCAGTATTCTTGGTGGCCCAATCGTAAGCAACCTTACTGCAGTAGGTTGTCTTTCCCATACCAGGCTTTCCTTCAATTAACACCGTTCTCGGCTTTGGACATTCTTCATGTGGTTGAAAGATAGCAGACATTTTAACAATGTTGCTTGTTGCTGTTCCCCTCGTTTTCTTTCTGCTGACCATTATGAGTCTTGTGAAGATATTATCAAGATGAAAGTGAAACTCTTCACACCAAGGAAAGGGTGCAATCCATCCTTCCTGGATAGTGTACAGCTGGCGAATCCCATCAATTACCTCAGTTGGGTCAAAGAAACCTGGGGAAGAAATACGGACATCAAAGTTCACCTCGGGAATGATTCTGCGTCAACTATCCCTTTACTGATCTATATTCTTTTCGCTTCAGAAAATTGATATTTAGCAATTATTCGCCGAACGCGAAGTAACTAGTCGACAATATTTACTGAGCCTGAGGCGAATAATTGTTTTGGTATAATTTGGAGTTGCGGACATCAAAAAGTAAAAAAAGAGGGTAAAACTTGACCAAAAAAACACACCAAAAAAAGTAACTTATTCACCGGGTAGTGTGGTGAATATAGCATTAAAATTATACTAATTAAAAATATAATAATGTTATTTTGCCAGGGTGACCTCATCAGCATAAAAGTGCTGTTAACAATAAGGGCCTTGGAAAATTAAAACAAAAGACTATGCACTAAAAAATTATGATACGGTCAAAACTAAATAAAGTACGAACTAGATGTAAAAATTAAAAAAAGCCTCCGATCTAGATTGCAACAATTAAAAAGCTAAGATGAATAAAAAAAGTACTAAAGAACTGTCAACCTATAAAAATTTAGGACACGGTGTTTAAAAATTGGAACAGAGTTGCACTATTTTGTAATTACATCTAATAATGGGAACTTCTTTTGGCCAAACACCATAACAAACACGGAAGCTCCTTCTTAAGCTTCCGTATCCTCATCAAATTTTATGTTAAAATATAAAATTCGATGGGGGCGGAACCTTTGTAGGAAAGCTATATTAGCTTACCCCAACACCTACACTGGGAGTCAATTTTTGCAACACTGTTAATCCTCTTTATCCACCCACCCCCCCCCCCCCCCCAACCTCTCCAGGAGGCTTATTTCTTTTAAGCATGTTTGAGGGGCTTCATAGAAACGAGGGCATTAATAGAGATAGGGAGCTTAAACGGACACTGTCACCAATTCTTAGGATAATTTTGAAAAGCTAAAAGACATTCCAATCAGAGGAAACCCAAACATACTGATTCAGTTTTGTTCAAAATTACTCTTGAGTTTTCTAGGACTACAATTAAGTGTGTTTGGCTGAGGATCGCATGGATGGAAATGGATTGCAACTTGAAAACATGACAGGCTGGCTATGGTTTGTTCCCCCTTTAAGAAAATCAATCGATTTCCTTCTGTTGACATTCTAGGAGTACTCCTTGTACGAGAAAAGGTACTATTTAATTCATTCACAACGAAAAAATCCCCGTGACAGTCCCTTTAATAGAGAAATGGGTGGGGGAGGATTGATTGATTGATTGACGGACTGACTGCCTGACTGACTGACTGCTTGCTTGCTTGCTCACTCACTCGATTGGTTGGTTGGTTGGTTGGTTGGTTGGTTGATTGAGTGATTGATTTATACCGGCAGTTCCAATTCAAGCTAATTCAGCTTATGCTGGTTTAAATAGAGGCCTGTGTGAGTAATTATATTAACATATAATTCCAACATAATTTTAACACATGATTAAATACGTAACTAATTAATTAAACTAGTTAATTAATATATGATGTAACTGAAGATCATGCTGATCAAGGACAAATTCTTGTTTGAAGAGTGATACACTATGAAACGTTGATACACACCAACAACCACAGGGAATTATGCGTTGATTGAACATTCAAAACAGACTAAATATTTAGGCAATCAATTAAAGTGGTTCTCCGTACATATGAGTATTTTTCGTGCCCAAATTACTACACATGGATTAACCAAAAAAGTGTTTAAATTTGCATTTTTTGCTGAAAATCCTTTTCTTTCAAGATAAAATAAAATATCATTATTTTGGGGATTTAATGTATTACCTTGATCAGCTTCTGCAGCTCCAGCACTGCATGCAGTGGTACTTCTCACCCCTCCCTCCTCAGGACCTTGAAGAAACAAAAGAAAGTGAGTCAGAAACTAACCTTCTAATTCAGAACACTACAACACACTCTCCATCTCATTTAGTCTACCCTTGAAGACATTCTCAATGTTTTCCGATCAAATGCGACCTTATTATTAAAAGGTTCTACCTAAAAGGTCATGCAACATTCTATGACTGAACAAGATAATTTTCTTCAATCCCTAGAGTTAAGTAAACAAATAAATAAACTTAATTAAGTCTCCCAAGAGGGATCTTCCGACCTAATGTACAAATGTGACAGACAAGAACTATACTACAATGTCATATAAAAAAGGGATAAAACTATCCATGCAAAAAAATGAAAGAAAAGGAAGGAATAATTAGGAAGAGAGATGACACAGATGACTTAGGAGTGACTGACACACTGACTCAGGAAACAATGGATAATTGTTATTTACTGGTGACTTGTATTACCTGCAGCTCCAATCTCACATGTAATAACGTCACCACCAGTACTGCTCACCCCTCCTGCTCAGAACCTAAACAAATAGAAGATAGACAGCTGCTCAGCTAATTGTTGTAAACTTACTGGGATCAAATATGATTTTAATTTCACAAAAGCCTGGATTAATTAAAGATAACTTCGTTATCTAAGCGGAGGCTCTGTTCCTCTACCAGGCAGCCCTGTTCCAGGTGAATATTAAGCCATTTGTATTTCAAGACATTTTTGTAATCTTTTTGTTTGAGAGGTGGATTAAAATACAGACAGAGGCTATGAACAAACTAATATTACTGTATTTTCTCGATTAAACGCCAGGGTTGTTTATTTAAAACTCGGCATCATAGACCTGGCGTTTATTGGGGCCCAGCATTTATTTATGAAGTGCAGTTTTCTGCCATCCATTTTTTATCATCAAAACAGGAGGTTAATTGAAATAAGAAGCAAATTTCAATCAAAATGTTAAAAAATTGATTATTGCGAACTTTGTCTTATCGGAGTGAATCTGGTAAGTCATTTATGAAAAAACATCACTGACAGGAACAGTTATTGAACTCTTCTCAATGTTACATTTCTCTGTGAAACACGGAGGAAGTACCTCGGCAAATGCTCGACAGCAAAGTATAACTTACTTTCCAAGCAATTTACAACAAGGTGGTGGTGACTGCAGGTAGGTTCCTCCTCCATCAGTTCTGAGAAGGCAAGATTATGGAACGATTCAAGGAACTGCTGGAGAAACCCTGGAGAGACCCTAGAGATCCTTGCTTGGTACTGGACAAACCCACGGATAAGTTACCATGATTTAAGCGATTGACATGTCATTTGCTTCATCTGTATTAGACAGAAGCTCAATATTGTAGATAGTAGTTTAAGTTTGAATATCATTGTATAAATTCAAATAAAATGGTAGAAAGAGAACTAGTAAGCAGTTTCCTTTAAATTATGTAGTTTACCCATCTCAAATAAACACCGGGACGTCAAATAAACTACAGTACCCTGAATAAATGTCATGGGCGTTTATTTTAAACTCTGCTCTGTAGACCCAGACCCAGCATTTATTTGAACCTGGGTTTTATTGGGGGTCGGGCGTTTAATTGGGAAAATGCAGTAATTAATAAAAACAATTCTAAGGGTACTAATGGGACCTCTGGGTGTCCCATGGTAGAAATTCGTATGCATGCAATTTTAAAGGAAACCACACAAATTATATATGCACATAGCTGGAAAGCTGAATTCCAAATATATTGTTAGCTTAAAAAGCTTTGTTTATTCACGTGAGTTAACTTTACACCCTTAAGGTTAGCTACATCCTTTACCCCGTCCCCTCCCCCCACCAACCTGTAACCCCAATCCAGGAGAACATAAATGTAAAACATATTCTAGTTAATTACTTGCAGTATACCTTGGTCAGGAAAACCTTGCTTGCTTTCACCTGCACCTCTGCATGACGCTAGAAGTAACTTCTCCACTACTGCTACTTGCTCCTTCCTGCTCAGTACATAAAAACAGTCAACACACAGCAGTTGGAGTTATCAAAAGCCTTACAAATTGGACCAACACAGTGGCCAAAAAAATACAACTTACTATTACCTTAATAGATGTTTGTTAATAATAAGCTCACATTTGAAACTAGTGTTTGAGGTGTAAACAATTCCATGACATCTCAGCTTAATGTTTCTTTGATGTCAATATCCTTTCAAAAGATTGATATCATGCCACCTGATTATTCCTCCTTTTGATATTTATTTGGACTGCTACAGAGCAGAATTAGTATGAGCACATCAAAATTCTCATAAATACCAAATTTCAAAGTAGAATCATGCACGGTAAAGATTTTATGGGAGTTTTCAACAAATTTTAGGAATTGTATGGCTGTCAGATGCCATGACTTTGCACGCCCTCCAAACTGACGTAAATCTTAGCTATATGGAGGTTACACTGCCACCTAACATTCCACAAAAATGGGTGTCCCACAGAGGTACTAAATTTGCTCGCTAGAAAAACATTGATTTTGTTATGCTGGGAGTGAGCAAAATCTGGTCAATTTTGACCGCAGTCAAAATGTACAGTATGACTGTTTGATGAACATGTTACATTCAGAAGGCATACACCAGCAACACAATGGGTGGCTTAAAATTTTGACAGAGGCAAATAACTAGGCATTTTAAACACTATAAAGTGCTGTAATATCATTCTTACTAGGCTTTTTTGATTTCTTCGTCCTTGATTTGAAGGGTTTCTTTGGACTGTCTTTTAAGTCCTCCCAAAATGACTTTCCTTTCTCTTTTGACATTGTTCATCACCACAGCTAACCCAAGCTACATAATTGTAATCAAGAAAGAACATGTGAGTCAACTTTCTTCCACCATATCATATGGATAAACTGCATTGTGCATTTTCACCCCAGGGGGCAGGGATTTGGGAGTCGGTGCAAAGGACTTTCCAGAGGGCTGATGTTTATAAGTTAATTACGTCTGTTTTCCTTGTTTGCAAAATTATTTTTGAGGTTTGTGAAATCAATTTAAAGATTAACTGGAGAATAGGGACAGGATAAGGATCTTGAAGACTAAATACACAGTAGTCCAACACTCACAAAGAATTTTGTCAAAAAGGCTTATCCAAATGTTTTGGAAGTGTTTTTTATATTTGTTTAGAAGTGTCAAGCAGATTCAGAATAGTGTACTTTGGTTTAATTTTGTACTTGACAAATTTTTTTTCAAGCTTGTGCACATACTATAAAATCACTATGCTCATTTGAATTTGGACGGAACTTCTCATTGAAACCTCTTGGGAGTATTCGAAGTTTGTTTGCAATTACCAAGTTGTTCCAAGACCCACTAATGTTGCCTTCCTTCCAATGAAGAACAAAATATTCCGCAGATGTGCCCTCGTAGGGGTAAAAATTCTCCTATCATTCTGAAGTCCCAGCCACATGGAGGTCACGTAGTTTTTCATCTGTGCGTAAAGTTGAATCATTTTGGTACCTTTGGACTTTACCTAGGATTATTTGGGAGCCAAGAATTGAAACAACCTCTTTGACCGAGGTCCCAACAGGTGATTGTAGTACGTATTTTTGCACCAATTAATATTCCAACTCCAACCTTGTTATAGTATTAAAATCATTTAATGATTCCCTTAATTGTGCATTTATGTCTCAGTCAATTCCAAGCATGACCACCCCCCCCCCTCCCAGGCATTTGTCATTTTGTTAGGCTCTATCAGTGGGGTATTTGTCATCATAGGTCTGCCAGGGGTGGGACATTTGTCAATTTTTTTCAATGGTGTGGAATTTCACATAAGGAAATAAATTTTCTTCTCATTTTGTTTAATTTCAAGAAGAAAGCTCTGCATATTCTTATCAAAAGAGAAGTTAATCAGTTCAAACACTCATGCCTTGTTATTTTACTAGCCCCCTAGCCTCCCCTCACACATATTTGTTTCCGTATTTTTCAGCTTCTCACTCTCTTCAGGACACATTTGCAAATGGTAACCTAGAAATTAAAGGCAAAGTGATGGCCTGAGTTTAGAGGACTTTAATAAGCAAAAAGTACTGCTTTCGTGAAAGGCTGTCTAACTGAAGAAAGGCCTGGAGAAGCTGTGTGAAGAATTAGAAGATAACTATTTCCTAGGACTTTTAAAGCAATACTTTATATTAAAATAAAGTAATATTAAAAGTATTGTTGTCAATGATGTTGTCAAATTTTAGGTTTTCAGCTTGTTTAAGAGAAAATGCAATATTGTTCTTGTCCCATAGGTGGAGGTGAGTCCCATCATTGGCTGACCCCACCATGGCACATATGCAAATTATATTGTCTGGAGAGAAAATAACAAACATCTGACAAACTTAGAATATAATTGACTGCGCCATTAACCTAATTAAAACATCAGGGACGGCAGAGCCAGGCGGTTAATTAGCTCCCCCACTTTTTACGAGGATGACATTTTATTTTGTTTTAGTATGAGGTATGTATGAAGAAATAAAGAAGAAGAAAACGAAAACGACAAAAGTCCCCTTCACCACTGATTATCCCCCGATCGAGATGAGGTTGGATTACTTGTGGTGTGAGCTGGAGATGGGCACGCAGGAATCGCACAGGGCATGCGTTTGTCTTTAGTGGTATCGCAATCTCGTTCCCAGAGTCCGCGTTACCCTAGACCAGCGGTCGGGAACGAGGGACTCTGGGATAAAGCGTTTACCGGAAAACAGGAATCCTGTGATCGGTCAAACTGCGCAGGCGTCAGGTATTCGCACATCCGGTTATATCAAATGGAGTCACTATTCCACGAGGCAATTGAGTTTTCCATGGAAAAATTAGGGATAAAAGTGTTAATGAAAGAGCAGTACGATGCCTTATTAAAGAGCTATATGTGGAGAAAAAAGGTGTGCTGGTGGCATTGCCGACAGGTTTCGGAAAATTGCTTATCCGATTTTACCCTCGATGTTCGATTACATTCGAAGCTACTGTACTGTGGGCCAAGTTTCTGTTGTTATCGTAGTTTCGCCTTTGAGCGCGTTTATGAGAGACCAGGTGCAAAAACTGGAAGGAGTGTTGAATGTGTGTGTCTTACAAAGTGTGGGAGAAGAAGAAAGGGAAGGAAAAGTCACCATCCCGGAAGATATCAAGAAATGTTGTTTGATGTTTGGGCACCCTGAAGTATTCGATTTGAGGACAACAAGAATGTTGCCAAAATGCTTAAAGCGAAAGGGTGCAAGCCATTGTTGTGGACGAGGCTCATTTGGTTCTTGAATGGTGTTTATATAATATAATTATCATTTCTTCTAGTCGTGTTGCTTTGTTTTCAAACTTGAAGTAACTGAGTGTGCATGTGTACAATGTACATTTTTAAAAGATTATGTTCACTGCAAATGCTAATAGTTTTTATTACTTATATTAAAACCATCTGATCAGAATAGACCAATTTCCTACTGAATGCGTTATTATTTTCAATCAAAACCGTTAAAAAGTCATGTTGTTTGATAAATAGACATCCTTGAATATATCTAATTGGTTCCCTGCTAGCTAGAAAATATCAAACCATGTTACCACAAACTTGCTGCAGTGTACCTCACTGGCTAATAACTTGCAATGGCTTTTTTAGTCAGGCATTTATTGTATTTTTAAAATCTTTCATATGACCCCACAGACTGTACAGCTTTTACTTTTATCGTGCATAAATAAAGTCTGTCTGTCTGTCTGTCTGTCTACATTTTTTATCATTCAAACCAGTTAATAACTGGCTTGTGAAATGAAAGCAATCAGAAAGCGTAAATACCCAGAGAGAGGTTCTCATCCATCCAACTCATGTTTTCAGAGATTAAATAAAGAGCAACCCATGAAAAGAGAAAGATGGATGGGAAATGAACGATTTTATGGGATGGTGTACTTCAGTCATTACATAATTACAAATTAAACATCACGTGGGACACAAATTTTTATTTATACCTTCTTTTCTGTTTTTTGTTAAGGGCCACATTTTGTCCAGCATATGGAAGAATAAGCCTGTTAACAAATTTGTTGCCATCTGAGTGTCACTACTGGCACTTACAGGCACAGCAACAGCAGCTACAAAAAGTGGCAGTGTAACTGCCTTAGGACTGTCCACCCCAGTAACAGTTGAGTGTAGTCCAAACAGGACTTACGCCTCCCATGTGCGTCCTGATAGGGGCGATGACAAATTGGATAGAATTTTGCAGCCAATTGTTGCAGAACTCTAGAAAACTCTAGAAACAATTTCAGGCTGTTTCCTGTATTTTCCAATGAAATGGGAAAAGACCAATACCACCCTTCAGCAGAGCCTTCAGCAAAGAACAGACTTTTTACCATGTATCATGCCCAATATTCCAAGCATGAGAGAAGGAGAATAGTAGATGAACTAGTAAATGGGAAATCAAGCCACCGTGTGTTGTTCGTGACTGTGGCGTTTGCAATTGGGATTGACTGCAATGACATTCACAGAATTGATCACACTGGGGTAAGATACACAAGGTTGGGAGGGCTGGCAGAAATGGCCTTGCAGCTAGGGCTGACACATTATTATTCTTATGACATTCCAAAAGCCTGTAAAAAAACATACCAGAAGCCATGCGGTCCTATGTCCAGTCCAAGGAATGTAAAAGAAAAATTATTTTAAATCATTTTGACCACAAGGTTCCACACAATCAACCTCAAGATCACACATGCTGTGACTTTCACAGGCTACACTGTCAGTGTGAAAACTGTATGCTTGTGCATGCAGCTGAACAGGTTAAGGCACTCAGTGTTCAAGATGAGTCTGAGATGACCCTCACTGAACAGAATGAGGGTAACTCCCAATTACTTACTTCTGAGGCCAAACTTAAAATCAAACAAGACATGGAGAAATATAATTTCAACTCCAAAAAGATATTGGGAGAAGCACGGTGCGCAATGTGGCCCTGTCCAGTGGGTTTCTGATTGAAATGATTTCTTTGGTCCTTGAACACTTGCCAGACCTTATCTCTGTACAAAAGAAGGAATCCATCTTACAAGTGTACAGTAAAGACATGGCTGCAGAAACACCTTCCCAAGAAGACATGTGCAGTAGAATCTCCATAATGTGAACCATCAGAGGAAACAAAAATAACAGTAATATTTCAGTGAGAATTTTATGGAGCAGGGGTAACTAATAAGCAAATAACTGTAGTTTGCGTCATTTGGGATTCCATGTTGTTATTGGGACCTTTTGAATGTTTAGTAGGGCTTAATTGCACCCCCACCCCCTCCACCACAAAAATTGCCTCATTGGTGTGAAGTGCTGCCTATTACACTCTAAGTTAGAGTGGAAAGTACTCATGTACACTGTATCAGCAATATGTGATCCACTATGCAAGTGAAATTCCTCATTTTGTGGGAGTGAAAATATAAATTTTATTCAGTTGACAAATTTAAAGTAATACCAATATTGATGTAACATAGTGAAGAAAGTTGATGCCCTAGGGAATGTATATTAATGTTTATGTTTTCTGAGATTAAACAAATCCTTCATCTAGAGAAATGATCTCTTCGTCTTCCTCCCCATCACTTTCATGAGCATCATCACATGCAGAGTCATCGCAACTGTGTGGATTAGCTCTCTAGTCATTTCTTGTTTTTAGTTAACTAGGAGTGCAAAGCAAATATGTCCAGCTGATCTAAAGGGCTCTTAGAAATGGAAGGGAAGCTTTGAAGACTCTTTCCTGGCTGATGTTCGAAGGGCTTTTGACTCCTGATAAGTTCAATCATTTCTTTGATATCATCAGATGTACATGCATAAGTATGGTTTGCTGACTTGGGGAAATGTTGCTTTCCCTGTCATACTGCTTTGATGTTTCGTTTAGAAGTGGACCTTTGAACTGCTTTGAGAGTTTTGTTCCCACATATTGCTTTCAGAACACCCTTATCATTCTTGACCATGTTCCATTTAAAGGTCATTGGCACCACACAAATCGTTGCCCCCCCCCCCACCTTTGGGTTCACAAACTGACCATGAAGAATATGATGTGCCATGTGTTCACTGTAAAGGACCTATGACAAATGTTATAAAATGCATAGCCTCAAAGGCATATTTCATGCCCCTAAGCTGTGCCCTAAAATAAAACATGAGAAGTTTCCAGTTCCTTAGACTTTTTTCCCCATCACCTTCTGTCTCTGTGTCATTCAACTGCATCAGAAGCAGTCTCAGCTACATGACCTGAAGTACATAGTTCATTCGCCGGTTTTCTTTTGAACTAGTAGGAATAGCAGAGACAGGGGATGGGGGCTCTACAGGTGGTGGTGCTTCAGTGATTCTCTTCCCATAGACTGCTACTAGTGTTCTTGGCCACAAGACTAACTTGACCAATAGAGAATAATTCAGCTGCTTTATTAGGTTCACCATTCAAGCAACAAAAACAGGAAAAAGATCTGTGAATGGGATGTGATAGAATCTGACACCTTTCCAACACCAAATACATCATAACCTCTTTGTCCTTCAGATTGTCTTTGGACCAGGAATACAACCTGTCCTATGGAAAAAGATAATGAAAATTAACGTTCAGTTGTTGGCAAAAAATAATGTTCTGTTTTACTTCGAAAGTAAATGAGCAATAAACAGTGTTATAAATTTTATATTAATGTTACTTTGAAGTTGTAAGTGTATTTTATATGTTTGAAGTATAAGAAAAGGGACAGTTTGGAATGTATAAAAAAATGAATTTGAAAATTATGCAAACAGAACAAGCTAATTTTTTAAATTGTGAAAGCATTATTTACATCACTGAGGACTTCCAGCCTCAAAGGATAAATCTGTGATGGCTGGGGAGGTGTTAATAATATTAGTTCGATAGCATGATGTTTACCTCTCTTCGATTGTCATTGTTCTTCTGTCTTCGGACTCTCACTGGCTTTTTCCCTCTCTACAGCCTCAAGGGACTTTCTTGTTTTTCGTGTGAAGCCACAAACAAGTCCTTAAACAACCTCGTTCCCAGATTCAGAAAAGTGTTTTGCACGACTACAACAGCTGCTGCAACTTTCATTTCTCGGAAGTCCGTCACCATACACAACAACTAATCCGGTCAACTTTTCCAGAACATTTAAAAGGTTCTCGTTCTTAGATTTTTTTCCCAAACAAATCTATCGCATGTCTTATAGGGCCGGAATTACAACATCTTCAAACGTACTGTAGTTCTACACCTCCAGGCAAAGCTTTCACTCTTTCATTGGTGTTTTGTGCGCCATTTTGGTCTCAAGACTCCGCTGGAAAAGGTAACACGGGCTCTAGCCTGGTCCTCTCCCCCAGTCTCCCCTCGTTTTTTTCCCGCTCTTTCGCCCGCTCTTTCGCTCGCTTTATTTTTCGCTCGCGCGCCACTATCTGAACGCCTGGAACAGGCTACACGGGCTCTAGGAACGGAGGCCAAATCTGGGAATCTGGGGACGAATTACAGCTACTTTCACTTCCGGTCTAACTGCTCATGCTCAGATTTCAGCCAATGAAAATGCGATCCGAAACGCTTTATCCCAGAGTCCCTCATTCCCGACCGCTGGTCTAGGGTAACGCGGACTCTGGGAACGAGATTGGTGGTATCGTTTTACAACATTTTTGGATCGATGAATAACTTGCCAGATCTGGTTCTTTGTCATATTTAGCTCAAATAACTACTTAGCATATTTTGACGAGAATTTACAAAGCTATATACAACCTTGGTCAAATCCTGTTTGAAACTTTTTGTGTTAACGTATTTTTAACATTTTCCCAGCTTGCACTCCGTATGCTTTATGGCATACGGAGTGAGATAAAGCTCATCTGTGCTCCCTGCGTGACGTTTATGACATTTGACAAAGCCTTACAAAGTTTCTAACTTACCAGTATTTAGGAAAGCCTTCCAATATTCTACATCTTGAAACTGAGGTCGGCCAACTAATCACTAGCGTGCATTAAAATGGCTAATTCCCTTCAAATTCAACAGCAAAGAGCAGGGCGAAAGAGCAAGGAACAAGAGGAAGAAGCTACAGAGCGTGACCACCATATTTGGAAGGCTTGAATGTGATTGGCTGAGGGTTCCCATAGCAAATGGAATGTGCTGAATCAATCGATTTTCATTGTCACGAAACACTATTTCAGTCCAAACTATCACGCATTTGTTTGTGCTTTAGTGGAAGTCCATTTAAACATCGGCACGAGCTACTGGTAAGTCTCGTTAAACTTTGGCATTTTAACTGCTTGTTATAGTATTGGGGAATGGCTTGGTTTTACTTCTGTTATACAGAGTATTAAAATCGGGCATTCAATTCGCGTATACAGATTTGACCTTAAATCAGCTTAAATTTAGTCTGATTGTTATATTCAAGGACAATTTGATAAGTTATCTGCCAAAGACGTTATCATTTGCACATGATATCTTTTGAAACGAACAAGAACCTTCTTTATCCTGAATTTCAGCTGAAGTGCGGCTCAAATTGAGGCTAAATCTTGTTGGGAAATATCAGGTGTCATCATGGGTCATCCAAGAAACACAGGCAGCCCATCAAACATTTCATCAATCATGGAATTGTCTATTGGCTGAACCGGCTAAATCACACATTTTTTACGCTCTTAGGTAGCTCCTCTAACAGTTTGCATGATTGCCGATTTTTGATCGACCACACGTCGGTTAGAATGTTTTGAGCCGCTAAAAACTCCAGACCACATACATATTCAGAGGTTCCAGTGTTGTTTGTTTGTCCCTGTTCCCAAAACAAGGAAGTAGGGGACGTTTGCAGGAAAACAGTTTTAATTATTAGTATTATTAGTATTGATGTTTCAGTTTTTGTATTATATTATAGGTCATTTTTTACCCTTTTTATAGTTGCTATCATATATTCATATATCTTTTTAATGTGTGGTTCCAGAAAATATCCATACCCCTCCCACGGAAGGTTTTTGGTTTGCATCCCCCCACCCCTTCGGAATTTCCGTTCCACGGGGGTCTTTGATGACCCCCCCCCCCCTCCCCCCAGGAATTTCCACGTTACGCGAACATGGTTTTTGTTGTAACAGTTACTATTATAACATCCATTTTCAACATATAACGCTTTGTTATTGATCTATACTATTTGCATGTTTGCTATCCGGTTTGAAATGTTCTATGTTTTTCACGAAAATTTGTTTAAACCGAGTGTTTTAACGTTCTATTAACGTTGGTGCCGAGGGTTGCCGCGAATAATTTGCGTTCCGAATGCGACGTAAACATTAACAACGAAGCCAAACTTTCAGAATCGATTTTGTGTTTTCCACACTCAAACTTGCCGTCAAAAGCGAAACTGTTGAATGTAAATTACACTAAAAATCGACGGTTATGATGTTCGAAAGAGAATTAGAGTAAAATAGCAGCTTTTTTCCTGGGATTATGCACAAGTGAATTTGCATACCGTGAGTCTAAAAATAAATTGCACGGAGGGATAACAAATCGAACCTGTCTTCCCGCACTTTATCCTTTGTTTAAAATTGAAATGCTAAATGAAGGTCAAATGGAAACTCAAAGATAATGACAACTGTAAAAGAATTTGTAAGAAATAGCTAATATAGGCTGAACTTTTAGTTTCAGTTCAAAAACGCATCAAATTTGCATAACGCATGAAATCTGACCTTTTCAAATAATATGAGCGTCACTGTTTATGTAACGCAACAATTCTATCTCGATGATATCCGGTGAAAAGCGGCTGAAAACCTTTGCTGGATTGCGCGATAAAAATATTTTTGTATTTGTTTAAACAACTTTGGTGTTTAACGAAAAACTTTCCCATTGAAAGGATTGAAAACGGTGCAATATTCACCGAAGGCCAAGGAGACACGCAATTTTCCGTAAACGCGAATATGCAAATCAGGTCTACCGAAATTTTATACAAATCAAAGTCGCAAAATTTGGCATTTCGGTCAACATATTTGCGTAGTTTTGAAGGTCAAAACAGCCTCCGTAAGTATTACTTCGTGCTTGGCATCAATCGTGCGTTGCTTTCAATTTTTTCGTGTTTCTTCACCCTCTGGAAAATGAGCTTCCTCGCTATGAACCCCCCACTCCCCTCGGAAATTTCTGCCTTTGAACCCCCCTCCCCCTCGGAATTTCCAGTGACCTTCCGTGGGGGGGGTATGGATATTTTCTGGAACCACACAATATTTACACTGTAAAGTAGGTCACATTTCAGCCGGCCCGGGGGCTGCAATGATGTTACTTCCTAATAAAGCTATCTATCAGCTATCTGGGAAGTTGGAGCAGTGAAGCCGCGAGGGGAATGGGAAGGAGGCTTGTTTCGGCTTATTGGCAGCTGTGCTACAGAAAGTCAGTTCTATGTTTCCCTTTGACACGTTTTGACGTCATCAAGGTTCACATGTCATAACAAATGTCTTCCCATACGTGTCGAGAAGCCAACTCTTTCCAATAAATTGAAACTTATGGTCCCTATTAGTAACTACATGGGCAGAAAAAAGCACAGAGATCTGGGAAGATTATGTTTCCACTTCCGGCTTGTTAAACTCTCCCTCCTCCTGCACCTACACTGTCATTACAGCTGTGTATCTACAGAATAACCATTCAACTGTTGTTGGACATGTCATTTATCGTTACGTTGGCTTCGGTTAGTTTGGAAGAATCAATGACACGAGAGATAGAAAGTTGCGTGATTCCTTCATTAAATCTTTTACTTTGAATATACCATAAAGGAAGAGCTGTGCCACAGTGACTGCTCAAAGACTTGTTGATTGGTTTTTATGACATCCTCAAAGGTGACTTCTGACCATATTTCTAGTAGCTCTCGTAAAAAAATGCTCTTTACTGGTATTGTCTTGAGGGAGTCGGCCTCATTCAGATTGCCCTTAAAAATTAGACTGCCGCCATATTTTCCAAGTTCATATTCGACAAATTCTTTCCATTTTCCACGGTTCGAAATATCAAGATATTTGCGGATCCATGTGGTCTTCAGCGATTTATTAAACAAAGATAAATCAATCACTTTTAGGCCTCCTTTGTTATAGTCATTTATCAACACGGTTCGCTTAATCTTGTCATCTTTGTTGTTCTATAGAAAACAATAGAAAATGTCATTTATATCTCTAACAATCTTTGGATTTGTCGCTAGTGGTGTTCAAATATATGTGAGTTGAGATGCGGCCAAGCTCTTGATAACTTGGATTTTACCCATTAAAGTTCATCGTGGATAATTCCAACAGCTTAGGACATTTCTAAGTTTGTCCGCTTTCTCAAAGTAATTCAGATTTAACGTTATATTTGGGTCCGTAGACTGAAATCCAGACACCAAGGGCTTTCACTCTGTTTTCCTTCTCCAAGCCCATAAGGCTTCAGTTTTTTTGTCATTGAGTCTAAGGCCCGACCTAATGCCGAAATTATCAAACTTATCAAGGGCAGCGGACAAGGACTCTTGGGTACCATTGAGGATGAAGGTTGTGTCGTCCACGTATTGGCTTATTTTGATTTACGTGCCATTAATAGAGATTCCTTTAATGCTATCGTTAGCCCTGATTGCTTTCCCTAAAATTTCTACCGATAGAATAAAAAGATACGGCGAAAGAGGGCAGCCTTGCCTAACACCTCTTTGTAGTTTGAAGAAGTTATTCGACCAACCGTTGTTAAAATGCAACTTTCAATATTATTATAAAAAGTTCGAACCCAGTTTATAATTAGTGAGGGACCAAAACCAAAGTATTCAAGCGAGCGACTGACAAACGATCATTCAAGAGAGTCATAAGCTTTTTCAAAGTCTATAAACAGCAACAGAACTGGGATGTTTTGCTGTGAAGTGTAGTTTATGATACTTCTGAACCTGTTTTGTATTTTCTGAAATAATTGTTCCTTTTAGGAAACCAGTCTGCTCATGATTGATAAGTTTTGGAATAACCACTTTTATTCGATTTGAAATGGCCTTCGTAGCTATTTTATAGTCACAATTAACGAGAGTCATTAGACGCCAGTTTTTGATAAAGTGCGGATCGGAATCTTTTTTGGTATGAGTTTAATTATTCCCCGTCTCTGTGTGACTGAAAGTGTTCCTACATTGTAGGCGAAGTTAAGGGCATTAATTAAAATAGAAGACAAGTCATCCCAAAACGTTTTATAAAACTCGGCTGGAAGTCCATCGGTTCCAGGAGAGTTTTCAGAATCCATGTCATTTAAAGCTTCTAGGCATTCTTTTTCAGTTAAAAGTCCTTCACAGCTCGTGGAGTCGTTATGGTTTAGTAAAGTGTCATTCTCAAGTTGAAAGAATTCATTTTCTGGCAGCATTGTGTTATCTTGAGATGCGTAAAGGTTTTTATAGAAGGTTTCACACTCTGCAAGAATGTCTGTACCAGAGGTGACGAATTCATTCTCATTAATTTTGAGTTGACTTATCACGTTAAGTTTGAAGTGCCTCTTTTCAAGATTAAGAAAATACTTCATATTTTTTTCTCCTTCATTGTACCATCTAGCCTTGCACCTTAATATTGCCTCTTGGGTGCGCCACTTAATTATATCCTTTAATTCTTTTCTACGCGAATCCAGGTTCTTCTGTTAAGGTATTTTTGTATAGAGTGCTGACTGAAGGTTAGATTAGTTCTTTTTCAAGTGACGCAATTTTTTCCTCTAAAATGTGTTCTTTGTGAAGTATTTTGCGTTTTTTTTGCCGATTGCGAAACTGATAAATTTCTCTCGGACTTTCATTTTAATCATGTTCCAAAGGAGAGCCGGGCTCATTGAATGATCTTTTTGGTGTTCTTGCTGTGTTTGTGCGATGGTTAATTTTATCATGTCAACATAGCCGGCATCCGATGAGAGTGATGTATTCAGTTTCCACAATCCTCTACCCCTTGGATTTGAGTGTAAGGAGATGTTTGGTGTTATCATTGAATGATCTGTTTTAAAGCCAGGTAGGATATTCGCGGAGGTAACATTACTCATAAAACTTTGGCTTACCAAGAGGAATCTAGCCTACAGTGAATTTCCGGCTGTTTTTGGCGCCAGGTGTATCTATTAATATCCGGGTTTAGAACCCTCCATGCGTCAACCAGATCTCGCACACAGTCTTTTCCGCATTGTTATGAGTTTTGGCAAGGCCACCTTTCTTATCTTTCTCTATATCTAGGACGAGGTTGAAATCGCCTCCAATTACGATTTCATCCTTTTGAAAATCTTCGATATGTTCAACGAGAGATTAAAAGAAGTTTGGATCATCTTCATTTGGGGCGTAAACGTTTACCAAGGTTATGTATTTCCATTTACTTTTAAATCACAAATTATATAACGACGAATCATGCAACTTTCTTTCTCGCTAAGATTTTATTGAAACATATAAAATACAAATAAAACCATTGAAATATTTTGGACTTACATCTGCCCTTAGACATTTCTATAAAGAGAACTTCCCAAAGGAACCTAGTGCTTCTGTTACACCAGATTCTTTCTTAAAATCATTCCTTAAAAGCGCAAAAGGAAATAACTTGTCTCTCTCAAAAGCTATTTACTAGTTTATTTCTTGCGAGACACTACATATGGTGCTGTAAGACCAGTAATAAGATCCCTAACTTAAAAATGTTTTGGACGGTCGTTAAATCCCAATTTAATATTGAATCCTATAAACTAGGCTTATTAAGCTCGAAGAAATAGGACCCTTTAATTCCCCTCCTCAATTCTAATTAGTCTCTCGCAAGCCATGATTATTACAATTTGCTCAATGCCCAACCCCCTTTACGTGTAGAGACGCTATCTTTTTCAGTCTGAATTAACTATCTTGCAATTTTTTCCTCTTTGCACTGATCACCAAATCGCTAAATCATTATTTTCATAAAAAGGAGTGGTATACAATTTATGGATTGTACAATTTTTTTATGAATTCTCCAGTTGTACTTTTTGTTTTTTTTTTTCGGCTGAATTTGTTAGTAGCAGTTGTAACGTGTACTGTTATTTGGGTAGTTAGTGTACCGTGTAGTTAACTACAGTTTACTATGTGTTTTTGTAATGTAACATGGCAATGTAAGACTATGTACTGTTGTGGTGCAGTAAATAAAGTTTATTGCATTAAAAAAAAAAGAATCAATCTGCCACTGGAAGCTTCAAAGATTCCCAACGAACGTACTTGTTGAAATAAAAAATAATTAAGCATATTAATCAGGAAGCATATTTATTTAAAAAATCAATTACTGGTTTGTTTTATTTTTCAGGGAATCTAACTTGAAACTGAAGTTGAGTTAAAAGCTACAGACAAATTTGAATGTTTGAAGAATGCTGCATGTTTCCTTCCAGAAGTCTATATTTCTTTTTATCCAAGTTGCCCTGTTCGATTTTGTCCTGCAAACTAAGGCAGACGGAATTAGAAGTTGTACGAATTTCACGTACTGTATCGACAGCTATGCTGACATTTATAGATCTCTAACATCGGAGGATAACAGTTTTAACATTGAATCCGCTTTGTATCCAGCAATGATGCCATCATCTCTTGTTGTCAAAGTACAAATCTTTGGACCCAATTATACGTCTGTCGCAAATTACACTTGGAGTATCAACTGCTTGTATGTTGCATTCCCAGCTGAAGTTCTGCAAGTGTTGTCTTTTGGCTCAATTCTTGTGACACCCCGCACACAGCACCTAAACGTGTGTATTCCATATTTCTGTCGGAATTTTTCATCAGTGAAGGATCAAAAAGACCTCATGAGAGGTGTATTAGCTGCGGTAAGTGTTAATCACGGTCTTTTCTGTCCTTAACGTAATGATTGTTCTTTGGTTATTTTAATTCGCATATTTTCAACTTGAACAGAAGCTGGACGGTGCCCTTGCTGTTTTAAATTAGTTTAGTACTACATTCAACACGAAAATTTCACTCCTTGCAAAGCGAGATTCATTATTTTTTGTTGGGCGCCTGTGAGATCCAATGCATGTGAGTGCACCCTTAAGAACTTAGGATTATATATTGGTCCTATCAGTCACAGCTAGTGATGCCATCAATCTAAAAGTTACAAATATTACTAGAAACGATAGAAGAATGTTAAAATGAAGCAAATACGTATACCCTTATGCCTTTTAACAGCCTGTATAGCAAGCGTTTCCCGAGATGTTTCCGCACGTTTAAAGCATTTCGCTTTTTGGCAGCGAAAACTGCTTCGATCATGCGGGAAGCCTATGAAAACACTCAGTTTGCACAAGGATGTTCTTTTCGTTATCATGATTTTTGCACTGTTTAAATTCACGAAAATAAAGCTGCCAAAAAATAATCCATAGGAAGTCGGGACTAAGAAATGTATCGAAATGTAAATGTGTAACTCGCTTGTTTTCCAAAACAGTTATGAAGGGCTGAATGTTACTACAACTATTATTTACAGTGACGCTGGTTTTTTTGGCTAAAAGCTTTTTCTCAGTTCTTAGTTTCAAGCACTTTATAATGTTTAATTTCTACTTATACCAAGACACCTCTCAACAACGGCCAAGATTTTTCGCCTTCAACAGCCGTCTTTGATTTTAATTTCCATGAATTTACTCTCAGTTACCAGAACAGCCAGAACAGTACAGCGACCACCTAGCTCTCAAAAGAATACATCGCCTACCCTCAACATAACCTCTCCATAATGCTTATTTGCTGAGCACAAGGTCACGAAACTCGGACTTTCAAGTCACCTACCAGCTAACTATATTGAATTAAAGGTGCTCTGTCAGGAAGGTCTTTACGTTTTAGGGTGAAAAATGTGCTGAAATTTAAATATATTCATGATACCTTTTCTCGTACACAGAATACTCCTAGAACTTCAAGAGAGAGAAATCGAATGATTTTCACAAACGAAGAACAAACCATAGTCAGTTTTTCGGGCGATTTTGCAAGAAACATGAGGAAATACGTGACTGAGTTGCAATCCATTTCCATCCTAGCGATCCGCTGTCAAACGTATAACACACTTTTTAGTCTCAGAGAACTGGTAAAATAATGTTAAACGAAACTGAGCTAGCCGGTATTTTTGGGTTTCTGCTGATTGGAATATGTCTTTAAGCAGTTATCCTAAAAATTGGTGACAGTGTCCCTTTAACCTCCGTGGCAGGCGCTAAGAGGGACGGAAGAATAGAAAGCGCGAGCTAGCGGTGAACACTTACGAGGAAACAGGTGAATATAGCAGCTAAATTCTAACAATCCTTACAGACCACCAAACATTTTCGTTTGAGTCTTTTTCCTCATCACTAAAATGAAGGGTTGTGCACTTAAGCTTGGTATTGGCAGTGAGAATGTGTGTTTTTTTGAACAAGTCGCGTAGCACTATGTCAGCTTTGCACGTAATACTGTTGTTTTGTGGAACGCAGTAAGAAAAGACCGTCCCGTGTAACATGAAAAGAAGATAAACAACATCCACATCCCTGTAGGAACTTTAATGTCGGTTTGTTAATTTTGTTACAGCTTCAAGATCAGGCCGTGAGCCCAGGAATACGGGATCCAAGACTAAACACAGCAGAGTGTGTTATAGAGGGACACGACCCAGACATAACGGCTACAGGACGCAGTCCGTACATTAGAGCAATTTTATGGTGTTCTTTTATGTTCGCAGTCCCAGCTGGCCCCTATTTAGCCTTTGTAATTCTGGATGTTCTCAAAAAGCGTTCAGATCAGGTTTCTCTTTTTTGCTGGTGTAAATGTAAGTGTGACCAATCTTGTCAAACACGGCAAGACCCTCTGACAAGCTCTATAATTTCTGTATTTTTTATATTGTTTTTTATCGTGTGTGGAATTTTAGTGTTTGTTATTGTAAGTTTAGCGTCCGGGAATGCTCCATTTGATATCTACATTATTCTTGGGTTCTTGGTTACAGAAGGAGCTGTGTTAAGTTGCTGCAAATCTCCTGGCTGTTGCACATGTGACAGCCTTGCAAATTTCATCACAAGAATAAGTACAAACCTAAGCGTTTACCATTTCTGTTAGTTAGTGATCGGCATTATGATAAACCCAACTTGGGGCTTAGCTGTTTTATTGATAGTCTGCTTTTTTGTTATTGCCTTGACGTTTGCACTCTACAAGATTTTTGACGTAGAAGAATGCTGTGACTTCAAGTATTTCACCAAATGTGTGGTTAGTTTCTGTGGTGTTTGTTCGCTTGTTGTATTAGCGGTTTTGGCTGGACAGTCATTCTATGGAAGGGAGACTGCAGATGATGTCATGAAAACTGTGCTGTTATATGTTATCAGTGGTTTAATATCTTGGATATCCTGGAAGCAGCCCTCTCTTCAGAGAAATGGAGAGAGAAATGAAGAGGAAAATAGAATAGAACTTGATAAGAGAGAATAGACAAAGCGCTTGCTTTTACTATGCATTAGAAAACTGCCCTTTTCAGCGGAAGCTGAGTAGTTCAGAGGTGGATCCAGGAGTGGGGCAGAGGGGATTGCAGCCCCCTTTGAGCTTTTTTTTTTCTTTCAAATTTGACTTTCCCTTGCTCATCATAATGGGAAAATTCACCACCAGTCTAGACCCCTAAGGCCCAGGGACATTTGCCTTCCCCCAGTGCTTACACCCTCCCCCCCCCCCCCCCACACACACACACACACATTTCAGAAAATGCTGGATCTGCCCCTGTAGTTCTTAAATACCGTTTGAAATGTCAGAAGGAAGGAAGTGTAAATGCGCAGAAAGTGGCAGTCTACACGGTTTTCGGTTACCACTTATAGTGAGAGAACAATAAGTAAGTAAGCAAGAAAGTTAGTGAGTGTCGATTGGTTTAGCTTCAAACGGGACTAATCAGTGTTGACACTTTGGTAATAAGGCTTTACAACAATGTTAAAACGAAAACACTTTTTGACGTCGAAATTATCATCAGTTGAATTAAAATTTTGAAGTAAAAGCTCAACATGTAACAGTACATTAACATTAGAAGTTGCTGACCAGAAATCTTCATCTTGTGGTTCATCAGGTTCGCGGGAATTTAATAAAGCAAACAAAGATGGAAATAACACCTCCTTCCTCCGTCTACCATGAATTAATTCCAAGGTTCAGCTAGAAGAGGTTCTCGTGGTAAGCTGTACCAGAATTTTTTTGTTTGTTTCTTGACTCTGATCGATACAGACACAAGCACGCGCTTTACTATTTTGGTACTCTTGTACTTGTACCTCATATATGCTTGCGTTTGTTTTTGCGTGTCACACCTAAAAACCAGTGTTTCACGCAGACAAAATGGGAATATGAAGCGGAATTTTAAAAAACCACTTATGTGTACCCTGCGTAGCTGGTTGAATTCTTTGCACGAAGTTTAAGCGGCGGAACCGCGAAGGCAATGGAGAAATTTTCTTGCGGCAAAGGTAAACCTTTACAAACAATACCGCCAGCTGCGCAGGCTAACTAAAACGTCTCTATTGACCCTGGTTGTAAGTTAGTGATTGACGGTTCTGAAAGTCACCCACAATACCTTGCGTTCTGCTAGTTCTTCCTGTGTATCTGATGGGCCAAGTCCAAGAGTAGAAATGACGACTTTTTTTATGAGTTTCCGACTACCATAAAGGCTTCTTTTATTTTAGCTGTCGGGGGCGCAAATTGACACAAGTTGGAAAGTAGCATTGAAACCTTGCGTCTACCTTGATGAAACTCAAACTCACACGTTCCGTAAACATCGGGCTTTTCGGATTCGTACTCCTCCCGAACCCGCTATTCAGGTTAGCTCTCACGCAAGATGGTGCAAGTTTTTCACCCGGCGTTTGTCCCAAAGCAAGTCGACACAAAATGGTCTCAGTATTGTTTTCTTTAGTATCAGTGCTTGAGCGCTGGACTGACTTCTTTTTTTTTTTTAGCTTTCCTCTGCTCAGCTAGTCCATTTGTCTAACTATCGCAAGTCTGTCTACGCAAGTTTGCACTACCAGATTTAACTTGCGTTGACTGCGTATTCCTTTGGCTAAGGTTTATTGTCGTATTCCCTTGAATAAAAAGGAATTACTTTCAGCTTAGCCAAGGAGCTGCCTTTTTTTTTTCTACCCTCTGGTATCGATCGTTGCCATGTGCATCTCATGAGACTTGTTTTTTAAGTGCCTAGCTAAGCTTATCTCAAAGGCCTTGCAAAAAGGAGGAGGGTGTTGTTGTCGTTTTTGTAATATCTTTTCGCTTGTGTTCCAGAGATATTCAAGTGATAAGTGCTCAGTTAAAAAGTGCATGCAACTCAGAGAAATTTCTTCTCTGCCCAGCCCCCTTCCAATCCCGGATGCGCTGTTTTAAGGCTAATTCCCGTATGCTCTTAAAAAAAACGCCTTTTAGATCATCGACTTTCAATGGACATACGGACAAAATTTGTAAAACATGTGATGGTTGTTAGTTTCATCAGAAGGCTCCTGGTCTTATTTGTTGTTACAACTAAAAAAGAAAATTTTCAGCGGCTCAGGTGGGACTCGAACCCACAACCTTTGTGTCTGTCGCAGGAAATTCCTGTGCGCATGTAAGATCATAGGGATTCATCCACGCGCCGTTCCCATCTGTGGGTTCGATTCCCACCTGAGGACCTGAAAATTTTCTTTTTCAATGTAGCACTTATCATTTATTTGATATTGCTTGAGGATGATTCTAAACACGATTTTTTTGACTCTCGCCGTCAAGGAAATGTGAACATTAATTTCCAATGTTTTACAAAGTTAAAAATTAATTTCCATTTTTACTGAAATACATTTTAGGTCACAGGACCATTTCAGGATCAAAAAAAGTAGTTATATAATATGCTGAATTGTACGCGCATTTTTATTGGTTCTTAGCTATGATCTATTAGAAGACAGACGCATAGATGACGTCTGTCAACTCGCGCTAAGAAAGCAATTTTTCTTTTCGGTGGCAGGGCACTGTGTAACCGTCGTAGCCGCAATGGACACGCGACAAGACACAACAGTCTTAACAGGAGATGCTGACACTTTCGAAATGATTACAAATCGTGGCTAGCTAAATTTTTACGGTTAATATTTTGTACGACTAACGGTTACAACTTTTCAAATTTTACGCCTAACACCACAACACAACTTACGACTCAATTTTTTGCCGTTTTACGGCTAACGGTTAACCCCATTGAGACCCTCTTTTAAGTGTAGCACTTATCATCTATTTAAAAAAACTCAGTTTTCCCACAATAAGCTGGTAGCCTTGAGCGTCGTTTTCTCATCTAAAAGTAATGTTGAAGATATTGATTTGGAATAGACAACTGAACGCTGACAGTGTTATGACTTTGCGAACTGTAACAGTTGTGGTGTTTGCTTTACAAAAATTCAGCAAGGGCCAAGCGGACGAAGTCGAAAGGTGTCGAAACCTGCTGGATCTAGTCAGCAAAATACAATAGGATAAACAAATAGAAGAAAGGCTGACAGTACAGCTGGAGTTACATTTTCTGTAGTTTTCCAATATTCCGTCATGCACGGCCCGACTTCTTCAGGGAATGAACAAAGTGAATTATATTGAAGAAAACCGTTACAATTCAAAACACCAAGCAATGAAACATAACAAGGTTACAAGATATGGCATGAAAGTTGTGGTGTCACAGTTTCTGTTGTCAGATTCCGATGTCAAAAAAAATAATAATAATAATTAATAATATTCTGATAAGTGCTTCGTCCCTAATAAGGGGGACGCGCCCTCCTTTGAGAGCTCTACCAAAGCTAATTTAGTGCCCTGGCCCCAGTTGTTGGATAACACGTAATCCAGCAGGTACAACATGTGGGAAAATCTCTTCATATCCCTATGATTTATGAAAAGAGCAAGAGTGTGTCTACAACGTGCGAGTTGAAGGAAAATTGCTCCGTTGGATAGCAACTTATCCACTGGGTAAAGTTATCCACTCTTTGAACAATTGGGGCCTGGGCGCTAAATCGAATCATTACTGTACGGAGCTTACTGTACCCAATATGAAAACCCCTTGTATACCTTGGACCGTATTCCTAACACCCCTTGTAGCCAAGGAAAATTAAACGCGCCTAACGGGACATAAATGGAGAGATCTTTGTGTTTGGAAAGATATTTTAATTCCCCCCCCAAAAAGCGGCAAAAACTGATTGAAAAAACGAGTGAAATATGAAAATGAAAGCAATGGAGCTTCTCAGCTTACAGAGCCCCGTGACCGCCATATTTGGGAGGCTTGAATGTGATTGGCTGAGGGTTTCCATAGCAAATAGAAGGTGCTGGATCAATCATCTTTTCATTGTCACAGAACACTATATGAGTCCAAACTATCACGCATTTGTCTGTGCTTTATTGGAAGTCCATTCAAACATCGGCACGAACTACTGTAAGTCTCGTTAACTTTGACATTTCAACTGCTTGCTATAGTATTGGGGAATGGCCTGGTTTTACTAATGATATACAGAGTATACCGTGCATTTAATTCGCGTATACCGATTTGACCTTAAATTTAGTCTGATTATTATATTCAAGGAAAATTTAATAAGTTATCACCAAAGACGTTATCTTTTGCAATTGATATCTTTTGAAACGAACAAGAAACTTCTTTATCCTGAATTTCAGCTGAGGAGACGGCTGAAAAACGAAATGCAGGCTAAATCTTGCCGTGAAATATCTGGCGTCCACTCTAAAACCCGATTTCTTAATTTAGGGACAAAAGATTTTTTTCCGGTAGGAAGCGCCAATTGTTTCTTATTTTTGGCGTAATTTCCAAAAATTTCCTCATTTTAGCAAAATTTCTCTAAATACGAATCCGCTAAAAATAAGAAATAGTCTACAAATTTTCTTCTTTTAAGCTCAGTGAAAGAGTCAATTTTACTTGATTTCAGGCCAATTCTTTCCCTGCTGGCAGAGGTCTCTCACGGCGATAGAAAAATGAGAGGAAGGAGAGAGACCTCTGCCGACATTCGACGCGGTCTTTCATGTAGCCGACGACCAGATTTGTGGTCGAAACTGCCCGGTTTTTTCAAAACCAGTTTCCGCTATACAAGAATGCGCATACTCTGTTTCTATTGTTTCTGAAAATTTCTGAGCCCATGTCCTGCCGTCGATCAGGCAATAAAATCGGCTATTTCTACACGACAAGATTAAAATATCAAGGAAATAACATCACTTGTTATTCTTGCTTTCCTTAGAAAACGAGATACATTTGCTTGCCTTCCGACAGGCTACGGTAAATCTCTGTTCTTCCAACTGGCCGTCCGCGTAGCCGCTGAGTTCCAGCAGTTTTGAAGCAAGAAAATCGAATGACTATAAACCCTGAAGCTACCGACCAAATCACTTCAGGAAAATAAAAGGCATTTCTTTTATCCGAACATTTCGGGTTATTTCCCTTTGTTTGTCGCTTTAGTTTCAGTGAATTTGCGGATGAAAAATAGAGTACGCGGTAAAAAGGTTAGATGTTTGGAATGTTTGTTTTCCTTTGAATTGTTTGAAGTTCTCTTGTAGGCTACTAGTATTTGTGATAGCCAAACAGAATTGGGATTTCCGCCAACGGTCGTTATTATTCCCTTTTCTTCCGAGCTTTTGGGGCAGTTTTCTTCAAGCGACTGTTTTATTCATCAAAGGTCGTGATTTGTCTTTGTTCGTTTTAAAAAAGCGATTATTATTTTATTTTTTGCGCTCGCCGTGTTAAAGTTTTGGCGCCGCTATAATGACTTTTTCTTGTTATTTCCTGACGTAAAGATAATACAAATCGTTTACTGCGGTGTGTAGTTTTCTTGAAGTACCAAATCCCCTAAATATGTTCCTTTTCTTGTTGAACATTTTCTTAGAATCGTCGCCCGAATTTTCGGAAAATCTACCCCGGCGCCAGACGAAAAATAGCCCACTCGCAATCAAAACCATTCTAAACACGATAGGCGAAATACTTTCATTGAAATTTAAACACTTTCCAAACTCCCATAAACGTTTCTCAGTCTTGTCTTTATGGTTTCTTATGACGTCATTAAGTTATCTGACTTTTTCTAACAGTAAGTTTGTGTAAACATTGGCTTTGTTTTGCTACACGCTTGAAGCGATCGCTTTCTCCACGAACAAAAACATTCTTGCTTTCGCACTTTGTTTTCTCGTAACAATCGGTGAATCCACGCTTCTCCTCCTCATAATCTTTACTTCGCTTAATCAGAGTTTCAATGTGCCGAAAGCACTTTTTTTAGACTTTTTACACAGCCGTTCCCAGAGCCCGCGCGCATTTACGGTCAGCGGGATCGAAATGTCTTGCATCCTTGGTGCTGACCAAAAGGAATGCAGCCTCTGGGAACGAGATTGGCTCAAACCAAGTGCCCAAAATGTCACAGGAAACGCTAGCGCATGCGCGACAGGAAGCGCGTCGGATCCGTCGGATGTCGGTAAGGATGTCGGCAGAAAACCTCTGCCAGCAGGGAAGCCAATTCTGCTCTCAATTCAAGAGATAAAAATGTCCGCTACGATCGTGCGCTACTAGTTCTTCGATCTAAATAAAGATGTTTGGATTCAAAAAAGATTTCACGTTTAATAACGCAAAGAAACCAAATAATAAAAGTCGTTCAAATTACAAAAAAAAAAAAGAAGAAGAAGAAAAGAAACATATTTTTTTTTTTACACTTTATTTACTTGCATTACGTCTAACATACTAACTTACAGACATAACTTACATAATATTTACATACTAACTTACATGACATCATATTTACATAATACATGCCATACATACTACACTTCACTTAAAGAACATTAGTTACATACTTACTTAATAGATAACATAACACTTACATAATACTGACATACCTAGCTACCGTTCCACATATGTGGTCCTCAATCCGCAAAAGGCAGGAAAAAATATCTTTCAAAGATTGTAATGTGAGAGGAAAAGGGGGAAATTGTCTATCGTAGGACGAGTACATCGTGTTCTACAGGTCCAAATGTAAAGTCTTGCGACTAAGAATAAAAAGTAGAAATATTTGCAAAGAAATGGGTGGGGCTTTAAACCTATAACCAAGGAAGGCGTTAACTCAAGCGAACGTAGAGAAGTTTCATTATTGAGCAGCCATTGCTTAAAATTATCCCAAAAGGAGGAAGTTACCGTACAGTTCCAGAAAAGATGGATAAGAGTTTCCTCTTCCAGTTGGCAGAAGCTGCAAAGGTCGTTGTCGTTCAGATTTATTTTTCTTAAGAAATTATTAGTGGCCAGTCTCCTGTGTAAGAGTTTAAATTGAAAAACAAGAAGTTTTGATATTTTCGTACATTGAAAAGGTAACTTGTAAGTAGTCTTCCAGTCAATAGTTTCATTTTCTTCTATCATGCAGTCCACCGACCATTTCGTTTGGCTGTTAACGGGCTGCTTTTGTTTCTTTTCTACAAGTTTTTTGTATGCAGCTCTATTTGGATTTTTGGCCTTTAAAAACGTATCAAGAAAACTTTCATAGTTGGTGTTTTCGTGAGAGGCGTTTTTCTTAAAGATTATGACCAATTGTTTTATGGCTGATATTACTCCACAGAAAGATAGAAAGTTTGTCTTGATATTATAACGCTCTTTGAATTCAGAGAAGGATAGAAATCTAGTCTCATTTTCCATCAAATGACCAATATTCTGTATTCCTTGAGAAGACCATGCTGGATAGTGTATTGGTTTATTATTGACTCGAATGAGAGAGTTTAGCCAGAGATACTGTGAAAGTAACTGTTCCTTTGAAGAAATATTATCTTCGTAGTTAATATTTGACCAGGTTTGCAAAATTTCTTGCAAGAAAACATCTGATACCTTGAAGTAGGCTAGTAAATCCTTTTTGTGCAGATTGCCTTTGAAGATAGTACCGCCTCCTAAGTCTCTTAATTGTAAATTGAAAAACAGCTTCCATTTTGCATGATTTCCTGAGTCAAGGTACTTTTTCACCCAGTTTAGTTTTAAGGCTTGGGTGAAAAGTCTTATATCAATCATCTTTAGTCCTCCATCTTCGTATTCACTGATCATTACATCACGCTTGATCTTGTCACCTTTGCCATTCCACAAAAAGTTGAAGAAAAGGGTGTTGACCTCGTCAACAGCACAATGGTTTGTTGGCAAAGGTGACAAAATATACGTGAGCTGAGAAACAATTAAGCTTTTTAACACTGTGATTTTTCCAAGTAGACTTAATCTTCGCAGTTCCCAGCAGCTCAAGCTTGCCTTGAGTTTTGTTAACTTTTCATCATAGTTAGCTTTCATCGTTATTATTGGGTCGGTTGAGAGCCAGACACCTAGAGTTTTGACTTTATTTTTCATCCATTTCAAATCATGTTCTGGACACAATTTTTCTTCGCTACCCGCATTGGCGCCAATCCACAGCACTTCTGTTTTTTTATAATTTAATCGGAGACCTGATATCAAACTAAAAAGCTCTAATACCTGCAGTGAATTTTGGAAAGATGCCCTAGATCCATCTAGAATAAGAGTTGTATCGTCTGCATATAAACTGATTTTAATTTCCTGTCCATCAACTGTTATACCTTTGATGTTATTGTCATTTCTTATTGCGTCCGCAAGGACCTCTGCACATAGAATGAACAGATAAGGTGACAGCGGACAGCCTTGTCTTACCCCTCTTTCTAGTTTGAAAAAATTACTAGACCAGCCATTGTTCAAGATACAGGTTTCTATATCATGATAAAAGAGCTTAATCCAGCTGATAATGGATGGGCCAAAATTAAAGTGTTGAAAGGTTTTCTGTATGAAAGGCCACTCTACTGTATCGAAGGCTTTCTCAAAATCAAGGAAAACTAGAAGCCCAGGAATGTTTTTAGCAGCTGTAAAATTAATGACACTATCAATAAGTCTGATGTTCTCCCCAATAAATCTACCTTTAAGAAAGCCGGTCTGATCGTTATCAATAAGTTTAGGAAGTACTTGTTTGAGTCGATTAGCGACAGCTTTTGTAGCCAGTTTGTAGTCGCAGTTTAACAGAGATATTGGGCGCCAGTTTTTAACATAATATGGCTCTGCATCTTTTTTTGGAATGAGTTTAACGATTCCACGCTTCTGAGATACGGATAGTTGCCCTGTTTTATAAGCATAATTGATTGAACCAAGAAGGAAGTCAGCAATATCATTCCAAAAGATTTTATAAAATTCAGCAGGTAACCCGTCAGAGCCCGGTGTTTTATTGGAATCCATTTCTTTAAGTGCCTTTAGGCATTCTGCTCTCGTCAAAGAACCCTCGCAGCTATCCTGCTCAATTTGATTTAGTTTCTTTTCTGTAGAAGCCTCGAAGAAGATGTGATCATACTTTTCATTAGGGGGGTCAGTTTTTGAGCTCTAAAGGTTTCTATAAAAGGCTTCACAGTGATTTAAAATTTCTTTATCCGTTGTAACGAAGTTTTCATCGTCTACTTTTAGCTGGGTGATGGCTCCTTGCTTAAAATGTCGTTTTTCCAAATTTAGAAAGTATTTCGTGTTTTTTTCCCCTTCGTTATACCATCTGCATCTAGACCTTAAAATTGACCCTTTGGTGCGATACTCAATAATCTTTTCCAGTTCACTTTTTCTAGCCTCGAGGATGCCAAAGGTCTTTGTTTTATCATTTGGATTTATTTGGTTGGATTCAATATAATTTTGCAAAGAATTAATTTCTTCCTCAAGTTCTTCTTCTCGCCTTGACATTTTTGCCTTTTTAGCCGTCGCGTACTTTATTGACTGCTCTCTTATTTTAAGTTTCATCATCTCCCATAGTAAGGCTCTGTTTACGGTATCATCGTATTGATATTCTTCATGTGTTTTCTTAATAACATCTCGAATTCGATTAACATAGTCGATTTCAGTTAGAAAGGAAGTGTTAAGTTTCCAGAAACCTGGACCTCTAGGGTTTGAGTGAAGAGCTATTCTGATGTCGATTAGCGAGTGATCTGTTTTGTAACCAGCTGAGATATTCGCACTCGTAACGCTGCACATAAGACTCTGGCTTACGAGGAAAAAATCAAGGCGGCATGAGATTTCAGGCCTTCTCCGGCGCCAAGTGTATTTACGACTATCCGGGTTTATTATTCTCCACGCGTCTATTAAATCCAATTGGGTAGCGAGGTCGTTAACTATTTCTTGAGACTTACTGTTTGTCCTAGCAAGTCCACCTTTTTTGTCCATATCTATGTTCAAAACAAGATTAAAGTCTCCGCCTATGATGATTTCGTCACACTCAAAGTCGAGCAGATGTTCAAAGACAATCTCAAAAACTTGGATCATCAACATTAGGCGCGTATAATGTAGCTAAAGTAATACATTTCTGTTCTGTTTCGATATCGCAGATAATGAATCTACCGTTTGGGTCAGAGAAGGATTTTCGGATTATAAAGCTGAAGGTGTTGTTAAACAAAATGGCGACCCCACACTTACTGCTAGCTTGTCCACTAAAAATAGTCTTATATCCCCATTCTGCAGACCACATGGAATTTGTGTTTTCAGAACAGTGAACTTCCTGCAGCATATAAATTGAGTGTTTTTTCTTTCTAAGCCAGTTGAAAAGTTCTCGTCTTTTCAAATTGTCCCCCAGTCCCCTCACATTAAGAGAACAGATACTGAGATTCATTTATGTTTGGGTTTATATTGCCTATTGCAAATTGGGTAGCCACGGTGTGAGAACAAATGCCTAGGGAGCGAATTAACGCACACGTAACAAACAAAGATTTAGATATACGCACAGAAGAGCAGCACAGCATACTGGAATAAAAATTCTCTATTGTTGGGCCTTTTCCCCTTGAGGTTTTGTCCATCATCTCACCTAAAAATGGATTTTTCTCGTGCAACTGCAAAATTAGTATGCACAAACCGACCAGGTAAATATGTTAAATAGTTTGTACGGCATAAGATGGTTCTAAATTTCAGTCTGCGGATGCAATTCTAAAGGGTGACAATTCAAATAAATCCTCTCAAGCAGTATTTCTTCTGTGTTGCCCTTCTTATCAAATATGTTTTCACAGTACAGAGACCTTCAAGGCATTTTTTCTAATTTTTAAAGCTAAAGTCACATCAAACTGTCCGGGATCGATCTACAGTCGAATTTCTCACCGTTTACCACTAGAAATCTGCCTACTACTTTAACGTTGTCTATTCCATCATTTCGAGCTTTCATCATAGCTTTAATTAAGATTTGTCTCTCTTTTTGGATCGCCCAGGCGTAATCCTCCGTTATGTAGGCTTCTTCAAGTTGATGTATTTGTTTAATCTTACCTCGTTTGGACCACACAAGCTCTCTGTCTTCACGACTTACAAAACGCACAATAATCGGCCTGTGTCTTCCTTCCAATTTTTTCCCTACTCGATGCACAGCATGGTACCGTATTGTAGAGGAATCAATCTCCATTTGCTGAATAATGTTTTGAATAACTGATTTGCAGTCCTCATCCTCTGTTTCCAAAATGTTGTTGAAGCGAAGGTTTTCTCTTCGAGTATACTGTTCGAGTCTGATGTTATCCTCTATCTGCTGCTTGAGTTGGGTTTCGAGCTCCGCAATTTTTGCGTTCAAGGCTTCAGTGACTTCAGGGCTCTTTGAAAACTGCTCGAGCTTCACGATTTTTTCATTCAAAGTGTTGGTGCTTTTTGAAAGATCCTCGGTCACCTTCTTCACGTCCTCCTTTACAACTTCGACTTCTTCTTGCGTGCTCTCCAGGCTTTTTTCGATATCCTTAATAGTACGTTTAATTCCATCGATTTCGGTCTTTAATTCGAGGCGAAGATTGTCGATATCACTATGGATGTTAATGCGAAGCCGTCTGTCACCACTTTGTTTAGACTATCTATAGAGCTCCGTAGAGATTCGCAATTCGAGGTGGCCATATCTTCTTCATCTACGGATGAGCTCGATCCTTGTTTCGGACGTTTTTTGTGATTTTTGGCCATGAGGGTATAGAAAAAACTGCTTCTGTCGCAAGGAATGCTCCTTAAATTTTGTTAGCCAGTTTCTTGGTCTGAAAGTGCTGCTGGACTCACTCATTTAGGCGAGAAAAAAACCATTTTGTGCGGAGCTTCAGAACACACGTCCACGCGCCATTGTGCCCAGGCCCAGCCAACCCGAAAAGAAACATAAGACGTGCCAATCTGCACCGAACCTGGCTCTTCAGGTTTGAAATTGCCGGTGTTAACCACTCAACAAACATGCACTCGCATACCGTAACCGGTTAAAACTTGGTATATAAATACGAACTAATACCGCAAACAACACAGCAAATAATTAACTTCTATTTGTTTATATGCAGTCGCATGAGGCTGGCTGCTTCAACAAAAACAAGAGAATTCTTACTTTCTTCTCCCAGATGTCTCTTTTTCGCGGCGTTTGTAACCTTTCTTGGTTTGGAGGGAGTGAAGATTGTCTTCTCTGCTCCACGTGTTCCTTTGCGAAGTCGAGCGAAGCGAGTGTTAAGAAACCCAGCAGGATCTTATTTTGAGACCATGATTAAGACACGATCATACTAATTCTTATAATAAGAACTTTTTCTTCTTTCTGTGCCTTAGATTTAAGATCTAATTCACTCAACATTTCTTACTTTAGTGCCATAGTTTTGAGAAAAAAAATATTCTTAAAATGAAGTTTAAAATCAAAATCACTTTTCTTAATTTTTGTGTTACAGTTTTGAGAAAAAATGTTCTTAATTTGAAGTTTAAAATCAAAGTTACATTTCTTAATTTGACAATGTGCGAACTAAAAAAAGAATGGTTATCTTGATTCAAAAATCCTAGTTTTAGAGTGGTCATAGATCACCCAAGAAGGACACAAAGCCCATCAAACATTTCATCAATCATGGAATTGTCTGTTGGCTGAACCGGCTAAATCATACATTTTGCACCATCTAAGGTAGTTCCTTTCAACAGTTTCCATGATTGCCAATTTTTGATCGACCACACGTGGTCGGTTAGAATCTTTTGATCCGCTAAAAACTACAGACCACATACATATTCAGAGGTTCCAGTGTTGTTTGTTTGTCCCAGTTTCCAAAGCAAGGAAGTAGGAGACGTTAATTTGCAGCGGGAAGTTTGAGCAGCGAAGCCACGAGGGGAATGGGATGGAGGCTCGTTTCGGCTTTTTAAAACCGGACTGTAACTGGCGGCTGTGCTACAGAAAGTTCTGTCTCCCTTTGACGCGTTTTGACTTCATCAAGGTTCACATGTCAGAACAAATGTCTTCCTATACTTACGTGTCAAGAACCCAACTCTTGCCAACAAATTGAAACTTATGATCCCTATTAGTAATTACGTGGGCGGAAAAAAGCACGGAGGTCTGGGAGATTATGTTTCCACTTCCGGCTTGTTAAAATCTCCCTCCTCCTGCACCTACACTGTCATTAGAACTGTGTATCTACACAATAACCATTCAACTGTTGTTGGACATCTCATTTAGTGCTCCAGTTAGTTTGGAAGCAAACGCGCAAGAACCAATGATTAGAAGCTTCGGAATTTCCCAGCGAACTTGTTGAAAGAAAAAAAATAACTAAGCATATTAATTAAGACACATATTTGTTTAACACACATCAGTTACTTATTTCTTTTATTTTTCAGGGCATCTAACTTGAAAGTTGAGTTAAAAGCTACCGACAAATTGAACGTTTGAAGAATGTTGCATGTTACCTTCCAGAAGTCCATCTTTCTTGTTATCCAAGTTGCTCTGTTCGATTTTGTCCTGCAAACCAGGGCTGATGGAATGAGGAGTTGCTCGAATTTCACTTGCTGTATCGAGAGCTATCCTGACATTTATAAATCTCTAACATTAGAGGACAACAGTTTTAACATTGAATCCGCACTGTATCCTGCAATGAAGCCATCATCTCTTGTTGTCAAAGTACAAATCTTTGGACCCAATCTTACATCTCTCGCAAATTACACTTGGAGTATCAATTGCTTGTATGTTGCTTTCCCAGCTGAAGTTCTCCAAGTGTTGTCTTTTGGCTCAATTCTTGTGACACCCCGCACACAGCACCTAAACGTGTGTATTCCATATTTCTGTCGGAATTTTTCATCACTGAAGGATCAAAAAGACCTCATGAAAGGTGTATTAGCTGCGGTAAGTGTTAATCACGGTCTTTTTCGTCATGAACGTAATGAATGTTCTTTGGTTTATAATGTTTATTTGGTTTAATTTGTATGTTTTCAACTTGAATAGAAGTTGGACGGGTGCCCCCGCCGTGTTAAATCAGTTTACATTCAGTACGGAATTTCACTCCTGGCAAAGCGAGACTCACTCTTTTGTTGGGCTCCTGTGAGATCCAGTGTCAGTGTACACTTTACAGCTTAGGGTCATATGTCCCTGTCAGTCCGCACAACTAGTGATGCTATCTAAAAATACAGATATTACTAGAACCGATAGATACCATTATTTTAATAGCCTGCACAGCAAGCGTTTCCTTAGACTTTTCCGCTCGTTCGAAGCATTTCGATTTTTGGCCGCGAAAAATGCTTCGACGCTGACGCGGGAAGCCTAGGAAAACGCTTTCTTTGCAGGGTATTATGTCTTTTATTTTCGCCTTGATGTTCTTTTCGTTATCTTGATTTTTGTGCTGTTAAGATTCACGAACATTAAACGTGCGGAAACTTAATCTACAGAAAGTCGGACTAAAAACTGTAAATGTATAACCCGCTCGTCTTCCAACGTTACTACACCTATAAGTTACAATGACACTGTGTTTTCTGGGCTAAACGCTTGTTACTCAGTTCTTAGTTTCAAACACGTTATAAAGTTTCATTTATACCAGCACCAACGCACCTCTCAACAACGGCCAAGATTTTTCGTTCTGGTCAACTTTGATCGGCCATGAATTTACTCTTACTGGAGCATTTCTACAGCGACCACCAAGCTCTCGAAAGAATACATCGTCTACCCTCAACCCAGCCTCTCCATAACGGCAACATACTCAACAAAATGTGCAAAATAATGTTTATTTTCTAAGCGCTTGGAATTTGCAGTCACCCACCAGCTAACTATATTAAATTGGCCTGCGTGGCAGGCACTAAAAGGGAAGGGAGATTAGAAAGAGCGACACGCGAGCAGCGAACACGAGGAAAAAGAACGGTGCTTTCGATTCCCTGTTTTCCTCCCTTTTCATCTTTTCAGCGAGTGCCACGCAGGCTAATATTAAATCCAGTCAGTTAATTCTTTTCAAAGCAAATATTAGAGGCAAACAGGTGAATATAGCAACTAAATTTTAACAATCTTTTCAATCCACCAAATATTTTCGCTTGAGTATGATTGGCCCGTAACTAAAATGAAGGGATGTGCACTTAAGCTTGTTATTGGCAGTAAAAATGTGTTTTGTTTTGTTTTTTGAACAAGACTGAAGCGTGGTACTACTCTCAGTCTTGCACGTAATCTAGTACTGCTTTTGAGGAAAGAAGTAAACAAAGACGTCACATGTAACATAAGAAGACAAACAACATCCACATGCCTGTAAGAACTTTAATGTTAGTTTATATTAATTTTGTTTCAGCTTCAAGATCTGGCCGTGAGCCCAGGAGTACGGGATCCAAGACTGAACACAGCAGAATGTGTTATAGAGGGACACGAACCAGACATAACGGATACAGGACGTAGTCCATATATTAAAGCAATTTTATGGTGTTCTTTTCTGTTCGCAGCCCCAGCTGGCCCCTATTTAGCCTTTGTAATTCTGGATGTTCTCAAAAAGCGTTCAAATCGGGTAGATACTTCTCTTTTTTGCTGGTGTAAATGTAAGTGTGGCCAATCTTGTCAAACACGGCAAGACCCTCTGACAAGCTCTATAATTTCTGTATTTTTTATCTTGTTTTTTATAGAGTGTGGAGTTTTTGTGTTTGTTATTGTACGTTTAGCGTCCGGGAATGCTCCATTTGATATCTACATTATTTTTGGGCTCTTGGTTACAGAAGGAGCTGTGTTAAGCTGCTTTAAATCTCCTGGGTGTTGCACATGTGACAGCCTTACAAATTTCATCACAAGAATAAGTACAAACATAAGCGTTTACCATTTCTGTTGGTTAGTGATCGGCGTTATGATAAACCCAACTTGGGGCTTAGCAGTTTTATTGATAGTTTGCTTTTTTGTTATTGCCTTGACGTTTGCACTCTACGAGATTTTTGACGACGTAGAAGAATGCTGTGACTTCAAGTATTTCATCAAATGTGTGGTTAGTTTCTGTGGTGTTTGTTCGCTTGTTGTATCAGCGGTTTTGACTGGACAGTCATTCTATGGTAGGGAGACTGCAGATGATGTCATGAAAACTTTGCTGTTATATGTTATCAGTGGTTTAATTTCTTCGATGTCCTGGAAGCTGCTCTCTCTTCAGAGAAATGGAGAAAGAAGTGAGGAGGAAAATGCAATAGAACTTGATATTAAGAGAGAGTAGATCGAGCGCCTGCTTTTAGTAGATTAGAAAAGATCCTTTTTGAGCGTGAGTTCAGTGGTTTAGAGGTGGATCCACGAGTGGGGCAGAGTGGATTACAGCCCCCTTTGAGCTTTTCTTTTTCCCTTCAAATTTGACTTTCCTTTGTTCATCATAAGGGGCAAATTTAACACCAGTCCAGGCCCAGGGACGCTTGCCTTCCTCAAGAACTTGTACCCCCCCCCCCCCCTTCAGAAAATTCTTGATCCGCCCCTGTAGTTCTTGATAAACGTTTGAAATGTCAGGGGGAAGTGTGAATACGCAGAAAGTGGGAGCCCCCACGGTTTTCCGTTAAAACTTTTAGTGAGAGAAAAATAAGTAAGTAGGTAAGTAAGCAAGAAAGTTAGTGTTTCGCTTTTGGTTTCGCTTCAAAAGGGACAAATGGGTGACACTAAAACGTTAAAATTATCGTCAGTGAAATTAAAATTTTGAATTAATAGCTCAACATATAACTTTAATATTAGAAGTTGTTAGCTAGAAATCTCCATCTCGTATGGAGGCGCAGTTCATCAGGTTCACTGATTTTCGCGGGAATTTAATAAAGCAAACAGAGATGGAAATAACACCTGCTGCCTCCGTCTGTCATGAATTAATTTCAAGGTTCAGCTAGAAGAAGTCCTCAAGGTAAGTTTTCCCAGAATTTTGTTTTTTGTTTGTTGACTCTGATCGATGAAGGCACAAGAACAATGACGAATTTTGTTTGTTTGTTTGTTTGTTTTCTGTTATGCTAGCGCGGAGTTTACTTTGTGCGTGCTCTTGTACTTGTGCTTCAAATATGCTTCCGTTTGTTTTTGCGTGTCATTACTAAAAACCGGTGTTTCCCTCAAGAAAAAGGGAATATGAAGCGGAATTTTAAAGAAACCACCAAAATGTCTTTATTAAACCTGGTTGAAAGTCAGTCAAGAGGATGAAACAAACGCAAATCAGTTGGTTTATCACCGACAATACCTTGCCATCCGTTACTGTTCCAGCGGAAAAGGCTTCTAGAAATATTGTTCCTGCGAATCTGATGGGCCAAGACCAAAGTTGGAAATGAGACGTTTTTATGAGCTTCCAACCACCATAAAGGCTCCCTTTAATTCGTTAGAATACATAAGGTATTTCAGACAAACCACCGTTACAAAGCCTACTCAAACGGGGTCGCAAATTGACACATGTACAAGTTGGAAAGTAGCGTTGAAACGTGCGTCCACTTTGATCAAACTCAAACTCACACTTTCCCTGAGCGTCAGGCTTTTCGAGTCCATACCCTCCCCACCCCCCTTAGGCGGACCTGATACTCAGGTTAACTCACTCGCAAGATTGCGTACGTTTTTCACGCGGCGTTTGGCCACCCAAAGCAAGTCGACACGAGTTGGTCTCAGTATTGTTTACTTTAGTATCAGTGCGGGCGGGCTGCACTGAAGACATTTTTTTTTTTCAGCTTTCCTTCTACTCAGCTAGTCCATTTGTCTACCTATTGCAAGTCTGTCCATGCAAGTTCGCACCATCAAACTTGCGTTGGCTGCACAGGTCTCCCTTTGGCTAAGGTTTGTTACGTCGTTCTCCCTTGAATCATGAGGATGTACTTTTAGCTTACCCAGTGTGTTTAAGACTCCTGTTTTTTCGGGGTTTTTTTTCTTGGCCTCTGGTGTCGATTGTCGCTCCTGTGCATCTCACGTCACTTGTTTTTTAAGTGCCTAGCTAAGCTTATCTCAAAGGCCTTGCAAAATGACGAAGGGTGGTGCTTTATTTTTTTGAAATAACTTCTCGCGTTACAGTGATATTGAAGTTAGTGCGCTAAAACTGACGACGTCGTAAGTGGTTACATCATGAAAACAGATCACACACAATCAAGGATATCTCTGAAAAGAATGGGTCAAGGTAATTGAAACTTTTAAAAACCTGTATCGTGCGTTAGCAAAATGGTATATATCATAATGTTGCCAAGGCAACAGTCTTGGCTCCAGTCTCAGTTCTGCTTGGAACCAAGTATGGCCATTTGTCTCTGTTTCATTGATCAAGTAGGCGTTGCCTCCTATTGACAGATATTTACTTGATTACTTTAAATGATTGAAAATCTTGATTGACATTTATCTAGACATTGAGTCAAAAGCGTTAGGTTATTGTATTGCAGTTCAGTTTGGTCAAATCGGATGTCGAAGTAAGAACGAAGCTATATTTTGCCGTCACTGTTAAATGCGCTAACCAGGACTGAGAATTTGTAAGGGAAGCTAACCTGTGAAGTGAAGAACGATGGCTGTTAACGACCCGCCACAGAAGTAAGGTTAGATCGCGTTGCTTGAGTTTGCAGTGGAGTTTCTCAATTGAGCTTACGAAATCAAGTATTATGTTTGTTCTAATCACGACATTTAAATGTATCTCTCTTAGATCGAATAACTATATATTAAAGCTTGAATTTGATATTATGCGGTTTCTGGTGGTCGTCAACTGAGCTAACCAGTCCCACGAGGAAACAGTCTATTAGAAGCAAGAGATGGTCCTGTTCGCAGCACACACTCGTCTCCTCGGTAACCATTGAGAAGTGGATGAAGTTTGTAAAGCCCAAAAAAGGAGAAATGTCATTCCCGCATGGAAGAGATCTGGAAACAAATTTGTTGCTATTAGGGAAACTGTGACCACTTATGACGTCATCAATTGTCTAATTTGCACACACACACACAAAAACAAACAAACAAACAAACAAACAAACCAAAACAAAAACTCGAATACCTCTGGAACGAGAGATGGGGTGTTGAGGTACATGACAGGGCCCCCGGTTGCCATATGTATCTTTCTATTGTTGATTCCAGGCCTATTTTGCCTCCTATAATAATAATAATGATTATGATAATAGTGATCGTACTTCGACTTCGCCAAAACTCACTGAACAAGGCAACTGACTACAAAGCAAATCAAGCAAATTTCTTTTCTGCCCAAAATCCTCGAGCTCGTGTTCCTTTTCCCAGTTGATTTCACTATTTATAATAAACTAAGCTTTTCGGAATGCGGATGGGCGTCAAGTGTTACACATGAGCTCCCAGCTCGGGAGATTAGGTGACTACTCCCTACACTATGACGTTAAATTTGATTTACCACTTTTTTTTTACCAAAAAAGAAATAAGCTTAAAATAGATAAGAACTAAACATTGAAATTAAAAAAGAGACATTAAGTTTGTGAATGGGAGAAATTTATGTACTGGCATGGAAAGACGCTTTCCACTAAAAAATATATATATATACTATGAACATGCAGAAGGTAAAGATGAGTGAAATATGAACTGACTCGACTGAAACTCCGTTAAAACCGATTGCGCTTCTTTGAACCGTTGCAGTTATGTCCTGTGTGATCATGTCCTCTGACGTAATGAGATATGCTGGACCAATCATATCATGCGGCTGAAGACTGCAAACCACTGCAGACCACCGTTGTAACAACTTCGGTCTTCGGAGTTCACGACTAGCTTATGCTCGCTCTATACATGTAATTATGTAAAAAGGCACTGTAAACGAAACTGTTAAGTAACTAATTGAATCAAACTTAGTTTTGGAATATAAAAATTCTGGCTAAACTAGGTACCAGAGGTTATAATTTTCCCGTTTTTGTAAAGCCGTCGGCAAAAGTCGAACAACGAGCGGCGAACGTTAACAATAATGAAAATAGGCACTGAACCAGTGACCGGTTTGGTACTCCATCAACTCAGTTATAAAGACAGCCTTGTAAGAATGCAACAATGCTCTAAGCTGCCTTGATGGTTAGAAATTCCATAAAGGCTAAACACCCCGCGGTGCAGCAACGCTTTGTTTGAGCGCAAAAGGGGCAGATTTTCCATAATATTCGTGTCAGGGTCTCGAAAATGTACTACTCAGTTATTCTTTAAATGGTCTCTCTTTAAGATTTCATTCATAACTCAATTGTTAGAATCCCCTTGTGCAGCACAATAAAAAATGCTTCCATAAGAAAGTATTTTTCAATTGCATTAAATGAAATAGTCACGCTCTACAAATTCATCCGGCACAGTCTCAAAACTTACAACCACTTCTTGAAGCAAAATAAACAGGATGAACGAGAAATACGCTCAGTATGAATCAATCAATCAATCAATCAATCAACCAATCAATCAATCAATCAATCAATCAATCAACTTTATTTGTCAATCACTATCGATATAAATACGTTCAGTAGGTATATACTCCGGGAGATCCTAGCCAGCTCTACTGAGCTTTTTAGAGAAAATCACAAGCGAATATGTTATATATTAATCAATTTCTACGTTTTAACCCTTTACCGTCAGCGTTTTTCCCTTAGAAAAACGCATTTTTTACCGCTAAAGCGGTTTTTGAAGTGCTATGGTGCCAAATGCCACTAAACTTTGCTACAAAAGCGTTTTCTTACATTTTAGCTCAATTTTGAGCCAGCTTCTGTTGAAAATTGTACATTATTTTGGTTTCAGGTATGCGCATAAGCCAAAATTTGGACTTGTTTTTTTTTTTTTTTTTTTTTTTTGGCTGATTCATTTCTAATTTTTTCTCGCTTCTTTTGCTTTCCTTTTTCTCTCCCTTTCTTTTCTCTTTATCTTCTACCCTTTATTACCTTTCTATCCACTGGAAAAGTTTTGGCCTCAGTCCTTCTAAAAACCTGGAAATGGAACATTGATCAACTAGGTGACTTGGCCTATTTTACCACCAACTTTGCAGCCAAAATTGGACACGTTTTTCTGGTATAGCTCTGCCAGGATTTGGTCGATATTCAAAATGGACACACGTATGGATGGATCTGTCCTTGCTGTGCTAGCTGCTTATCAAAACAATCTGGTGACGTCAAAAATGATGACGTCACAAGTGGCTGAATGGTTCCCGACTTCGACGTCGGGAAAATACAACTCTTGACGGAAAAGAGTTAAAGCAGACTTAACAGTGCTAGAGCCGGGGAGGAACGACTCCCATGTGAACGGGACGGGAATATTCGCCGTCTCTCTCAGAAGCGTAAATTACCGATTTTGGTACCACTGAGGGTGTTCAGGACAGAACGCCAATAGTTATAGTCATCAAATCATTGCTTACAGTTGCACGCCAGGAAATACCAATGCCGTCACAGCCATCAGCTTGAGCCATGCCCAGGTTATTCTCGTTAGGGGTTTAATTTACATTTTCCGACTAGCATCCCTTTCGGTAACGAACTAGTGAATTGCCGCCAGCGACTCTCGCACGCCATCCTCTCCACGGTGTCAGGCTTTTTGTTCCGAGACCACATGGGTTCGTATGGCGGACCTCAAACCACCGCAAAAATACAGTGTTGCCGTCTATTTCTGATACCGGAGGCACGTGCCTGAACACAAGGGAACTTAAGCACAGACGTTCTTCAGCGGAAGTTGAACGTTTTCCTTTTAGAGCACCGTGTTTACTCGAGTAAGCTCCTTTAAATTTTTAGTGTTTCAGATGCGGCACTTATTCGGGGGCGGCGCTCATTTGAGGAAGGCGCTCTTTAAAAAAATCATAATATTTGTAAACGATAACAAACAAATGTTAACAAAGAAAAAATAATGAAATATACTCAATTCGTATTGAAAAGCATGATAATACGGGAGAATAAGTTTTGGAGGCTGGTTTAGATTGACTTGTACCGTACTTGTTTATTAGTTTGGCTCCTCCAACACTGATTGAGTTTGATGATGCTTCCGTTAGGCGCCGTATTATTGTGAATGAATGCAGTGCTTATTCGAGGGCGGCGCTCTTTAATATTTTTGCTCTCCTATGCGGCGCTTAATCGAGGGCGGCGCTTAATCGGGGGAGGCGCTTAATCGAGTAAATACGGTATTTTGACGGCCATCACCGCCGCCACCAGACACCAAAACAAGAGTTTTCCAGCCTTTGGTGAGGAGCAAAAACAAAGCCAACGAAGGGAAAATTCAACTTGTGGTTGACGCCCGTGATTCAAGAACGTCTGTGCCTACGTTTATAGGTATCCCAGGGTACCACCGGTAGCTACAGGTATGTTGGCGGGATATGAAAACCAGAATCAAGATTGGAGATTAGAAGCCTGTGGCCAGGCGATCTGACTGTGGGGAGTGAAGGAAAAATGGCGCGTAACTAAAAAATATCGCGAGCGAAAGAGAAAAGATGTAAATGTAATAAAAATATAATTTGTTTACCCACGAAACACTTAGGAGCTCAGAAGATCGTTTAAAAGTGTTCGTGCGCTCCAGATCTGATTGGAATTTGGAAGTGTTGGTTTTTAAAGAGAGGTGAAAACCGGAGTACCCGGAGCAAGGACGAGAACCAACGACAAACTCAACCCACATAGGACACCGGGAGGCGAGCGCTCTCACCACTGCGCCATACCTGCTCCCCCTCAGCCATCCCTGCTGCCCCTTATGAAAAGGGGAAGGACTCTGGGAGAGAAACAGTTACAAAAACACAATTAAATTAAAACAGTTTACCCTGGTTTAGACTGAACAAAAATCTATACAAGAAGCATATGTTTCCCTGTTCAAATGGCATCGCTGTCAATTAAAACCAAAGCCTGAGTTTCGCTTCCTAGCTTTAATTTAATCTGTACTTGTTGATCCTAAAAAGGTACATCAATAACTTAACCCTTTAGAAGTCCCAGTGTCAACTGACAAATTCTCCTTACTGGTTTCCTTTGATTCCTTATAGTTCTAGTTGGGAGAAATTGTTTTGATTTCAACATAGCTGACCTTTGATGATCATTTCCTTAATTGTTATAAATGAACTGTTTGATTATGCAGAGAGAAGTTTGATACTGATCACTATTGGGACTTAAACTGTTAGAGCAGTTTTCAATTGAGTGTCGAAAGTAATGTTGTGTTTGCTTTGGTTCTGCATTACTAGGCTCAATGATTGGTTAACAAAACTCGCGCCACTTTCTCAACCAATCAGGCGTAAAACCAAAACCAATCGTGACTTGCTCGTACGCGTTTTCCCGCGCTTAGCGCCAGTTGCCTGTATTTGATTTGATTTCTGATTGGTTCATTTTGTGTTTTGTTCCTGTTGTGATTGGTCAGAGTAATTGCTTTGGTTTTGGTTTTACGACACTCAATTGAAAACCGCTCTAAGATAGTATTTATTAATTAACAGCATTAAACAAACTTAAAAAGGTACACCAACTTCTTTTGACGACTTTACTGTAGAAGTTGAGGTGTGACAATATTTTTCAGTTATAAACAACCTTTTGTAACATAACCTCACCCCACTGGTAAGCATTAAACTAGTTTCGCTAAAATTTCTAACAAATTTATAAATCACATAAAATTGGCCAGCAAGAGGTATCAACTTAAGAAGTGACTAGATAAAACTACTCAACTATTTTTTTCAACATTAAACAACTATGAACGTTTCTCGAATACTAGATAACGGGACAGTACCATGAAACTGCACACAAGGAATCGTTTTGATTTTATCTTTTCCGTCATTTTGTTGGTTTCCTTTTTCCTTGTGTTGATTTACGGCCTATTCACAAGACTAACGCTAAATACTTGCACACAATACAGATACTGTATAATATTGTGTTGGAAATCATATCTTAATTTCATATTGTATAATTCCTGGTATAAATCTCTCTAAAACTCAGAGAAAATTTAAACTTAATTATAGAAAACACGGATCGAGCAAGTGAACGGCATCTAAAAGGAATTGAACAGTACTCTATGAAATGAAATTTTTTTCGATCAAAGGAAAGTTTGATCACATGTGATATCAAACAGAAGGGTTTGAAATGTTCGACACGACGCGAAGTGATGTTTTTCAGTCCCAAAGTTTTGATCGTAAGTGACTCCATTTGCTGCGCGGCCAAAACGGACATATTACAATGCTGTGACGTAAGAGCGTTTACACAATCTACTTGACTCATAAGAATTATTATTTATAAACGGTCATGAAAACGGTTAGTACGGAACTTTATTCGAATTTCCTTCTCGTAATTCGCACAACTGTTTCTTTTTTGTTATTCTTATATTAATCAAAGATTCGATTTTAGTCAGGTAAGAATCTTGTAAAAGCCTAAAAAAGCGCTTAAATTAATTAAATGGCTTCTTCAGCTCGTAATGAAAGCAACAGAACTTCATGTCTGACAGGCTGAGCCACTTTCAACTCACTCTGAGTTTACGCCGGCTCTTTAAAACCTCCACGTAGTTACGTAGCTTTTTACATTGGATATTTGTTTTGTTGCTTTCCTCAAAACGTAGAGGAGATTGGAGTTGTAGAAAACTCAGAAGTCTTCAACTAAAAGAACTTAAAAGGGCCAACAACGGAAATACGGTCGCCATGTACTTTTTTGAGGTCCTTAAGGACAGACTGGCTGAAGTCACTTTTAGACAAATACAACTTTGACAAAGTTGTGTTTATATTAAGCGCCTCAAAAAGCGCAGAAGCTCCTGTGTTATCCTGAAACGCTGTAGCCATTGTGGCGACACAAGCAGCTCCAAAGGGAAAAGGGTGACTGCTTGGCAAGTACAACCCTGGCAGAGTTGCACTTAGCTGAAGCGCATTAAAAGATGCAGCAGCCCCAGCAGCACAAAGGTTGTTGCCAAACAAAGACAACCCTGGCAGAGTTTCACTTGGCTGAAGCGCATTCACAGCTGCAGCAGCCCCAGCAGCAGAAAGGTTGTTGGTAGACAAATACAACCATGCAGAGTTGTGATTAATCTCTGAAACACAGTAGCGGGATCAGCGGGAACAACAGCACGAAGGTTATTGTTAGACAAATTCAACTCTGTCAGAGTTGTGTTAGTCCGAAGCGCATTAGCAAGTGCAGCGGCACCAGGAGCTTGAACGTTATTGTTAAACAAATTCAACTCTGTCAGAGTTGTGTTAGTCTGAAGCACGTTAGCAAGTTCAGCAGCCCCAGCAGCAAAAAGGTTATTGTTAGACAAATTCAACTCTGTCAGAGTTGTGTTAGTCTGAAGCACGTTAGCAAGTTCAGCAGCCCCAGCAGCAAAAGGGTTATTGTTAGACAAATCCAAACACGTCAGAGTTGTGTTAGTCCGAAGCGCATTAGCAAGTGCAGCGGCACCAGCAGCTCCAAGGTTATCGCTAGGCAAATGCAAATGTACCAGAGTTGTGTTCGTCAGAAGCGCATCAGCAAGGGCATCGGCACCAGCAGCTTCAACGTTATTGTTAGACAAATCCAGCCACGTCAGAGCTGTGTTAGTCTGAAGCGCATAAGCAAGTGCAGCAGCCCCAGCAGCAAAAAGGTTATTGTTAGACAAATCCAAACACGTCAAAGTTGTGTTAGTCTGAAGCGCATTAGCAAGTGCAGCAGCACCAGCAGCTCCAAGGTTCTCGCTAGGCAAATACAAATGTGTCAGAGTTGTGTTCGTCAGAAGCGCATTAGCAAGGGCATCGGCACCAGCCTCTCCAAGGCTACCGCAAGACAAATACAACTGTGTCAGAGTTGTGTTAACCTGAAGGGCATTAGCCAGTACAGCAACCCCAGCAGCATCAAACTTATTGCTAGGCAAATACAACTCTGTCAGAGTTGTGTTAGTCTGAAGTGCTTCAGCCAGCACCGCAGCCTGAACATGACCTTGCAGGGTGACACCAAAGAATTCATGTCTAAGAAGTGAGCCAAAGGTTCCTGCCAAGTTTAGGTGAAAATCACTTTGCTCCTTTTTGCATTCTGCAATCCAATCCAATGCAACAGCATAATCCTTCGCATCTTCGTTGACCTGGATCGTAATACTCTTGATTAGGGCTGCTGCTTTTTCTTCAGACTGCCTTGCTGCCATGCCAAAAGTAAACAAAAGCACTTGTCTCAGCTGATGGAAATATCTCCTGTCAGCAGCTAAGCCTTCAGGACTGATTTCTCCACTGAGAAGTTGACAACAGAGATAATAGGCTGCGAAAAATTCCTGGAAGCTCTTGTGCATAAATCCGTAACGGGTACATGGTATTCGCTTGCTGCTTCCAGGCTCAACTGACAGAAACCCGAATCCAGGTAAGTCCCCTGTATGATTTCCAAGCTGTTTGTCCGTGAAATACATGTTATCTTGACGCAGACCATTTAACGCTACCTTGCCAAGGTGATTTAACTCAGTTTTGTATACTTCAATGAGATCCTCGACGTTAACCGCTAATCCTTTCTTTTTTCTGTATCTTCTCAGGACACACTGCGCTATTTCCACATACAGATGGGTTCTGCTTTCTGGAAACACGCCCTGAAAGTCTTCGCACAGAAGACAAAGAAGTGCAGTGTTTAGAGGATTTGCGGTTAGTTCTTGCAGGCCCTTATCATTCGTCAGCTTGTCTATGAGCTTCTGGTCCAACTTTCCTTCCTTCTCCTTGAAGAACTTGGATATAAAATCTTCAGTATCCTGTGCAGTAAATCCTTCAATCTCCAGCAGAGTGTCAAAGTCTTTTCTCACAGCTATCCCAGCCTCGTGCCTTGCTGTAACCACAAAGCGACATCGAGAGAGCATTCTACCTTGAATGATTTCTGAAAACTCCGGCAATTTACTGGCAGGTAACTCATCAAGTCCATCAAGTACCAACAGAACGTTTGACTGATTGTGGCGAATGAACTCAACGAAATTCTCACGCTCTTTTTCATCAATATCTCGAGACAAGAGCTGATCATAAATGGCCTCCCATAGGTCAGAATCGATGTCGTGACATTTCAGCAAAAACACTACTTTGACTTCAGGAAAGTAATCTCCTGCTTCACTTTTCTTGGTGGCCCAGTCGTAAGCAACGTTATTGCAGTAGGTTGTTTTTCCCATTCCAGGCTTTCCTTCAATTAACACTGTTCTCGGCTCTGGACATTCTTCATGTGGTTGGAAGATAGCAGACATTTTAACAATGTTGCTTGTTGCTGTTCCCCTCGTTTTCTTCCTGCTGACCACTTCGAATCTTGTAAAAATGTCGTCAATATGAAAGTGAAAATCTTCACACCAAGGAAAAGGTGCATGCCATCCTTCCCGGACTGTGTACAGTTGGCGAATCCCATCAATTACCTCAGTTGGAGCAAGGAAACCTGGGATGAAATATAGATAACAAAAGTTCACCTCAGGAATGATTCTACATCAGCTATCCTTTTACATGTAATGCTAATTAATGACAACTTCTTGAGTCAAACACCATCAAATGCTGCAGCTCCTTTTTGCACGCTTTCTCTTTACTGCTCAGATATGTCCAGGTTTTCACGCAGCTTCGAAAATTGCAGAATTTGCGAAAAAAGGGAAAATTCGTCGTCAGTGAAAACCAGTAAAAGAGGAGGTTGAGAGGGCCCCGACAAGGGCTACGATTTTTGCAAAAACTGTAAAAAGTGCACATGTTGTAAAATCGGCGAAAAATTGGAAAATTCATCGGGTCAGTGAAAACCTGTAGAAGAGGGGGTTGAGAGGGCCCCGACGAGAACTGCGATTTTTGCGAAAACTGCGAAAATTGCGAACGTCGTAAACTCTGTGGAAAATTGCAAAATTCGTCGAGTCAGTGAAAAGCAGGCCAGTCAGTAGAAAAAAAAAGCGACAGAAAAGCTTGCGTTACATATTCACAGTTGGCAAGTAAAATTAATATATTCAAAGCAATGCGCAATGCATTCTTCCGTGATTTTTTCTTTTCGTTGTAATCTACATTGCAATAAAGAACAAAGAAACCAAATAAAAATCACGAAGCAATGAATTACGCATGATGACACATTACTTTGAATATATTAGCATTTACTTGCCAACTGTGAATTTGTAACGCAAGCTTTTCCGGCGCTTCATACGTCCTCTTTAACGCTAAATCTAAAAGTGTTCCAGTGAATCAATGTTAATAAGACTCAATAATAAAATTGTTCACATCCTCAAGCACGCGTGTTTAATGTTTAAAAAGAAATCTATCGAGCCGTTCTTAAGAATTTCGGAAAAGCGCTCAAATTCAAAAATTACCACAAAATTATTACGCGAATGATCTTAAAAAGACAATTCGTTCTCGCGATCGCGAGCACCAGTTTCAACAAAACTTTCTAAGCGTAAAATAGTAAGTAAAAGACACTTGTTAATAGTATTTTCTCGCCATTTCATCAAAGCATTGACCATTTTTCGGTGCATTTACTATTACTATGCAAAAACTAAGGTTGAAAATGTTTTTGCGATTTACTTCAAAACAAACATAAAGAATTTTTTTTCTTCTTGTATATTTTGTTTGCCATACACCACAGTTTAAGATTTTGCGGATTTCTGGTCCAAACTACCCTAAGATTAGTGCTAGGCAACTTAACCCATGCATGACATAATCTTTTTATGTCTAAACTGAAATATAACCTTAAATTCACAAAGAGAAAACAAACCACAGCCATTAATATTGATTGTTTGAAGACTCGCCCAAACAGTTTGAAAAGTTTAGGCTTAATTTTTCAATTGTAATCCATTCCCATCCTGGTCATCTGCAGCCAAAGGCACTTGTTAACAGTTTCAGTGCATTAACATAACAATCGTTAATAAAAAATGGGCCATTATTTGGAGGTTTCCCACGACACAAATATATATTTCGGCTGTTCAGAGAGAAGCTAAAAACCCGTGACAGAGTGTTATAATATGTTGTAATATATGCTGTGAATTTAGTTCATTAGGGTTCGGTTATTGTCTATTGTTAAGTATTTCCCAGTGGCCTAGCTGGAATGCAATTAATATTCTGATAGATTTAAAAGTTAGTGTCAGTTTTCATCTTGTCGTTGCACATTAAAGAAGTACAGTTTTTAAATCTCTTCGTTTCGTTCTTTTCGCTGATATTACACAGAGCCCATTTAAAGAACGAGGATGTGTGTGCCAATTGCTTCATTGTTACTTATGATAATCATAGATCCTGTTGTATCTGAGGCAATGAGCAAGACAAAAGAGAAAAGAATCGCAGTTGACACTGTGCACTGTGCAAGAGTGCAAGTGCAAGAATCGCAAGTGAACAACAAGTGAACACGAAAAAACGTCGACCTTGCGATTTTTTGCAATCCGCAAGCCCGCTTGTATTTATGCATTTACGTAACAAGGAACTGCTAAAAATCGCAAGTGAACGCGAAAAATTGTCGGCCTTGCGATTTTTCGCAATTTTCCTAAAATCCGCAACTCGCTTTCGACTTTTATCATTGACAAGACTAAGAACTGGGAAAATTGCAAGTGAACGCCAAAATAGTCGACCTTGTGATTTTTGCGATTTTCGTAAGCACACAATAAAATCGCAAATTTCGCAGCTGCTGGCAAACTTGGACAAAAGTACTATAAAAGGCATGTATTTAACATCAACTTCGATCTGGGGGGAATCTTTGTAGAAAAGCTCATTAAACACCCCCTACCTCCCCAAGGGAAACTTATTTGTTTCAAGCATGTTTGAGAGACAAAAGGGGCTTAATAGAGAAATGGGGGCGGGGGAGGTTCATTTCATTCAGCTGAAATGATGTAACTGAAGATAAAAAACAAATTCTTGTTTGAATAGTGATACACTTAAAACGTTGATACGCAGCGATAACCACAGGGAATTGTGTGTTGGTTGAACATGTAAAAACAGACTAAATATTTGGGCGATCAATCAAAGTGATCCCTTGCAGCTGCATATGAGTATTTTTCGTGCCCCAATTGCTGAAAGTGGGACAAAAAACTGGTTAAATTTGAATTTTTTGCTAAAAAACTTTTCCTTTCATGATTATGCAGCTCCAACAACACTTGCATTGTCAGCACTAGTACTACTCACCCTCCCTACTCAGGACCTTTGAAGGAACAAAAGAAAGTCAGTCGGCAAAATAAGCTTACTAGAATTAAATATTGCGTTATTGTTAGAAACTTACCTTCCGATTCAGAACACTGTAACACACTCTCCACTTCAGTTAGTCTATCCTTGATGTCATCCTCAATTTTTTTCCACTGCTTGAGAAGTTCTATGAAATGTTCCTCATCCAGAGGATGCATTTCCTGATTCTTCATTTCATCAATAACATCTTCATAACCAGCTCCCCCTTACCGCACCAGGGAATCCCGGAACTGCTGCCAGTAGTTACTGAACACTGCGTCACTAACAGAAGCCTCCATCGCATGATTAGATACGGTATTCATGAAATACTTCACACGGGCAATATCAGATTCACGGATCGTTTCCACTGAAAGGGGAGGTACATCCCAGCCAGCTGGTGGAGGACTCAGATTACAGATTGTCCTGAGGAGAATCATCAAGAAGGCAGGGTCAAAGCCTGTGGATGACACTGAAGAGGGTACAGCAGGATACAGTTTGCTCCACTGCACTGTGTTCAGGATTCCTTCCTTTCGAAGTGACTGAAGTTTAGAGTGTGCTGGGTGACGTTTTAAGAAGCGTTGAAGGTCTGTTGGTGGAATTATCCCATCAAATGTATCTCGCAGGACTTGCGAGCCCACGCTGACCAGAAGGTGACACAAACGGGAATAATTGGTTTTCTCATGACTGGAGGTTATTCTTGAAGCAGCACCTAAAATAAGGGTCATAAAAATACTTAATTAATAATATTCAGTCTTTTCCTCCATTCCGCTCTGTTGTTATAAACCTCTGACTTACGGTGTTCTTAGTTAATTTTGAGATGAATTTGAATAACATAAATCAATCGCACGGACAAGAATGTTACATTTATGCCCTAAAGGTCATGCAACATCTATAACTGAACAATGTTTCTTGCATCTCTAGAGTTGAGCCACTTGGTTTGAGGAATAAGAAAAAGGAAGGACTGAGAAGAGGGATGACACAGATGACTTAGGAGTGACTGGTATAATTGAATGCTATAACCTGTAAAAGGTAGGACAAGCATCCTATGTGGCTGGTTCAGGAAACAATAGATTGTTATTTTCTGGTGACTTTTATTACCTTGGTCACGAGGACTTTGCTTGCTTTCACCTGCAGCTCCAACCTCACATGTAATAACGTCACCACCAGTACTGCTCACTCCTCCCTGCTCAGGACCTAAACAAATAGAAGATAGACAGCTGGTCAACTAACTGTCATAAACTCAGTGGGATAAAATTTGATTTCAATTTCACAAGAGGCCTGGATTAATTAAAGATAACTTCTTTATCTAAGTCTGAGGCCCTGTCCCTCTGCCACAGCCCTGTTCCAGGTGAATAAGCCATTGTATTTTAAGATCGAGAGGTGGATACAAATACAGACAGTACTTATGAACAAATTGATGTTACAAATAAAAGTAATTTTCAGGGTGATCAGGATCTTCTGGCTTTCCCTCAAGGGAAAAAGTTCATACGTGTGCAATTATAAAGGAAACCACACAAATTATATGTGCACGTAGCTGAAAAGCAAAAATATATCATTAGCTTAAAAAGGTTTTTTTTGGGGGGGGGGGGGTAGCTTTGCGACCTTAAAGGTCAGCTACATTCTACATCCCCCACCCACCCCCCACCACCTGAACCCACAATCCCCAAGTATATAAATGCAAAACAAATTCTTGTATTACCTTGGTCATGATGACCTTGCTTGCTTGGACCTGCATCTCCAACCCTAGAAGCAACTTCTCCACTACTGCTACTCGCCCCTTCCTTCTCAGTCCTAAAAACAGTCAGCAAACTGCAGTTGGAGTTATCAAAACCTACAAAGCTCTGGGCCAACACAGTGGCTGAAATAATACAACTTACTCTTGCTTTGGTAAAATGTTTGTCAATAACAAGCTTACAGTTGACTAGTGTCAGTGTAAACAATGCCATGGCATCTGCTTAAATGTTTCTTTTGTGTCAATATACTTTCAAAAATTGGACATCATGCCACCATTTCCTCAGTCCTTTTGACATTTATTTGGACTGCTATAATTGATAGCAGAATTAGCATGAGCACATCAAAATTCTCAGGACTGCCAAATTCGAAAGCAAAATCATGTGCGGGAAAGATTTTATGGGACTTTTAGTTTACAACAAATTTTAGGATTTGTAGGGCTGTCAGATGGCATGACTTTGTATGCCCTCCAAACTGATGTGAATCTTAGCAAAATGCAGATTACAATGCCACCCAACAATCCACAAAATTAGGTGTTCCACAGAGGTACCAAATTTGCTCGCTGGAGAAAAAGTGATTTTGTTTTGCTCAGAAATATGTTTGGCTTGCAAAGAAAAGTTTTGGGACTGGAAATTAGGCAAATTTGGTCCTTATACAGTACAAACACGTTACATAATGGCTGGCTGAACATTTTGACAGGGACCATGCTGGGAAATGAATTTGTCAGTTTGACAACACGAGTGATATATTACTCATTGTTAGTTACTTCCTGGCCATTGGCCAGAGTATTAAATCCTCCAGGTATGTCAAATAATCTCACTGGCATTTTACTATAAAGTGCTGTAACATTGCAAGTCTTACTGGGCTTTTTTGATTTCTTCTTCCTCGATTTGAAGGGTTTCTTTGCACTGTCTTTAATGTCCTCCCAGAATGACTTTCCTTTCTCTTTTGACATTGTTCATCACCACAGCGTACCCAAGCTACATAATTGTAACCAAGAAAGAATATGTGAGTCAACTTTCTTTCCACTATGTCATACGGATAAACTGCATTGTGCATTTTCACCCCAGGGGGCAGGGATTTGGGAGTCGGTGCAAAGGACTTTCTAGGGGGCTGATGTTTATGAGTTGTTTCAGTCTATCCTCCTCATTTGCAAAATTATTTTTGAGGTTTGTGAAATAAAGCTTAACTGAATAATAAGGGTAGGATAGGGATCTTTCCAAGATAAAATGCGCAGCAGTCCAACCTGATCGAGGTAACCGTAGCAATGAGGGTTACCCTAGCTGCCTTGTAATGCGGGTATCAGTGGCCAGCCCGGGGGGGTAGACCCCCAGGCAACACCACAGGAACCCACGGACTTGGAAGGGGATTTGTAGCAAAAATTTTCCCCGGAGACAGGGGTATTAAGACGGATTCCGCTCAACGTTCGAGCAATAAGTGCAAAAAATATTTACCAAAAAACTACTCATAGCACGGTAACATTTTAAATGCTATTTGAAACATCTCACTCTAGTTCACTTGCCCAAGTGACCCCGCGATGAAATTCTCAAGCATTCTCAAGAAAATTAATTTCAAATCTCGTAAAAGTATGCTAAAAACGGGCGCCATTTTGTTTTGAACTGACATGAAGCGTCTTTTTAATTGAAATATGGATAACTTCAAATCCAATTTTCTCTCGCGGGGTCAGCTTGGGAGCAAAAGTAACGATAAGTTCTTCTTATCTGTTCTCCAAATGTGACAGTGATGCAAGTATTTTTTTGGTAACTTAATTTTTGCACTTACTGCTCGAACGTTGAGCGGAAATCGTCTTAAGTGTGCTTTTGCAGTGGAAACAAAATTAATTAATATTTTTTCAAAAACTATTTAGCATGAAAACTTTTCTAAAATTGTGCTTTTAAAAAGCGATAGCATTGAGCAATTAGTAACAGCATATCATGCAGTTGATAAAGTGTGTAAATGCTGTTCCACAGATTGAATTTTTCAAAGAAGCTGGGGTAGACGAAGAACGGGCGAAAGAATATACGAACAAGTTCGAAGTAAACAGGTATTTTTCCTTTTTTCCTAGCGATCTCTGATGAAAGTGCTTAAAAAACGTTACTGAATCAGGCTCTTGGCAATGGAAGTGGTCGAGCGTTTTTTGCGTGTTTGTGGGTACCCTCAAAAGCCCAATTCTAAAGGTATTCCTGGAGGCTAATTTGGACATTTTTGCCACTTATTTTTTATGTCCCAATTCTGTAGAAATATTTGTTCAAACTTGGTCATATTAACACAGACAGTACAACATTATGTGTAGATTCATTAAAAGATAGTTTATTCTGAAAGTATGTAAAGAATTCCTGAACAACTGATACTTTTGGGTGTGGTCAAAATATTCTTGGTTCTCCATTTTTTTTAATAATTCCCTTCAAAATGCTTTTTCCAATCTATGTATGTCACCGAAAACTTAAATCTTGTGGCGGTACGTCACAGAAAAGGCAATTCGAAAAATGAAGTGAGTGAAGAGTGAAGTTCTGTTTGTGTCTGTGTCACAATTTTTGTTTTGCCCAGAATGTCTGAGAGACTAGACTCGAGGTATTAAATATGTCAAATTTAGACGTAAATACTGTAATTTGCGAAATTTTGTGCATCTCGTTTGACACGTTTTTAGTGGCAGAGACCCCATAATGCCGTACTCCTGAAAAAAACCCTGTGTTTTCATTGCAGTGTTGAAATTAACTGCTGGTTAACTTTATTTTGAGGTTGTTACTGACTTCCCGAGTAATGTGTTTTCTTCTCGGAGGATGCTCAGAGGAAAATATTAAAACTTTTGGAGACCTTCCCTGCTTGCAGTTGGAACATGGCATTGCCCCGTTTAGCCCCAGGGGTGGGGATATTTGTTACAAGATTTTAGCCCTAACCCAGGGGCTTCAACAAGCATTTGTTAGGACAGTCTTTGCAAGTGCCCGGGGTGCCCGTGGGTCAACCCCCTGGGATGCCCACTGATACCCGCATAATCACCACACATAAGGTTACCCTACCTCCTTATAAACATAAGGCAGTTGTTTTTCTGAAGTATGAGTTTCATGGATCCTCAAAGATAAAACACTTTGAGTTCTCTCGAAATCGTCAAGATGTCTAGAGTTAAATTCCGCAGAATCAAATGATGAGTCACGGTCGAAAGAGATGACTGGTAAGTCTTGCAAGAACCAAAAAAATTCTGCTACACTGTAATTCATAGCCGCTGAGTTGGTTTTTGACTTACTTTTTAAAAATGCTTACAAGCCTTGCCTCCAAATAAACAAACGATGTGTTACTGTGCCTTTCAATAACATGCGGACTCTAACATTCAAAGCCCAACCGACAAATGCATTTTTCGCTGCTGTCAATCAAATTTTTGGCGGCTCCTCCCAGCTTCCGACCACTGCCGAGCGCTGTTCATATCATGAAACCTGCATGAAATTGTTTATAGTTGTCAGCCAGTTCAAGCGTACCTCCATAGAATAAAAATTTGAAGTTGATTATTGCAACATTGATTTTATTTATTCGATTCAATAATCCACTTTTTAAACGAAGAATAAAATATTCAAAATGAAACTCAACCCGTTAGCCAAATATTAATTGATTAAATGAACGCACGACATCATGCCCAAGGCACGTGGGAATTTGACAGGTTTCCCTGAACCGTATTCCAGCGGTCAGTCTGATCTTAAAATTTTTCTCTTCTTTTCTCTCCACTACAAGCTTTTTGAAACAAATCAGAACAAGGAAAAAACTTTGAGCATTTTGATGGGACTGAAAGTAGGTGATTTCGTTAGGAAAGCAGAAGTAAAAATTAAACAATGTGAGAATCCGTTGAAAGCGGTTTATGCAAATTGCGAAACCTGTCAAATTCCCTCTTGCCTGTCGCACGAATTTAAATCGAAACAAAAATCGAGTAAGTGATAGAGTTTCAGTTTAAATATTTCATTTCTTTATTTGAAAAGCGGATTATTCAAACAAATCTGCATGAAATAAATATCGCAATAATCAACTTCAAATTTTTATTCTCTAGGAGTACGCTTGACCTGGCTGACGACTGTAAAAAGTCTCATGATACGAACAGCGCTCGGCAGTGGTCGGAAGCTGGGAGGAGGTGCCCAACATTTGATTGACGGCAGCAAAAAACGCATTTGTCGGTTGAGCTTTGAATTTTAGAGTCCGCATGTTATTGAAAAGCACAGTAAACCTTACAAGTTACTTTCTGCTCTTTGAGCATCACAGTCATTTGCGCTACAATATTACCGGTGTGCGACTTCCAGTATCTTGGCAATTTCGGTTTCTTGTCGATTTCAAACTGGAAATGTTTCCTGGAAACGAAGTTGGATCATTGTGCATTTCAATTCACTTTCGTCGGCTGTTCGATCAACTTTTGGCCACTTCGATCTTTTGTTGATATATTTCGCTCCATCTGTAATCATTCTAAGTTATTATGTGTACTTCGATGCGTTCAAAATAAATTCAATACTTTTTCGATGCTATTCGTTTTGTTTGCGGACATTTTTCCGGAACTAATTTTTGAGGCTGTTCGATGTAAGTTAAATGGGGGGGGGGGGGGACAGGGGGGTTTAAACCTCCCGCTTCCCGTACCCTTTAATCCCGGTTCCCGCCTCTTTGTATTTCTTCGATTGCGAAATATTGTGCAATGTTGCGTAATTTTTCCCTTATTCTCCCGCCTCCCGCCACCTTGGGAATCCCGCTTCCCGCCCCCTCTTCTCCCGCCTCCCGTACACCTCCTGCCCCCTTTTCTCCCGGTCTCCCGCCCCCTGTCCCCCCCCCCCCACACTTAAATGTGAAGGAATTTGATTGTTACAATGCGGTTTCGACATAAAAGTTTAATTTTTCGACTTGTGTGTGTAAAGAACGACCATCTTTTAAGAGAAAGAATTGTTGCTTATATGTTTTGAAGACTTTGTCCGTATCGGAACGCCATAGAGTAGGACGAAAGAGGAAGGAACAAGAGGGCGCTGACGAATTAAGCCACTGTTCATTTACCTAATTAAAACATACTATGTTTTTGTATCGCTGCTCACAAGCAAACACCAATAATGAATAGACCTTGAGAAAGAAAATTCATGCACAACCTTACTCATGGAGCCTACAAACAATTTTCATTTAAGCTTATAGAACACGGAGTGCGACAAAGCTCGTCTGCGCTCATGGGTAACTTACCGGTATTCAGGAAAGTCTTCCAATACTCTACATCTTGAAACTGAGGTCGAACAACTTAACACTAGCGTGCATTACAATGACAAATTCCCTTCATCTATCAAATTCAACAGCACAGTGCACGACGAAAGAGGGAGGAACTAGAGGCTGGCGAAGAAGTCTCAGCTTACAGAGCCCCGTGACCGCCATATTTGGAAGGCTTGAATGTGATTGGCTAAGGGTTCCCATAGCAAATAGAGGAAGGTGTTGGATCAATCAAAACATCACGCGATTTTCATTGTCACGGAACACTATTTTAGTCCGATTTATCACGCATTTTTGGAAGTCCATTCAAACATCGGCACGAACTACTGTAAGTCTCGTTAAACTTTGACATTTCAACTGCTTGTTATAGTATTGGGGAATGGCTTGGTTTTACTGATTTTATACAGAGTAGATCGGGCATCCAATTCGCGTATACCGAATTGACCTTAAATTTAGTCTGATTGTTTAATATATTCAAGGACAATTCAGTAAGTTATCTGCCAAAGACGTTATCTTTTGCAAATGATACCTTTTAAAACGAAACAGAACCTTCTTTATCCTAAATTTCAGCTGAGAAGAAGGCTGAAATTCAGGCTAAATCTTGTTGTGAAATATCTGGCTCATAGGTCACCCAAGAAAGACAGGCAGCCCATCAAACATCTCATCAATCATGGACTTGTCTGTTGGCTGAACCGGCTAAATCACACATTTTTTACCATCTGAGGTAGTTCGTTTAGCAGTTTGCATGAGTGCCGATTTTTGATCGACCACACGTTGTCGTTTAGAATGTTTTGATAAGCTAGAAACTCCAGACCACATGCAATTTCAGAAGTTCCAGTGTTGTTTGTTTGTCCCCGTTCCCAAAACAAGGAAGTTGGAGAAGTTTGCAGCGGGAAGTTTGAGCAGCGAAGCCGCGAGGGGAATGGGAAGGAGGCTTAAAGTTTCTGTTTCCCTTTGACGCGTTTTGACGTCATCAAGGTTCACATGTCATAACAATGTCTTCCTATACTTACGTGTCAAGGACCCAGCTCTTGCCAACAAATTGTCTCTCATGGTCCCTATTAGTACTTACGTGGGCGGAAAAAAGCACAGAGGTCTGGGAAGATTATGTTTCCACTTCTGGCTTATTAAACTCTCTTTCCTCTTGCACCTACACTGTCATTACAGCTGTGTATCTACAGCCGCGGCTACACGAGCGATTTTTTGCTTGCGATGGTGATGCGATTTTTTTGAAATTGTCGCGTCGCCAGCGGGCAGCGAAAATCGCCTGTGTAGCCACCTTCTGACGAAGTCCGTGATTTTGTCGCAAAAAATTCAATTCATTGAATTTCTCGCGATTTTGTTCTGCGATTTTTTCATCTGTCGCATCGCCTGTGCGAGGGTGGCTACACATGCGATTTTCTCCGCGCACTGGTGACGCGACAATTTTCAAAAAAATCGCATCACCATCGCAAGCAAAAAATCGCTCGTGTAGCCGCGGCTTACAGAATAACCACTCAATGACTCCGGTTAGTTTGGAAGCAAACCACGCAAGAATCAATCACTTCAAAAAATTCCTAGCGAACTTTCTGAAATAAAAAAAAATTAAGCATATTAATAAGGAAACATATTTATTTAAAAACCAATTACTGGTTTGTTTTATTTTTAAGGGATTCTAACTTGAAAGTTGAGTTAAAAGCTACAGTCAAATTTGATGTTTCAAGAATGCTGCATGTTACCTTCCAGAAGTCCATATTTCTTGTTATCCAAGTTGCCCTGTTCGATTTTGTCCTGCAAACCAAGGCAGATGGAACTAGGAGTTGTACGAATTTCACTTACTGTATTGGCAGCTATGCTGACATTTATAAATCTCCAACATCAGAGGACAACAGTTTTAACATTGAATCCGCACTGTATCCAGCAATGAAGCCATCATCTCTTGTTGTCAAAGCACAAATCTTTGGACCCAATTATACGTCTGTCGCAAATTACACTTGGAGAATCAACTGCTTGTATGTTGCTTTCCCAGCTGAAGTTCTGCAAGTGTTGTCTTTTGGCTCAATTCTTGTGACGCCCCGCACACAGCACCTAAACGTGTGTATTCCATATTTCTGTCGGAAAGGATCAAAAAGATCTCATGAAAGGTGTATTAGCTGCGGTAAGTTTTAATTACGGTCTTTTCTGTCATGAACGTAATGATTGTTCTTTGGTTATTTGCAAAACGAGATTCATTTCTTTGCTGGGCTCCTGTGAGATCCGATGTGAGTGCACCCTTAATTTACAACTTAGGGTCATATGGTCCTGTTAGTCAAAACTAATGTTGCTATCTAAAGATACAAATATTACTAGAAACGATAGAAGCATGTCAAAATGAAGCAAATACGTATACCCTTATCACTTACTGAACAGCCTGAATAGCAAGCGTTTCCCGAGGCGTTTCCCGCGCACGTTTAAAGCACTTCGCTTTTTGGCAGCGAAAAACTCCTCGAACGTGCGGGAAGCCCATGAAAACGCTTTCTACGCAGGGTATTACGTCTTTCGTTTTTGCCTTGATGCTCTTTTCGTTATCATGATTTTTGCACTGTTAAGATTCACAAAAATTAAACCTGCCGAAACGTAATCCACAGAAAGTCTGGACTTTTTTTTTTAGTGTATATTGCAAAGCTCGTCTTCCCAACGGTAATGAAAGGTTGAACCGGTTACTACAACTATTATTTACAGTGACACTGTGTTTTTTTGGGCTAAAAGCTTTTTTCTCAGTTCTCAGTTTCAAGCACGTTATAAAGTTTAATGTCTACTACTACCAACGCACCTTTTAACAACGGCCAAGATTTTTCGTCCGGACCAATTGTAACTTACCGGCATAAATTTTCTCTTACTGGAACATTTTTGCAGGGACCACCAAGCTCGCTCTCGAAAGAATACATCACCTACCCTCAGCCTAACCTCTCCCTAAACAGCAACATATCAATGCAACAAAATGTGCGAAGTAATGCTCATTTGCTGAGCACAAGGTCATGAAACTCGGAATTTCAAGTCACCTACCCGCTAACTATTAGCCAGCGTGACATGTACTAAAAGGGAAGGGAGATTAGAAAGCGCGTGACGCGAGCGGCGAACTTGAGGAAAGAGAAAGGCGCTCTTGAGTCCCTGTTTTCCTCCTCTTTCGGCGATTGCCTTGCAGGCTAATATTAATCGAGTCATTTGTTTTTCAAATCAAATATTAGAACCAAACAGGTGAATATAGCAACTAAATTTTAACAATCCTTACATTCCACCAAATATTTTCGCTTGAGTATGATTGGTCCATAACTAAAATGAAGGGTTGTTCATTTAAGCTTGCTATTGCCAGTAAAAATGTGTTGTTGTTTTTTTGTACAAGAAGCGTTGCACTGCTCTCAGTTTTGCACGTAACATTGTTGTTTTGTGGAACGCAGTAGACAAAGACCGTCCCGTGTAACATGCACAGCATGAAATCTTAAATTTACGCATTCGTAATGAATGCGTTAAAGAATGCGTAATGACTTCGTGAATGCGTCTTTACACTTTCGTAAAGAAGGTCTTAACGCATTGGAAACGATAGCGCGTAAAGACGTCTTAGAGAGACTTTAATCGCTGTCTTTACGGATATTGTAAAAAGTCGTATAGGCTTTATTTACGACATTTACGACTATTTAATCTGTCCAGATACAAGAGATTTACGCATTCTCAAAGTAGTCTTTACGGATGACATAACAAGTCGTGAAGGCTTTATTTACGGCATTTACGACTTCCGTACAGAGACCAGAGAAGAGATAATTACGCGTTCTCAAACAAGTCTTTACGGATACCGTAAAACTCGCGAAGGTTGTATTTACGATATTTTTGACTACGTAAAGAGATGAGATTTTCACGTACTTAAAACATTGTTAATGAGCTATTCACATTCCCAGCCACCTTATGAATTGATACAATTTTTGATTTTGTTGAAGGCTTAATTTATATTCTATGACCATTTCTGCTAATAGCAACAAGATGACTAACATTAGTTTGGTGATTTCAATCCGTGGTCTTAAAGAAAAATGCCGTTTTTATTGCATGCGAAAGTTTTAGGCCACGCATAACGGCTTCGTGGGAGACTATATAGATGATGGCTGACTCAAAGGATAACTACTGGCACAGCACTATTTCTTTTCAATCCATTTTATTTCAACATGTTTATAATAAAACATTGTTTTACAATTAATACTAAAATTAAAAATTTTTGTAATTCATACAATGAACTGCCGTTACCAAAAACGCGGGAACGTTTGTACAAAAGATACCGATATAAACATAATTCGCTGTGTGCTACAAAGCTATGAAAATGGCCCTTTCGTCCTTGATATGGCGTAATACAAAAAGTTTCAAATAAACAAAGTTCCACATTGATATTACGCTAGTTATGTATACCTTGACTACCCCTGATAACAATTCATAAACTCAGACCGAAGAAACTTTTGTGTAAACTCAAGCTTATTATTACCAATCAGAGTAAAGCTATTCACACAGGGGTAGTCGACAGACATAAGCTAAATATTTGCCCATTATGTACAATATTTAACATCAACAAAGGAAAAGTAAGAAAAAAATCTTCTGCACTTGAAAATAGCATGGAAACTCGGAATGTATACAATTATTTATGCTTGTTATTTTGAAATATTTAAACTGTAAAAGTTATGCCACTACAGCGTACCCAGAGCCATATTGTTTGGTACACTGTATGTTAGAAAGGACCATCGGCCATAATGTGTGCCATCTATTTTTCTTTAACTTTAACCTTTGATTGACTCTGTGCATGACAGTTTATTATAAGGTGTCAAAATCAACTGGTTGTGTATTTTACTCAAACATGAATTTTGTTCAAAGGTTACAGCCAATCCCACTGCTGTGCATAGACATTCACCCATCATGAAAAATAAAACAACACCAAAATCAAATGTCCTCGATTTTCACTGTGGAAGCATTTCTACACAAAGAAGTGGGGACATGATTTACAAATCGGGGTCTAAAAAGGACACCGAAAAGGATGAATAATTTGGCAAGAAAACAATGATGGCTTTCCATAACCAAAGGTTCTTTTTAATTTTGACCGTTTAAAAAGGGTCAGTTTTAATCTTGCCTTAAAAGGGGTGCTAGTGGCGACTGGAGTTGGTGATCCACTTTTTAACGCCCATTTAGGGGCATCTTCAGGGGGACCCCTTGAGGAGCACTTTTCCCCTACCACCCTTTCTGTTTGTAAATTCCTTACATGCACAGGCAATGACATCTTGTACCGCTCAGGTCAAGAAAATCTTTGATCTCCCTCAACTTTGTCCCTTCCCAGGGCAACCTCTTAATAACAAAACGCTTAATATCACACCCATTTTCATCTTCCGACAGCTCACTCTCATCTGAGCTCGTGTACTCATAAGTTAGGATTCTGTTGCATCTATCTTTTCTTTTCTCCTCCCAGTCCAAACTGTCGACTGCATTGCATCGCCAAGAAATTTTCTGCAATAGAAAAAACGGTATTGATATATTACATGTTGAAAATATAATTGTTGGTTTATTTTGACACGCTTTTCTTGTAAATTACCAGATTATTGATCAGCATAAAATACAGAGTTAACTTCAGAATTGACAGGCAAAACAGGACAAGCATTCCATCAAAAAAAAATAATAAAACAAGGGAAGTATTGATTGTCATTTCAATAATCCACTTTCAAGTGAAAAGTACAAAATGCAAATAAAACTTGATCCCATACTCGAATTTTGACTGGATTACTCATTAGGACTGGACTTTTACTCGAACAACACATGCGGTGCTGGCACTGAGGCATTTGTATTGGCATGTAAGTTCCTAACGAGACCTGTAATAACTGTCATGGAATTACAAAAGGCAGACTTAATGATTCTCCAGTTTTGCCAAAAGTTTGAACTGCTCTATGGCAAGTCAGAAGTCAAACCAAACATGCATCTTCATGGGCATCTGAAAGAATGTGTGTTAGATTACGGCCCAATTTACAACTTTTGGTGCTTCGGTTTTGAACGATTTAATGGCATCTTAAGTAGTTTCAAGACCAACAACAGGTGCACTGAAATTCAACTGATGAGGAAGCTATTGTCAGATCACTTTGTTTCATGCGCTTCACTGCCAAATGAGTTTGAAGAACACTTTCGTCCATTGTTTTCCCACCATTTCATGAACAGTGCTGAGAACATCATTGATATTGTCAAGCTTGGTCCTGAACTAATGAATGCAGCTCTTTCTTCTAACTTGTTGAATATTGACTGGAAAAGGCTGGAATCAGAAGTTCACCTACCTCGTTTCTACAGAATCAGAACTTTGGACTCGGATGACCTCTCTTCTCTTCTTGCTGTGTACAATTTAATGTATGGAGCAGCCATCTCAGACACCAGTTGTCTTGCAAAAACTGTGCGACGGTTCGGAAGCATCTTTATTGGTGCAGAGAAATTTGGCTTCAGACTTGAATGTCGGTCTCTGAGGTCGGCAAGAATAATTGCAAGCTGGATTGACAATAAGGGCTTAATCAGTCCGTGTGCTGGACTGCGTCCAGGCAGAGTGGATTGCTTTATCCAGCATGCACTGAAGATTGGACTTCAGAGTCAGCAACATGTATTTGCCCTCGTAGACTGGTATGTTGAGGATGAAAGCAAGGACAAGTATGGCAAGCCTGTGGAAATCTGGAGAAAGGCATTTCTTCCTGGTGGGCCATCACGGTTTCTTCCAGTACCAAGAATTTTTTCTAAATTTGTTGTTGCTTCTACATGTGAAGACAAAGTTGTCATAGTTCCTCTAAATCGCATATTTTCCTAGAACTGTTCTGATTGGGATTCACATGCCCTAGTTTGAGATCATGCTGGTCTCAATAATAATTTTATTGCTAGGTTTTACATAGAACGATTCAATTTAGAGGAACTATTTACAATATTGTTTTTGCAAAAAAGAAAAAATGTGTTATGGACCAGTGACTAGCAGAAACAGTTATTGCATACATTTTCCTATCTCAGAACTTCTATTTACCCTAGACTACACACAGACACTTGTACAACATGTATAGCTAACCAATGACCAGTAACACCAGCAGTTGCTGATCAGAAAAATAGAGTGGCTTTGTTGTCTTGCAAAAGAACAAAAAGTCGGTATCAAAAAGGGCAATGAAGCAAAACTGCAGTTGAATGTCTCTCGTTGAATCTTGCATGCATTATATTTGGGTTATTACTTAGTCTTGCAAGCGAGCATCTCCTCTTAGACATCAATGAATGTAAATCTTGTGATTACAGATGGGTCTTAAATCGTTATGATTCCCAGTGGATTGGTTGATGCTTATTGTTGTTGCTGATACCATGTGTCTGATCAACTAGTTATTTAAAAAGTTATTTTAAAGTGTTCTATTAGAGTAAATAGTGGTTTTTCGAGACAAATACGGAGTATCATGTTTAAAATTCGTATTTTCTAGATTACAGCATAATTTTCTGTTTGGTACAAAACACCTATATCTCTGAGGTGCATTTTAGTTGACGTCAAATTATATCTTTGACTAAAGTAAACACTGTTAAGTCAAAAGATCTGTTTTTGCCCCCCAAATGGGGCACGTTCGGTAACTGAAATATGGAACTGTTTTGGGAGCTGATGTGGCTCCCTTAATTAAAACCATTTTTAGGGGCTTGGCCGGGACCAAATAGCCAAATTGTGCCTCAAAGTAGCCTTTTACGGTTCCTGATGGGAACATGACCTATGACCAAATGATGGTCAAAAAGGCCGCTGGGGTATCAGGGCTAATTTTGCGGCTTAAACAGATCCTTTGAATTTACAGTGAATAATGACAACACGCTCTGCTAGATAAGAATATAAGCTATTTCTGTCGCATTTTGCCCTCTTTTAAAAAAAATACTAAAAGTTGCCATTTGTACATTTTCATTTGTTGTCAAATCAAACCTTTTGTACATGATTTAGAAACGTTGGAGACAAACTTAATAATTAAGTGTGGGAAGAAAGTATTAAAGGGAAACTGAATACGCAGTCAACTAGAAAAACGTTTATTTTCTCTGCCTCTGTAAATAGAATAAACATATTATCAGATGATTATATGTATCTCTTGTTCGGCCATTACCTCTTCAGAAAAGGAGAAATAAGCCTTCTTTTTATGTCTTTGTTTTAATATGATCAGAAATTTTCTCAGCTTTGACCGAGACCGATTCTGATATAGGTCGAATCTCTCTGTACTGCATTAAACAAAAGCAGGGGTAATATAAAATAGGATCCGACTCCAACAAACCAAGTACTGGACCATTGCGTTTCCGCTAGAATGATGCCCCCCCCGCCCATTCCGTTTCAATAAATAGCATGTAAAAAAACGAGTCATTTACGATATATGAATATTATGAAACAGAAGGCGTCTCAAAAAAGCCCTCTAAGAAACACGTACGGCATTAAATCTAGTACTATATTGAACTAGAAAATTATATGCTCTTGACAGTGAATAAGGATTCGTGGGAGCTGCGAGTAAAGATGCGTAAAGAACGTTAAAGATGCGTAAAGCCTTTTTAGGATTCACTGAAAAGCCCGTCAAAATACAACGGAAAAATGGGGGATGGAAATAGGAAGGAATTATTTCATCCCGTTCTGTGTTTCCGCAAACTAGGAATGCGTAAAATCACAAGTTTAATAGTGCGTAAAGAGCCATAAAGAATCGTATAGAACGTAAAGATGTTCAGTGTTCATGACAAAGCCGATAAAAAAAATCATGGAAAAATCTTTGACGAACATGGAAAAGTTAATATTTCATATCCTTGTGTATTTTAACAAACAATAAAAATCTGTCAATTAAAATACAAACTGAGCGTAAAAAAGGATACAGAATCGTAAAGAACTATGCGTACAGATGCGTAAAGACTGTTAAAGAGGCGTAAAGTTTGTTAAGTGTTCACGGGAGAATCGGTAAAAAAGAAAGCGGTTCATGAGCAGCACTTTATTCCTTCTACATTTCCACCAATATAATCTGTAAATTACACGCATTCTAGTTATTTTGCTTTACGAATCTTTATTGTTCTCTTTACACAGCCTTTACGCATTCTCTGAGTTTACGCCTCTTTACGCACACAGAATCGATGCGTAAAGAAAAGGCTTTATATTTACGAATATTTACGCTGCTCATAAAAATTCGTAAATCCGTCATTTCATGCTGTGATGATTAGGAAGACAACGTCCACATGCCTGTAAGAACTTTAATGTTAGTTTATCAATTTTGTTTCAGCTTCAAGATCTGGCTGTAAGCCCAGGGGTACGGGATCCAAGACTGAACACAGCAGAGTGTGTTATAGAGGGACACGAACCAGACATAACGGCTACAGGACGTAGTCCGTACATTAAAGCAATTTTATGGTGTTCCTTTTTGTTTACAGTCCCAGCTGGCCCCTATTTAGCCTTTGTAATTCTCGATGTTTTGAAAAAGCGTCCTAATCGGCTGGATGCTTCTCTTTATTGCTGGTGTAAATGTAAGTGTGGCCAATGTAGCCAAATACAGCAAGACCCTCTGACAAGCTCTATAATTTCTGTATTTTTTATCTTGTTTTTTATAGAGTGTGGAATTTTAATGTTTGTTATTGTACGTTTAGTGTCCGGGAATGCTCCATTTGATATCTACATTATTTTTGGGCTCTTGGTTACAGAAGGAGCTGTGTTAAGTTGCTTCAAATCTCCTGGCTGTTGCACATGTGACAGCCTTGCAAATTTCTTCACAAGAATAAGTACAAACCTAAGTGTTTACCATTTCTGTTGGTTAGTGATCGGCATTATGATAAACCCAACTTGGGGCTTAGCGGTTTTATTGATAGTCTGTTTTTTTTTTTCATTATTGCCTTGACGTTTGCACTTTACAAGATTTTTGACGTAGAAGAATGCTGTAACTTCAAGTATTTCATCAAATGTCTGGTTAGTTTCTGTGGCGTTTGTTCGCTTGTTGTATTAGCAGTTTTGGCTGGACAGTCATTCTATGGAAGGGAGACTGCAGATGATGTCATGAAAACTGTGCTGTTGTATGTTATCAGTGGCTTAATATCTTGGATATCCTGGAAGCAGCTCTCTCTTCATAGAAATCGAGAACGAAGTGATGAGGAAAATCCAATAGAACTTGATAAGAGAGAATAGACAAAGTGCGCGCGCTTTTAGTATACATTAGAAAACTGCCCTTTTTCAGTGGAAGTTCAGTAGTTCAGAGGCGGATCCAGGAGTGGGGCAGAGGGGATTGTAGCCCCCTTTGAGCTTTTTTTTTCTTTTTAATTTGACTTTCCCTTGCTCATCATAATGGGAAAATTTACCACCCAGTCTAGACCCCTAAGGCCCAGGGACATTTGCCTTCCCCCACTACTTACACCCCCACCCCCTCCCCCTCCACACACACACACACACACACACGCACACACCTTTCAGAAAATGCCGGATCCGCCCCTGTAGTTCTTGAAAACCGTTTGAAATGCCAGAAGGAAGGGCTGAGTGTAAATGCGCAGAAAGTGGGAGCCCCCACGGTTTCCGGTTACTACTTATAGTGAGAGAACAATAAGTAAGTAGGTAAGTAAGCAAGAAACTTAGTGAGTGTCCATTGGTTTAGCTTTAAACGGGACTAATCATTGGTGACACTTTGGTAATAAGATTTTACAACAAGGTTAAAACGTAAAAATAATGAATAAAAACGCTTTTTGACGTCAAAATTATCATCAGTTGTTAAAATTTTGAAGTAAAAGCTCAACATATAACAGTACATTGATATTAGAAGTTGCTGAATAGAAATATTCACGTTGTTTGGACGTGCGGTTCATCAGGTTCACTGATTTTCGCAGGAATTTAATAAAGCGAACAAAGATGGAAATAACACCTCAGTTGCCTCCGTCTGTCATGAATTAATTCCAAGGTTCAGCTAGAAGAGGTTCTCGTGGTAAGCTGTGCTAGAATTTTTTGTTTGTTTGTTTGTTTCTTGACTCTGATCGATGCAGGCACAAGCACAATGATGATTTTTGTGTGTGCGTGTTTTCTGTTATGCTAGCACGCGCTTTACTTTGTATGTGCTCTTGTACTTGTACTTCATACATGCTTGCGTTTGTTTTTGCGTGCCACACCTAAAAACCAGTGTTTCACGCAGACAAAATGGGAATATGAAGCGGAATTTTAAAGAAACCACTAATGTGTACCCTGCGTTGCTGGTGGGATTGTTTGCGCGAAGTTTGAGCGGCGGAGCCGCGAACGCAATGGGGAAATTCTCTCGCGGCGGCCAGCCACCAAAACGTTACCTTTACAAACAATACTGCCAGCTGCGCAGGCTAACTAAAATGTCTTTATTGACCCTGGTTGTAAGTTAGTGATTGACGGTTCTGAAAGTCAAGAGGATGTGACAAAGGCAAATCAGCTGGCGCATCACCCACTTTTTTAGACTTTACACACAGCCGTATCAATTCTCGTTGAAAATCAGGCGTTCTCTCCAACAAGCAACAAACTTTGCCTTTCAGATCTCCGGAATTCAGCGATCGTTCGCCTTTGTTTTCCTGTATTTCCTGGGAAAACACGCAACACACCTTTAAAGCAATGGTCCGTTCCGCGTTTGGAACTACAGGCAGCTGTGTTCTCTACGCGTCTTCTCGTGCTGATTCACGATGAGTTGGACCTGCCCGTTCATAGTGTCACCTTTTGGTCAGACTCCCTGACAGTCCTTCAATACATCACCAACGAGAAGAGACGATTCAAGCCCTTTATTGCTAACAGAGTTAATGAGATTCATGATGTTTCGGCCCCCAAGCAATGGCGACATGTGCCGACGTCTCTCAATCCTGCTGATGAGGGCTCTCGAGGGATGGAAATACATTCGTTTAAGCCAAATTGTCGCTGGTTGTCCGGACCAAAGTTCCTGTTACAATCCGAGGAACATTGGCCTGTTAGGAAAATCGGTAAAATTCCTGATGACGACGAAGAAATTCGACTTGAAAGTCACGTTGCACTCATTTCAGATGGATCTTCGCTGGACCTTTTCCTAAGACGTTGTTCTTCTTGGTCGCGTTTGCAGACACTCATGGCATGGGTATTGCGCTTCATTGACTACATCAAGGACAAGAACGCTCCCCTCAAGTTAAGAGGGATAAGCATTGAAGAGACCCGAAATTCTACGCAGAAGATTGTCCAGTTTAAATGTAAAGAAGATCCTCGCAGTTATTAACGCAACTTATGCAGTTGCGAAAAGAAAGCCTGAAAAAATCAGGCTTGCCGGGATTCCAACCCTGACCTCTGCGATGCCGGTGCAGCGCTCTAACCAATTGAGCTAACAAGCCAATTGGGAGCTGGTCGTTAAATTGGTTCGTAATATACCCGGGAAAGATGAAGATGAAATTATGAATATATGAAATTCATATATTTGAACTGCGGAATGAAGAAATAAATGTAAAGAAGATCCTCGCAGTTATTAACGCAACTTATGCAGTTGCGAAAAGAAAGCCTGAAAAAATCAGGCTTGCCGGGATTCGAACCCTGACCTCTGCGATGCCGGTGCAGCGCTCTAACCAATTGAGCTAACAAGCCAATTGGGAGCTGGTCGTTAAATTGGTTCGTAATATACCCGGGAAAGATGAAGATGAAATTATGAATATATGAAATTCATATATTTGAACTGCGGAATGAAGAAATAAATGTAAAGAAGATCCTCGCAGTTATTAACGCAACTTGTGAAGTTGCGAAAAGAAAGCCTGAAAAAATCAGGCTTGCCGGGATTCGAACCCTGACCTCTGCGATGCCGGTGCAGCGCTCTAACCAATTGAGCTAACAAGCCAATTGGGAGCTGGTCGTTAAATTGGTTCGTAATATACCCGGGAAAGATGAAGATGAAATTATGAATATATGAAATTCATATATTTGAACTGCGGAATGAAGAAATAAATGTAAAGAAGATCCTCGCAGTTATCATGACGCAACTTATGCAGTTGCGAAAAGAAAGCCTGAAAAAATCAGGCTTGCCGGGATTCGAACCCTGACCTCTGCGATGCCGGTGCAGCGCTCTAACCAATTGAGCTAACAAGCCAATTGGGAGCTGGTCGTTAAATTTCATCTTCATCTTTCCCGGGTATATTACGAACCAATTTAACGACCAGCTCCCAATTGGCTTGTTAGCTCAATTGGTTAGAGCGCTGCACCGGCATCGCAGAGGTCAGGGTTCGAATCCCGGCAAGCCTGATTTTTTCAGGCTTTCTTTTCGCAACTGCATAAGTTGCGTTAATAACTGCGAGGATCTTCTTTACATTTATTTCTTCATTCCGCAGTTCAAATATATGAATTTCATATATTCATAATTTCATTGTCCAGTTTGTTCAACGCCAGTATTTCCCTGAAGAAATTGAATCCTTAAGTAGTGGACGTGAGGTCTTGTTAATCTCTCCCCTGTGCTGGTTGAAGGAATTCTTCGCGTGGGAGGAAGAATTCGACATGCCCCGATTCCATTGGATGCCGTCCATCCAATGCTACTTCCTAAAGATCATCCTATCTCCACCATAATAGTGCGTCACTATCACGAGTCCTTGGGCCATGCTGGTCGTGAGCACGTTCTCTCTGCCCTACGCCAAAGGTTTTGGATATTACAAGCAAGATCACTCGTCCGTCAAATACTGCGCAAGTGTATTAATTGTCGCAAGCGAAACGAAGCTCCTAAGCAGCAGTTGATGGCCGACCTGCCTAAAGAACGTCTTATCCCTTACGAGCCACCGTTTACCTATACTGGGGTGGATTTCTTTGGGCCATTCCATGTGAAGCGCGGACGCGGTTCAGACAAGGTGTACGGATGTATTTTCACCTGCTTTACCAGCCGTGCCGTTCATATCGAGGACGTGAGTTCTCTGGAGACTGACGCCTTTATCCAAGCCCTCCGCAGGTTTATTTCAAACCGTGGCTGTCCTAAAGAAATCTGGAGTGATAACGGAACCAACTTTGTGGGGGCAGACAAAGAAATTCAGCAATCCATTCGAGAATGGGATCAAGACGAGCTGAATAAACGCCTGATTAAAGACGAGATAAGCTACCATTTGTGCCCAAGATCCGAGTGGAAATTCCAACCACCCGCGACTAGTCACATGAATGGGGCATGGGAAAGGCTTATTCGAAGTGTTCGTAAGTCAATGAGAGCGATTCTTGGAAACCAAAACGCGCTAGTCAGTCTGGAAACTCTACGTACTGTGTTTGCTGAAGTTGTAACCATACTGAACAGTCGCCCTCTAACCCCAAGCAGCGACGATCCAAGTGACTGCGAACCTCTTACTCCAAGTCATCTCTTACTTCAGCGACGAAACCTTGCACTGCCTCCTGGATCATTTGTACGTGAAGACCTCTATCGAAGGAAGCAATGGAGACAGGCTCAATTTCTAGCTGACTGCTTTTGGAAGCGATGGATCCGTGAGTATGTCCCGGCGTTGCAACAACGTCAGAAATGGGTGCGTGAGAAAGGTAATTTGGTGATCGGAGATCTTGTCTTGGTTGTGGACGACAATTCCCCACGGGGACGATGGCTCCTTGGTCGCGTTATCAAGACTTTTCCGGGCCCTGATGATCGAGTACGCGTGGCCGAGATCAAGACTAGCACCTCTACCTTGACAAGACCAATCTCCAAGCTATGTTTGCTGGAAGAAGCAGCTTTAGGAACTAATGCGATTGTCGCATATTTGTTGAACGTTTATCTACATTCAGCCTAGGCCCCCAGGATGTTGTGGCTATTCGTTTTTTCTTTGTTCTTTGTTACATATGTTAATGTTTTTTCTCGCTTTTGCATGCTTTTATTTTAATTTGCTATGTAAATTTCGTTCTGTTCATTTCACATTAAGTTTTCCACATTCTGATCTACTTCAGTGTAACTTCTACGGTCGTTCGTAACGTATGTAATTTTTTGGTTCCCTGAACTCCTTCCTATCTCCAGCATTTGGTAAGCCGTCTTTGTTCGTTGTTTGCTCTTGTATTTCGTTCATTTCTTCTGTTCTTTTCGGTTTATTGCTATATTGTAATTCATTTTATTTTATCCTAGGAATTTACTTTGTTTCTTCAATAAAAGTCAATTCATTTGCTGGAAGGGTTTATGTACTTATGAAAAGTCGTGCGATACACTTATCCGAGCGGCCCTTCGCCTCTTCAACGAACATTCTCCCGAACGAGTTTTATAATCATAACTGCAGAGAGAAAGACTTGGGCGACACGATAAGTTAGCGAAAGCTAGAAACAGGTTGTATTATAACATTAATGACCAGAGAAATGTCGAGACTACTGAGAAAACAATGGCAATGAACAGTGTCCTCCGTTATATGAAATCGACTGAAAGGAGTAGTTCAGTCCGCAACGTTTCTATTGTTAGTCATGGCCGTACCCGACTTAGCCTCGATGCTTCTCATATAGTACGTCTCAAGCTTTTTACAAAAATTAGATTGTGCAAACTGATTGTTCAAGCTGGAAGATTCTCCAGTGACACTATATTTAACAGTTCTTTTTACTATTCCTCTGCACTCTTGAATTTAATTCATTTTTTGACGTTCAGTTTTTCACTGAAAAACGTTTCTTCTGGGTACTCATGTCTTGCTCCCGTTCACCCCTTTTGGGAACCTTCGTGTTTGGTCGTTACCTATTGCAGCAGTATTATTATTTCCTTTGAATTCTTGTAAGCATCTAATTTTGAACTTTTATGTCTCTTCCTTGCAAAAACGATTAAATCAAAGCTCTTCATGGGCTGCCCATCTTAGCGTTCCAGGCGTGTATGATTTTTTCCCACTTCCTGGGGACAGAGATGACTTTTTTAGTCGACCCAACAAAAACATATCCCTCAAAGCGTTGCCAGGCTTGTAGTGGTTGGCAGCCATGTTGATAGAGGGCTGGATGGACATCACCCCCGTTAGGCGGGTTACCCCACCTTTAGCGTTCAAATAGATCAAACTTGAATGATTTAAAGAGCTCTCCTTGTGGCCACTCAGACTACTACCATGCCGGTACAATCTTCAAGTAGTAAATTTAGCCAGCTTGATTCTTATCTGCTGAAAATTGCGAGGCCTAGGCAATTGACATATCACAGAATTTGTTGGTGTTTTCAGTGTTTATTCACCAACCCGACTAACCAGCATACGTGTATGTGAATGTGCAACTGTGCAGTACTTGTATTTCACTATGGACACTCATTTTAACTGTTTTCTTAGATACAGTTGTGTTAAGTGGTGTAATAGCTGAGGAAGGCATCAGTGCAAGGGCAACAGAAGGTAAAGCTTTTGAGCATCACTGATTTGTTGTAAAAGATGCATGAACTGACAACCCAATTAAACATCATTTCACAGCCGGGCACTGTCACAGAGATTTTGTTGTGTCCGGGTCATTTTTGTGATAAAAGCAATGCTTGGTACCCTAACTCGTAAGCAAAATGCTCCTGCTGAATTGCAAAGAAAACAATCAGTTGAGAGCAAACAATATTTTATACAGGGTGATACTGCAATGTCATTACAGCCCTCTTAAATGAATTATTTGATCTTGGACCTTATACCCATTCTAATAATGTATTTTATTTTAACAATGTTCTCTTTAAAGTGGGTACCATAGAAGAAATAGACGATCATCTTCTAGGAGCAGAAGCAAGTAAGTATTTCCTACAAGACTAAAATTGTACCTACATGTATCTTGCTTTTAAGTGTCTATAAAATGATAGGATTGCTACACCTGTTTCAGTGAAGCATGATCCTTGTGTCATGGACTGCAAAGCACCATGTTTGCTAAAAATAAATGTATTCATAGCTTTTCTTGCTGAGGAAAAATCATAAAAATAATAAAAATTGTATATTTGCTTTTGATTTATGACTAACAGTGAGAGAAAAGCAGCCACAGATTTAAATAGCGTGATGCACTGCGGTCTATGAAACATGCATCAATAAAGCAACCTTTTTTTTAAATAGATGTATAAAACTAAACCCAAAATGAATTTTTTATTTCACTATTTTTTTTACCATGTAAACAAACTTCCAAGTCAACATTAATCAACCAGGCTTTTAGGCTAAAAGACTGATTAGTTTCAACGAATTTCTTGGAAAAGACTAAATCATCAAAACTTAAGTAGAAGGTCTGTGAACATACTATAAGCCCAGCCTTCATGTATTCACTTCAAGGTGGAAGGATTGACTTATATTTTTTAAATATTATTGGTCCAAAAGGTCTATGGTGTGAGATTTAGGAACAGTTTTCTAGAAAAAAAGGGGGATGGAGAAACAATTTTTCCTACTAGAAGCTTGGATGATCATAGATTTGAGAGTGATGTAGTAGATCAAAATATCAAGGAAATAACATCACTCTCAAATCTATGATCGTCCAACTGGCCGTCCGGGTAGCCGCTGAGTTCCAGTTTTCAAGCGAGAAAATCGAATGACTATAAACCCTGAAGTTACCGACAAAATCACTTCAGGAAAATAAAAGGTATTTCTTTTATGCCAACATTTCGGGTTATTTCCCTTTGTTTGTCGCTGTATTTTTAGTGAATTTGCGGATAAAATATAGAGTACGCAGTAAAAGGTAAGATGTCTTGAATGTTTGTTTTCCTTTGAATTGTTTGAAGTTCTCTTGTAGGCTACTAGAATTTGTGACAGCCAAACAAAAAATGGGATTTCAGCCAACAGTGTCAACAGTCGACAAAATAGAAAACACTTTTTTCTTCCGAATTTTTGGAGCAGTTTTCTTCAAGCGACTGTTTTATTCATCAAAGTTCGTTATTTTTCTTTGTTCGTTTTACAAAAGGGATTATTTTATTTTTTGCGCTCCCCGTGTTAAAGTTTTGCCGCCGCAATTATGACTTTTTCTTGTTATTATCTGACGTAAAGATAATACAAATCGTTTACTGCAGTATGTAGTTTTCTTGAAGTACCAAATCCCGTAAAATATATTTCTTTTCTTGTTGAACATTTTCTTAGAATCGCCGCCCGAATTCTCGGGAGATCTACCCCGGCGCCAGAGGAAAAATAGCCCACTCGCAATCAAATCCATTCTAAACACGATAGGTGAAATTTAAACGCTTTCCAAACTCCCAGAAACGTTTCTCCGTCTTGTCTTTATGGTTTCTTACAGTAAGTTTGTAGACATTGGCTTCGTTTTGCTACACTCTTGAAGCGATCGCTTTCTCCACCACGAACAAAAACATTCTTGCTTTCGGACTTCGTTTTCTCGTAACAATCAGTGAATCCGCGCTTCCCCTCTTCATAATCTTTACTTCGCTTAATCAGAGATTCAATGTGCCGAAAGCACTTTTTTAGACTTTTTACACAGCCGTGCCAATTCTCGTTGAAAGTCAGGCGTTCTCTCCAACAAGCGACAAACTTTGCCTTTCAGAACTCCGGAATTCAGCGATCGCTCGCCAAGTGTTCTGTCCGCTCAACTTAACGTTCAGTCCACACAAAAGGCAGTTGCCGTGTTTTCCTGTATTTCCTGGCTTTACTGGTGTCCGCGAAGAAAATATGTTGAGGAGTTCGTGGTATTTCCCGATACAGCTGTCAAAAATTTCACAAGCGATGAAAATAAAGGCTTGTGGGATGTGGCTAAAAGTGACAAAGTCAGAATACCGCACAAATCTACTCAGGTAAACTATGGCCACTAAATAGGGCACTATAGCCACGTCGGTAGCGGGCATTACCCCTAAATCTACCAGAAGAAATAGTGAGCCCAAGCATCAGCAACCAAGGACAGCTGTTTTGGCCTTGTTAGGCCTCATCAGCATGGCAAAGCTAATACTTAGGCTCAGGGATCCCAGTGGCTATAGTTTACCTAAAAATTTCACACATCGCGCGGAAGCAGCTGCTGCCCTTTTGCGCGCAAGCCAAGTGCCCAAAATGTCACTCGTTGTTAACGAAACGCTAGCGCATGCGCGACGGGAAACGGGTCGGATGTCGGTAAGGATGTCGGCAGAGGTCTCTCTCCTTCCTTTCATTTTTCTCTCGCCGTGAAAAAACCTCTACAAGCAGGGAAGTCAATTCTGCTCTCAATTCAAGAAATAAAAATGTCTACTTTGATCGTGCGCTACTAGTTCTTCGATCTAAATAAAAATTTGTGGGTTAAAAAAAGATTTCACATTTAAAACGCAAAGAGAACAATTAATAAAAGTCGGTCAAATTACAAAAAAAAAATAAATAATAATAAGACGTGCATATCAGCATCGAATCCGGCTCTTCAGGTTTGAAATCGACCGTGTTAACCACTCAACAAACGTGCACTCGCATACTATACTTGGTTAAAAATTGGTATAAATACGAACTAATGCCGCAAACAACACGACAAATAATTAACTTTTATTTGTTTATGTGCAGTCGCATGAGGCTGGCTGCTTCAACAAAAACAAGAGAATTGTTGCTTTCTTCTCACACAGATGACTCTTGTTTGCGGGATTAATTTCTAACCTTTCTTGGTTTGGAGGGAGTGAAGATTGTCTTTTTTGCTGCACTTGCTCCATCGCGAAGTCGAGCGAAGCGCGTGTTGAGAAAGGAAGCAGGTTCTTACTAATTGTTATAATAAGAATTTTTTCTTCTTTTTGTGCCTTAGATTTAAGATCTAAGTAATTCTTTAAATGAAGTTTAAACTCAAAATCATATTTCTTAATTTTGTGTCATAGGTTTGAGAAAAAAATTCTTAAAATGAAGTTTAAAATAAAATCAAGATCACATTTCTTAATTTTTGTGTCAAAGTTTTGAGAAAAAATGTTCTTAATTTGAAGTTTAAAATCAAGGTTACATTTCTTAATTTGATAATGTGCGAACTAAAAATAACGAATGGTTATCATAATTCAAAAATCCTAGTTTTAGATGTGGTCATAGGTCACTCAAGAAAGACACACAGCCCATGAAACATTTCATCAATCATGGAAGTGTCTGTTGGCTGAACCGGCTAAATCACACATTTTTTACTATCTGAGGTAGCTCGTTTAACAGTTTGCATGATTACCAATTTTTGATCGGCCACACGTTGTCGGTTAGAATGTTTTGATCTGCTAGAAACTCCAGACCACATACGTATTCAGAAGTTCCAGTGTTGTTTGTTTGCCCCAGCTTCCAAAGCAAGGAAGTAGGAGACGTTTGCAGCGGGAAGTTTGAGCAGCGAAGCCGCGAGGGAATGGGAAGGAGGCTCGTTTCGGCTTTTTAACCAGAATGTAACTGGCAGCTATGCTACAGAAAGTTCTATGTCTCCCATACGTGTCGAGAACCCAGCTCTTGCCAACAAATTGAAACTTATGATCCCTATAGTACGTATATATTACGTAGGCGGAAAAAAGCACGGAGGTCTGGGAAGATTATGTTTCCACTTCCGGCTTGTTAAAATCTCCCTCCTCCTGCACCTACACTGTCATTACAGCTGTGTATCTACAGAATAACCATTCAACTGTTGTTGGACATCTCATTTATTGTTACTTTGGCTCCGGTTAGTTTGGAAGCAAACCTCGCAAGAATCAATCATTGGAAGTTTCAATTTGTTGAAATTAAAAATAATTAAGCATATTAATTAGGAAACATATTTGTTTAACACAAATCAATTACTTATTTACTTTATTTTTCAGGGAATCTAACTTGAAAGTGAAGTTAAAAGCTACCGACAAATTTGAATGTTTGAAGAATGCTGCATGTTGCCTTCCAGAAGTCCATCTTTCTTGTTATCCAAGTTGCTCTGTTCGATTTTGTCCTGCAAACCAGGGCTGATGGAATGAGGAGTTGTTCGAATTTCACTTACTGTACTGACAGCTATGCTGACATTTATAAATCTCTAACATCAGAGGATAACAGTTTTAACATTGAATCCGCTTTGGTTCCAGCAAGATGCCATCATCTCTTGTTGTCAAAGTACAAATCTTTGGACCCAATTATACGTCTGTTGCAAATTACACTTGGAGTATCAACTGTTTGTACGTTGCTTTCCCAGCTGAAGTTCTGCAAATGCTGTCTTTTGGCTCAATTCTTGTGACGCCCCGTACACAGCACCTAAACGTGTGTATTCCATATTTCTGTCGGAATTTTTCATCAGTGAAGGATCAAAAAAAACCTGATGAAAGGTATATTAGCTGCGGTAAGAGTTAATCACGGTCTTTTTGCCATGAACGTAGTGAATGTTCTTTGTTTTATTTTAATTCGTATACAGTCAAAGCTCTCCTTGCGACCACTCTCCTAAGCGACCAGCTCTAGTTACGACCAGCATTGTGAAACCCCGTTTGAATTGTCACTTAAACTCTGTAATGAAAAGCTCTTGTAAGCGACCGCGACCACTTTTGTGAATTACCAACGGGCTTTTTCCTTTAGTTCTCGTAAGCGACCATTCGGTAAACATTTAGATAAAAGCACTCAGTTCTTGTTCAAATTTCGAGCAATACGTAACGGGCTAATGGTTCTTTCACTGACTTGTACCTACACGGACCTCTTCTGTGATAGGCAAAAAAAACTATTCAATATTATTACTACAAAATTATTAGTAACCATTAACACAGGCCAAGCTTTACGCTATAAAAGTTCTTGTAAGCGACCACTCTCTATTGTTTCATCATGTGGTCGCTTACGAGCGCCCATTCTCGTAACGGCGACCAGCTCTAGTTGCAACCGCTTTTCTGAATTCCCGAGGCGGTCGTATACGAGTGCTTCGACTGTATTTTCAACTTGAATAGAAGCTGGACGGGTGCCCCCGCTGTGTTAAATCAGTTTACATTCAGTACGGAATTTCACCCCTGGCAAAGCGAGACTCACTCTTTTGTTGGGTTCCTGTGAGATCCAGTGTCAGTGCACACTTTCCGGCTTAGGGTCATATGTCTCTATCAGTCACAACTAGTGATGCTGTCTGAAAATACAGACATTATTAGAAACGATAGAGACATGTTAAAATGAGGGACCCTACACAGCAAGCGTTTCCGTAGACTTTTCTGCACGTTCGAAGCATTTCGCGTTTTGGCAGCGAAAAATGCTTCGACGCTGATGCGGGAAGCTTATGAAACCGCTTTCTATGCAGGATATTATGTCTTTTATTTTCGCCTTGATGTTCTTTTCGTTATCTTGATTTTTGCATCGTTAAGATTCAGGAAAATTAAACGTGTAAATGTATAACCCGCTTCTCTTCCAGAACGGTAGTGAAGGGTTAGAAGTTACCACACCTATTACTTACAGTGACACTGTGTTTTCTGGGCTAAAAGCTTGTTACTCATGCAGTTCTTAGTTTCAAGCACGTTATAAAGTTCATTTCTACCAGCACCAACGCACCCATCAACAACGGCCAAGATTTTTCGTCCTGGCCAACTTTGATCGGCCATGAATTTACTCTTACTGGTACATTTCTACTGCGACCACCCAGCTCTCGAAAGAATACATCGTCTACCCTCAACCTAACCTCCCCATAACGGCAACATACTCAACAAAATGTGCGGAATAATGTTTATTTTCTAAGCGCTTGGAATTTGCAGTCACCTACCAGCTAACTATGTTAAATTGGCCTGCGTGGCAGGCGCTAAAAGACTGGAGAACGGAGATCAGAAAGAGCTAGACGCGAGCGGCGAACACAGGGAAAGAGAACGATGCTTTCGATTCCCTGTTTTCCTCCCTTTTCATCTTTTCAGCGAGTGCCACGCAGGCTAATATTAAATCCAGTCAGTTAATTCTTTTCAAAGCAAATATTGGAGGCAAACAGGCGCGCGAATATAGCAACTAGATTTCAACAATCCTTTCAATCCACCAAATATTTTCGCTTGAGTATGACTGGTCCGTAACTAAAATGAAGGGCTGTGCACTTAAGCTTGCTATTGGCAGTAAAAATATGTTTTTTTCATTAACAAGAAGCGTGGTACTGCTCTCAGTCTTGCACGTAATCTAGTACTGTTTTTGAGGAAAGAAGTAAAAAAAAGACCGTCACGTGTAACATAAGAAGACAAACAACATCCACATGTCTGTAAGAACTTTAATGTTAGTTTATATTAATTTTGTTTCAGCTTCAAGATCTGGCCGTGAGTCCAGGATTACGGGATCCAAGACTGAACACAGCAGAGTGTGTAATAGGGGACACGAACCAGACATAACGGCTACGGGACGCAGTCCATATATTAAAGCAATTTTATGGTGTTCTTTTCTGTTCGCAGTCCCAGCTGGCCCCTATTTAGCCTTTGTAATTCTGGATGTTCTAAAAAAGCGTTCAAATCGGCTGGATGCTTCTCTTTTTTGCTGGTGTAAATGTAAGTGTGGCCAATCTTGTCAAACACGGCAAGACCCTCTGACAAGCTCTATAATTTCTGTATTTTTTATCTTGTTTTTTATAGAGTGTGGAATTTTACTGTTTGTTATTGTACGTTTAGCGTCCGGGAATGCTCCATTTGATATCTACATTATTTTTGGGCTCTTGGCTACAGAAGGAGCTGTGTTAAGTTGCTATAAATCTCCTGGCTGTTGCATATGTGACAGCCTTGCAAATTTCATCACAGGAATAAGTACAAGCCTAATCGTTTACCATTTCTGTTGGTTAGTGATCGGCGTTATAATAAACCCAACTTGGGGCTTAGCAGTTTTATTGATAGTCTGCAGTTTTTGTCTCTGCCCTGACGTTTGCACTCTACAAATACAATAGAACTTGATATTAAGAGAGAGTAGATCGAGCGCCTGCTTTTAGTAGATTAGAAAAATGTCCTTTTTGAGCGTGAGTTCAGTGGTTTAGAGGCGGATCCAGGAGTGGGGCAGAGTGGATTACAGCCCCCTTTGAGCTTTTCTTTTTCCCTTCAAATTTGACTTTCCTTTCTTCATCATAAGGGGCAAATTTAACAGCAGTCTAGACCCCCAAGGCCCAGGGACGTTTGCCTTTCGCAAGTACTTTTACCCCCCCCTTCAGAAAATTCTTGATCCGCCCCTGTAGTTCTTGATAAACGTTTGAAATGTCGGGGGGGGGGGGAAGTGTGAATACGCAGAAAGTGGGACCCCCCACGGTTTTCCGTTGCAACTTTTAGTGAGAAAAAGAAGTAAGTTGGTAAATAAGCAAGAAAGTTAGTGAGTGTCGTTTGGTTTCTCTTCAAACGGGACCAATTGGTGACACTCAAACGTTAAAAATTGGAAAAAATTGGAATTAAAAGCTCAACATAGAAATCTTCATCTTGTTTGCAGGTGCGGTTCATCAGGTTCACTGATTTTCGCGGGAATTTAATAAAGCGAACAAAGATGGAAATAACACCTGTTGCCTCCGTCTGTCACGAATTAATTCCAAGGTTCAGCTAGAAGAGGTCCTCATGGTAAGCTGTCCCAGAATTTTGTTTTTTGTTTCTTGACGCTGATCGATGCAGGCACAAGCATAATGACGAATTTTTTGTTTGTTTTCTGTTATGCTAGCGCGGAGTTTACTTTGTGCGTGCTCTTTTACTTGTGCTTCAAATATGCTTGCGTTTGTTTTTGCGTGTCACAACTAAAAACCGATGTTTTCCTCAAGGCAAAAGGAAATATGAAGCGGAATTTTAAAGAAACCACCAAAATGTCTTTATTAAACCTGGTTTAAAATTAGTCAAGAGGATGAAACAAACGCAAATCAGTTGGCGTATCACCGACAATACCTTGCCATCCGTTACTGTTCCAGCGGAAAAGGCTTCTAGAAATATTGTTCCCGCGAATCTGATGGGCCAAGACCAAAGTTGGAAAAGAAGACGTTTTTATGAGCTTCCGACCACCATAAAGGCTTCTATTAATTTAACCTTAGAATACAAACAAGGTTTTTCAGACAAACCACCGTTATAAAGCCTACTCAAACGGGGTCGCAAATGGACTCAAGTTGGAAAATAGCGTTTGACCCTTGTGCCCACTTTGATGAAACTCAAACTCACACTTTCCCTGAGCATCAGGCTTTTCGAGTCCATACCTTCCCAACCCCCTTTAGGCGGGCCTGATACTCAGGTTAACTCGCTCGCAAGATGGCGTACTTTTTTCACTGGGCGTTTTGCCACCCAAAGCAAGTCGACACGAGTTGGTCTCAGTATTGTTGCACTGAAGTTATTTTTGTTGGCTTTTCTTCTACTCAGCTAGTTCATTGCAAGTCTGTCTATGCAAGTTCGCACCATCAAACTTGCGTTGACTGGGCAGGTGTCCCTTTGGCTAAGGTTTAATGTCGTACTCCCTTGAATAATGAGGATGTACTTTTAGCTTACCCAGACTCCTGTTTTTTCGGGGGGGGGGGTGGGGGGTTCCTGTCCTCTGGTGTCGAGCGTCGCTCCTGTGCATCTCATGACACTTGTTTTTTAAGTGCCTAGCTGAGCTTATCTCAAAGGCCTTGCAACATCAAGAAGGGTGACGTTCTCTTTGTTGAAATAACTGCTCGTGTTCCAGACATTGAAGGTAAAACTGATGACGTCATAAGTGGTTATAGCATGGAGACAGATCACACAATCAAGGATATCTCTGGAAAGAATGGGTCAAGATAATTGTAATTGTGTGTTAAGGAGTACACAAAATGATATACATCGTAATGTTGTCAAGGCAATAGTGTTGGCTCCAGTCTCAGTTCTGCTTGGAACCAAGTATGGCCATTTGTCTTTATAAGGAGCAAGACATGGTCCTGTCCCCAACACACACTCGTCTCCTCAGTAACCATCGCACAGAATCAAGCGACGGGTCGGACCTTGAACTAGCCCCAGGCTCTCGGGAAGCCTTCGATTGAAAACGGTCACGAGTTTTTAGTCGAAAATTTAAAGAGCGAGAACGAAAACTGTAAATTCATCACAATATATCAAAAGATCGAAGCATCTGATCAAAAAGTCGGAAGCTAAAATAAAATCGATCACGGTGGATAACTTCCTAAAGAAAAAACAACCAAATACCAGCAACGGATCAAGTAGCTTTTTGATTGCGAATATTGCCCAGACAGAGCCTCAAAATGTATGGAATTTAACAGCAGAAGGACTTTTCAGCCATCCGACAGAAAATCTAAGGCACTAGACAAAAAGTGCGGAAGCTAAAAATTAAGTTCAATATATGTATTAATAATAGCAGTAAAAAATAAAAACATACTTGTTGTCCGACAGCTAGCCTTTTTCTGTTGAAATTTTCCTACTATTTGGCATTGGGGCGCGCGATAAATACTGCAAAAACAAAAGCTGCACAGCTGCAGTTTTCACCTCCATCGATTCCATTTTGGCCGCCATTTTGAAATACAAGAGAAATCACCATAGCAACAGTTAGTTTAGTGACCAGGTTTCGCTTTGCTGGTCAAATCTAAAGGCCTGGTTGTCAAGTATTCCCACGAAAGTGGCAAAACGTGTTTTGCTGATGTGTGCAAAAATACGCGATTAGCGCACCAAAAGGATAGTTTACAGTTTTCTGAAAGAAAAAATACTGATATCGTTTTAAGGAAAACTACTCTTTTGCCTTTTCTTTTTTCTAAACTTAGAACGGGGATCCTTAAAGAAACAGAGGGCATAAAGTAGATGAAGCTGTTTGTCAAAGATCAATTTGAGTGTTAAATTGCACTCAAATTATGATTTTACTGACAGAAATGGTTAAAGAAAATTGAATAGGAAAATTTCAGATTTTGAAGAATTCTCTTAAGTTAGGTGTTTATCTCTTGCAAATTTGCTATTTTAGGAAAAATAAAAAGTGCACCACTCCAATCCCCCTCCCCCCCCCCCACCCCCTTCCTAAAAAAAGACACCAAGAGGCAGGCAATGGCTAAGTTGTTGGCAAAGCTTTCTTAAAAGAGTTATCATAAGTGGCAGAACAAGATAATATGAGGTTAAAAATTTCTCACACTTTAACTGCCATAGTAGTTATAGAGTTGGCGGTTCTAGAGCACTTTCTTCGAAAGTTCTCTAAAACCGAACCAACTCTAGAACTACTCAGATTTGATGGAAACCATTTTACGGTGAGGAGCTGAGCAGGGCTCGGTTAGTCATCACGAAGTGATGAGCGAGGCTCCTTTGCGATTTCTTTCTGGGTAGAGACTCGTAGAGTCTCGTAGGGCAGGAAGAAATAATATTAAATATATTATGGGAAACTATATGTTTTTTTTTTTTAGATGGCGCTATTTTTTATGCATTGGGGAACAAAAGCGGAGCTTTTGTGAGGCAGTGAATTGATCACAAAAGCGGAGCTTTTGCGATCAAGAGGGGAAGTTTCTTTTTGCGATGCTGGTTCCATTTTTTGGATTACTATATGTTTTTTAGATGGCGCTATTTTTTATGCATTGGGGAACAAAAGCGGAGCTTTTGTGAGGCAGTGAATTGATCACAAAAGCGGAGCTTTTGCGATCAAGAGGGGAAGTTTCTTTTTGCGATGCTGGTTCCATTTTATGGGAAACTATATGTATTTTATTACATGAGCGCAATTGATTGGATTTGGATACTATATGTTGTATCTCATGATGCATCCAACGCATTATTCAATCACGTGATTCCACACCACAGGAAGTTTTTCTCGGAAAAGCAGGAAGTTTTTCTTAGAAACAAGTCTTGGCATGTCTGGTGAAAACAGGAAATGACTCAGCCATTTTCCAAGGTTATGATATCGTATGATCTCTACTGGCCAATTAAAAACGTACCCATAAATTACTTTTTCTGATAAAAATATCAGAAATTGCTCCAGTTTGATAAAAATTTCAGAAGTTGTTTACGGTTGACCAAACATACCTCAACGATGCCTATAAGTATTGATGAAGCAACGAAAAGATTTGAGTCATACTCTTAAAACATTCAAGATTCGATTCTAGTTATTGAGTCATTCATGGGGAGTGAGGAATCAATGTCTTTCAATTTACCACAAGCAATTACTAATTTAGATAGCATTAACATCAACACTGAGGAAAGGAATGTTGCAGCGCAAATTAAGGTATTGGAAGAGTACCAAAGGATGCTATCAACAGAAAGAAAGAGAAGATCTATCAAACAAGTTATTGACGACAAAATGAAGTCAGCAGATTTCAAAAGTGATTTGAAAAAGGCAAGACGATCTGGGCGTATGGGGCAATTTAAAGCTGGACAAGCGCCAATGAAACAACCTACTACAAGCCAAATGTCTCGACCATATTTACAGCAAAAACCTACTGTTGAAGAAATTGAACCAAATGCTGAAGATGAACTTATGTTAGAGTATTAATTTGGACTTATTTTATTTTGTAATGGCCATATGCTAAACTTTGTTTTCCCTTATTCAATATATATCTTTTATCATCGAAGCAGCTGAGTGATATTTTGTTCATTTCGTAACTACTTAGTTGATGTTTGCTGCTTCTAATAGTTTTCATAGTATGTTGCATTTGTTTATTTTCTGATAAAACATTATAATAATCTGCATGTTTGATATTGTTCTCTATTATGTTCTTTTTGATTCCCTTTGCCGTTTTTCCACCTTTCTGGTTGTCTTTTATGTAACTGTACATTTTTGATCGCAAACCGACGAATTCTTTTATTGGAATACCGCAAGCTTCATCTTTAAATTTACCTATTACCTTTTTGTTTCTATTATCGAAATACTGCGAGCTTTCAGGGTAGTCGCTGTTGTCAAATCGATCTTTGTCATTCCAAAAGTCTCTGTAGACGTCTTCAGCTTCGATTTCATATGTTAATGAGTCTGTGTCTGTGAATAATAATTTGGCTTTGTTTCCATACTTTTCTTTTATGTAGTTATAATGGAAATTATACATCAATGTTTTGCTCAGATCAAGGATACACATTCCAACATATGCCGGCCTGTTTAAAGTGAGCGTTTCCTTTATTTTATGCACTGCTACCAAATTTTCGTTGAAGATCTTACTGCTTACATAAGTTGGTTTACTTACCATTTTTAATAGTTTCTTCTCATCTGTGATAAGTCGGACATCAACACGCTTTCTTATGTTTTCCATTGTTTTACCAAATACTGAGTTATTCATAAGTTTGAAGAAATCTTTTTCGAATGAATTTTTTGCTTGAGTACGTTTTTGAGTATTAAAGTTGATGTATTGTTTGAGCCAAGGCGACTTGAATTCTAAAACTCGATGGACTTTGTTTATTTTCAATCCAAGATCAAGGTACAGTTGCAGGTTTCTGTAATGCAGAACATATTTTTCTTTATTGCTTAATGTTGGGATTAGTTTGCTTACTAGTCCTGTCGATATATTGTATTTTGCAGCTATTCTTTTACAATACTTAGACAGCATGTTATTGTTTACACAAACTCTCTCAGCGGCTAATGGGTAGTCATTATGAAGATCATGCAACTCTTTCGGGTATTCTAAATCGACTTCTATTAACAATCCTTTATTACTGTCTTCATTATACTGAGCTAAATTGATTTTATTAATCTGCTTTTCTGTCAACCATTTGAAACCACCAGTAGGGAGATATTGGCTCATTGCCCAACCGTATAAATTATTAGCATCAAGATACATAATGTATTTTGACGGCATATTCTCATCATATTTACTCATGTACTTATTATTCGCTTTTCCATATCGATTGGCAATATAACTGATCCCGCCACGCATACCTTTTTCAATAAATTGAAACATATCTATGTCTGTCATTAGTTCCAATTGAATATTAGTCATCTTCAACATAGCATCCCATGATAATCCTGGAGATGTGAAATAGTGGCATGGGTCTAATTTGTAATACTGAAGACATGTTTTGCGAAAGTTTTCAAACACGTCGGCTAATAAAAGGATATCAGACTGGAGATATAAATTATGGTATTCACCCATTGTTTGTAATTGAAATGTATTCCAAACTTTCTTAGCATGACAATAATCTTCATCTGAAATATGCTCATTATTCAATATGCTGTAAAATTCTTCTTTAGTCGGTAATTCTGTTTTATTGAATTTCTCAAAACTGTCCATGTAATCATACGGATAAATACCTTTTCGTGTCATAAGATTTAATTTTTCTTTTTGGAATCTTTTGTTTGTATACTTTAAAGCTTCTGCTGGTAAGTTGCTAACTAATTTATCCAAACTTAAACTCATAAACTGGAAACTGTCGATAAATGTTAGATGGTTGCCAAGCATAAAAGCCATATATTTTTCCATATTGTTTGGAATTGCATTTATGTTCATTTTAATTTCTTTTCCGTTTTTGGTGTATGTATTATTCTTAACAATAGCTCCAATTTCTTGCATAATGAAATGACTGTCGTAACCTCTCAAATTATGGAATATGACTGGAATTTTTATTTCTTTTGGGTTTATTCTGAGTTTCAGATTACAGTCTTGGTGAGCTGAGCCTCTGAATTCACCTGTAATATGGCAATGATTTCTCACTCGAATGTCTTTTTCAGTATATTTTTTATCACAGATGTGGCATGTTGTTGCTTTTTTGAATTCCTGTTCATTCTCTTCTGTCATTCTCAATGGTTTATTGAAATATTTTTTCATTACTTTTTTGCAGTATTTCACTTCTTCTAAAATATTCTCCATGAATTTGTATACAGCCTTTTCACCTCTATATAGTTGTATTGGTTTGGTATATTTGTCATCATAACAGCAGACAACCTTGTATCCATATCCGCAGTCTGTATGTATTTGGTAGGCTTCAGTGTATGATTTATTACCTTTTTGTGGACATCCATGAATCTTCTCTGTTATAGCCTCAAAATCGGCGTAAATTACAAATGGCACAGGTTGCTGTTTATGAAAGTTGTTGAATTTCAGTATGTTATTGTCTTTGTTGGGCATTTTAATTGCTTGAGTGCCGTTTACTTGTATGCAAATATCTTTGTGGTTGCTTAATACCCTGTCTGAACTGAAACATTGCAGGCACCGCATGCAAAAGTGTTTCCTGTGTTCATGTTTTGTTTGGTTATACATGAATCTGTTAAAATCCTTTATGAGAACATAGTGCTTGTTTTCTTTTTCAGTTACCAGAAGTAGTTCCATATGATCTTCATACTTTTCTTTTGAAACATAGATGGGGTACGGTTGTTTGTTTTCGTATCCGAATACATTTATATTGATACTGTTTTGCTTCTCAATTTTGTTGTAATGTTTGACACCGACTGGAAATTCAACACCTGAGTAATCTAACTTTTCAACGTATTGTTTGTCTGTCTTTTTTATTCTTTGAGGATCCTTGTCTTGTGGATTTATATGTCTGATGTGGCACCATCTGAAGCATTCATTATCCTCATTTTTCATGTTTATTAATCCCTTCTTTGAATTTCTCAGTTCAGAAGGCAGTTGGATATATGAGGATCCTTTCATGGGTTCGTATTTGGCAATGTTGAGGTAATGACTATCAACAGATTGTATAGTCCATCCTGAACCTTCTGATATCCACTGGGAGATCAGGTTTAAGATATTTTGTTTAGACATTTGTAATGCTTCATTGATTTCTGTATGGTTAATAATTGTTTGGGCTTTACTGTTGAAATATGCAGTTTTAATCACTGTTTCACCATCAGACATTTTGCCGAAAGTGACTTTCAATGTTTCAACGTATTTCAAGCCTTTCATTTCATTCAAAAAAGTTATTACACGATGTTCTATGGCCTTTCTTGTATTTTGCATTTGAGCTAATGGGTCTTTATTGTTTTTGATGCCAATTTCAAATGACTTTGTATAACCTTTCAAGGCATTGTCTGTTTGCTTTATTTTGGTTCTTGGTGTCGGAACCGGTTTTTTTACAGCATTTTTCTTGGTTCTTGGTGCAGGAATTGGTTTGTAATTATCCCGGAACTCTGCTGGTGGTTGAATAATATTATCTTCATACTGCTTAACCATTTCTTTGACACTTTTACGAGGTGTTGGTATTGGCCTCCTTGGAGCTGGCTTATCCTGCTTCAGAAGCAATTTGATAAGTTTCGATTTGCTGAGTTTTTTTAAACTAGCTTTATCCATATTAATATGATTAGATTCTTTAATTTCCATTCTATATATTATATATAGTAAAATATTATTTAAGTAGTTTAAATCCGCGTTTAACTATGGTCAAGAATTCAATAATCCGCAATTGGATCCTTTGAACTGTATAGGATATCTTTAACATGATTTTGATTAAAAGTCGCTCATTATATATTTGAAGAAATGATCATTGAATTTATGTTTTTTTGTATTTAAATGACTCAATTTACTAGCTGATTTATAAGTTCGACCACAGGTGTCGCAGAACCAAGTTTTTTTGGAATGTACTTCTTTCTTTTTTTGTTTGGTAGCCTCGATTTTTTCCTCTACAGTTGAATACTTTTTTGGTCTACCTCGACGTTCCTTTTCATTTTCCATATATATTATATATTATATTTATTTTTAAAATATAATTGAATTATGCGTTTAAGTATGGTCAAGAATTCAAATGATCCAATCACATGGATCTATTGAACTGTATATAAAAGATTGTTATTTATTATGGCCGTGTGTTTTGTCAATTATTTTTTTCATGTCATTGATCTCATTATTTAATCTATGTTTTATTGTATTCAAATGACAATGCTTACCTGCTAGTGTATAATTACGACCTGTTTTACAAATGTCACAATACCATTCTTTATTCAGCATGTACTTTGTTTTACTTTTTTTAAAAGCCTCCTTTCTGGCTTCTTCAGTGAAATATATTTTTGGTCTACCTCTCTTAATATTCTGATTTTCCATATATATATAATACTATATGTTTATTCTTAAATCATTTTGGCTTGTTTTTAAATTCATTCAGGAATTTTGTAATTTCGACCAAATTCCGCCTTAAGCTGTTTATCAACAAGTTTATTTTGTTTTACAAACTCGTTATAAGTCATATCTCCTTTTTCCGCCAATAGTACATCTCGACGTATCTCATATTCTTCCAGTACCTCATCCAGCTCATAACGTTCTTTATTCTTTTTATGAACTTTAGTCAGAAGATGTTTGTCTTTTCTATTCAAACTATAATTCTTATTGCAAAATTCGCATAACCACTGCTGATTTTCAGTATCCATATATATATGTATATATAATTTTTTTATTTAAATAAAATAGCATACACTATATGATTTTATTATAATGCTACCGTTCATTTGGTTAGTGCATCCACATGAGAGGGTCATATCCAATTCTTTTCCAGAGTTCTTCAAGACACTTTCGATCCAATTCACTTCTCAAACGTATGCCGATGCGTATACTTTTTTCCATGAACTCTGGAAAAGTCAGATATGGCATATTTTCTACAAAACCTTTTATTTGACATAATCTATAATCTTCATAGGTTGAACGAAGTTCTCGATACTGTTGATCATTTACCATGTACCTTTCTCTTAGTCGTTTTTCCTCTTCATTTTCGTTTTCCATATGTATATACTATATATTTATTTTATTTCTTCTGTTTAAATTCATTCAGGAATTTTGTATTTTCGATCAATGCCAACAATAGTTCATCGCGGCGTTTCATATATTTTTGAAGTTCCTCATCCCGCACATGGAGATGTTTGTCTAACTCTTCAAAGCGCTTTCGTTGCGATTCAAATTCCATATGCATGTTGGTGTGTAAAATTTTTTCCATGAAATCTTGGGGAGACAGATATTGCATATTTCCTTTTATTTTTCTATATTCTTCATAGATGAAACAAAGATCTCGATATATTTTCGTTTTTACCATGTGTTTTCGTATTTGTTCCTCGTCCATATATATATATTATATATTTATTTTTTTAAACATGTTCACCACAGCAGACTCGAGTATTTACAAAAATAAGTGAACTCTGGATTGAATCTCTGCTGCACAATATTGGATTTTTGGATTCACTCAGATAATACCTCTTTTTGTTGCCGAATATCCAGCGCCATAATTTCTTCAACAACTTCTTCATACAATAATGTTATACTGTTTGTAAATCCTTCATTGGAATCCAACTGTTGAAGTAATCACTATATCCCTTCGACTTAACTAAAGCTTGTTTCTTCTTATAATCCCTCCGAATGACTTTATCAATTCTGAATACCTCTTGTTTTGCTTTCAGCAATTCAGGTTCATAAAAACTCCCTTGAATGTCTTCACCTCTGAGATCCTTTAGTTTGTAAGTTATTGGATTCGTATATTGGATTTTATCAACTGTAAAAACTTCCTCAGACCAATTTGGTGTATAGCCCTTATCAAACACATTTCGTTTATATTTACTTATTCTAACCTTATCACCTATTTTGAATTTCGGTTTCTGTTTTGATGTTTCCATATCACCATACAGATTAAAGTAAACAGTCCCTTCATTTTTCTTTTTACTGGCTTCTATGGGTGTCATTTTTATCGAACTATGTTTGGTGTTGTTATACTGTTTCACTAATTTGGGTAGCATGTCTAAATACTGTGTATTACCTTGAACAGTAAACTGCTTCCACATCTTGGTTTTAATTGTTCTGTTCCATCTTTCACAAACTGACGACTTTTCCTCATTCTCAGTTGAGTACAATGTTATTTTATTCTTTTCTAAGAGGTCTTTCATGTGTTTGTTGTAATACTCTTTCCCTTTGTCTGTCCATAAAAATTCCGGTTTTCTGCCTTCTTTAAGGATTGTTTTAAAAGCATTCATAACAGTTTCTCCTTTTTTGTCTTTTAAAGGGACAATCCAACCATATTTACTAAACACATCTAGAACCATGAGAAGGTATCTGTAGCCAGCGTTCCATTTTCTGAACTGTTGTATTTCAACAAGATCAGAGCACCATATCTCGTCAATATGGTTTACAATTACCCGCCGCCGAGTAAAGTTACGTTTTATGGGTTTGTGTAATTCATCAGCTAATTTTTCTTGCCAGTTTTCTTCACTCGACGGCCTTTCCCGTTTTTTGTCTTCCTTTGTTTTACACCGAGACCTAGTTTCTGCTTCGTGTTAATCATATTTCTAGCCAGCCAATGCCCCCATTGTCTTTCATTTTAAGGCACACTGTCTAGAGCCTTAACCATTTTTCTATCAGCTTTATTCGTGCATTTTTTGTCATCCTTGCAAACCGAATAATCGACGTCGTGTTGCATTGCTATTGCATCCGTTTTACCGGTCGGTTTATCATATATTTTTAAGATTTCACCTGTCACTGGATTATACTCTAACTGCTTATCGAGAGGGTTGTATGGCCCAGTGTATTTATGACCAGGTAAAGTCCATCCTGATTTTGGTTTAGGTAGTCTTCCAATAGCTTTATGGATATCTAAACTTCCACCATCCAAATCCTTTCTGTTGGTTTTGTACTTTTTCTTTGGCCTGATTTTAGTAGACAATTGATCAAGAGCTTGACTTCCAACATTTTGAATCATCGGATTCAACTTATCCAGAGCATAATCGATAGCCTTTTTCTGCAGTTTTGGGTTTCTCAAGGCTTCTGATCCATAATATCTTCCCATTTCAACTGCTTTTTTCCCCAACCATGGGATTCCATGGTGAATCAATAAATCAGCACCAGTTGATGCTACTGTATCTAGTACGCCCGCCCCTTTCGACGGGCCAGCCCGTTTCCCTGGTTTTGTTTCACAAATTTAGTTTTGGTGATTCCACATTGAGAGCATTTACATTTAAGCATAAGCCTCCCATTTTTAGCCTTTTCATATCGTTCACTCCCAGGTACACGTTCTGTGACCCTTTTTTGTTTCACGCAATATGATTTCATATATAATATGATTAGATTAGATTAAGGTTCAATATAAACGTTCTCATATTTACCAGTTTTTGGATTTTTCACCAAACGCATGACAGTACCCTTCTTTGGTTTAGTCCAGAATTTCTTGCTTGTGATACCTGTTGTTCCTGTGAAAGCACCTTTCAAGATATCACCAGACCAATATCGGTCAAATACATGGTTGGTTGATGGAATTACTTTGCGAGTTATTTGTTCGGCTATTTTGGCTGCCTCAAAAGCTTTACCTAATGGATTTTCACCTCCCTTTTGGCTTTTGATGAATTTGGTTTTTGTAATACCACATTCAGCACAAATACATTTCATCATAAGTCTGTTATTTTTGGCTCTCACATATCTTTCACTTCCTGGAATACATTCTGTAACCTTTTTTTGTTTTACACAATATGATCTCATATATGTATGAGTTAGATATTTTTGAAATACTGTTCTAAGAATTTCTCATTCTTCGTTGTATCATATATGTCGAAAACTTCCAACAGATCAAAATATGATTTGCCCTTATTCATCTCATTTAAAAAGTATAAACAAAAGTAACCACATGTTGTCGTCATTAAATTTTGTATTTGGTTATTTTGATGAAGAAGTGTTAAATTCTTTTTTCTTGCGTGATTAACAATTTCTTGGAAGGGAGGTAAACCAAAGCTATCAAAGTAATTGACAACGTTATCTTTCACATATGTGGATACCCAATGGCTACCGTTCATATATGATGGTTCAAGATTGTAAATGAATAGAGCCTGTCTATGATTGTGGGGCACTGATTCATCTCTTGACAATACATCATTAATTGGGATATTCAGATATTTACACCATTTTATTAAATCATAATTACTTAATGGGACATTCTTATGGAATTCGGGTTTTACAACAGAATGTTTAACAGTGGGACGTTTTTGAAGGGTGAGTTCTTGCCTAATAGTAGACCTTCGCCCTTTTTCTGAGCTTTTCTTTTTTTTTTAATTCCCATACCGATTGTATCGTTCGGCCAATTTCCATAAAAAGGTGGAGTTCTATACATCGGAACTAACAAACCACCATCTTGATTGTTAGCAGTACTTGGTATAGATCTGGGTGGTCTTTGTTTAGGCTGTCCCATCTGAGGGGCACCTTTACCAGTTATCTTCTTTATTGCCTCAATAGCTAAAGGGACTCCAATTGATGCTAGAAGAGTGCCTAAGAACCCACCTGTTTGTACTTTTGTTGGTTTTATATGAACACCAGAACCAGTTTGAAGAGCATTTAATATATCCTTCTTTTGTTGGGTTGTCAAAAGATGCTTATATGTTATCAACTTATCGATTTTATTTTGTGGTATTAGGAACCCACCGGTTTGTAAACCTTTTCCAGATATCTTCTTAACAATCTGAGATGCTCCTTCAGATGCTAAACCTGCCAAAGCTGACAATCCAATAGTCTTGGCAATCGTTGGAGCGAAAGTTCTTCCAAGCGACAGAACTGTAGAGAGGAGTGATCCACCAACTTGCTTTCGAATGTTTGTTTTGGCTAGTTTGATGTCCATTCCTTTTCTCAATTTCTTATTTTTTTCCAATCGCTTAACTATATTCTGAGGTACATATAGAGTGTCATTCCCAGATAGAGAGTCCTTCGTAAGCCTTAGAACTATTGTTTCTCTTTTATGATACGCGTTACTAAGATTCTTTTTCTGGTTTGGTGATAAACTAACTTTAATTTCGTATAGTTGTGTCATATATTATATGTTAGATAAATTCTATTTTAAAAAACATATTCATTTAAATTTTCATCGATGTAAAACTTATTTATTTAAACTATCATCAATTCGTTTCCAACTGTCTTAACAACAACCTCACTCTCGTAAAATACGATGCTATGAGCTCGGACGTTTGCTGCTGGGGCTACATTGAGACGATAATGGAGAATCAACTGTTTAGGATCTCTCGTCACTACCTCTTTCTGATATGACAAATCGAAATACAATAATCCATACAAACTAGTGAAATTGGATACATTAAGCTGTGTTCCTGAATTGTAATCGTTCTTACGAAATGCATATGACATGAGATCATTAAATATCCGTATTTTAGAGTCACTATCATATTCCAGCTCTGGGTAAAAAACGTTATTCCCGTATTCAAGCCTACAGCTTGATAGAGAGCTGTTAGCGTTAGCGGCATTCAACTTGAAAGTATCGAACAAATACGGACTCCTCTCTGCTTCAACATCATTCGGTGCGTCTGTTCGCTGGAGATAAATAAAAACATGTTTAACGTTATCAATAGCTGGACTGATTTGAAACATATTCTGAATAGCTCTGGTATTTGCTGACTGATTGTAGATATCTCGCATATATGTCCAGGTTGTTGGCTTAAGAAACTCTGAAACGAAATTACTATACATGATGTCTTTTGGGATTAGTCTTGGTAGCCAAAGATACAATCTTTTTACTACAACCCTACCATCATCAGCAGCAGCTGCTTTGTGAATAAGTTCAGCATCATCATTAAGTGTAAGTTCAAATGTGAGCTGCATTGGGGGCAACATTTTTCTTTCTAATTCTTGAAAAAAGCTGTATCTGTTTAACGGAATCATCTCGTTAATCGATTTAGCTCCTCCGCCGCCGTCATTCTGATTAGCCTGGGTTAAAATACGACGGGCTTCGAAACCTGTGTTTGTATCTGCTGTAGTTCCATCAGTATCAAGATACCAGAAAGAATTCTTTCCAACGGATCTACTATAATCATCGCTGTATTCAAGGAGATTTTTGACATTCATAATTCTATGTAAATTATCACTCTCGTATACTATTTTACCAGACGATTTAATAACCATATGTCTGATTAGACTGTGAGATCCGTTTATCATGGTGATGCGATCTGCCTGAGCATATCCAGCACCATCTGCCCTTTTTTGAAGCTCTTTAGTTACTTCGAAATACCCATTGAAGAAATCAAACATAGTCGACCGATCGTTGATTGTGAATCTGTAACCCGTCTTTTTCTGGCTTTGATTGTTAGCAGGTTGCTCAATGACATTATCCAAATGGAAACGAACGTATTCATATCGTTGCAGATTTTCATTTGTTCTGAAACTCATTTATATGAGTAGTTTAGATAAAATTCACTTTTTAATAACATTTTAGCGTCTTAATCCAGTACCAGATATAAGTCTATTCAGAATCGTGTTGTAGTCTTCTTGTTTTGGTTTAGTAGGTTTGGTTGGTTTCATTGATTGTTTAGTTGAACCATGTAATTTTCTCATAATAATCTCTCCGCTTTTTTCAGCTGCTTTTTTTTCCAGTCTGTCTCCAGCATGTGAAATACCAGATTCAAGCGCTTTTTTGGCAAAAGGTTTTAAAACCTTTTCTGGAACTTTACTTAACACCCTTCCAACTGGTTTGAATATGTTATCAACAATAATCCCAGATCCTTTATGCTTATACACAAAACGACCTAGTTTCGGGTGATATACACGTTTATATTCATATGATGCCATCTATAACTATTAGTTAGATTAATCTCTCTTCTCTCTTAAAATCAAACTGAATGAAGTGTCACTATGATTAAGATCTATAATTCTTCGTTTACCGTCGGTAATATAAATCCGAATTTTATTAATCGTATTTTTATTGACAGGATTGAACTGTACTCGTCTTGGCTCTTGTGTGAAACTATAACTCGGGGTGAGAGTTGAGGTACTGAAACTATATATAATATCTGACTCTTCACCATCGACGAGACTGTCACTTATCAAATCACAATGAACATTCAATATTTCTCTGTCTTGTGAGAGATTAGGAATGTAATTTCCGACATTTACACTACTTGTTAGAATCTTTTTATTGAAACCAATAAGATCATTAAAATTACTTTGAGTAAGATCTAATCTGTAATTTGAGGCCAGTGTTATTATTGTCCTGAATACAGTATCGTTGAACTCCAGAGTGATTGGATATTGAGGGTTTGATGAGGTTCCTGTTTTTGTTTTTTCTTTGATTAAATTGTCAAAATCAATGTAATTCCATACTCCAGGGTTGAATATAATTTCCGTCCAATTAGCACCACTATCTGTTGAATATCTTATTTTCTGATTATTGAGTTCTTTTGTCACATTAAACCAAGTGAATGACATCGAAATGATTCGGTCTAGGCCGATTTCATATTGTCTGTTTGAATCTAGTATTATCGGATTACGGTATTTGATTGTGAAATCCGATGGTTTATTACCATTTTGGTTTTTTACTGTATGGGATGATAATACAAGTTGTCTATTCATATATATGATTAGTTTAGACTAAAATAGTTTTTGTATATTTTGTTGTATTGTGACTTATTGAGTATTGAATTTCTCAACAAGATGTCGAGAAGAGCGACGCCTGTATTCCGTAGTTCGATGCTATTATTACCAGCAACCTTTGATCCGATAATCAGTTCAAGTTTTTTCATCATTTCTGTTGGATTATTGAAAAACATTATCTGTCCACCTTTTTTTGTTTTTTTCTTCAAACCAGACCCTTTAATATTTTTTAATCTTTGATTGTTGTAATTGATATAATTATTTAGAATCTTCCTCGTATCATTAATGACCTTTCTTCGATATTGAGCCTCAGCTTCAGTCATTAAACCACTATTTAATTTTTTAGTGATATCACTCCAATAACCATTTAGTTTCGAACGTTGATCTTTAGCATTTTTCAAGATTTTGTTCAGATAAGCTTTACTCTTTTTGTCATTCATATCTTCTTGTTTGAGTCGTAATTCGGCGTCTTCATAATTCGGTATTTGAAGTTCATCTAAAGCTTGATTTATTCTATCCTCTTCAAGAATTTCGTAATCTGGTACTTCTTCTTCTTCGTATTCTGGAGGAAGATCTTCAGGTTCATACATGTATTCTGGATCTATATACATTTGTTTTTTACCTGATGCTAAATCCTCAAGGACATCTTCATAACTTGGAGGTTTTGGAACCAATTGTTTGTCATTTTGTGGTAGAACTTGATCACCAAATAGATCTTCCAATCCATAATCAGGCACTTCATCATCAATAGCTATTCCATAATCTGGAACAGGTCGCTTTTTCTTTACCAATCTTCTCAACGGTGCTTTTGGGGCTGTAAGTTCCTTTAACTCAGATGTTATAGGTTTGAAAAGTTTCTCTGCCTCGACTTCACCCATTTGATTAGATATCTTTTTTTGTTTTATTGTATCTCTTACTGTGTTAATCTTTTTACCAAGCTCGGATCGTTTCTCAGCCATTTCTTTCCATTTGAGTAAACTCATTATATCATTTGTTTACATAAAATTTCGTATTTTGTTCGGAAAAATTAGGGTTATCATATATAAAAACGCTCGCATAGCGTGTCGCATAGCGTGTCGCCATGCGATAAAATTGTATAAACAAATGATATATGAGAATTCAAAACTATGACATTGAAGACGATGAAAATAACGATTTTATCCAATTAAAGAATTTCATGCCAAAAAATGTTTCAGATGCTTATTTGCAGTCCTTCTGGGATGGGTAAAACTACGCTGGTTCTCGATATGATCTACAGACTCTTATACTTTGACAAGATATACCTTTATGCTCGAAATCTCTCCCAAAGCAAATATAAGCATCTGTTGAAAACTCTTGAACCAATATCAAAAGAGGTGGGTTATAACGTGATAGAAGCAAGTAACGATGAAATCATCCCTCTTACAGATTTGTCTGAGGAAAACCAAAAATTAATCATATTTGATGACTATTTGAATACAGGTAAAAAAAATGACGAACGGATACGAGACTACTTCACCAATTCAAGAAATAAAAATTGTTGTTGTATATATTTAAGTCAAAGCTATTACGGAACCGATAAAACAATAAGACTGAATAGTTCACATTATTGCATATACGATTTCCCATCAAGAAATGAACAATCGATGATTTGCCGAGAACTGAACATAAATAAATCAGATTATCAGAAAGCTACTAAGGATCCATATAGTTTTTTGTATGTTGATAAGGTCAAAAAAAAGGTAGCCCGAAATTTCGATGAAAGAATATAAACCATTAATATATGAGTTATACCAACGGTATCCTTAATCATGATGATTCTCAAGGACTAGGTAAGATAGGTTCAAGAGGTTTACCTGGTATTGGATTTAAATTAGATGCTAATAATGATTATGATATGCAGAATAAAAAACTGGTTAATGTGAAACAGGGAACCAATAATAATGACGTTGTTACTAAACAATATCTTGATTCAGAGATATCTAAGATTCCAAGTATTGATACATCTAAATTTGTTGCAATATCTGGTGATACGATGACAGGGTCACTCATTGTCCCAAAAGACAATTATCCAGTTCATGGTGATCTCAACAAGGTTATAAGTTATGAATCACAAAGGGAGATATTCTTGTCAAAGAAAGAAGGAGGTCGGATGGAGCAACCCATTAACATGAACAATAATTTCATCACAAATGTGAAAGACCCAACACAGGCAGATCAAGCCACAAACAAAAAGTATGTCGAAAATCAGCTTGAAAAAAAACTGGATAAAGGATCTGATATTGATATGAAAAATAATTCAATTATCAATCTTGATCTTCCATCAAACCAAAGAGACGCCGCATGTGTCGAGTTTGTTAACAACAGAATTGATGACATGACACAAAAAAAGTTTCTCAAAGTTGATGGCACTAACAATATGACTGGTAACTTGAATTTAAATGAAAAAACAATAATCAACTTGAACACCGATGACAAAGACATAAAATCAGCAGCTAATGTCGGCTATGTCAGCAGTAAGGTACACACCGCCAAAGGTGATGTGACTGTAGGGCTGAAAACTTACTTTGACACAAAAATCAAGGAGTCTCACATCACCAGCTCAACCAATAAGAAAGACGTTTTCAGGTATCTCATGGAAAATGCTGATGAATCTTCAAGTGAAAACAACATAATAGTTGATGGCATTGTTGACTTTTCTGGTTCCCCCCACAATGTCAACAAAAAAGCTTATAAATTTAAAATGGGGAAAGACGCTCAAAATGAGTATTATTCTCGCATTGGCTTTAACATGTTCAAACTTCCAGAAGGCGAGTACACTTTGGCTATTGAATTTTTCCCTCCAAGCACAACAAATTTGTCAGTGAGTGTCGTTTCCACTTCACTAAATATTGGTCAACAATCAACTAAGCTGTTTGTTAATTACAGTAGATCGATTGTTCACTTACATAAGTGGAGCATAACTCCTCCCGAATACATTTACATTGACATGCATTGTCAGGGCACTGCAAGTAGCTCCACTCAAGGAGTTGGTTATTTGATTGTATATGGAGTCAAAGGATCACAGAGTAATGTAGACTCGGATGTGTATGATACGGCGTACGTTGTAGAAAATGGTAAAATGGTAATGCAAACAGATTTGTCTTTAAATGGGTATAAATTAAGTGGTTCAGTTCATTATATACATGGGTATTTAAATACGAAAAACGGGAACACATTTTTATTGAATGGTTGTGACAAAATAATCATTCCAAATCATAGCCACATATTAACTATAACAGTGCTCTATTTCAAGATTAAAAGTAAATATAAGCCTATTTCTTTAAAAATAAAACACAGTGACCATTTAACTCAATCAATCACTTACACTTCAACCCAATCAACTCGATCACAGACAATAAATATCAATTTAGTACTGGCGTTTGGTAATTTGGCTGTGGAACTGGGTTCAGTTGTGAAAAATCAAGAACTCTTAATGTCGATTGAATATAGAGTGCCATAAACACTTTTTTCATTCATCATATATCACAATGCGGATATCCATCTGATTGGAGTATGGAATGCTTTTTAGAATATATTATCCCAAAAGAAATAAGCGTTGAGGTTTCCGATGAAAAACATAATGAATAATCTAAACAATATAATATGAAAACATCAACTTTAATCAACGAAATTATTGAGAATATAGAAAAAATAGTTCCAAACATTAGAAAATTATACATCAGTATTAAGAAATCGTTCAAAAAAGAAAAAATGTAACCATATAATATATATGGTTAGACGTGAAAGAATATTCAATTGGAACCATGTTTCAGAAAATTTAACAGAAGATCAAATATCTGAGTTGAAAGCATTGTACAAATTCTACCATAAGCAATACTGGCTCCACAAAGAGTCATTTAAAAGCTTCAAGAAAAAGAATATAGCATGTAACATTGGATCTGTTGTATTGATAGTAACTGGGACTGTGGCTGGTGGTGTGACGTTAAACCCCGCTGTACTTGGATCAATATCAGGCGCAGGGCTTATACTAAAAACATATTCAGAGGTCAAAAATTACAAAAGAAAGATCGAGATGTGTAAATTCGCGTACACTACGTATGAAAAGGTTTTAACTCATTTACGATCCTTTATGAGAGGACTGGAGTATAATGAAAAAGAATTTCTTGATCATGTCAAAGTTCTTGATGAAATAATCATTGAAATGTGTCCTTTAACTGACAAATTTGAAAAGAAATATAATAAGGTATTCATCTAATAATAGATTTTATTTTATCACCAATAAGAGACATAATACTTACCCAATATCGATTGTAAAAAGCTAATGTTTTTTTCGATTTACTAATTGGAATATTTTTGTAAGGTATTCCCATCATCTTGAATATCTTTCTCATAATAAAATTAACGCTAATCATTCTTTTCCTTGTACAATTAACTTCATTTATAATCTTACCAATCTCTGCATAGATTACTGAGTATCAATCTTATGTTTCTCACTGTTGGATAATTTTATGTCGTATTTTTCTTGGATTTTCAGCAACATGTTATTGACATGGTATTTTCTACAGTAAACAGATTTTCTCACAAATCGATGTCTGTTCTCATAAAAATTAACATATTCTTTCACATAATTATATCCTTGTACTACACCACAACTTAGACATGCTAACATCCCATCGTCGTTAATAATATACTGATTATCACAGCATGAATAATATTTCACTAAACGATCTTGTGGTTTTTCATTAGAATCTTCCAATTTTTGGTCACAAAAAGGACAAACAATATCTCCTGATTCTTTCAGTTCATCATGTAATTCCTTGTTACAATTCATTCTATACTATTATATGAGATATTTTTTAATGGCGCCATCTAAAAAAACATATAGTAATCCAAAAAATGGAACCAGCATCGCAAAAAGAAACTTCCCCTCTTGATCGCTTTGTGATCAATTCACTGCCTCACAAAAGCTCCGCTTTTGTTCCCCAATGCATAAAAAATAGCGCCATCTAAAAAACATATAGTAATCCAAAAAATGGAACCAGCATCGCAAAAAGAAACTTCCCCTCTTGATCGCAAAAGCTCCGCTTTTGTGATCAATTCACTGCCTCACAAAAGCTCCGCTTTTGTTCCCCAATGCATAAAAAATAGCGCCATCTAAAAAAAAAAACATATAGTTTCCCATAATATATTTAATATTATTTCTTCCTGCCCTACGAGACTCTACGAGTCTCTACCCAGAAAGAAATCGCAAAGGAGCCTCGCTCATCACTTCGTGATGACTAACCGAGCCCTGCTCAGCTCCTCACCGTAAAATGGTTTCCATCAAATCTGAGTAGTTCTAGAGTTGGTTCGGTTTTAGAGAACTTTCGAAGAAAGTGCTCTAGAACCGCCAACTCTATAACTACTTGCCATTCTCTCCCCCCCCCCCTCCCCCATCACCTTTCTACTCTAGGCCCACACGCCCACGGAGAGTCTACATATCATATTACAAGCTATAGCTAAACTATCAGGAAAACAGTAAACTCACTAGACAGTAATAATTTATATTCCATATAAAGGCAATGCTTCAGGTATTCCAACACTTAAAGGGACACTATCCCGATAATGCGTACGCGTAAACGTCAGCTGTTATCTTTCAAAAAAACAATAGAACTGTCACATTGAGGTGACAAGATTACCCCGCGGCCCACGCGGTGATCCGCTGCTTACATCCGCCATTTAAATATTTGCTCGCGTTTTATAGCTCCAAGGAAGCTACAAGTAAACTCACTAGACAAGTAAACTCACTAGACAGTAATAATTTATATTCCATATAAAGGCAATGCTTCAGGTATTCCAACAGTTAAAGGGACACTATCCCGATAATGCGCACGCGTAAACGTCAGCTGTTATCTTTCAAAAAAACAATAGAACTGTCACATTGAGGTGACAAGATTACCCCGCGGCCCACGCGGTGATCCGCTGCTTACATCCGCCATTTAAATATTTGCTCGCGTTTTATAGCTCCAAGGAAGCTACAACTTAAATTTCTTGACAAAAAGGGTCTATATATCACAATCCATGATGCGAAACACAAAATATAAATCACCGGAGATTTTTGGTTTTAATTGCAATGAAAGCTAGAGATTTCTTTGGCGAAACATCACGTCGGACTTTTGTAACAAGAAGACTTATTAGTTCCTATTGTTTTTGGAGGGACAAGTATGTCGTTTAGAGTGCAAAATAAGGTCAGCTAGCATTTTCGGCGAGCCATCAGCAGCTCGGAAATTCGCGGATAGGATTCTGTTTCCTAAAATTTTCTGCGGCCTAAATATTCAGCTAAAAAATCCGAACAGATCAATCCGTATTAGCTTTCACAAATGTGCCTTTATAAACCTCTGAAGCAATCTTATAAAGCAGGAAATGATATTTCAAGTATTTTGCTAAAATTTTCTCGTTGGGTGACCCTGATTATACACAAAGATCTCGAGCGTGATGCGAAACACAAAATCCTGCAACAGAATTAAAAACAATAAGCCAAGCCCGGCGTTACAAACATCAGCAGGCAAACTCGTCACGCTGCAGTGAATATTTCAGATCCTTTATTGTCGAAAATATAAACATGAGAGGCGGAAAAACCCATAAATTTCCTAACTGAGCCAAATTCAACGTACCTATCATGCAAGAGCGGCATAAAAACCATATTGAGTCCCTTAACAAACGATGAGAAGTCAAACCAACAGGAGAATAACAAACGACGAAAGCCACAAGAATCCACCACTTATGACCTCGAGAATGCGACGCCTAAGTTGTAACGGCTCGATTCACTCCGTAAAAACTAAAATCTTAAATTAAGACGTTTTTTCGTCTTACAGACTGGTGCCTAGATAAGATGCGCATTTGTCTTAAATTAAGATTCCGGCGTCTTACTTTAAGATGATAAATCGTCTTAGAACAAGATGTCAACCTCTTAATTTTAGTTGCCTGACATCTTAAACACGAGGTGCCTAGATAAGATGGGTTTTCGTCTTAATTTAATATCTCAGCTCGTCTTATTTTTCCGGAGACCGTTACATTTCAAAAATTGATTGCGCGTATTCTTTTTTCGCGTCGCGGCTTGCCCGCTCAGTAAAACGAGAACGAACAAATAACCACAAGACATATTTTAACCAAAAACGCTTTATTACACCACTAAATTAAAATAATTCAGCTCAAACACAAAAGGAAAGATAGAACATTAACAACAAGCTCATCACCGTATCTTTGCTTTTTTTGCGGCCCTTTGCCAGTCTTCTTTGCATGCACTCAGCTGAGCTTTTCAGTGGCGAAGAAAGGAAAAAGCGTCAAATATGGTTGAATACGTCTTCCGGAAGATTCTCTTTTGATGGTACAGATCCGTTGCTTGTGTATATTTTTCCCAACAGTTGCCATTACATCTTCTTCTCAGTAAACTTAACTTTATGCAGTTGCTTTGGACAAACTGTCTTTGAACTTCACAGACATTCTTTCCGTTTTATCGACCCAAGTCTTCAGCATTAAATAATGTATGAATTCCCAACACCAGTTGAAAAATATGTCACTGTCACAACAATCTACAGGCATAAAAATGTCAACTTGAACCGAAGAAGTCATATCGAATTCATGCCGTGTTGGTCTGTTCAACGAATTGAGTCAAGCACAAAACGTGGCTGTTTCCTCTGCAGTAGGCATTTTGGATCGAAACTAACCAATCACGGGAGGGCAGCAGAACTTTCGATCCTTTTCAGTTGAAAGCTTTGAAAGACTGAAATCTGTTCCTGTCAATTTAAGATGCACTGCACCGGCATCTTACTTAAGATGAATTGCTCTTAACTATTTTCAAATCGTCTTAAAATTTATTTAAGATCACGAACAACCTTATTTTAAGATGTTCCTAACTTAAAATAAGAGGTGTAATTCTTAAATTAAGATATGATAAAATAATGCGTCTTAATTTAAGAATCAAGATATCTTAGTTTAAGACGTTTCAAAACCTTAAATTAAGACGGTAAGAATCTTACAAAGAAATAAGAGTGTGGTCATCTTAATTTAAGACGTTTTTGACTCACTTAAGGGTATATCGTCTTAAAATAAGATGATTTCGGTCTTAATTTGAGTTATTATCTATCTTATACTTAAGGGTATATCGTCTTAAAATAAGATGATTTCGGTCTTAATTTGAGTTATTATCTATCTTATGTAAGATGCCTAACATCTTAATTTAAGATTTTAGTTTTTACAGAGCAGTCAACATTTAAAAATCCTCCGTTCTAAACCCGCTACAAAAAAACAAGAAGCAAAATGGGTCAAAAGACCAAGATAAGGCGCGGCGTACAAGTACAAGTAGAAGTCGTGCAGCTTGCAGGCCTTCCAACCCATCAGTTTATGGCTGTGTCGGTCGAATACAGACACCACTGATCCCTTCAGTCGTTTCCACGTCTCATGGGTTGCTTTCTTTATATATATTCTGGTATGCTGCTAGTTCCATTTCTTCTTATTCCTTTCACGATTTTCTGAGCTTTTATGGAGGCTGACGGGAGAAAGAAGCCTTCGACCGGCGCCATAGCGCTTCCCTCCTCTCGGTCCTCCCTCCAACGGCATTGAAAACAACGCCAAAAAATCCCGATCTCACACAAATTGGAACTTAACGAAAACTGTATATCATTAATCTATAACTGGGAGAAGCTTTAGGGTAATATTGAACTAAACTGAGCACGATGCAAACGGATTTTTGAAGGTTCTATATCACTTCTCGCGTCTTCTGAATTCGCGACATCCTGTCAGGAAATCAAAGTTTGGAGCATGCGCAGTAACGGGATATTGGTCCTTTAACAAGACTTGAGTCAAAGTTAACTTCTAAGATTTGAATGTTTGGGTTTTTTTTTTACATAAAAGCAACTGGAGTCAGTCCAGCACAAGTGGCAAAAAGTAGTAAAAAGCTGGATACCATGTAATCATGCAAATATCAGTCCCATCTGCTGACTTCTTCTAGCTAGCCAATATAATGTAAATATGTTATATCACTTTACGCATGTTGTGACTGGCTCTGTCACATAGCTTGTGTAAATGGAAAAGTAATTCAATTAGATGTTTTTTTTTTACACAACATTACAATTTTCTTTTCTTTTTTCCAGACCTTATATTTTTCATTGTTTTCAAAATTTTAGTCTCAGGGTTTTTCCATAACATTTTCCCTTTGACAATACCTTCACCTTAAATTATTCTCTCTTTATCTTACTGGTAAAGGGAGAAAACTTTTGTTGCACCACAAATCAATTGGAAGTAGAAAAGTAAACTGACAATAAACATCTAACATTAAAGAGCATGAATAATCTTATTGTAAAGCTTCAGGCAATGCATTATCCTGTTCGAGTACTGGGGTAAACTTATTTTTATGGATTTGAAATTCCAGAGGACTCTGTTAACTGGCTTGTGTGTATCCCCATTATGTAAGGTGAACAGCATTTCTAAACCATCACATAAGGCATCTGAGTTCCAACTGACAAGCTAACTTTGAACAGGTTAGTTTTAGAAGTTTGCATTTTAAAACTGGATATTCCTGCCATGTTCAAACCCAAACAAATTAAACCATAACACTATTAACAGTTTTGAGTTTTTATGACTAATCAGGTTTCAGAGTTTGGTACTGTTAGTGAGTTTCCTTCAATCTTCTCAGGTGATAAATTAAAAAAAAAAAACTCATGGCTTTGCTGACTGGTTTCATTAAATGATATGTAGAAGCAACACTTTCTTTTGACTTGTCCTGAAGATGGACAAATGATTCTTTATGGTTGAGGTCCTGTGGAAAAATTGGCAACTGACTACAAGTGCTTCAATTAAACCCGACTCCTTAATTGAATCAGTTGTTTCAGCAGTCCATTTAATGATTCTTGTTTTCTAAATTCACCAGCTAGTCACCTGTGTTACAAATAAACAAAACCTCAATCAGCAGATGAAATATCCATTGTTAGAACTATTAAGTTTAACTCCCACCTAAAACTATACAAATAATTCATCTTTCTAAGCCTTTTAAAAAGTAACCAAAAGTCTTCAACAGATGCAAATTTCTAACGGAAATTTTTAAACCATTTATTTTTGAAAATATAAAAAACGTTCTCTGGTTTAAAAGTTTAAGAGAAATATAAGCTTTCGGCTATTATACTATAGCCTTTAACGAATATAAAAAGAAATGAAAGCGCATGATTGGAAATATATGCAAGGGAGGGTGTGAAAAGATTAAACACAAGGATACAATAGAAGTGTAAAAAAGCTAAAAATGGACAAAAACGGACAAAATAAGAATTACAATAAGATAGAGTATTGTCTTGGTAGCGGTTTGGAATTATTGTCTGCGCCGACAGTTTTGGCAGTATGCCAGGATTCTAGTGTTCTTCGAATACGGTAATTGCCTTTGTCTATCACGGTAGCGCTATCAAAATCAATTGAATGATTGTTTTGCCAAGCATGGTTGGCAATTTTCGAGCCTCTAGTATAATTTTTAAGATTTCGTTGATGTTCCTTTCTTCGGGTTTTAAAACATCTGCCAGTTTCTCCTACGTAACTCCAACAGCAATCAGCACACGGGATTTTGTAAACAACATTGCATTGTAGATCCAGGGGCTGCCTAAACTTAGGAGAAGGGAATTCTTGTTGCAGGGTTTTAGCTGGTTTGCTTACTACACGGGTGTAATTCTTTTACGCAGTAATCTGGTGAGAGGTTCAGTCAATCCGCGGATATAGGGAAGACATGCGAAACCCAGGGATGTGTCAGATGGATCGGCCCATTTGAAGAACATGGACACTAATTCTTCCGGAGGAGGAGTTGTCGGGGCTGACTTCTTTTTTAAAATGTTGGAAATAACCGTTGGTGGGTAGCCATTGGCTTTCAATGCTTCCGTAACGTAACTAGTCTCGCGTGCTTTACTTTCACAAGTGCTAGGTAGGTTGGCTGCACGGAATAGGAGGGTCGAGGCCTCGCTGACTTTATGTTTAATTTCATGATGAGAAGAATAATCCAGATATCTATCAGTATGTGTCGGTTTCCGGTAAACGTCGATGACAGTAACACCATTTTTCCTGGAAACCAGGGTGTCCAAGAAAGAGATTTGTCCATTATTTTCTTCTTCGATAGTAAAAGCGATTTTTGGGTCAATGGAATTTAAAGTGTCATGAAAGGAGGAGACAGCGTCTTTCTTAATGATGACGAAGCTATCGTCAACATATCTTTTCCAAATCCTTGGTGTAACGGTAGAGGTGTTGATGGCTAATTCTTCAACCACCTCCATGCAAAGATTAGCAACAATAGGGCTAACAGGGCTGCCCATAGCACAACCGTGAACCTGCTTATATATACAGAATCGCTTTTACTATCGAAGAAGAAAATAATGGGCAAATCTCTTTCTTGGACACCCTGGTTTCCAGGAAAAATGGTGTTACTGTCATCGACGTTTACCGGAAACCGACACATACTGATAGATATCTGGATTATTCTTCTCATCATGAAATTAAACATAAAGTCAGCGCGGCCTCGACCCTCCTATTCCGTGCAGCCAACCTACCTAGCACTTGTGAAAGTAAAGCACGCGAGACTAGTTACGTTACGGAAGCATTGAAAGCCAATGGCTACCCACCAACGGTTATTTCCAACATTTTAAAAAAGAAGTCAGCCCCGACAACTCCTCCTCCGGAAGAATTAGTGTCCATGTTCTTCAAATGGGCCGATCCATCTGACACATCCCTGGGTTTCGCATGTCTTCCCTATATCCGCGGATTGACTGAACCTCTCACCAGATTACTGCGTAAAAAAATTACATCCGTGTAGTAAGCAAACCAGCTAAAACCCTGCAACAAGAATTCCCTTCTCCTAAGTTTAGGCAGCCCCTGGATCTACAATGCAATGTTGTTTACAAAATCCCGTGTGCTGATTGCTGTTGGAGTTACGTAGGAGAAACTGGCAGATGTTTTAAAACCCGAAGAAAGGAACATCAACGAAATCTTAAAAATTATACTAGAGGCTCGAACATTGCCAACCATGCTTGGCAAAACAATCATTCAATTGATTTTGATAGCGCTACCGTGATAGACAAAGGCAATTACCGTATTCGAAGAACACTAGAATCCTGGCATACTGCCAAAACTGTCGGCGCAGACAATAATTCCAAACCGCTACCAAGACAATACTCTATCTTATTGTAATTCTTATTTTGTCCGTTTTTGTCCATTTTTAGCTTTTTTACACTTCTATTGTATCCTTGTGTTTAATCTTTTCACACCCTCCCTTGCATATATTTCCAATCATGCGCTTTCATTTCTTTTTATATTCGTTAAAGGCTATAGTATAATAGCCGAAAGCTTATATTTCTCTTAAACTTTTAAACCAGAGAACGTTTTTTATATTTTTAATATGTCTTATCCTGGTTACAGTTCAATTTTTAATCATTTATTTTTGGTTGCAAATCCCTACACTTCACATAAGATCACACATGTCTTAAAACGATTATACATTTCTTTTTCATAGTCTTCCAAGCACTCCACAGCTGTAGTATTAAAACTGTGAGCTAAATCACTTGACCTTAACTTACAGAGGATATATTCAAGTACTTTTTAATTAAACTTATTATAAAGCTTATTATGTCAGCCAATGTGAATTATTGAATTATATTTAAGTTTATATTATTAAATTTCACAAGTCGTATTCTTCGTAAAAGATTGCAATTCTGAACGTCGCTAATTGCTGCTTAATAAGTTTATCACACGGCAGCACGACTTTAAGCTTAAGTTTTAAATCTGACAAAAAGCTTAAGAAACATAAAATCGTTTGCACACGTGAATTTAACCGTTCGATAAACAGCAGGAGTGCTCAACGACAAAATGTTATAGGAACCTCCTAAGTCATGTTTGATGGCATTGCCACGCATGTCGCGTACTCTGTGTTTAATAATTAACTACCGTAGGAAAAAAATAGCCGTTCCTCAGCGCCAGCGAGCAGAGTGGTATCGACTTTTGTTGCCAGCAAGCTCTATTATATAGTTTCACGTCTCCAGCAAGGAAACTGTTTTTTCTGCCGTCTGATTTTCCACCGCTTGTTAGAATCGCAGTTTCCCAGCAAGCAAATCTTGCTTAGAATTGAAAGTTGCCAGCAAAATTGCCTTCTTTAAAATTCCAGCCAGCACGTTTTATGTGTAGTTAAGATCAGAAGTTAAATTCGAAGCCACACGTAAATAAGGAGATTTGTATTGTCTGATGCGGCACGCGAAGTGGTATCGGGTCGTTTTAAGTTCGGGAATACTTTGACCACGGAGAATTAACCTTTGCTTTTTCGCGGGCTTAAAATTCATTTGCGAATTGTGAATTCTTAAATTAATTCCAAAAAGACCCTTTATCTCCAAAACATCATATATATAGTATATAAGCTGCTGACAATAGCGGCTTAGATCGTTTTAGTAACGTTGTACTGCATTCCAGGGATTAGGACTTCGGTTTATTTAAGAGACTTCGGCTTCCCAGTTGTGAAATAATTGAAAACTATATCCTCTTTTTTCAACAGCCAAGTCTTCAGCCCTACCCCTCCCTACCCCCTACCCAACGGCACACCATTGATAGTAATATAATAAAAAAGAATCATTCACCTACAGAGTCATGTATTCAGTTTCCGTGGTGTTCCTTTGAATATCTGCACACACAAGGGTGTCATCTTAAGACTGAAGACGAAAATGCCCTGCTTTATACTTCCGTAGTGTAGCACTTGACAAACTTGAACGGCATACGGAAAGGGCTAGTTTTGGAACTTCTTCCTTTGTAGTTCAGGGGTGGAGCACTTGAGAGACTTCGACGGTGGACATAGGGAGCGAGATGATGAATGTCTTGTCTCATAGTTCAGTGGTGGAGCACTTGAGAAACTTTTACGGTGGCAGATAAGGAATATATTGCTTTATAGTTCAATGGTGGAGCACCTGAGAGACTTGAACCGTAAGCTTAGAGGGTGGGATGAGGAATATCTTGCTCTAGAGTTCATTGGTGGAGCACTTGAGAAACTTGCACGGTAGACGTAGAGGGCGAGATGAGGAATATCTTGCTTTACAGTTCATTAGTGGAGAACTTGAGAAAATTGAACGGTAGACGTAGAGGGCGAGATGAGGAATATCTTGCTTTACAGTTCATTGGTGGAGAACAAAACAACAGTGTATTGGCTCTTTCTTACCTGAATCTCTCGATAAGTTCAAAACAGTGACAAGGTTTGTCCAAACCTGCACTTCCAAAACCTGCAAGGCAAAGAAAATCCCATTATCATCAGCATTAAACAATTAAGCCAACATTTCTCCTCAAGCTCACTTAATTCCACGTTTCGGAACCCCTACGAAATCGCAAACAATTCTCATAAGTTTAAGCTAATGTACACTATTCGATATTTAACTAAATAGAACAACAAACAACAATTTTTGAAAGTTAAGAAATCCCGGGCAGTTTTCTAGAGTCAAGGAGATCCCTTTCTGCGCTTTCAACATCTTTTCAAGATCTCAGTCATTTCTGGATGGATTCAAATAATAAGTCTCGATCGTCTTCGTGGTTTTTTTAGTTAACTTAACAAGTTTCGAGGTTTTGAAACCTCTTAAGACATCGCAAACACTTCTCCACAAATTAAGCCAGCAAGTTTCGATGTTTTGAAACCCCTCTCGAGATCGCAAACACTTCTCCACAAGCTCACTTAAGTTTCGATGTTTTGGAACCAGGTTAAGCTAACGAACAAGACTCGAGCTCACTTGGCAATTTTCCATGTTTTGGTATCTCTCAAGAAATCACAAACACTTATCTACTAATTAACCCAGCGAGTTTTCGAGCGGTTTTCAGTAAAACCTCTCTCGACATCGCAAACACGTGTGCATAACCTCACTTAACAAGCTACGATGTTTTGGAACTTCTCAAGAAATCACAAACACTTCTCCACTTATTAAGCCAGCAAGTTTCGATGTTTTGAAACCCCTCTCGAGATCGCAAACACTTCTCCACAAGTTCACCTAACAAGTTTCGATGTTTTGGAACCTCTTAAGAAATCACAAACTTACTTCTCAACAGGTTAAGCTAACGAACATGACTCGATGTTTCGAAACTCTTCCTCACTAGTAGTACCGTCAACAACACTTTTTTTTTTCAGTGGAAGTTGTTGGGAAATCCCAAGAATCTTTCTACGAGTGAAACAAATACTTATTTTGCTTTGCAAAATTTGAAATAATGTCAGTCGCTTCTGGATTCGGCTAAAATAAGAACTCAGATGGTTTTCATCGTTTATTAGTTCACTTAACAAGTTACGAAGTTTTGGAACCTCTTAAGAAATCGCAAACACTTCTCCACTAATTAAGCCAGCAAGTTTCGATGTTTTGAAACCCCTCTCGAGATCGCAAACACTTCTCCACAAGCTCACTTAAAAAGCTTCGATGTTTTGGAACATCTTAAGAAATCACAAACACTTCTCAACAGGTTAAGCTAACGAACATGACTCGATGTATCGAAACTCTTCCTCACTAGTAGTACCGTCAACATCACTTTTTTTTCAGTGGAAGTTGTTGGGAAATCCCGAGAATCTTTCTACGAGTGAAACAAATACTTATTTTGCTTTGCCAAATTTGAAATAATGTCAGTCGCTTCTGGATTCGGCTAAAATAAGAACTCGGATGGTTTTCATCGTTTATTAGTTCACTTGACAAGTTACGAGGTTTTGGAACCTCTTAAGAAATCGCAAACACTTCTCGACTAATTAAGCCAGCAAGTTTCGATGTTTTGAAACCCCTCTCGAGATCGCAAACACTTCTCCACAAGCTCACCTAACAAGTTTCGATGTTTTGGAACCTCTTAAGAAATCACAAACACTTCTCAACAGGTTAAGCTAACGAACATGACTCGATGTTTCGAAACTCTTCCTCACTATTGTAACTAGTACCGTCAACAACACTTTTTTTTTCAATGGAAGTTGTTGGGAAATCCCAAGAATCTTTCTACGAGTGAAACAAATACTTATTTTGCTTTGCAAAATTTGAAATAATGTCAGTCGCTTCTGGATTCAGCTAAAATAAGAACTCAGATGGTTTTCATCGTTTATTAGTTCACTTAACAAGTTACGAAGTTTTTGGAACCTCTTAAGAAATCGCAACACTTCTCCACTAATAAAGCCAGCAAGTTTCGATGTTTTGAAACCCCTCTCGAGATCGCAAACACTTCTCCACAAGCTCACTTAAAAAGCTTCGATGTTTTGGAACATCTTAAGAAATCACAAACAGTTCTCAACAGGTTAAGCTAACGAACATGACTCGATGTTTGGAAACTCTTCCTCACTAGTAGTACCGTCAACAACACTTTTTTTTTTCAGTGGAAGTTGTTGGGCCGGAAATCCCAAGAGTCTTTCTACGAGTGAAACAAATACTTATTTTGCTTTGCAAAATTTGAAATAATGTCAGTCGCTTCTGGATTCAGCTAAAATAAGAACTCAGTTGGTTTTCATCGTTTATTAGTTCACTTAACAAGTTACGAGGTTTTGGAACCTCTTAAGAAATCGCAAACACTTCTCCACTAATAAAGCCAGCAAGTTTCGATGTTTTGAAACCCCTCTCGAGATCGCAAACACTTCTCCACAAGCTCACTTAAAAAGCTTCGATGTTTTGGAACATCTTAAGAAATCCCAAAGCACTTCTTAACAGGTTAAGCTAACGAACATGACTCGATGTTTCGAAACTCTTCCTCACTAGTAGTACCGTCAACAACACTTTTTTTTTCAGTGGAAGTTGGTGGGAAATCCCAAGAATCTTTCTACGAGTGAAACAAATACTTATTTTGCTTTGCAAAATTTGAAATAATGTCAGTCGCTTCTGGATTCAGCTAAAATAAGAACTCAGATGGTTTTCATCGTTTATTAGTTCACTTAACAAGTTACGAAGTTTTGGAACCTCTTAAGAAATCGCAAACACTTCTCCACTAATTAAGCCAGCAAGTTTCGATGTTTTGAAACCCCTCTCGAGATCGCAAACACTTCTCCACAAGCTCACTTAAAAAGCTTCGATGTTTTGGAACCTCTTAAGAAATCACAAACACTTCTTAACAGGTTAAGCTAACGAACATGACTCGATGTTTGGAAACTCTTCCTCACTAAGTAGTACCGTCAACAACACTTTTTTTTTTCAGTGGAAGTTGTTGGGAAATCCCAAGAATCTACGAGTGAAACAAATACTTATTTTGCTTTGCCAAATTTGAAATAATGTCAGTCGCTTCTGGATTCAGCTAAAATAAGAACTCAGATGGTTTTCATCGTTTATTAGTTCACTTAACAAGTTACGAAGTTTTGGAACCTCTTAAGAAATCGCAAACACTTCTCCACTAATTAAGCCGGCAAGTTTCGATGTTTTGAAACCCCTCTCGAGATCGCAAACACTTCTCCACAAGCTCACTTAAAAAGTTTCGATGTTTTGGAACATCTTAAGAAATCACAAACACTTCTCAACTGGTTTTAAAAGACAACGAACATTTTCGTAAAAGTTTTTGGAAGTTGTTAAAAAATCCCGGGAAGCTTTCTACGAGCGAAACGAACACCTTTTTTGCCTTGCCAATTTAAAAATAATGGCTTCTGGATTCAGTTAAATTAAGAAGTTCGGATGGTTTTCCGTCGATATACAAAATTTCGATATTTTGAAACCTTTTAAGAAATTAATTACAAACACGTCTCCACTGGTTAAGCTATCACCGATAACTATTAACCAGTTAGCATAACTACGTGACGTTCAAGTTACCTCCACAGGAAGATATGTCCTATGTCTTCTAACCTCTTTACAACCCTTACTCTCAAACAGTGACTCCGCTCTTTGGTCTGGAGCTTCTGTAAACCGTCGAAGAAGGTTTTATCGTTCTTGACTGAAACGGATCTCTGGGGTCAGGAGAATCCCAGATCAGCTTCCATTTGAAATTTCCAACATAACACAAGAAACATGCAAGGAAAGGCGTTTTATTGCTGATCGGTTCAGTGCTGTTGTTAATCAAGTGCACAATTCTAAACTTCTAATGTAAGTAGATAATTTAAATAAAAAAACTGTTGTGACAGATTCCTATCCTTTGCCGCCTAGAAAATGCATCAGGTATTTTTTTGCATACACAAGGAAAATGAAAAAATGTAAGAATTTTTGAAGACGACCGTTGCTAGATCGTTGCTAGTCAGTACACATTTCTCCAACTATCACGTTGTATAATCGGAAGTCATAACGAATTAGGTCTATCTTTCATTCTTTGCAGGATCCACGTGAAATGAAATTGCCACTTTGTGAGCTTTTGCAGGCTTTCCGGTGTCTCCGCGACTCCATTTTGCGTCTTCAAGGAGGCTTAAAAAAAAAATGAAGAACAGTGGTTCACAGATTATTCCATAAGGTCATAAAATACAAATTTAAGGAACTTATTAGTTTAAAAAAACTTACCATGTCGGCTCCCTGACTGATCCTTCGTCGAAATAGGAGGCAAGCAAGCTCGAAACACTTTTATTTAATGTAGCTCTCACACGCTGTCTGTCGCACACTTCAATGCACGAAGTGTCTTTTGGATTGTCTGGGTTTCTGCACAGTCTATTCGTTCGGTCAGTGACGAGATCCTTGACAGGTTTATAAAAGCACATTCCCACTGCTCGGACACGGTTTCCAGGTAAGGCGCCCTCTTTCTCATTTATTGTCACCTTTATAGAACTTGGTGCCGCCATGGATATGGGTTTGCTTTCTTCCTGGTTGACTGACTGAAAATCTGTTATACGACCCAAACAGGAATCTGCAGTTCATTGGTCAACATAAATTGTTCTCTAACACGTATCCTTGATGCCCAAAAACATGACAGGTATGTAAAAAGAGCATAACGAGAGCAACTAAAGTGCTGCGCTCTAATTTAATTAACTGCCATTTCGCATTTTCCTCAATTATTTTGTGAGTTTAAATATGCCGTTTTGACACTTTACTGCGCTCCTTGATCCTAGCATTGTTGACTGTTCTTTACATCGTTTCCGCTCACAGGCAGAATGAGAGATATTTTGTTCGCTTTTGGAATGTTTTGAATGAACTTCAAGTGCTATCAGAGCAAACCTAACCTGGAGTGCGGTTATCCAGTATCAAAATGCACTCGTCACTTGTTAAATGTGAACTTATTTAGCAAGATATTTAATTTCTTTCCTTATTTTTCTCCACGAAAACGAGCCGGCTGGCGCGGTGGCGCGGCGCTTCGAGACGCGCTTCGAGACATGCAGTATACAAAATTTAGAAACTTGTGTGCACGAACATTTTAGGCTATAAAAGAAAATGTATTGTTTCTTTTCATGAAATGTTTTGGCATGGAAAGCTTTTTGTTGATGATTTTCCTTTTGGAAGCGAAAGTTGGGTTTTGAAAGCGAATGTTTTGTAAAGCGCAAAAACCGAATTTGCATATTAACCGGGTCGAAGTTTGACATTCGAGTGGCTGTCATCGAGTTGCAAGAAATTTCTAAATGATTTAATTTGCAATGTTGATTTGATGCCGAAATATATTTCTTTTTTACACCAAATAATATAGTTATTCGACTATTCCATGTCAAAGGAGAAGCCGATAACGTTTATTTTTAAATGCTTTTGTTATTGACTGCGTGACAGAAACTTTTTACGTTTTTGCAAACATGCGAAAACACGCAATGATGTTTGCGACATGCCTTCCTGCGAGTCGCGAAAAAACGCGAAATGACACCGATGTTTCGTTTGCACCTTTGCGTTCACAAAAAGCTAGAAAGGCAAAATGACACGATTATCAAGCTGGCGCGGTAGGCGCGACAGGCTAAATAAAATCCACGATTGGCGAAAAGAGCGCGATCATTAAGGCGCGATGAAGCGAAGTTTGGGAAAATTAAATTTAGTCTCACGCTAGCTTTTCAAATGGATAGAAAATATGGTTAAGAAACACCGTTTTGAGCGAAATTCATGCGCAAGTCTTAATATTGCCGTGTAGCACGACAAGAGTTCGTTTCAAACGTCGTGCTAAAGTCGAATCGAACAAAACAAACTGCTGTACTTGCAATATGGGAAAGCGCCTGCAAATATCGATTTTATGCTGTTTTACACACAAAGGAGTTTTATCACCGACACCGGAAATCACGACCAGGTATTCTATTTTTAAAAACTCGCGACTCCTCTAGCTTTGTTTTGCAATTTGCCGCTGCGAATCACTTGTTGAGTAATGGCATATGTATGTCAAAACACTCGTTCTTAGTAAACTGACTCAAGGCATTCTGCAAAATTTTAACTACGATGGCTACTGTGACTTGTCGACATTTTCTGCCGGGAAAAAAATGAAATTAATGTGACCGATTCTGCCGGAGAAATTTTTATTGTTAAGAGAGTTTCCTTGACAGTTGGATTACACCCCTTAAGGATACAACAGACTTTATAAACTTCATTGAAAGGACAAAACTCCCGGAGAATACATTCTTGGTTTCCTTAAATGTCACCAGCCTGTACACAAATATCCCGCAAGGGGAGGGAATCAACACAGTATGCAGAGCATATGAGAACCTCTACGGGGAAAACACCCCCATACCAACCCTCCCCCTCAGAGAAATTCTAAGGCTGATCTCCAAACTCACAAAACCGCAATGGGCACAAAAATGGCAGTTGCCTTTGCAAAATTTTTATCTCGGCGGTTGAGACGGAAATAATTAGGCTTAGCAACACAAAGTGGAAAAGATACATCGATGACATATTCTCACTGTGGAATGTTGACAAAAAGGAAATAGAAGAATTTATTGTCCTAGCAAACAGACACCACCCGACAATTAAATTTACGGCTTAAATCTCAGATAAAGAAATAAACTTGCTGGAAAGGTGAAAGATTTAACAAACAAGCAATCCTTGATATCCGCAGACATTTTAAGCCGACAGAGACTTTCCACTACACTCACTTCTCTTCCTGTCACCCACTAGGGTTTATCAAAGGTGAAGCCCTAAGACTTCTTAGAACAAACTCTTCAGCGAAATCTTTCGTTGAGAATCTCAACCAATTTAAGGCACGCCTTCGTGCCAGAAACTACCCTTACAGTTTAGTAGAAAGAATAACGTCGGAAGTCAAATTCAGCGCAAGGAAGTCGGCACTTCATCAAAGACAGAGAGTGCCTGCCTTTCGTTACAACATTCCACCAGGCTGTGCCTAATCTCAAGAACATCCTTATGAGCAAATGGCACTTAATTCAAAATCAACCATTGCTAAGAGAAATATACAAAGGACCCCCTATAATCTCATACCAAAAAGGAAAATCTCTAGGGGATATACTCGTGAAAGCTAAACTATAAGGTCAAGGAAACACATTAGCACGAGCATATAAGCTGCGTTTGGCCTGTCAACACTTTATTTTGTTCTTATAAAAACATCGTTCTTTTTCTTCGCTTTTTTTTTTGACGTTATTTCAATTCGTGGTGATACAGTAACACGGGAAATCTAACCATATTTAGATCCAAGAGGGTTGTCCAATACTCCGACAAATTTATGCATGGCATTGTATTGTATTCACTTCACATAACAATACTGTACAAAAGCATAACAATAAAGAATGAAGCAAAACAATAAGAAATTTAACAATGCTGTGCATAAATTTGTCGGAGTATTGGACAAGTATGAGATCCAATATTGGCTTCTGTGGGTTCTAAATGTAATTCTTGGAAAACTAATCAGGTTTTCACAAGCGATCTGGGATGTCCACGTGCTAATCACTATCTCACACCACCGCCCCCCCCCCCCCGCCCCCCACCCCACCCCATTCGATATTTTTTCCGGGACCATGCCACGTCCACGTAAAAAAAGATCTAATGTCCACGTGCAATTCGTACGGAGCCCGCTAAGTGCCATTCAAAATTATACTTTCATTTTCATTTATTCGCGACTTTTTTCGCGACTTTTTTCGCGACTTTTTTTCGCGATTTTTTTCGCGACTTTTTTCGCGACTTTCGACTTTCGACTTTCTTTCGTCCCTTATACTGCGGGCTCAGACAACTCAGCTTATCAGCACGTGCAGAAATGGCTTCGACCTCTTCTCCTTCTTCTTGTTCTTCCTCGACAAAGGATGCAGTAGATCAGGTACTGAAGAAAATGTGTTTGCGGTCTACTAAGAGAGTTTTTTTTTTCTTATTCGCTTTACATTGATGTCTTTTCAAGGTTTGTGAGTTTCTTAAGGACAGGGGCATTGCAGAGGATACAGTGAGAAGGTTCGAGGAAGAACGCGTGAGTAAACGTGTAAATGAGACGTTTGTTCTGTACATATGATACATCTATATATCTATATGTACATATGATGTTTAACCTTAACACACTAGCCTTTTACGCCCCAGTTGATAGAAAATCAACACAGGCTCCCAATTCTAAGTGGTTAGAAAACAGATTGCTTGGAGCTGCACAAGCCAACAATATATAATAAGACCAACCGATTCGCTTTTGGAGTAGTTTTTGTGGTCACACAAGGTGAGCCGTCACGCACGTCATTCGATGCCTCTAATCAGATTTCGCAAGCCATCGTGCAAATTAAGAAAGCCTACAATATCTGTTGGTCGAAAATAAGGTAAAAGAAAACGCTGCCAAACGGAACTCTCGGCAAATCCGGCAATAATGTAAATTTATTTCACTAGAAAAATTTTAAAATAAATTTTGTGAACTGATTTTCAGTTACGGGATTTGCGAAGGCCCTGAAAGAACAAAGGTTGCCTCATATTGTATTCAATAAAGTGATTTCTTTCTTTTTCTTAGGTGGGGGGGGGGGGGGTGGGGGGGGGGTGGTCGGGTAGTGGGGGCAGGAGGTGTAAAAATGAATTTATTTAAATTAGTGTAATGTCAATCACAATACTTCTGGAGCCAACCTCGACACTTACAGAGAACATAAAAAAGATAACCTGTGAAGAATAATTTTGCCTAAAACTCTGCAAACTTTTAAAAAGACTTTACCAGGGCTGGGACTAAAAGAGCTTCGATCTGATTGAAAATTGTTTCTGGCCGCGTTAAAAATGGTTTTATGGTCGCGTTAGCAGTCATTAAATAATTTGCCCTGGGTACCGCCACAACGTCTGAAAAGTTGGAAAAAAAAATTTCCTTGTCGCTGTAAAATATTTCAATCTCATCGTACCAACCATTTTTAACTTTTAAATTAACTTAAGCTTGATTAATTAGTGCGTGTTTCTTGCAGATGGATTTTGGAGCGGTGATTCAAGCTTCTGACGACATATTATACCAACTTGGCCTTGTAAGACAAGGAGATATACTAAGTCTCCGGGGTTTCTGCGAAGGCAAACTGGAGGAAAAAGCCAATGCCGACCAGAAAGATGCTCGGGATGAAACTAAGAGAAAGCTTTTGGCTGAACTGTTTAGCCAAAAGAAGAAAAAACAAAAGCGGAGTCAAGATGGAGAACGAGGCCGCAAAAGAGACGAACATCCAAAAAAAAAAGTTAAGACTCGACGGATTCAACTTGGCTGGCTTCATTTCGATGAACACTCGGGGAGGTTTGTTGCCATGCGGCTAAACAGAGGTGGCGGTACAAGGGAGGTCGACGTCCCTCTCAGTGCGGATGTGAGCGAGATTATTCACATAGCACAAGAGATATTTTTTCCCGAAGGTAGATGTGTGTTTGGTAATCTGTCAGACATGGACGTCGCCTTGGCTAATTTCAAGTGCGAGAGACTTGAAAGTTACATGTCTAATGGAGAGCCACTCACTCTACAGCTATACATCGATGCCTGCAAGACAACGAGGATACGTGTGTACATACAGACAAAACGACAGAACATCGAGAATGCAAAAAAGGAAAAAGCAGCGAGTGTCCAAAAGGATGAAGAGCTCGACGACGACTGCCTTCTTGTACCAACATTCGATGACCAGCGCTTGGATGAGGGAAGCGGGAGTCTGATCGGTTCATCTACGGAAAGGGAGCAGCTAAAAAAAGAACAAGAAAGAGAGTTGTTGGAGTCTTTGAGCGCAGACCAAAACAAGCGACGTCAGCTATGTGATGAAATTCAACGTGCTGGCCGACAATTAAGTCTTAGAGAGGCACGATCTGCTCGAGTTGAAGCGGAGCCCGGTCCGACTGAGACCAAGGTCAATGTCTCAGTTAGGCATATTCTCCTTGGTGTCGTTTCACGTCCCTTTCATCTTAACAGCATGATGTCCGCTGTGTATGATTGGATAGGATCCCTGTCGTTGACTCCAGAAAATTTTACACTATGCACATTTGATGGGAGCTGCCTATTACCTTCAGAATCTGTGCAAGTGGCTGAACGAACAATGTTGTATATGGCTGAAAGTGATGATGCACCAGATCTCACCAATGAAGATTCAGAGGTCAATTTTAAGGGTTTTGGCACTAGTGAACCAGATCTGGATGGTACACTGCCCCTTACGCCATTGATGTCACAGCCATCCACGAGTTTTGATGTCTGTCCGATACCTGAACGTCCACCGGAACAGTTGTTCGAAGAACATGACTCGCCGAGTACAGAGTATGTATAAGTTAAAGCTCGTAACCATTAAACTTATGCCTCGGTTGTAAGAAACGTCCCCTCCCACTGGCATGATTTTCTGCGAATTAGTTTGCATTCCCTTATGCGTACTCTTGAAAAAAAATCTCAGGCAAAGTTGTTATTTTTTAACCTCAACAGTGACCTCTTATTTGTTGCAGTTCCGGCGAAAGACCTACCCCAGGAGCTTCGTCCAGCACTGGTCATTCCAGATATTTGAGAGAACGCCGATCCAGAAATGTAGGTACATCCGTGTGTGAGCAACGGAGTTATTTATTAGTTTTAAAGTTAAGGTTCTATCAAAACAACTGAAAAAATATATTTTAAGTTTCACTTTACTAATTTTTCTTTCGGTTTATTGTCGATTTAGTTTTGTTCTGCTCATAACTGTCAGCGAGCAAAACTTGTACCTGTCATTGACATTTTAACCACGCCCATGTTTACTGACATCTTTTTTACTGATACTTAGGTTTTTATAGTTACTATGCACGCAGTTTTATGAATTTATTTATTTATTTATTCATTTCTTTATTATTTTCATGGACATATACAAATATATGCAGGCATACATTTTTGGAATGCGACTTGTCTTTGGTATTAGACGTCTAAATTTCTAGCTGTTGCTGTTTTATTTTTGTTTGTTGTTGTGGTTGTTGTTAACGTTGTTGTTGTTGTTGTTTATATAGGATGCAGGGCGCCGGTGGCGAATGATGATCAATTCCTCAACATATGCTGAGACGATTGGCCGCGAGGTATGTTTGTTATCATTATTGTAATAACTGGTAGTTTGTACTTAGTAATAAGCATATATGTAGTCAAAGAGTACAGACCACGATCTAACTTTCGGCTCCTGTAGATATCTAATTGCCGTAACCCTTCATCAGTAGGATGCCTAAAATGCGTGCAATTCCACAATTGGTTTCGGCTCCATTAAATCCTATACCAATTGCAGAACATTTTAGGTGGAGCCACCCACGATGTGAGCACAGCTACTGACAAAACAAATCAATGAGGAAAACAACGCAGAATAGTTTTTAACCGTTTTAAATTAAGAACTAAGCACACGCGTCAACTAAACGGAGCAAAATACACGCGCATCACTCAAGGAAACGCGCGCGCGCGCACGTCTGTATCCAATGAGCGGATCCAGAAGCAGTGCGTTATATAGGAAGTAGGATTACAAAGACGAAAAAAAAAATAATTACAGACAAGCAAAGGATACATCACAGAGCTACGATGTTTTTCAATCACGAACTGCCGATCTTAACTCCCGTAATGTAGCATCATATTTAATTATTATATTGTCACTGAAAAGCCCTATATATGGAGTCTGTATTTGTATTTGGTCCTCACATATTTAGACGGTCCTACTGTACCCGGTTTTTAGTTGCAAACCATGGTCCTCTTCATGTTTATCTCCTTGTCTTTAATCAGGTGACTGAACCTTCAGCTGAGGATCAGAGAAACAAGTGAGTTTCTGACAAGCATGTCACCTTTCTGTCTCAGCCTATCTTGTCGTTTGCAACGACTACGCGGAAGCTGTTCGACAATTAACAGTGTGGTTTCTTTTTCTTTTAGTATTAACACGGAAGAACTTGCAAATAGTAGGGAAATTGCTCCAATAGACCTAACCAACGATTTGCTGCCATCCCCTTATGAGACGGAACAGACAAACACTGAGACGAACACCGTTTCTCAAAGGGAGGTCACATACAGGTAAAACACTTGTAAATAGTTACAGCGGAGACAGAAGTCAAAAATTGTACATTTTATAGAGAGAATTGTAACACAATTTCCGTTACCGGTGTGAAAAAATTCGTTGTGACAGATAGTGACAATAATTTTTGACAAACCTGATTTGCAAGGAATGCATTAAAGCATGGCACTAACGGCTGTGTTTTAAACCTTGTAAAGAAGACCAAATATTCTCTTTGCATGGAGAGAAATATTGAGATCTTCAAGGTTATTTTTTGGAGACTACATCAAACTCTCTCACTCGCTACCAGGTGTGCGGCACTGCATGCTGCAACCCACCTCTTATTAGGAATAAAAGCAAGAAAGCAAGAGAGGAACCAACCCAAGCAAAGCAGAGTGAACTAACCACAGGCAAAATAAGTAGTGATATTTACTTAAAAGAAAAGAGATCGATATGAGTTTTGCCTGTGGTTAATAGCAGTTTTTTTTTTTAGAAGAAATACGGGTGACCAAAATGTCAGCACCAATCCTTTGCCTACTGATGAGGATAATGTTCCGGCTCCATCAGGTGGTGATAGCCAACGGCCAGAGTGCAATGCGAACAACCTTTATTCGCTTGAAGTAACAAACAGGTAGAACATACCGTTAATGGTACACATTTCGCCTCAAGGTCATCGGCTTTATATAAACCGAAGATATAGATAAATAAACATGAAATAATAATAATAATAATAATAATAATGTTTCAGCTTAGGTGTGCAGGTCGAACGTCTATCAATCAAATCCGGATTACACTGTTATCGTTTCAACGTGTCTTCTGCTTTGCATGTTAATTCTCCAGGCAATAATTCATAGAAAAGGTTATTTAAATAAACTTCATTGAGACTTGAAAAACTCCCAATCAGAAGGAGTATTCATTAAAACTAATTAGGAACAGTCTTTTTGGTGATTAATAACAGTTTGTTTTCTTTAGGAGCAACGCGGGTCACACGCACATGCACCCACAGGGGGAGCCTAACGCAGACAGCCTTTGTTCACGGGAGGCTGCGTCCAGGTGCATCGTAAATGCTAGAATATATTTTTTACCTTACCTTCTTTCTTTAGTTACAAGCAGAACATATTAATTTTGTTTAACAGAAATAGCTTTAATTAATGTTCATTCAGTAGCTGCGACAAAGAAGACTAATGAAGCTGTAAGCATGTCTTATTAGTCTGCATTGACACTTAGCAAACTCCTAATCACGGCGAGTAGTTTTCACAACAACTAATCGGGAACAGTCGTTTCCGTGGTTGACGTAAGTTTCTTTCTCTTTAGGAGCAACGCGGGTCACCCACAGAGGGAGCCTAACACAGATAGCCTTTGTTCAGGGGAGGCTGCGTACAGGTACTTTGTAAATACAGTTTGTTGTTGTTCTTGGCCATGGCAAGCCGCAAAGAGCATATAGAGTGCTCCAGAACAGATGAAGGGAAAGGTAGTTTTGCTAACACCATATTGGGAAGTCGGACCAGTACTATTTACAGTGTATGTTAATGATCTGTTGTCGGTTCCCAAGCACTGCAAAACTTCAGGTTACGTGGATGACACGAAAGTCTTCTTATCTCTTCCGCCGTGCGATGTTACCGAAGCACGTGTTGCGTGAAATCAAGACCTTTCAGAAATATCCAGTTGGTGCTGCGAGAATTCGCTGTTGATCAATCCATTCCAGATAAGACCAAACTCTTGGTCATCGGTGTTCCTCAGCTTTTGCGTAACTTGCCAAGCCTATCCTTGGAAAGGACATTGAGCCGGTTTCTGTCGCCAGAGATCTGGGCGTCTATATCGACCAAACACTTTGCTACAAAGAACATATATTAAAACTAGTTTCGAGCTGTGTCTACAAACTTGTTCAGATTAATAGCATTAAGCACCTTTTAGATAATAAGACTCTCCTTTTAATGATTAATGCCTTTGTATTTAATAAGCTGTTTTACTGTTCTACTGTATGGGGTAACACGTCCGAGACAAACATAAAAAAGCTTCAACTGGTCCAGAACTTCGCAGGAAAAATAGTCCTCGGTCTCAGGAAATTCGATCATATTTCCGAGGGTCTAAAAACACTTCAGTGGCTCAGCTTGAAGGACAAATTGACATTAAACATCGCTGCCATGGTGCATAAATGTCTTCACCATCGAGTTCCCGATTATCTTGATGATAAATTTCAGTATAGATCACAAGTCCACCAAAGAACACTTAGATCCATAAACAATCTCAATTTACCACTCTGCCGGATTTCTACCGGCCAAAGATCATTTGCCTTCCGGGGAGCGAAAACTTGGAATTCCCTCCCCGTGGAATTAAGGAGTATCGAATCAACGAAGATTTTTTAAAAAAATTTCTTTTAAATTAGAATCATTGTATATATTTTTACTTTTTTTAATTTTCTCATTTTTGAATTTTTATTGTAAATATTTTGTAATTAACTTTCGTTTACTCCAATTTTTATTGTAATTTTTTTTTTCTTTTAACATTGCTGCTGAAAAGCCCTTTTTAGGGAGCGCAATTAAATGTATGTATGTATGTATGTATGTATGTATGTATGTTTCTGGGAGGAAGGGCCTCAAATAAACTAGTTTACATGAAAGAAGGGTTGACCTAGGCCACTCTCCTTAGCTGGCATAAGTGCACTTTGTTAGAAAAAATGCCCTCTCCTAACCCTTGCACTACTGTCGCCCTCCGTTATGTAAACAGGCCCTTAACTTTCTTCGTTGACATTTCTAGGCAATATGTTGCCATCATTAATGATCCCGAGCCTTCTTCAGAGAACAGTTTGAGCGACTCAACCTTATCTGCAACAGACGAACAAAGGGATGAGACAGCTGGTTTGCAAAGAGAGGGATATGGCGATGGTAATGAGGACACCATGGACGAGGAAGAACAAAGGTAACGTACGCGCATTGCGAAATATAACCCAAACATTATAACCAAAATAACAAGGCCGGAATAATTGTAATGCGCGCTTAATAAATAAATTTCTTTTTGTCACTTTGAACTGCAGGTCCCAACTACAGCAGGAACTCCATTCTCTGGTCAGTCGGCTTTTTTCCGGTAACAGTCTGGATCCAAATAACCAGCAGCTCATAAACATACGCAGATCAAAGATGTGGCAGGACGCCAGTAGGGCCTTCTCCTCATCTACGTTTACCTGCTCACGCGGAATACGTGTCAAGTTTATAGGGGAAATGGGAGTAGATGGGGGAGGTCCACGTAGAGAATTTTACAGACTTCTTGTTCAAGCAATATGCACCACATCTGGACTTCTTGAAGGAGGTGACGGAAACAAGATCCCATCGCATAACTGGGCTGCATTAAAGGCAAGGAAGTTTGTCCTACTAGGACTAATGGCAGGAATGTCTTTGGTCGACGGAGGACCAGGCCTTCCAGTTTTCGCAGCCTCAGTGTTCCATTACATTGCCACAAACAGTATTGTCGCTGGTTGTGTAGAAGATGTACCAGATCCTGTGGTACGGCAACATCTTTCCTTGGTGAGTAAAGGTAATATACTTATGCTCTCAGTGCAGAACCTTGTCAGTTGCAGGAAGAGAGGGTATCATTAAATCTAGGAGGATTACGCGACCTGGCCTTTGTCGACTCATAACGTCCACTGGGTTAATTGCTATTTTGTTTAAAACCATGTAGGGCACTACTATTCAATCTCTAATACTTATCAATTAATTTGCCATCTGTGTCACCCGGTCTATTTACAGCTGGACTCCGTGACAACAACTGAGCAGCTGAGGAGAACTGTGTCAGCGGACGAGTTTGAGTTCTTGATGGACTGTGGCCATTCCAAACCCCTGCGAGATTGCGTCTGGGATGACAAAAAAGAAATGTTGGAGTGTGTGATTCTACATTTCACACACTCAGATCAGAGCAGAGTTAGACCAGCTCAAAGAGGGTCTTGCCAAGGTGGGGGTGCTACCAGCAATACAACGTAGGCCAAATCTTTGGAAACCTCTTCTGTGTCACACCGAAAGTCTTAAAGTCACCCCTGACTACGTCAGGCGACTGTTCGAGCCTGCATTCTCGGAAATGGGCAGCAACGCCAGACGTGCCGAAGAAGACTTGAGTTACCATTGGGAAGAGTATCTCAAAGAAATGGGTGAGACTGTCAGTGCTTTATTTTGGTCACAATCGGTCAGCTTCATGAGATCAAAGTAACAATTATAACAATAACCGGAATAACAATAACACTAACAAAACTACTAATAACAATACATAATTATAATAAGAACCTTCAAAGAATTCTTCGCAACTGAAAAATCTTCAATGGCAAATTTCTTTGTAATTTTCAAACCTGTGGGAGTACTACGCAATATAGAAATAACTACCTCTCATTTCGGGTGATGACGTCTTTAGTCACCTGAACATGCTCAGAAGTGTATTTTGTGTCTCCTCATGCACTAAACTCTGACGTGCAACAGCATATAGTTTACATTTTGTCATCATATTTATTACAGCTATTTCTCTTTTTTAGAAAACGAGGGTAAAGCAGCTGGTGAGGAAACGCAAGTTACACCCAAGCACCTCTTTGTCTTTCTGACCGGGTCAGACAGAATTCCACCTATGGGATTCGAAAGGAAAGGAACTATAGTCTTTGATCACAGAGAAAATAAACAAGAAAATCGTTTGCCATCTGTCTCCACGTGCCTGCCGCAGCTACAACTTCCCGTATGTAACAGTCTAACTGAAGATTACCATGTCTTTAAAGAGCAGATGAATCTTGCTGTACTAGGATCTGTGGGATTTGGTAATCTGTGATAGTTGATCATGACGGATATGTCTGCCTGAATAACGGCATTTGGAACACATGACTAAAAGTCTGTTTGAAATTCATTAACCAAGTGATGAAACAAAACTGAGAACAGTTTTCTAGATGTAATACAAAACGTATTAGTTTATAGACTCCAGAAATTGAAAGTAGATCCCCATGACGTTAGGACAGGCCTCTGTTCCACTTTATGATAAAATTTTCCGGACATTGGCATTACTCTGCGTTATTTTCAGCAAGTTTACTGGAATGGGGCTATGTAATTAAGAGTAACATTGACATTTTTAGAGGGTTTTATATATAGCTAGGCTTCTACTTACTTAAGCCAATTAGACTATATGTTGTAGTGCTTCTCGCAAAGAAGCTGTATCATATATATCAGCAAATTTAAAGCTTTTAAAAAATCCTTCATTACCAGGACGGGGGATCGAAACAATTAGGAGGCATTGTGACGCCACAACTATATAGTTATATCAAGAGAAATTATATAAGGAAAATTTCAAAATTTCGAAATTTTCCGCGAGGAAATGAGAGCAGTCACGAGAGAATCTCCCTCTGTGCTATTAAAATTATAAATGAAATGGCTTGTTCGTTTGCAAAACATGTTACACCATTTCTTTAAATTACAGGGAGTTTGAAACGGCTGATCTGATTGGATTCCCTTTGTTAGATTCTATCCAATCAAATCATGTGCCCCCAGAGCCACTTGTTCCTCGTGCACTAGGCCCAGCCGGCTAAGAGGGACAAGGGGCTCTGGGGACGAGAATGGGGGGCTTCATTTTGTACTTTCCCCGGATTTCGCTCGAATGAGGAAACCAATAATGGCGGTAGGCTTTTGAACATTGTGCCTTTTGTTTCCCCACTAGAATGCTTCACCTTAATGCTTCATTTTGCCCACTAAAATGCTGTCTGCTTCAAAAAATTCACTAAAATGCTCGCATAATGCTCATTATACAGAGTTTGTTAATTAATTCTAGGAGTTTAACATGGTGTTAACGCTAACAAAAACGTATTTTTTACGTACCAGTGATATAACGACAAAGTATTACGTGTACAAGTTTATAGTTTCTATACAGCAAAAAAATAATCCTTTAAATCATCTATTATTCTGTTCAACCTTTGATATTAAAGTAAAGAGGCTAAGTAGTTGACTACCCACTTTTGAATCTAGTCTTCAGTTCCTCTTTAGAAAATTATATTTATTATCATTTTCTCCGAAAAAAAATAATTTTCTGGGAAAATGCCACTAAAATGCTAAAAAAAATGATTAATGCTTTTGCCTCACTAAAATTCTCGCAAAAATGCTAGCATAATGTGCATTAGCCTATATGGCGGCTCCTCGAACTCTAACTCCACGATCAGCCCTAAAAATGTACAGAAAAATAGGGGACTGTGAACATTATAACAGGTTTTAAAATGTTTAATTTCATTTATTAAAATGTCAAAAGGATATCTTTCTGGTGATGATCGTACCTGTCAGTAAATACATTACTGAAGACCCTTAACCATATACTCTTGAATATACGAATTGAAGAACGAATCGACGAACTTTACACAAGTCATACAAACAATCAGTTAACATCACGGATTAACTGACCACCAGTCAATGCTTAACGTCATTTCTTCGATCCATTTAAGTTATAGACAAGTTATTGTACGCGAAACATTTCTGCAACAAACAGATCATAGACTACAAGCTATCCTGTACATCTTTTATGTTACTTAATAATTCTAAGTAAAGGGATTTAGCTTCCTCGGGATTTCTTGGCATCTGTAGCCCTTCATCTGCCATGATTAAATCGGCCAAATCTTTGAAAGCTGGCGAACAAGGCGAAGGGAGATCCCGGGGACAGCACATCTCATCAGCTATTTCCACATCGTCCATATCTAACCTCGTTATGTAGTCTTCGGTTGAGGTAATTTCTGGCAGGAAATACAGCATATCCGGTCGTCCCGGTGGAGACTCTGGATTAGAGGATGGCCTGATTCTATGAAGATTCCATAGCCTAGCCGCCCTCTGTAGCTCATCTTGCAAGATATGCATGTAGCAAAAGCGAAGGCATTCTACATGGATTAAATCACTGTCACAATACAAGCCAATGTCTCGCATATTTTTAAAGTATTCTATCCACCAGTCAGCGCAGCCTCTTCGTAACTGACCCCACCATGCTTCAATTCGTTGATTTGAAACTGACCTGCCATACATGAAGCTCTTATCTCCGGCAAATGCATCCGCTGCTTCTCTTCTGAAGAATCGCTGAATTGCTGCCATAGTCACATTCTCTGTACCATTGTCTCCACGCAAAATGCGTGGTACACCTCCTACTGAACGGATATACCCTAAAAAATATTTGGCCACTACTCCTGGGTCATTGTTAGTTGTAGCAACGTCAATCCAAAGAATACGTCGGCTGTATCCGTCAATACAGCCGTGGACACAAAAGCCAAAGGGTTTGAGTTTGTCATAACCATCAACATGCCAAATAAAGTTAGGCCCTTTACCTCTGTATTGTCTACGCCGAAGCCTGTGTCTCGAACGTAGTTCCACTCCCGCCGGATCCACTATTTTTAGAATGCGACGCACTGTTTCCTTATCAATGACTAAATTGTACTCATTAATGAGTCTTTGCCACATGCCGCGATAACCAACTATACTAGCACTGCCATTTAGCTCTGTCTCTATGGCCTTTAAGACATCTTCCATATCGCTTGTATTGTTTCTTCTACGTAATCCTCTACGCGATAAAATCCTTTTGAGCTGGCGAAGACTCAGTTGAATTCCATGCTGTAACATGAGGAAGGCTAATATTACCCAGTGTTGAAGCCCCAGTCGAAAATATCTCTCGATTAGATCGTCACGCTCAAAAGAACTGCGCTGTTGTCCTGGCTGTAGTGCAGGCATATATTGCTGGAAAACAGCCATCGACAGCGGCGAAAAGGCTATAATGATAAATACTACTTCACTTGCTTTAAGCAACATCTTCGGAATGGACATCACGACCATCTATTCTCCATGTACTTTGGCGCTCTGAGCCCGCAGTGTGTGGAACGAAAGTCGCGAAAAAAGTCGCGAAAAAAGTCGCGAAAAAAAGTCGCGAAAAAAGTCGCGAAAAAAGTCGCGAAAAAAGTCGCGAAAAAAAGTCGCGAAAAAAGTCGCGAAAAAAGTCGCGAAAAAAGTCGCGAAAAAAAGTCGCGAAAAAAGTCGCGAAAAAAGTCGCGAAAAAAGAGTCGCGAAAAAAGTCGCGAAATAAAGTCGCGAATAAAATCGCGAAAAAAAGTCGCGAATAAAGTCGCGAATAAATGAAAATGAAAGTATAATTTTGAATGGCACTTAGCGGGCTCCGTAAATTCGTATCTTAATAAGGTTAAATTCGGTTTGATTTTTCTTCATTAATTACAAATATTGGGGGGAAATGTTACCCTCGACCCTCGACCCACGACGAAAAGATAGACTCGCTTGTAAAAGCGGTTATTAGTCGCACATCCGGCAACAGCCATGGCGAGGTGTTCGCTTGCGAGAGGGGTGTCTCGAAAACGCAGACCTCGAAAAAACAGACCCTTGGAAAACTCAATCTTTCAAAGAATATTCTTATCAGATATTAGCAGATATTTTTTTATCAGATATTTTATCAGATATTAGCAGATATTTTTTTAATGTTATGTAATGTTTACCGCATGTGGCGAAACTCAGTCCCACGCGCGCGATGGGGTTCGAAACAACGCAGATCTCAAACTCTACAAAACTCAACCAGCAAGGCTCGGTGACCGATAGTTCATAAATGTTAACATTCTCGGACCTGTGCTCTTGCAAGCCATTATATATAACCTATATATATAATATAGTTGCTATATAACCTAGTGATAAATCATAACCTCTTTTGTGAAGCGAAATTCGCGTAGTCAAAAACTGCCAATAGAGTAAAAGTGTGAAATCTAAACTTTGAACCATGCTATCTTCCTTTTGAAAAAAGAAATTTCAAATTTAGCTTGTGTCATAACACAACACAATACACCAAGTTAATGTTCCTCGCGAATCAACTACTAAAATTCTATATCGGCGGAGAAAATCGCAGGTCTTCACTTACGAGTCAATGTGTACAATAACGTGCGATTTACTGATTTAAAGCTGCGAATCAAATTATGATAATTCGCCACGTTCCAGCCCACAGGATGCGAGGCTGAGAACAATAACTTGTATTTACTTTTACAATGAACTATATTCTCATTAATATTTCGAATTCGTTTGCTGTCGGCTTTGCTCATTGCAGTTCGTGTATACTCTTTAAATAAATACATATATAATGATGATGCCAGAAGTACAGAGTCTAGTTTCTACGTCCCAAGAAGCGAGGAAGCGAAGAAGCGGCAGCAATCACTGAAACTCTTCTGGTTCACAGCAAACTTCTTTATTGTAGAGTAAACTTCTCAACATTTCACAGCTCGTTGTGGACAATCGTAGGTAATCATCGAGATTCGATAACATCAAGGTAATCAAGGTAATCAAGGTAATCCTCAAGGTAATCGATTTACAACAGTTTTCGCGTTGCTTATATACTATCTAGAGTAAACACAGGTGTTCACTTATACAAAGAAATACAATGGCTTTGACACTAACAAACGTGTAGGCATGATGACTACAGAACATCTTATTGGCTGACTCTCGATCTCATGATAGTAACAAAGCGTACATCTGTTTAGGTTCTGAATAAAGTTCGCTTTGATCTAAGTTGATCCTCTGAAATTGCACGTGTTGTACACTAACGTACGGCATTGTTCGAGTACAGCAGCTGATCAACGTTTGTTACGTTTGCTACACTTGCTACACTTGCTACGTTTGCTACGTTTGCTACACTTGCTACACTTGCTACGTTTGCTACACTTGCTACACTTGCTACACTTGCTACACTTGCTACGCTTGCTACGTTTGCTACACTTGCTACACTTGCTACGTTTGCTACACTTGCTACACTTGCTACGTTTGCTACACTTGCTACACTTGCTACACTTGCTACGTTTGCTACACTTGCTACACTTGCTACGTTTGCTACACTTGCTACACTTGCTACACTTGCTACGTTTGCTACACTTGCTACACTTGCTACGTTTGCTACACTTGCTACGTTTGCTACGTTTGCTACGTTTGCTACACTTGCTACACTTGTTACGTTTGCTACACTTGCTACACTTGTTACGTTTGCTACACTTGCTACACTTGTTACGTTTGCTACACTTGCTACGTTTGCTACACTTGCTACGTTTGCTACACTTGCTACGTTTGCTACACTTGCTACACTTGCTACGTTTGCTACACTTGCTACGTTTGTTACGTTTGCTACACTTGCTACACTTGCTACGTTTGCTACACTTGCTACGTTTGCTACACTTGCTACACTTGCTACGTTTGCTACACTTGCTACACTTGCTACACTTGCTACGTTTGCTACACTTGCTACACTTGCTACGTTTGCTACACTTGCTACGTTTGCTACGTTTGCTACGTTTGCTACACTTGCTACACTTGTTACGTTTGCTACACTTGCTACACTTGTTACGTTTGCTACACTTGCTACACTTGTTACGTTTGCTACACTTGCTACACTTGTTACGTTTGCTACACTTGCTACGTTTGCTACACTTGCTACGTTTGCTATACTTGCTACACTTGCTACACTTGCTACACTTGCTACGTTTGCTACACTTGCTACGTTTGCTACACTTGCTACACTTGCTACGTTTGCTACACTTGCTACGTTTGTTACGTTTGCTACACTTGCTACACTTGCTACGTTTGCTACACTTGGTACACTTGCTACACTTGCTGCGTTTGTTACGTTTGCTACACTTGCTACGCCGTTTGCTACACTTGCTGCGTTTGTTACGTTTGCTACACTTGCTGCGTTTGTTACGTTTGCTACACTTGCTACACTTGCTACGTTTGCTACACTTGCTGCGTTTGTTACGTTGGCTAGGTACGCTTGCTATACTCTGCTGCGTTTGCTTCGTAGAAAAGAATTAATAAAAATTACACTTGCTATACTTAACAATCATTTGATACACTTGCAAAAGCCTACTACTTTTGATGCACTTGAGATAAGCAATGGGGTTGAGCACTGAGTTTAGTCGTTCCGTATATTTTTTTACTTCAAATGTTTTACTGATCCAGGTCTACTTAAGATCCGGCAACTCTCAACGCCTTGTCGCTGTGGTCTTTCCAGTTTATAAACTTTGTTGACATATTTCCCAGGTTACATTGCAAAACTCGACCGCTCTCACTGAAAAAAACACACGTTACCAGCCAGGATTTTTCCTAAATAAAAACTACGCGATCAAGCAACCGTTTGAAGGACCCTTAACAGCAAGGGCCTTGCCAGAACATAAATTTTTCCAGCCAGCAGCGAAAAGCCTGGGGAGCGGATATTTTGTATATTGGCTCTGTACAATACATTCACTTACTGGCAAAAGTTCTCTGTAAAACAGCCTTTTCTTTACAAGGCCTCTTCTTACGAACAGCATATATCTTCCGAGCTTTATTGCAGCAGTGGTCACTCTTTTACGAGTCAAAACAAAGACCGTGGAGCTGTTTGTTTACGTTTACTCGGACGCCATTTTTCTTTTCATGTGATCTATTTATCTCAAGGTCATGGAAGGTCACAGCCAGCTAGCCAATTGCGTGCGCGGAAAAACAATGGCATTGTTTAAGCCATGGCGCAACCTACTTTCCAAGCCCCCCAATTTGTCGCAAAAGAAGCCAGAATTTTGTGCGATGCATTGAAGAGTGGATGAAGTTTTTAAAGCCCCCAAAAGGGGGAATGTCATTCCCGCATGGAAGAGATCTGGAAATAAAATTGTTGGCATTAGGGAAACTGTGACCACTTAAATGACGTGATCAATTGTCTAATTTGCACAAAACAAACAAACAAAAACAAAAACTCGAACACCTCTGGAACTAGAGAGGGGGTGTTGAGGCACATGACAATGGCCCCGGTTGCCATATGTGTTTCTACCCTAAATAATAATAATAATAATAATAATAATAATAATAATAATAATAATAGTGGTCGTACTTCGACTTCGCTAAAACTCGCTGAACAAGGCAACTGACAACAAAGCAAATGGAGTAAATTTATTTTCCGCACAAAATCCTCGAGCTCGTGCTCCTTTTACCAGTTGATTTAATTATAACTGAAACTAAGCTTTTCGGAATGCGGATGGAAGTCAAGTGTTTACACGTGAGCCGCTGGCTCGGAAGATTAGGCGACTACTCCCTACGCTATGACGTTAAATTTGTTATTTATTTATTTATTTAATTTTTTTTTTTACCAAAAGAGAAATAAGCTTAAAGTAGTTAAAAGCAAAACATTAAAATTAAAAAAAGGGAAATTAAGTTTATGAAAGAGGGAAATTTCTGTACTGGCATGGGAAGACGCTTTCCACTAAAATAAAATAATAATATGAACATGCAGATGAGTGAAATATGAACTGACTAGACTGAAACTCTGTTAAAGACAAAATTTTGGATTTATCAACTGAGTTGCTAAGGTAAATTGGTCACCGTAAAGACATTGAAAGCTGACGTTTCGAGCGCTAGCTCTTCGTCAGAGCGAGTCAAGGAATTGTGGGTTGCACTTCGTTTATATGGAGAGTGATGGAACTACGCGATGGAGAGTGATGGAACATGGCAATTATACTTATTTGTTCCTGTTTTTCACGTTGCCATCTTCCTACCAGGCTTTTTGTTCCTAGACCACACGGGTGCTTATGGCGGACCTCAGACCACCGCGAAAATACAGGCTGTGTTGCCGCCTATGATACCGGAGGCACGTGCTGGAACACTAGGGAACTTAAGCACAGACGTTCTTGAGCCACGGACGGTAACCGGAAGTTGAACGTTTTCCTTTTAGTGCATTTTGACGCCATCACCGCCATCACGGCAGCCACCAGAAACCAAAACAAGAGTTTCCCAGCCTTTGGTGGGGGGCAGAAACAAGCCATCGAAGGGAACATTCACCTTCCGGTTGACGTCCGTACCTCATAAGTTCCCTAGTATCCCAGGGTACTACCAGTAGCTACAGCATGGTTGCCACAGACAACAGTTTTCAAAATTCCCTGACTTTTCCCTGATAAAAATAAAATTTCCCTGACCAAATAAATACAAAATGTCGATATAGTAGCGGCCTCCAGCCTCCTTTTACAGCCGTCCTTTACACCCATTTATTCATATATTCATTACGTCACTGATAAGTTTCCAACAAATCACAACAATTAGGGCATTTCCACGACGGTTTTAACAAAACAACGAGACAAGAAAAAGGAGAGATCACAGTGACTTGAAATATTTCTTTCAGCCATCAATGGTATATGAAATTGTAACTCAATTTTCCCTGACTTTTCTTCAAAATGTCAATTTTCCCTGACTCAAAATAGGATTTACTGACTTTTCCCTGACCTTGAAGAATTTTTTTTTTCCCTGACCATTTCCTGACCTGTGGCAACCCTGTACAGGTATGTCAGGGGAACTCAACTAGAAGCGATCTGATTGTGGAGAGCCAATGAAAAATGGCGCGTAAAGAAAAATTATCGTGAGCGAAAAACAAAAGATGAACGCCTTGGAAAGCCTAGGACTCTGGGAGCGAACGGGTTACAAAAATACGATTCAATTAACTAAACTACCTGAAATCGTTTATCATGGCAAGTCTCACTCGTTTGAGACTGATTTCGGTTGAATTATCAGATTTAATGAAAAAAAAAACATTTAAACCAAAATATCCTTTTCTATAAAACAGTTTAGACTGAAAATATGCATGCAAGAAGCGAATGTTTCCTCGTCAAAATAACATCGTTGTCAATAAAAACCGAGCCGGAGTGTTGTCCTCCTTTCTTTAATTTTATGTGTACATCATTAACCTTAACCTTTAATAAGTCCCAGTGTCAACTGACAAATTCTCCTTGATAGTGTCCTTGCATTTCTTATAGTTCTAGTTGATCCGGAAATTGTATTTAACTAGTTTGCCAAATTTTCTAAATAAATCACAAAAATTGTCAGAGAGGCATCAACTTTAGAAGTGACTAGATAAATCATTCTAAGAGGTAAAGTAGCCTCACTTGACTCAAATTTTAATAACTATGAACGTTTCTCGTGTACTAGACAACAGGACAGTACTATGAAACTGCACACAAGGAATCATTTTGATTTTATCTTTTCCCTCATTTAGTTGGAGTTGGTTTCCTTTTTCCTTGTGTTGATTTACGGCCTATTCACAAGACTAACGGGTTAAAATTCTTATATCACAATATAGACACTGTATAATATCGTGTTGGAAAACATATGGTAGTTTTCAGTGCATAAATCTCACTAAACTCAAGCGAACAGCCTATAAAACGAGTTAAACAGTACATCTTCTTTAAAGCACTTTGATGGCTTTTTTAAAAGTCTGCAATCGACTGCATGACTAATGAGAATAATTACTAAACAGTCACGAAAGAGTTAGGACGGAATTGTATCCGAACTTCCTTTTCATAATTCGAATAACTGTTTCTTTTTTTATATATCAACCAAAGATTCTATTTTAGTCGGGTAACAATCTTGCGACAGCATGAAAGCGCCTTAATAATTAAATGGCTTTTTTAGCTCTTACTAAAAGCAACAAAACTTTATGTCTGACAGGCTGAGCCACTTGGCTTCTACATTTCAACTCGCTCTGTGTTTAAAAACTAAATAGCGGCTCTTAAAACGTCCACGTAATTACTACTCTTTTTTATAAAGTGGAGATTTGTTTTGTTGCTTTCTTCAAAACGCAGAGGAGATTGGAGAAGGAGAAAACTCAAACGTCTCCAACTTGATACGGTCGCCATGTACTTCTTTGACAGACTGACTGAAGTGACTTTCAGACAAAACCAACGTTGACAGAGTTGTGTTTATATTAAGCGTATTAGCAAGTGTAGCAACCCCAGCAGCCTCAAGGTTACTGTATGACAAATCCAACTCTTTTAGAGTTGTGTTAGTCTGAAGCGCATTAGCAAGTGCAGCAACACCATCAGCACCAAGGTTATTGTAAAACAAATACAACTTTGTCAGAGTTGTGTTACTCTGAAGCGCATTAGCAAGTGCAGCACCCCCATCAGCACCAAGGTTATTGCCAGACAAATTCAACTCTGTCAGAGTTGTGTTAGTCTGAAGCGCATTAGCAAGTGCAGCACCCCCATCAGCACCAAGGTTATTGTAAAACAAATCCAACGATGTCAGAGTTGTGTTAGTCTGAAGCGCATTAGCAAGTGCAGCACCCCCATCAGCACCAAGGTTATTGTGAGACAAATCCAACTTTGTCAGAGCTGTGTTAGTCTGAAGCGCATTAGCAAGTGCAGCAGCACTAGCAGCACCAAGGTTATTGCCAGGCAAATCCAAGAATGTCAGAGTTGTGTTAGTCTGAAGCGCATTAGCAAGTGCAGCAACCCCTTCAGCACCAAGGTTATTGCGAGACAAATACAACCATGTCAGAGTTGTGTTAGTCTGAAGCGCATTAGCAAGTGCAGCAGCACTAGCAGCACCAAGGTTATTGCCAGGCAAATACAAGAATGTCAGAGTTGTGTTCGTCTTTAGCGCTTCAGCCAGCACAACAACCTGATCATCACCTGCACGACGAACAAGAATGCTTTCAAGTCTCAGAAGCAAGCCAAAGGTACGTGCCAATTCCAAATGAAAATCACTCTGTTCTTTTTTGCATTCTGCAATGCACGTCAATGCAAAATCAATCTGATCTTTGTTGACATGAATCGTTATACTCTTGATAAGGGCCAATGCTGTTTCTTCAGACTGGGTAGCTAGCATGCAACAAGTGAACAAAAGCACTTGTCTCAGCTGACTGAAATATCTCGTGTCAGCAGCTAAGACTTCAGGACTGATTTCTCCACTGAGAAGTTGACAACAGAGAAAATAAGCTGCAAAAAATTCCTGGAAGCTCTTGTGCATAAATCCGTAAGAGGTACATGGTTTTCGCTTGCTGCTTCCAGGCTGAACTGACAGAAACCCGAATTCAGGTAAGTCCCTTGTATGATTTCCAAGCTGTTTGTCCGTGAAATACATGTTATCTTGGCACAGACCATTTAACGCTATCTTGCCAAGATGTTTTAACTGAGTTTTGTACAATTCAATCAGATCCTCAACGTTAACCGCTAATCCTTTCTTTTTCCTGTACCTTCTCAGGACACACTGTACTATTTCCACATACAGATGAGTTCTGCTTTCTGGAAACACGCCCTGAAAGTCTTCGCACAGAACGCAAAGAAGTGCAGTGTTTAGGGGATTTGCGATTAGTTCTTGCAGGCTTGTATCATTCTTCAGCTTGTCTATGAGCTTCTGGTCTAAATTCCCTTCTTTCTCCTTGAAGAACTTGGATATAAAATCCATAGCATCTCGCACGGTAAATCCTTCGATCTCTAGCAGAGTGTTACAGAATTTTCTCACCTGTATCCCAGCCTCGTGCCGTGCTGTAACCACAAGGCGACATCGCGAGAGCATTCTACCTTGAATGAGTTCTGAAAACTCCGGCAATTTACTGGTAGGTAACTCATCCAGTCCGTCAAGTACCAACAAGACGCTTGACTGATTGTGGCGAATGAACTCTACGAATTTATCACACTCTTTGTCGTGGATATCTCGAGGCAGAAGCTGATCATGAATGGCCTCCCAAAGGTCAGCATTGATGTCACGACATTTCAGTAACAGCACTACTTTGACTTCAGGAAAGCAATCTCCTGCTTCACTTTTCTTGGTGGCCCAATCGTAAGCAACCTTACTGCAGTAGGTTGTCTTTCCCATACCAGGGTTTCCTTCAATTAACACCGTTCTCGGGTTTGGACATTCCTCATGTGGTTGAAAGATAGCAGACATTTTAACAATGTTGCTTGTTGCTGTTCCCCTCGTTTTCTTTCTGCTGACCATTATGAGTCTTGTGAAGATATTATCAAGATGAAAGTGAAACTCTTCACACCAAGGAAAGGGTGCAATCCATCCTTCCCGGATAGTGTACAGCTGGCGAATCCCATCAATTACCTCAGTTGGGTCAAAGAAACCTGGGGAAGAAATACGGATATCAAAGTTCACCTCGGGAATGAGTCTGCGTCAACTATCGCTTTACTGACCTATATTCTTTTCGCTTCAGAAAATTGATATTTAGCAATTATTCGCCGAACGCGAAGTAAATAGTCGACAATATTTACTGAGCCTGAGGCGAATAATCGTTTTAGTATAATTTTGAGTTGCGGACATCAAAAAGCACAAAAAGAGGGTAAAACTTGACAAAAAAAAAACACCAAAAAAAGTTACTTATTCACCGGGTAGCGCGGTGAATATAGCATTAAAATTATACTAAAATATAATAATGTTATTTTGCCAGGGTGACCTCATCAGCATAAAAGTGCTGTTAACAATAAGGGCCTTGGAAAATTGAAACAGAAGACTATGCACTAAAAATTGTGACACCATTAAAACTAAATAAAAGCACGAACTATATGTAAAAATTAAAAAATACCCTCTGGTCTAGATTGCTACAATTAAAAAGCGTTAAAAAGCTAAGCTGAATAAAACGGGAAAAAAGTACTAAAGAACTGTCGACCTATAAAAATTTAGGGCACGGTGTTCAAAAATTAAAACAGAGTTGCACTCTTTTGTAATTACATGTCATAATGGAAACTTCTCTTACCCAAACACCATAACAAACACGGCAGCTCCTTTTTAAACGTTCTGTGCCCCATCGAATTTTATGTTAAAATATAAAATTCGATGGGGGCCTACACTGGAGGCCAATTTTTACAATACTGTTAATCCTCTTTACCCCCCCCCCCCCCCACCTCTCCAGGAGGCTTGTTTCTTTCAACCATGTTTGAGAGGGTCTTAATACAGAAGAGCGCATTAATAGAGATTGGACCTTAAAGGGACACTGTCACCAATTCTTAGGATAATTTTGAAAAGCTAAAAGACGTTCCAATCAGAGGAAACCTAAACATACTGATTCATGATCAGTTTTGTTCAAAATTACTCTACCAGTTCTCTGGGACTACAATTAAGTGTGTTTGGCTGCGGATTGCAAGGATGGAAATGGATTGCAACTTGAAAACATCAGGCTGGCTATGGTTTGTTCCCCCTAAGTTTAAGAAAATCATTCGATTTCCTTCTGTTGACGTTCTAGGAGTATTCCGTGTATGAGAAAAGGTACTATTTAACTTAAAATTCAGCACATTTTTCCTTCCTAAGGAAAAAACTCCCCGTGATGGAGTCTCTTTAATAGAGAAATGGGTGGGGGGAGGTTTGATTGATTGAACAAGACATTCTGAAGAATTTACAGGCGGCGGATAGTTTCTCACCCCCTCCCCCCTCCCCTAAGGAAAAAAGGTTTCTGTAAAAAAAACTGTGGTTTCCGGTGACCTGTTATGGACAATTTACACTTCCAGTATGTAAGGAATTAAATGTATGTAAACATATTACTGGAGGATGTCAGTTATTTGACAGAATGGTTAACTGATAAAATCAATAGCAACTTGAGAACTTTCTCGGTTCTAGCGAGACACTTAAACCCTGTGGCTTTAACTGGAGAAATAAATCGTTTTTTAACCGTGACATTGGAAGAACGGCCCCTAGGCATTCACAACAAATGTTTCAGCCTTCAGGCAAGGGCTCCATTTGGATCCTAACAACACGAGTGCAGGCTACTTGCGATCTAGAATCTATTGTTTATATAACATCGTTCAAAGGTCATTATTTATGTCATTATAACAGCAAGACCATTGTTCAGGGGCCGCGCCACCCCAAGATTAGACTAAGTGAACTGACGGACGACAAAAAAGGAATGCAACTTGCATTTTATGAGTCGGTGCGACATGCTTACTCGCATGTCCACCGCCTAATGACTGACTGACTGACTGACTGACTGACTGCTTGCTTGCTCACTCTCTCAATCGATTGGTGATGATTGATTTATACCGGCAGGTCCAATTCAGCTTATGCTGGTTTAAAAGAGGCCTTTGTAAGTAATTGTATTAACATATACTTAACTAATTAATTAACACATGACTTAATACATAACTAATTAATAAATAAATAACTAGTTAATTAACATATAATTTTTTGCACGAAATGATGTACAGTGTAACTGAAGATCAAGGACATTTAAGCATTTTTTTTTGGTGAAAATCCTTCTCTTCCAACAGTAAATAAAATATAATTATTTTGGTGGTTTAATGTATTACCTCGATCAGCTTCTGCAGCTCCAACACCGCATGCAGTGGTACAACTCCCCCCTCCCTCCTCAGGACCTTAAAGAAATGAAAGAAAGTGAGTGGGAAACTTACCTTCCATTCAGAACACTACATAACAACACACTCTCCACCTCATTTAGTCTATCCTTGACAAAATTCTCAATGTTTTCCCATCAAATGCGGCCTCATTTTCAAAACTTTATACCTAAAAGGTCATGCAACATTCTATATCTGAACAAGATTTCTTCAATCTCTAGAGTTACGCCAGTTGGCTTTAAAATGAGACAAGAAAAGCCCTCCCCTAGGGTGAAAAATATGTTGCGGTCACTCAAGATACGAGCCCTAACCTGTGTAGCAAAAGACGCGAGGAGTATTTGTTTGGCCGAGGTAAAACCGGAGCTCTAGTGGGGCAAGTGACCACACACACAAAAAAAATGGGTATTTCTAGACCCCATCCTGATGGCGGGGTAAAAAGGAAGGAATCATAAAGAATGACACAGATAACTTGGGAGTGACTGACACACTGACTCAGGAAACAATGGATTGTTATTTACTGGTGACTTGTATTACCTGCAGCTCCAGCCTCACGTGTAATAACATCACCACCAGTACTGCTCACCCCTCCCTGCTCAGAACCTAAACAAATAGAAGAAAAACAGCTGGTCAGCTGATTGTCATATACTTACTGGGATGAAATATGATTTTAATTTCACAATGCCCTGGATTAATTAAAGATAACTTCATTATCTTAAAGCCTGAGGCCGGGTAAAATTTTATCAACAAGAGTTTTCAGCAAATTTTAGGATTTCTATGCAGGGATCTATATTAGCTTTTTTTCAAACTCGTCAACCGGGCAAGTACATCAGAAAAGATACTTGCCCTGACAAAATTTTACTTGCCCGTTCAAAATTACATAATAATTAAAATTCAGTCAACAACTTAAAGTTAACAACAAGTAAGTGGAATTAAAAGCTTGCATTTTATTTTCACTGTTACTGCAGCAGCACCACAGCAAGGCTCCTGTCAAACAATTTGAGGTACACGAAGTATTTAAGGTAAGTTCAGGTAAGAGATTCCAAAATTGAACAACATCTGTATTAACGCTTTAACGGCGGCTAATATATCGCATGATAAATGCCTGAGGCAAAGAAGGGTGGATTAAGGGTGTGTTACGTTTACCTGGTTGGTTAGGTACTGGAAAACGTTGGTTGCAACAAAACTCTTCTGCTAAGTCTCTTCGCCCAACCAGATTATCACACAGAGCGTCATATAAGCAAGCGTACGTTGCATCACGTCCTTGTTTCTGTTTCCACCGAAACAACATTTTTAATGCTTTTCTAGAGTATTCTTCATTGTCCTTGTGGAATCCAGTTATCTCTCCCTCATGAAATCCCAGATGCCGCGCAAGCTTCTCCCAAGAATTCCCAACCATCTCTGACAATTTCTCCAACTCATACTCCGAAGGTTCACCGTCTTTTTGGGGTAAAATGCCTACATAAAAAGAAAACAAAATAATAAAAGAATAAACTTTAATAGTATTCTTACACAAAATTAGTCAAATTTTTTTTTTTAGGCTTTTATGTTGCAGGACCCCATTAATAACAGTGCGCTTGCACTGAAGGGTTATCCTGTTAAAATATTCGCTTATTATTATTATTATTATTATTATTATTATTATTGTTATAATTATTTCTGATTACCAAAGACGTTTATAGCATTGTACTCTATTAATAAACGGCGGCTGGTGTGACAATCTAGCAGTGTTTACTGTAAATAAACTAATAAACGCCCACTTGCAATCTCTAATAAACGCCACTCATATCCAATAAATGCCCCCTTGAATGGCATATTGGAATAGAAGCCCCACTCTTGATGAACGTCTAACAAACGTCCTTATCTAGTGAACGCTACCACAGCCAGGACTGAAGCCACTACAGCAACAGCAACTACAGCAATGTCAACAACAACTACAGCAACTACATGGATACACCAGGTACAGCAACTACAAACAACAAAAAATAGGCACGCAAAGCGTGAAGAAAGCCATCATATTTTCTAACATAGCTTAATTGTCAAGGGATTAAATGAAAGGGTTCTAATACATAATTATGATTTTGTATGGTTTTCTTAGAAAGTAAATTGGGAATGATGTAATAAGACCACTAATTTGTCATAAAAAATAACAAATGTAAACCAAAGTATGAGAGCTGCTGTAAATATTTGGGGGGGGGGGGAGTGCAACAAGACCAATTCCCCTCCCCCACCACCTGGGGTACTTGGTTTGTAAAGTGACGGGAAGGTGTCCGAGATTTTGCGGGTCAGAAATTCTGGACCAGGGTATTGAAGGTTTTTTTTTTGTTTTTCATTTTTTTTTGGTTTATCTCATTGTGTTGGTGTCTTGTTCTGTCTTATTGGCATTTTGCACATATGAAATTAGGGCTTCATTAGCTCTTTACTTTTTAAACCCAAGTACCACCTAGAAAAGACACAAGCATCGATCAGTCTGTTTTTATTTTTTCTAGCAAAAATAAGGAAATAAAATTAATATACATGCAATAAATAACTTGAAAATAGGTCTGTTCTTTGCTGGGCAAATTAAGTTGTCACTCTTTTCGTTGTTTAATTTCATTTGGCTTGCAAAATTCATAAAAATATATAAAAATATATCAAGCACTTTGCAAGTTGTTACTGCTAGTCAGTCCAGCTACAAAGAAGGCTCTTTAAGATAGAGATAACATACATGCTATAAAATACGTTCATGGCAGAAACTGACAACTGAATTTTAAAAATTGAAAACAATGTAACTGAAAAGTAAAAATTAACCGGAAATAACCACTAATTTAACAGAAATATGCTTCTATCCTGCAGAGAATGTTTGTAAAAGTTCATTACTTGGTTTTTCTATCCCTGGTAATCTCTGTAAGTCTATAAGTAGCTTTTGTACATTTTTTTTTTCTTTTCATAGCCTGAGTTTCTTCCAGCATTTTTTGACAGAAGTACCTCTTGCTTTTTCTACTATCACATTTCGCAGTTTTACTCACCCCAATTCCTTTTTTCGTGGCATTGCATGTTCCATCAGCCAGGCCATGTATCATTGGTGATATTGTCCTAGACTTGACCATAACTTGAACTTTTCAAAATGGCTAACTTGGCAAAGTTAAAGCCAAAATCATCATAATGTGATCACTTATCAACGAGGTCATAGAAAACACTTAAAGCGAAAATTACAGACAACTGATCTTAATTTGTGTTACATATGAACGACGTTGAAACTAGAAACAAATACCCTACGTTAGGGAGTGGTGGGGGTAGTGGTCTTGTAAGTTGTTGCACTCTCAGATATGTACAGCAGCTCTCCTACTGTCTTTTGGATTTGTTAGTTTTTGGAGAAGTTACTAGTGCCATTATCCATGTTTTCGGGAAAAAAAAATTCTTTCTTCAGAAGCTGTTAATTCCAGGTTAGGTAGTTGGAAAACAGTATCACTTTCTGCAAGCATTGCACGCCTATTTTTTATTACTGCGCCTTTCAATAACATGCAGACTCTAAAATTCAAAGCTCAACCAACAAATGTGTTTTTCGCTACCATCAGTCAAATGTTGGGCGGCTCCTCCCAGCTTCCAACGACTGCTGAGAGCTGTTCGTATCATGAGACTTCTTAAAGTCGTAAGCTGGTTCAAGCATACTTCCATAGAATAAACTAAGATTTGGAGTTGATTATTGCAATATTAATTTATTTATTCGATTCAATAATCCACTTTTCAAACAAAGAATGAAATATTCAAAATGAAACTCGACCCGTTAGCTGAATATTGATTGGACGAATGCATGACATCATGCCTCGAGCACGTGGGAATTTTGACAGGTTTCCCCAAACAGCATTCTAACAGTCATCTGATTTTAAAATTTTTCTCTTCTTTCCTCCCCACTGTCAGCTTTTTTAAATAAATCAGAACACAAAAAAAACTTTGAGCATTTTGATGGGACTGTAAGGAGGTGATTGCATTAGGAAAGTAGAACTTAAAATTAAACAATGTGAGAATTCCGTTGACAGCGGATTATGCAAATCGGGAAACCTTTAGATGTCCAGACAACAAAATAGCAAAATTTCCTCTGAGAAAAATATATCTCCCCTTGCACCTGATGCCAATAGACATGTTCTTCCATTAAAGCATATTGGCCACTTTCAGTTTTCTTTAAGCAGAAATTGGGGGAACTCTTGACCACCTCTTCAACTGTCATGTTCCTTTCCGTATAAGGGCACTTGGCCTCCAAAACAGAGTCTTCATCCACAATCCCATCTGGGGAAGCACCAAGGATTTCAGAACCATCCAGCCATATGCCAGTTTCCTGGACAGTTTATCCAGTTAAATTGGTAAATACTTTAACTGCTTCTGCCTCATTGCTTACTCCCCACTGTACTGCCTTTACTCTACTAGACAAGTCACACTCCCCAAGGAGTCGCTTGAGAAGTGAAGGGTTCACTCTTTTGGCTTGCAGAACGGACCCAAAATTTCTTCCAGTGAGCCGCCCCCATCTTGCAAGATGCCAGGCTGGGTTGTCTCGTTGGCCAACGGTGATCTGACTGACTATAAGAACATTTGCTTGTGTGATTTTGGCTTTATGTACCAAGCAGTCCAGCTGTTGCTGTACACCTCCGGTTTGGATGAACCCCTCTGAGTATATGATTTTCTCAATTATTGTTGGCACAGATAATTTGGCTTGGGGTGCAGGCTCTGGGCTCATAAGCCAGCATAAACCAGTAAACCTCCCATATTCCTTTAAGCTTTCATATAGTGCAGCGTGATCTGCTGTGTTGGGAGATCGAGAAATCGCCACATACTTTTTCGGCAGAGGAAACATTTTGTTCGACTGCCAGCAAGGACAGAGAGCTGTTTGATTTCCTTTTTCTCCATTGGCACTCGATATCCGTGCGGCTTAAGTTGTGTATGCCGTGTATGAAAAGAGCAGTCGCGTGACTGCATTTGAATTTTCCCCTTGGCCATTCACACTACGTGGATTTTATATTGAATTGGTCATCCAGGTATATCTAAATCAATGCAGCAATTGAAAGCGACGCCATTTTGGATGCTGAGTGCGTTTGTTTAGAACAGAAAATTCTGCTCCCATAGCAACGTGACGAAAGCGCTTTAGAACTCTATGTGCCACTCGCATGATTTTAGTTTGAATATCTCATTCTTTATCTGAAAAGCGGATTATTGAAACAAATAATGAAATCTATATCGCAATAATCAACTTCAAATATTCATTCTATGACCTGGCTGACAACTGCAAAAAGTCTCATAATACGAATAGCGCTTGGCAGTAGTTGGAAGCTGGGAGGAGCCACTGAACATTTGATTGACGGTAGCAAAACACGCATTCGTCGGTTGAGCTTTGAATTTTAAAGTCTGCATGTTATTGAAAGGTGCAGTAAGTGTGTCTAAACATACATGTAAATAATAATTAATAAAATTGTGTTATATTTTCATATGGCATCCTTCCAAATTATAATTAAAAAACAAACAACTAATATTTTGTTTTACATAAAGTACAATAAAAATAATATGAACTCTACTTTGAGGATCTGCTGATGCTGATAGAGGTGAAGTTTAATCACAAAACTTATTTCAAGAGAGGTCTATTCCTTTAGACTAGATGGTAAATTATTTCACAGCTTTGCTCCAGTTTATAAGGCAAAGCTATTTTGTAACAGCATGCACAGCATCAAAGAAGATCAAGGTTCACTTTGAAAGATCACAGTCCATAGTAATGAAAGACGTACCGTATTTACTCGTGATAAGCGCCACCCAAGGGGTGGTGCCCAAGGGCCGACAGGTCGTTAAAAAGGTTATGAGAGAATGTGTGACGTGCAAGAAAGAGCAGTGTAAACCTTTTGGAGCACCACCAACAACAGCTTTACCAGAATTCAGGGTTAGAGAAGCTCCGCCTTTCTCTAAGGTAGGTATTGATTTTGCTGGGCCGTTGTTCGTTAAGACGAAACCAGGGGAAATGGTCAAGGCTTATGTAGCTTTGTTTACTTGTTTTGTGACGCGAGCTGTGCAGTTGGATTTGGTGACCGATCTTACAGCAACTACATTTGTACGATGTCTGAGAAAATTTGCGGCTAGAAGAGGTACACCATCAGTAATCATTTCAGACAACGCAAAAACCTTCAAGGCATCAGCAAAGTTGGTAAAGAGATTGTGTGACAGCAAGGAGGTGAAGGAACATTTAGCAACAAATAGGATAGACTGGAAATTCAGTTTAGAAAAGACTCCCTGGTGGGGCAGATTTTACGAGCGATTGATAGGCACTGCCAAGCGTTGTCTCAGAAAGGTGCTTGGTAATGCAAAGCTCAACGCTGATGAATTGCTTACTGTGCTGACCGAAGTAGAAGCGACCATGAATTCCCGTCCGCTTGCCTATGAATACGACGAGGTAGGAGCCGAAATGCTCACGCCATCGCACCTTATCTATGGTTGTCGATTGCTAAGTTTTCCCGCGGAGGTAAGAGATGACGAAGAGGAAAACCAAACTGGCTTCCTGAGAAGGTTCAGGTATCTAGCGAGGTTGCGAATGCATTTTTGGGATCGGTGGTGCAAAGAATACTTAACTGACTTGAGAGAACACCACCGTATCAAAGGGGAATGCAACAACAAGGTAAGTACAGGCGAAGTGGTCTTAGTACACGAAGATAACGTAAAGAGGAGCAACTGGAAGATGGGAAAGGTAGAAGAACTCATTGTAGGCAAGGACAAAGAGGTAAGGGGTGTCAAACTAAGAATAATCACTAAAGGGAAGCCCATCTTTGTCAATAGACCGGTACAAAAGCTTTACCCCTTACAGGTCTGTGGTATTGAGAACGGGGACAGAGGGAATCCTGTCAGCCAGGGTAGCGCAGACCCGGGTGGGATTCCCAATAAAGAAAATGAGGGAAGGGAAAAACGGGCGCGCGCTGCAGCGCTGGATTCACGTTGGCTAACGCAAGCCATGATCAATCACTGATTGTTTTGTTTGCTTTCATTATCGCGCGATTGAACTTGACCGGACTGTGTGCTATGTTTTGGCCCTGTGGCTATGTTGTGGCCCTGTGTTACAGAATAAACAAACTTGATTGACAGTTGTCTAGACATTATAATCACATGATTGTAATCTAAGTATATGAATCAGTATTGTAAGATCACGGAGTAGAATAGAATAGATTGTCGAAGCGGAAAGATTGTACGAGTGGAACGAAATAAAAATTGTTGGAAAGATACAGTCCTCTCTTTTATTGCGGACCAGCGCCGGGAGAATTTTCCCGTACACAGGGATCCATATTAGCAGTCGTCAGGTCGTCCAAGACGACTATTAAGTCCTGCGGACGAGTATCAAAGATTACAAACTCGTTCGGCAGACGAGTAAGTTTTAAGGAGCAAAATTTTTTCTTCAATTTCTCACCAGTCAATGTACCTGTGTTTTGAATGTCCACCAGCCATTCAGTGATTCCGTACTGTAGTGAACTGTAAACTTTGTTTCTTTGCTCGTACGACACGTTACACAGTACTCTCAGAAGTGAAATGTTTGAAGGCTCAATTTTTTGTTCTTGAACGCTGATCTACTGCAGCAATATGCAAACACAAAGACTCTCGCTCTTTAGCCGCACGCGAGTTTTGCAAAATGTGGTGCTACTTTGACAAAGTGTTGCCACCACTGTGGAAGAAAAAAAAGTGAATCTCCCGAGCAAAGTTCTAAATACGAAAAAGAGTGCCAAGAGTGTGCATTTTTACCATCGTGGCTTGGCTTAATTACCTGGATGGAAGTTTCATCAAAATTGAAAGTTTGATCGAAAGGTAAATGTGCAAATCAAATGTTAAACAGTGAACATTTGACGTACAAAGTTGAATTTTTTGTATTTGTTGTCCGTTGTTGAATTAGTCCGTAGTTGGATTTGTAAAATGAAATTGTTTGACAGGAGCCTTGCTGCAGTGCTGCTGCAGTAACATAGTGAAAATAAAATGCAAGCTTTCCACTTACTTGTTGTTAACTTTACGTTTTTGAATGTATTTTAATTATTATGTAATTTTGAACGGGCAAGTAAAATTTTGTCAGGGCAAGTATCTTTTCTGATGTACTTGCCCGGTTGACGAGTTTGAAAAAAAGCTAATATGGATCCCTGAATTTCATTTTACAAACACAAATACAAAGAATTCAACAATGGGCTTAAAAGATAGTTAAGACCTACTTTGCACGTCAAATGTTCACTGTTATTAAGATTTGATTTGCGCATTTACCTTTCGATCAAACTTTCAATTTTGATGAAACTTTCATCCACGTACTTAAGCCAAGCCACGATGGTAAAAATGCACGCTTTTGTTGCTCTTTTTCGTATTTTGAACTTTGCTCAGAAGATTCACTTTTTTTTCCTTCCACAGTGGTGGCGACACTTTGTGAAAGTAGCGCCACATTTTGCAAAACTCACGTGCGGCTACAGAGCGAGAGTCTTTGTGTTTGCATATCGCTGCAGTACATCAGCGTTCAAGAACAAAAAATTGAGCCCGCAGACATTTCACTTATGAGAGTACCGCGTACCGTGTCGTATGGGCAACGAAACAAAGTTTACAATTCACTACAGTACAGAATCACTGAATGGCTGGTGGACATTCAAAACACGGGTATATTGACTGGTGAGAAATTGAAGAAAAAATTTTGCTCCTTAAAACTTACTCGTCCGCCAGACGAGTTTGTAATCTTTGATACTTGTCCGCAGGACTTTATAGTCGTCTCAGACGACCTGACGACTGCTAACATGAATCCCTGTCTCTGGCTTTTGGATGCCATGACTTTACATGCCCTCCAAACTGATGTAAATCTTAGCTATAATGCAGCTTACAGTGCCACCTAACATTCCACAAAATTAGGTGTCCCACAGAGGTACTAAATTTGCTCACTAGAGAAAAACTGATTTTGTTATACTGGGAAATGGCTTGCAGAGAAAAATTTGGTCAATTTTGACCAGAAAGTCTAAATGTAGGACTGACTGTTTGATGAACCTGTTATATTCAGAAAAGCATACACCATCCACTCATCAAACGGGCAAATTTAATTGGCTCATGTGGTACACCCACTCTACAGATAATGGGTCTAAATATGGGTAAATGCCATAGCTGGCTGATAATTTTGACAGGGTCAAATAATTTGGCATTTTATTATAAAGTGCTGTAATATCATTCTTACTGGGCTTTTTTGATTTCTTCGTTCTTGATTCGAAGGGTTTCTTTGCACTGTCTTTTAAGTCCTCCAAGAATGATTTTCTTTTGCCTTTTGACATTCTTCGTCACCACAGCTTACCCAAGCTACATGATTGTAAACAAGAAAGAAAATGTGAGTCGACTTTCTTCCACTTAATGTCATATGGATAAACTGCATTGTGCATTCTCACCCCAGCTGGGGCAGGGATTTGGGAATCGGCACAAAGGACTTTCTACAGGGTTGATGTTTTTAAGTTGTTTCTGTCTATTTTCCTTGTTTGCAAAATTATTTTTGAGGTTTGTGAAATAAATTTAAAGACTACCTGAAGAATAGGGATACTGATAAGGATCTTGAAGACTAAAATAATACACAGCAGTCCAACACTGACATTAAAGAATTTTGACAAAAAGGCTTACCCAAACGTTTGGAAAGTGTTTTTGATATTTTTTTAGAAGTGTCAAGCAGATTCAGAAAAGTGTACTTCGGTTTGATCTTGTACTTGACAGATTTTTTTTCAAGCTTGTGCATACTATAAAATCACTATGTTCATTCTATGGTTTGACCCGCTAGTTTGAACCTCTTATTTAAATTTGGATGGAACTTCTCATTCAAACCTCTTTTGAAGTTTGTTTGCAATTACCAAGTTGTTCCAAAAACCAATTATGTTGTCTTTCTTCCAGTTAAGAACAAATATTCCACAGATGTCCCCTCGTAGGGATAAAAATTCTCCTCTCACCCTGAAGTCCCGGCCACAGGGAGGTCACCCGGGTTTTCCTTCCACGCTCAAGGTTGAATCATTTTGGTACCTTTGGACTTTACCTAGGATTACTTGGGACCCAAGGATTGACATAACTTCCTTTGGCCGATGTTCCAATAGATAGTAGTATATATTTTTGCACCTATTGATATTCCCCCTCCAACTCTGCTTTAGTATTAAAACAAACCCATGTTAATGCTTCCCTTAATTATGCATTTACAGTGTATGTCTCAGTCAATTCCAAGCATGACCACCCCCCCCCCCCTGGACATTTGTCCACCAATTCATGGTGGGGCATTTGTCATCAGAGGTCTGCCAGGGGTGGGGCATTTGTCAATTTTTTCAACCCTGGGGAATTTCACATAAGCAAATTTTCTTCTTAATTTATTTAATTTCAAGAAGAAAGCTCTGCATATTCTTATTAAAAGAGAAGTTACATGTAGTCAGTTCAAAACGTCATGTACTGTTACTTTACTAGCCCCCTTCCCCTGCATATTGTTTCAGTATTTTTCAGTTTCCCCCTGTCTTCAGGACACATTTGCAAGTGGTAACCTAGACAGGCAATTGAGTGATGGCCACTTTAGAGGACTTTCATGGCAAAAAAAAATGCTTTCGTCAAAGACTGTCTAACTGAGAAAGAAAGGCCTGGAGAAGCTGTGTGAAGAATTAGAAGGTAACTATGAAATGCGCAGTGTTGTAAATGCTCATTTTTTTTTATTGTTGCAGTTTCTTAATTTATAGCAAATATCACGGCAAAAGCTTGGCTGTAAATTAAATTGCACAATATTATCAACAATATTAAGTGCCACTGTTTCCTAGGACTTTTAAAGCAATACTCGATGTTAAGTAATATTAAAAGTATTGTTGTTAATGATATTGTCAAATTTTTAAGGCTTTCAGCTTGTTTAAGAGAAAATGCAATATTGCTCTTGTCCCATAGGTGGGGAATCTACACACTTTTCTAAGTCCCATCATTGGCTGACCCCACCATGGTGCAATTTTTCATTGTCTGGAGAGAAAATGACAAACAACTGACAAACTTGGAATATACTTGACTGTGCCATTAATCTAATTAAAACATCAGAGACGGCACAGCCGGGGGGCTGTGGGAGGGGGGGTTAATTAGCTCCCCCACTTTTTACGAGGATGACATTTTATTTTGTTTTAGTATGAGGTACGTATGAAGAAATAAAGAAGAAGAAAAAGAAAACGAAAAAAGTCCTGTTCACCACTGATTATCCCCCGAGATGAGGGTGGATTACTCGTGGTGTGAGCCGGAGACTGGCACGCAGGGTAGCACAGGGCATGCATCTGTGCTTTAGTGGTATCATTTTACAACATTTTTGCAGCCATGAATAACTTGCCAGATCTGGTTCTAATTGTCATATTTAGCTCAAATAACTACTTAGCATATTTTGACGAGAATTTACAAAGCTATATACAACCTTGGTCAAAATCTGTTTGAAACTTTTTGTGTTTACGTATTTTTAACATTTTCCCAGCATGCGCTTCCTTCCTTCCTTTACTCATTCCCCGCTTCCTTTTAAGGCCGATATACACGAAGGGTTTAGCTCCCAGAGCATGCTCCAGGGGCACACTCCTGGAGCAAAGCTCCTTCATGTGTATTAACGATTTCATGGGTATAATCGATCCTCGGGAGCAGAATTTCCACCCTGCAAAATGCTCCATGATATTAAACCGGTTAAATATTCGGGAGCAAGACCTGCAGGGGGCAAATTGAGCAAACTTGAAAATGCTCCCTTGTGAGTATTGACACTTTTTTGTTGCCTGTGGATTAGACAGCAAATGTACAACATTAACCAATCAAATTAGCCAATTTGTTCATCCATAGTTCCTTTGGACTTTTGAACTCGTGTTCAAAATTCAAAATGGGGTGCGAAAGTGTTGGGCTTAAGATACAGCAAGTGGATGGTCGAAAAAACGAGGAACCTGCTTCGAGTGTCACCAATTCACGAATTGTTATCGACTTGTACAGAGACAACCCAGTGTTATACGATAAAAATCATAAGGGCTTTGGAAATAAAGCGGTAATGAAGAAAGTGTTTGCACTAACTCAGGCTAAATTACCTCAAAAGTCCATCTCATTACGCATATCAAAGTTTCTTTCGTTTCCTCCCTGGTGTGTACTATAATGTGAAGCAAGCTCCCGCAGTATGCACCCTTGTGTGTACTGGTCGTGCAAATTGACCCTGGAGCATGCTCCGGGCGCAAAACCCTCACGTGTATCGGCCTTTAAGTTTCTCCCTTTGTTACACAACTCTAGCTGCCACGAAAGCCAATAAAAAGCGCCGAAAACGAACTTATGACAGTCTCATGAAAGTCTCGTGACTCACCATTGAACTTTGTCTCGCATATCATCACTTTGTTTGTACGTGACAAAACACCACTTGTTTACACAAAACAGTAACCTGATCTCACCCTTAATCAACATAACATGTTCTTTACACTCTAAACATTATCACATGACTGCCTGGCCGTGCGATAAGATCCCCCCCCCCCCCCCCCCGAGCTGTTAAAGCAAAATTTGTCCTTGACTTGATCACAATCCACGTGATAAAATTCACATTGTTTACCACAGGCGAACCACTCCATTATTCTCTAATTCGTCCATTTAAAATTCCAACGATTCTTTCACTCATTAATATATTACCACCTCTCTACATAACAAAACATCCCTTAATATTATTTTCACCCAATTTTGCCTCTTACTTTTACATCAAAACGCTCATCAAAACAAAATTTATTCGCTGAACACAACCGCTGATTTTTGTGTGGCTTCAGCAAAGCTGAGACCACTACCGCGTGGCACCAATATTTTTGCGGGAGTTTAATTTTGCGAATGGCGATTTTTTTGTGTGATTTAGAGGACTAATTTTTGCTATTGGGGAAACTGTTTACTCTTCTTTGGAATTAATTTTTGCGATTTTCCAGAAGCCGCCTTTTATTTGGAATTATAACAATCTCGTTTTTTGAGTATATAAACAATCGAATGCAGTTGAACAACATGCAGATGTATAACACGTAAAATCAGTTAATCAATGGAGTACCTTCAGACGATCCTTTTCTTTAAAGCTTTTAACAGCTTAATACTTGTAATGTATGTAATGTACCGACCGCAATTTCATCATTTTATTTCTGAATGTTTTGCTCCTAATTTCATTTTATTTTTGAACGAAAGAGACGGTTTAAGTAAATGGCCACCAACATAATATTACATCACATGTAAAAGGCGATGTTTGTATACAAATTTCGACAATGGAGTAAATTTTTGCGGGAATTATTTTTTTCGCGGGAACTTTTTTTGCGTATTGTGAAAAAACCGCGAAAATCCTAAAAATTTGAATCCAGAAAAAATTAGTGCCACACGGTGTGTCAGGCTGTCAGCACGTGCGATGTTTCTGGCTTTCTTGACAGTTTGCTACGTGACTAGTCATGCAAGACTTACACAAGTCACACAATGGCATGATCTTTCCTAACAAGGCACGCTTATTACGCGATTGGGTGATTCCAGAAAATATCCATACCCTACCACGGGCGGCATCTTCATCTAGACCCCCCTTGGCTTAGGAAATTCCAAAATGCTCAACCCCCCCTTGCCCTCGGAATTCCAAACCGTTCTTCCCCCCATGCCTTCGGAATTCCGTAATCAGTCAAACCCCCCTTAGGAATTGCCGCTTTTTTCTTCCAACTGATTGAAAAGTCCTCTCTATATTCCAAACACCTTTATTAAACGGAAATTAATCCTTTCGCTCCCTCCGAAAGAAAAAAACTTACATTCAGCACAGCAAACAATCAACATTGCGTGATGACAAACAGCGGCTGACTGAGTGATATTTTACATTGCAACCTTCCACGGCAAAACGTACACTACCGATAATCCGTTAAACATTTATTTAGAAAACTCAAACGGCGTTGAAGTCATTCCAACGCTTGGTCCAATGTTTAAATGTGTCTCTATAATTTTTGGTGTCGAGGGTTGCCGTGAATAATTTGCGTGCCGAATGCGACGTAAAATTTTAACAACAAAGCTAAAATTTTCAGAATTGAAATTGGAAATTCATAATTGCATTTGCCAGACTCAAACCTTCCGTCAAAAGCGAAACTGTTGAATGCAACCTATTCTAAAAATCGAAGGTTATGATGTTAGGAAAAGAATTAGAGTTAAATAGCAAGCTTTTTTCCTGCAATTATTTTCAGTTCACAGTGAATGCAATCTGCATACTGTACTGCGGTCTCAAATAAATTGCGCGCGAAGAAATCAAACTTTTTGCCTGCACTTTATCCTTCGATTAAAATTAATCTAGTAAATGAAATTCACATTGAAATTCAAAGTCAAGGGCAACTTTAAAAGAATCTGTACAAAATAGTGAATGTAGTCTGATCAAAAGCGCATCAAATTTGCATAACGCGTGAAATCTGACCTTTTCAATGAACGTCGCATGGTATGTAATGCAACAATTTCACATGTGTCTCGATGATATCTGCTTTATATACGGGCTGAAAACCCTTTGCTGGAATCCACAGTATTGTATTCGAGCAAAACAATCAAAGAAAAGCCTACGATCGCTTTTGTGACCGATCTACTGGCAAGTGAACAGCTTTCAGCCGTCATGTTAGCATAAACATTTTATTGACCATGACCATTAAAATGTGTCTCCGGCATGTTGATTGAGTTGAACGTGTCTCGTGTTTATGAGTGAATCATCCTCTTTAGATAAGTCATTTTTGATGCATTTTTCCTGAAGAGACTTAAATAAACCAAACTGGAAGTTACTCTCCTGAAAATCCTCCCCATGCCTTCGGAATTCCAGTCCAAAGAACCCCCCCATGTCCTCGGAATTCCAGTCGACGTAACCTCCCCTCCCCTTTGGAATTCCGAGATGCTGCCCCTGGTATGGCCGTGTATTCCAAATGTAAGTCCCTGTGAAATAATGTGGAAAACAAAACAGAGCTTATTTATATATTTGTCTGAATACGGGAGTTGCCACGTTCGTCAAGCATGATGTCATGCAAGAAGAAGACGTACGTGACTTTCAAGATCGGCTATTCCCTTCTGGTTCAAACATTACAGAATTAATTTTTGTGACAAGTTACGCTTCCTACTAGATCCAAAATATTTGTCCCTGGAAAAATAATCTTTAAATAGAAAGCCACAAAAATTAAATTTCAATCCATTGAGCTTCCAAGAAACATCTGAGAATGAGCTTCAGAAAGGACTGTTTTGTATTATTTTGTTTGTCCCATATTCACAGTGTTGTCAGATATTCTACAGATTTCATCTCACTTTCTTCTTGTTTTGTCGTAATTTGAAGCCACACTTGTACACATTAGCGTACCATCTATTGATCAATGACGTATACGAATTCGAAACCACTAACACAAACTCAAACATCTTTGATCACCCTCAAATCTGTAAAAAGCCCTGGGAACGAGGTTGCACAATATCGGACACAGTTCCACTTATAAGGTAAACTCTGTCTAAAAACCGGGTGACCCGAAAACACTGACCCCCGGTCCGTGGACCAGTCCAATGGACCGGGTCCACGGACCACCTCACGGACCGATCCATGGACCACCTATACGGACCACCCCTACTGACACCTCAAAAAATTCAACAGAAAAAAAATCAATAAAAAATTAATAAAAATGAAAATATAAGTCTTACTCATAGTCGACCCTCAATCGCGTTTCGCGCGGTGAGATCACGAACTGCCACAAGTCCACTCTATATAATTGTACATTGTCGGTATTGCACCAATTTAGCAGGCTTAAGCATCCAAACTGTCGTTCATCTGTTGTACGAAATGCGAACAGGAGGAAAATAAAGACAAATGGAGAAGTTTTTCTGTTTTGTCGGTGTTTCTTGCCACCGCCATTTTGTTCGGCCCATTCTCCCACGGGTCCAAGATCCACATTAGCCCCAGGCCACGAACTTCACACGCTTGTCGAGTTGATTCGGTTTTTATTACTGTTTACCTTGGGATATGGTGGGGACCAGGAGGGGGGGTGGGGGCAAAAAAATTGCCTAATTCTACCACCAACCTTTGCCCTCCTCATCTCAGACAGGACGTCTGTTGTTAAAATATGATGTACCAGTCAAATTGAAGCTTCAACATCCCCCCCGGGCAACCCCCCGGGCATTTGAACTTTTGGAAATTGGCTTGTTCAAATTCCCTCCCCTCGGGGCAAAAAAGCCGTTCAAATGCCCCACCTACTGTTACTGAAATACCTCTTCTCAAAGGCAAATTTCGTCTTCAACCGAACACTGTTCACGCTTGTCAGAGAGAGATATGCCGTAATGACACCTTCAAACTTCACTTAAAGACCACTTTGAGTACGTTATTCACTAACAAAGGCGAAATTCTACCTTGGAAATCCGTCAAACCCTGCAAAAACCGAAAAAACTCACGGGCATATTACGCTAGAACTAGAGATAAATCTGGTTCAAATTCCCCACCCTTCCAAGGCAACGTTCAAATTCCCCCCTTCCCGGGCACGATGCACAGTCAAATGCCCGGGTTTGCCCGGGGGGGATGTTGAAGCTTCAATTTGACCGGTACATAAATGGCCTGTAGCCAAGGGCGACAATAAGGGAATATGGTGGAAAACAAAACTGTTGGCCAACCATACAACCTGGCAGTAATTTTTCCAAAAAAAAAAATGCAATGACAATTTTCACAATGGGATTTTCCTTTCTGAAGCCTGGGGCTTATGTGGATCTTGGACCCGTGGGAGAATGGGCCGAACAAAATCGCGGAGGCAAGAAACACTGACAAAACAGCAAAGCTTCTCCATTTGTCTTTATTTTCTTCCTGTTCGCATTTCGCACTACAGATGAACTGACAGTTTGGATTTGCTTAAGCCTGCTAAATTGGCGCAATACTGACAATGTACAATATAGAGTGGACTCGTGGCAGTTCGCGATCTCATCGCGCGCACCACGATTAAGGATCGACTATGGGTAAGAATTTATATTTTCATTTATATATATTTTTTATTTCTTTATTTTTCTATTGAATTTTTGAGGGGGTCAGTAGGGGTGGTCCGTATAGGTGGTCCATGGACCGGTCCGTGAGGTGGTCCGTGGACCTGGTCCGTTGGACTGGTCCACGGACCGGGGGTCAGTGTTTTCGGGTCACCCCTAAAAACCAATACTATTCAAATGCTCAATGCTACTCAAATAAACAACATCACAATAGTGTACCTTGGTACACGTACGTTCATTCAACAACCATTTCCGTACCTCTCATTGACAGCTACAAAATAGCTCACGCACATTATGCGTGCCTATATTTTTAATAACTCAGGGGGAATTCATTCAACTTCAAAAAGCTTTTTCCAATCTATGTATGTCACTGAAACCTTAAATCTTGTGGCAGTATGTCACAGAAAAGGCAAATCAAAAAATGAAGTGAGTGAAGAGTGAAGTTCTGTTTGTGTCTGTGTCACAATTTTGTTTTGCCCAGCATGTCTGAGAGACTAGATGTGAAATATGCCAAATTTAGACGTAAATATGTAACAACAATGTTGTCTTTACTTGCAAACTTTTGTGCGCCTTGTTTGACACGTTTTTAGTGGCAGAAACCCCATAATGCCGTACTCCTGAAAAAACCCCGTGTTTATACATTGCAGTGTTGAAATTAACTAGTTCAACTTTATTTTGAGGTTGTTAATGACTTCCCGAGTACTGTGTTTTCTTCTCGGAGGATGCTCAGAGGAAAATATTAAAACTTTTGGAGACCTTCCCTGCTTGTAGTTGGAACATGGCATTGCCCTGTTTAGCCCCAGGGGTGGGGATATTTGTTACAAGATTTTAGCCCTAACCCAGGGGCTTCAACAAGCATTTGTTAGGGCAATCTTTGCAAATGCCCGGGATGGCCACTGAGTACCTGCATGATCACCACACATAAGGTCACCCCACCTCCTTATAAACATAAGGCAGTTGTTTTTTCTGAAGTATGAGTTCATGGATCCTCAAAGTTAAAACACTTTGAGTTCTCTCGAAATCGTCAAGATGTCTAGAGTTAAATTCCGCATAATCAAATGACAAGTCACAGTCGAAAGAGATGACTGGTAAGTCTTGCAAGAACCAAAAAAATTCTACTAATTCGTAGTCACTGAGTTGGTTTTTGACTTACTTTTTAAAAATGCTTACAAGCCTTGCCTCCAAGTAAACAAATGATGTGTTAAACCTTACAAGTTACTTTCCGCTTTTTGAGCATCACAGTCATTTGCGCTACAATATTTCCAGTATGCGACTTCCGGTATCTTGGCGATTTTGGTTTCTTGTTAGGCTTGGATAAATTCTGCTCGGAAAATGGCTTATTCTGCCTGCCGGCAGTGCTCATAAAAATCGCTTATTCTCCTTGAAATTCCGCTTGGAGACCCTTATTCTGCTCGAATTCTGCTCGGTACCTTCTTTTCACAAATAAGGAAGGAGCCTGGGCCTAACCTCTAAATTCTAATTTATGCAGAGCAAAATTGTAATTCATCTTACTTTATAATATATCACTAATGTTACACGAAAAATTGAATATGTTATCAGCATCTTACAAAAAAGAAGATCAAACAAATGCATAAAGACTGTGTAATTATTTTTGTATTTTTTGTACTTATTTAGTTTTCATTTTTATTACAACTATTATGCGTATCATTAGTGTCACTAATTTTCTGTTATTCTGCTCAAATTCTGCTTGAAAATGCCTTATTCTGCCAGCATAATGCTCGCCTCAAAAATCGCTCATTCTGCTCAAAATTCTGCCGGCAGAATTAATCCACTTCACTACCTTTTGTTTTTTATATTTTCATAATTATTCCTTTTATATCAGAATTAATCCATTTCAAACCGGAAACGTTTCCTCAGTGGAAACGACGTTCAGGGTCTGGAAGGGGGGGTCCTGATCCCGCATTCCCGCTCCTTTCTCACGAGAATCCTGCATCCCGCACTTTTTTCATCGCTATCCCGAATTTCGTTTTTCTTTCCCAAAAAAACATTTAGAAAGACTAATTTCTGCAAAAGCTAATAAATTTAAGACGTAGATTGGCCCTTTTCATTGATATTTTGTGCTCGCCTGGTTGATTCGCTTTTGCCGCTATACCGTTTGTTTGGTTCGTGACGATTTCCCGAATTTCCGACAGTCAGGCAACAAAATCCCGCATCCCGTGCCCAAATTTTGGCGAATCCCGCTTCCCTGGTAGCAGTCAAATCCCGAATCCCGTCAAGATATTTTTCGTTTTCCCGAATCCCGCACCATATTTTGGTCAAATCCCGGATCCCGAGAATACCCTTCCAGACCCTGGACGTTGGATCATTGTGCGTTTCAATTCCCTTTCTTTGGCTGTTCGATCAACTTTTGGCCACTTTGATCTTTTGTTAATATATTTCGCTCCATCTGTAATCATTTTAAGTTATTATGCGTACTTCAATGCGTTGAAAATAAATTCAATACGTTTCTAATGCTATTCGTTTTGTTTGCGGATTTTCTGGAACTAATTTTTGAGGCTGTTCGATGTAAGTTAAATCATATGAAGCCCAAGACTTTGTATGGGATTTTGAAGCAAGCATTTTGAGCAATACATAACAATGAACTAACTGAATAAAATTCATGAAACATTACATGGTGTTGTTTGCTATCCTTACAAAGCATTTTGAGCAGTTTTAGGTCCATTTACTTAACTGTGTTAGTACGTGTATAATACATTGACAAGGAAGGAGTCATTTGGCCCGATTTACCCACTATCACCGCTCGACACGTTTCGGAATTCGCTCGAATTTACCCACAAATATAGTTCAGGGTCCCATTTTGACTTAGCGACTTGACAAAAAGAAGACATACAAGTGATTTTCTCAAAACCAATTGCACATACCTTGTGTCCCAAAAGAATTATCCACTGCACAAAATCATAATAGCATCTCAAAATAGGCCGCCATGGATCCGTGAGGATCCCGATAGCCCCATTTGACCGCGGTCGGCACTGGAAACCAGTCAAATTATGCCCTTATCGGGAGGGCCACGCTCGTTTTGGTCGTGTTACAATTGTAGTAACTATGACCCGGTGCGGACACAAGATTGTCGCTCCGACGCAGTCTGGTTCGAGTGAGAAAATCGCTGCATGTTACAAGCGGATAGCAAAAATAAATCATTCCCATTTCTGAATTTATATCCATTTTCAGGGTACCTGACCGACTTCATGCAAATATAGAAATAGATATAGTATATACAATAACAATTTTAAAATAAAACATTTTCACGCGCGTGAGGATATGAATTTAAATGAATTTGCCGACTTCGGTTCCAAAAAATATATCTGATATATAAAACCTATCGAACATTCCAAAAAATTGAACACATTCAATTCACGCAGAGTACGTATTTAAAATTTACGCAGTAGACTGACCTGCATTACAAACGTTTTGTACATGAACGCAAATATGTTCAATTTACCACGCATGAATAGAAACATAGGAGGAAGGAGAAACACGGTTCACTTTCTTTTTTTCTTGACTCGTTTTCATTTTCTAACGGCCAAGACCATTTTAATTTCTTTCCATAACTTAGTTCTCTCCAGAAGGTCATGGAGTCCCGCGCAGCGACTCCACCTTTCTCGTGCGAACCAGACTACGTTGGAGTGACAATTTGTATCCGCACCGGGTCATAGTTACTACAATTGTAACACGACCAAAACGAGCGTGGCCCTCCCGATAAGGGCATAATTTGACTGGTGTCCAGTGCCGACCGCGGTCAAATGGGACCATCGGGATCCTCACGGATCCATGGCGGCCTATTTTGAGATGCTTTTATGATTTTGTGCAGTGGATAATTCGTTTGGGACACGAGGTATGTGCAATTGGTTTTGAGAAAATCACTTGTATGTCTTCCTTTTGTCAAGTCGCTAAGTCAGAATGGGACCCTGAACTATATTTGTGGGTACAGTCGAGCGAATTCCGAAACGTGTCGAGCGGTGATAGTGGCTAAATCGGGCCAACTGAAATGACTCCTTCCTTGTCAATGTATTATACACGTACTAACACAGTTAAGTAAGTGGACCTAAAATTGCTCAAAATGCTTTGTAAGGATAGCAAACAACACCATGTAATGTTTCATGAACTTTATTCAGTTAGTTCGTTGTTATGTATTGCTCGAAATGTTCGCTTCGAAATCCCATACAAAGTCTTATATTTTGAAACGCCATTTTTAATGATATTCAAATATTATGCTTGGGCTTCCTATGGTTAAATGTGAAGGAATTTGATTGTTACAATGCGGTTTCGACATAAAAGTTTAATTTTTCGACTTGTGTGTGTAAAGAACGACTATCTTCTAAAAGAAAGTATTGTTGCTTATATGTTTTGAAGATTTTGTCCGTATCGGAACGGCATAGAGTAGGACGAATCGAAAGAGAAAGGAACAAGAGGGCGCTGGCGAATTAAGCCACTGTTCATTTACCTAATTAAAACATAGTATGTTTTTGTATCGCTGCTCACAAGCAAACACCAATCATGAATAGACCTTGAGAAAGAAAATTCATGCATAACCTTGCTCACGGAGCCTACATACAATTTTCATTTATAGAACACGGAGTGCGACAAAGCTCGTCTGCGCTTGCATGGGTAACTTACCGGTATTCAGGAAAGCCTTCCAATACTCTACATCTTGAAACTGAGGTCGACCAACTTAACACTAGCGTGCATTACAATGACAAATTCCCTTCATCTATCAAATTCAACAGCACAGTGCACGACGAAAGAGGGAGGAACTAGATGCTGGCGAAGAAGCTATGGCAATTTCTCAGCTTGCAGAGCCCCGTGACCGCCATATTTGGAAGGCTTGAATGTGATTGGCTAAGGGTTCCCATAGCAAATGGAGGAAGGTGTTGGATCAATCAAAACATCACGCGATTTTCATTGTCACAGAACACTATTTTAGTCCGATTTATCACGCATTTGTCTGTGCTTTATTGGAAGTCCATTCAAACATCGGCACGAACTACTGTAAGTCTCGTTAAACTTTGACATTTCAACTGCTTGTTATAGTATTGGGGAATGGCTTGGTTTTACTGATTTTATACAGAGTAGATCGGGCATTCAATTCGCGTATACCGAATTGACCTCAAATTTAGTCTAATTGTTCAATATATTCAAGGACAATTCAATAAGTTATCTGCCAAAGACGTTATCTTTTGCAAATGATATCTTTTGAAACGAAAAAGAACCTTCTTTATCCTAAATTTCAGCTGAGGAGATGGCTGAAATTCAGGCTAAATCTTGTTGTGAAATATCTGGTGTCATAGGTTACCCTCAAGAAAGACAGGCAGCCCATTAAGCATCTCATCAGTCTGTTGGCTGAGCCGGTTAAATCACGTATTGTTTACCATCTGAGGTAGTTCGTTTAACAGCTTGCATGACTGCGGATTTTAGAATGTTAGAATGTTTTGATCCACTAGAAACTCCAGGCCACATACAAATTCAGAAGTTCCAGTGTTGTTTGTTTGTCCCCGTTCCCAAAACAAGGAAGTTGGAGACGTTTGCAGCGGGAAGTTTGAGCAGCGAAGCCGCGAGGAGAATGGGAAGGAGGCTTAAAGTTCTGTTTCCCTTTGACGCGTTTTGACGTCATTAAGGTTCACATGTCTTCCTATATTTACGTGTCTATACCTGCAGCGTTTTTTGACCAAATTTTTCCGTGGAGTTTTTGGTCGATCGACCAGCTCGACCGTGTACTTCATATCTGTCTGGAGTTTTGTCATGTTGTGCCGGCTGTGTTGCGTTGTGTTGTGTTGCGATTAGCTGTGTGTTGTGTTGTTACGTTGCGTTGCGTTGTGTAGCGATCTGCTGTTTGTTGTGTCGCCCGGTTGTGTTGCATTGCGTTGCGTTGTGTTGCAATCTGCTGTGTGTTGTGTGCACCGGTTGTGTTGTGATGCGTTGCGTTGTGCTGTTGTCATACATTGTATCTGTTTTGTTTTGATGTCGTATTTAGTTCTCTTTCGTTGCGTTGTGTTTTCCCTGTTGTGTTGCGTTTTCTTTCTTGTCTTTTGTCTCTCATGGTCCCTATTAGTACTTACGGGGGCAGAAAAACGCATAGAGGTCTGGGAAGATTATGTTTCCACTTCTGGCTTATTAAACTCTCTCTCCTCTTGCGCCTACACTGTCATTACAGCTGTTTATCTACAGAATAACCACTCAACTGTTGTTGGACATCTCATTTATCGTTCCTTTGACTCCGGTTAGTTTGGAAGCAAACCACGCAAGAATCAACCACACTGGAAGCTTCAAAAATTCCCAGCGAACTTTCTGAAATAAAAAATAATTAAGCCTATTAATTACGAAACATATTTATCTAAAATTCAATTACTGGTTTGTTTTATTTTTCAGGGCATCTAACTTGAAAGTTGAGTTAAAAGCTACCGACAAATTGAACGTTTGAAGAATGTTGCATGTTACCTTCCAGAAGTCCATCTTTCTTGTTATCCAAGTTGCTCTGTTCGATTTTGTCCTGCAAACCAAGGCTGATGGAATGAGGAGTTGTACGAATTTCACTTACTGTATCGAGAGCTATGCTGACATTTATAAATCTCTAACATTAGAGGACAACAGTTTTAACATTGAATCCGCACTGTATCCAGCAATGAAGCCATCATCTCTTGTTGTCAAAGTACAAATCTTTGGACCCAATTATACGTCTGTCGCAAATTACACTTGGAGTATCAACTGCTTGTATGTTGCTTTCCCAGCTGAAGTTCTGCAAGTGTTGTCTTTTGGCGCAATTCTTGTGACTCCCCGCACACAGCACCTAAACGTGTGTATTCCATATTTCTGTCGGAATTTTTCTTCAGTGAAGGATAAAAAAGATCTAATGAAAGGTGTATTAGCTGCGGTAAGTGTTAATCGCGGTCATTTTTTCTGTCATGAACGTAATGATTGTTCTTTGGTTATTTTAATTCGGGTATTTTAAACTTGAATAGAAACTGGACGGTACCCCTGCTGTTTTAAATTAGTTTAGTACTACATTCAGCGTGGAATTTCACTCCTTGAAAAGCGAGATTTAGCATTTTGTGGGGTTCGTGTGAGATCCAATGTCAGTGCACCCTTTACAACTTAGGGTCATATGGTCCTGTTAGTCAAAACTAGTGTTGCTATCTAAAAATACAAACAAGACTAGAAACGATAGAAGCATGTTAATTAAAATGAAGCAAATACGTACACCCTTGTGCCTTTTGACAGCCTGTATAGCAAGCGTTTCCCGAGTCGTTTCCGCACGTTCAAAGCATTTCGCGTTTTGCCGCAGCGAAAACTGCTTCGAACATGCGGGAAGCCTATGAAAACACTTAGTTTGGACAAGGATGTTCCTCTCGTTATCTTGATTTTTGCACTGTTAAAATTCACGAAAATTAAACCCGCCCAAAATGTAAATGTGTAACTCGCTTGTTTTCCAAAACAGTTATGAAGGGTTGAACGTTACCACACATATTATTTATACAGTGACATTGTGTTTTTTGGGCTAAAAGCTTTTACTCAGTTCTTAGTTTCAAGCACTTTATACCAACGCACCTCTCAACAACGGCCAAGATTTTGCGTTCTCCACAGCCGACTTTGATTTCCATGAATTTACTCTCAGTTACCGGAACAGCCAGAACGGTACAGCCACCGCCTAACTCTCGAAAGAATACATATATCGCCTACCCTCAGCATAACCTTTCCATAATGTTTATTTGCTGAGCACAAGGTCACGAAACTCGGACTTTCAAGTCACCTACCAGCTAACTATATTGAATTAAAGGTGCTATGTCACGAGCGTCTTTACGTTTTAGGGTGAAAAATGTGCTGAGATTTAAATATAATCATGATACCTTTCTCGTACACAGGATACTCCTAGAACTTCAAGAGAGAGAAATCGAATGATTTTCACAAACGAAAAACAAACCATAGTCAGTTTTCAGTTCGGGCGATTTTGCAAGAAACATGAGGAAAAACGAGACTGAGTTGCAATCCATTTCCATCCTAGCGATCCGCTGTCAAACGTATAACACACTTTTTAGTCTCAGAGAACTGGTAAAGTAATGTTAAGCGAAATTGAACCAGCCGGTATTTTTGGGTTTCCTCTGATTGGAGTATGTCTTTAAGCTTTTTAAAGTTATCCTAAAAATTGGTGAAAGTGTCCCTTTAAATTGCGTGGCAGGCGCAAAGAGGGACGCCGACGGGAGATTAGAAAACGAGAGCGAGCGGTGAACACGTACGAGGGAACAGGTGAATATAGCAACTAAATTCTAACAGTCCTTAGAATCCACCAAATATTTTCGTTTGAGTGTATTTCCTCATCACTAAAATGAAGGGTTGTGCACTTAAGCTTCCTATTGGCAGTAAAAAGGTTTTTTTTTTTTTGGACAAGTCGCGTTGTACTGCTGTCAGTTTTGCACGTCATACTGTTGTTTTGTGGAACGCAGTAAGCTAGCAAAGACCGTCCCGTGTAACACGAAAAATCCACATGCCTGTAGCAACTTTAATTAATGTTAGTTTATTAATTTTGTCTCAGCTTCAAGATCTGGCCGTGAGCCCAGGAGTACGGGATCCAAGACTGAACACAGCAGAGTGTGTTATAGAGGGACATGAACCAGACATAACGGCTACAGGACGCAGTCCGTACGTTGAAGCAATTTTATGGTGTTCTTTTATGTTTGCAGTTCCAGCTGGCCCCTATTTAGCCTTTGTAATTCTGGATGTTTTGAAAAAGCGTTCTATTCGACTAGATATAGATGCTTCTCTTTTTTGCTGGTGTAAATGTAAGTGTGGGCAATCGTGTCAAACACGGCAAGACCCTCTGACAAGCTCTATAATTTCTGTATTTTTTATCTTGTTTTTTATAGAGTGTGGAATTTTAGTGTTTGTTATTGTAAGTTTAGCGTCCGGGAATGCTCCATCTGATATCTATGTTATTCTTGGGCTATTGGCTACAGAAGGAGCAGTGTTAAGTTGCTTCAAATCTCCTGGCTGTTGCACATGTGACAGCCTTGCAAATTTCATCACAGGGATAAGCACAAACCTAAGTGTTTACCATTTCTGTTGGTTAGTGATCGGCATTATGATAAACCCAACATGGGGCTTAGCTGTTTTGTTGATAGTCTGTTTTTTTGTCATTGCCTTGACGTTTGCACTTTACAAGATTTTTGACGTAGAAGAATGCTGTGACTTAAAGTATTTCATCAAATGTGTGGTGAGTTTCTGTGGTGTTTGTTCGCTTGTTATATTAGCGGTTTTGGCTGGACAGTCATTCTATGGAAGAGAGACTGCAGACGATATCATGAAAACTGTGCTGTTATATGTTATCAGTGGTTTAATTTCTTGGATATCTTGGAAGAAGCCCTCTTTTCAGAGAAATGGAGAAAGAAAGGAAAAGGAAAATCCAATAGAACTTCAATAAGAGAGAGTAGACAAAGGGCTTGCTTTTAGTAGGTTAAAAACTGCCCTTTTTGAGCGTGAGTGAGGCGGATCCAGGGGTGGGATAGGGGGGATTGCAACCCTTTTTGACCAATTTTTTTCTTCAAATTTGACTTTCCCTTGTTCATCATAATGGGAAAATTTACCACCAGTCGAGACCCCCAAGGCCCAGGGACGTTTGCCTTCCCCCAGTACTTATACATCCCACCTTCAGAAAATCCTGGATCCGCCCTGAAGTTCTTAATAACTATTTAAAATGTCAGACAGACAGACAGACAGCCTTTATTTTAGTGCAATTAAAAATGAAAGCTCCGTCAGCTTGTGGGGTCGTGCAAAATAATAAAAACCAAAATTTAACTTTTAAATTAAACAGGAGGAAGTGTGAATGTGCGGAACTTGGGAGTCCCCCCTCCCCCCCTACGGTTTTCCGTTACAAATTTTTGTCAGAGAAAAATAACTAGGTAGGTATTAAGTAAGCAAGAAAGTTAGTGAGTGTCGATTGGTTTAGCTTAATGTGACACTTAATTAATACATAAGATCTCACAGCAATGCTAAAACGTAAAAATAGTGTATAAAAAAGACCTTTATGAGCCGAAATTATCATCAGTTCAATTAAAATTTTGCAAAATATTCTTGATGAGAAGCTCAATATATTAAAAAGTACATTATCCCATTGACTCCCGTGCCGCCCAAAACCTCCTGTAAAGGACCATGGTTCTTATTCAGTTTGTGATGTCATCACTTTGAGTGACAGCAGATGTCTTTGATAACCAATTGATGCACCAGGCACACTTCTAACAAACAGTTCCTAAACTGAAGCGCTCGCTTATGATAGACTAAAGTTACACAAAGAAAAAGGAATAAAGTTTCCTTGCGAAATTGATACAAAAACTTGGCCTTAGCACTGGTTGACAACACTTCTACTTCCAGTTGAAAATTTCCTCTTTCCTTTCCTGAAAGTTTAGGTGAAATCTTTTCTAGTCCAAGGAAAGACTATCAAATGGCCTTCAAACTCAAAAAATAAAAAAATCTAATTGAAAAACAAAAACATCTGGACTGCGTGCTAAAGCCTGGAAAGGCGACTTGGTACGGTCTATGTCAAAATTTTAAATTGTGCGCGTGCCCGAAACCAAATTTGTCAAACAACCTCGGAAATGGAAGAGAAGTCTATTAAATTCCCACGCTGCAGAGGAATTAATAGAGGTTTGACCGGGATTTGAGCAGCCAGAAACAAAATTACCGCGTCAATACTTAAAATTGCGGTTTTTCTGAAACAGGTTGGGAGTTTGACATTAGGAGTCTCCATCTAGTATGGAGACGTTGCCTGCGAGGAAGCTCTCTCGAGGGTGGGGGCGCGAAGGAGGGAAAATTCTGGGGTCTTTCTGCAGGTACCGGAGCACATTGTCCTTCTTTTGTTTGTGAGACAATGTGTTTTGGTTCTATTCTGGAGTTGAATTGTTTTCTGCCTTTTGTTTCTTTTGTTTTACATCATTCGTTCTCCGGTACTCACAGAAGGAACCAAAATTTTACAGTGAAACCCTGGTAACCCGAACTCGGATAACTCGAACTAAGTCCCATTTCCCTTGGATTTGATCCCAAATTTTAGTCATTTTTACTCGGTGAACTCGAACTCGGTTAACTCGAACTCGGATATCTCGAATTCCCCGCTAACTCGAGCTAAATTTCGTTTCCCTTGATCAAAATTTACCCCGCTAACTCGAATTCTGGTTCTTGCAACTCACCACGGATGCCCAGTGAAATATGCCATTAGCTATTCTTGTCGTGTAATCGGATTTAAACAGTAAAGCTAACACTTCAGCAAATTCAGTTTTTAAAAAAACTCAAAATTAGTGCAACGAACAGATCACATATTATACAGCCATTTCCCGATCTTATGATCTTGAGTGTACTGAGATACATTCACAGTACTGTATTATCATAAGAATGCATAATCGTCATAATCTAGCCTGCGAGCAGGCTCAGTGTGTTATTCGCGCGAGTATCTATACTCGCGCGAATAACACACTAAGTGAGCCTGCTCGCAGGCTAGTCAAAATCGTGTTACAGTTTCTGACGAGATAAGAAAATCTGCAAATGAAGTGCTGAAAAATCAGTAAACTATCAATTACAGTCAAAGCTCTCCTTGCGACCACTCTCGTAAGCGGCCAGCTCTAGTTACGACCAGCATTGTGAAACCCCGTTTGACTTGTCATATCAGTAGACTCTGTAATGAAAAGCTCTCGTAAGCGACCGCTCCCGTAAGCGACCGTGACCACTTTTGTGAATCACCAATTGGCCATTTCGTTTGTTTTTAAGTTCTCATGAGCGACCACTCGGACAAAGCACTCGGTACTTGTTCATACTGTAGTAAATAGCACAAATGTTAATGGTCCTTTGATGGGAACCTACGCGGACCTCTTCTATGATAGTCAATACAAAACTATTCAATATTTTTACTGCAAAACTAATAGTAACCATTAACATAGGCCAAGCTTTACACTGAAAGCTCTTGTAAGTGACCACTCTCTATTGTTTCATCATGTGGTCGCTTACGAGAGCCCATTCTCGTAAGCGACAAGCTCTAGTTACGACCACTTTTATGAATTCGCGAGGTGGTCGCTTACGAGAGCTTCGACTGTATTAACACTTTCGCTGCGAAAGTCGACTTTTCTCGACATCTGGAGGAGTAGCCATTGAACCACTTGTGACGTCATCGTTTTTGTCGTCACCAGATTGTTTTGATAAGCAGCTAATACAGCAAGGACAGATCCATCCATACGTGTGTCCATTTTTAATATCGACCAAATTCTGGCAGAGCTATTCCAGAAAAACGTGTCCAATTTTGGGTGCAAAATTGGTGGCAAAGTAGGCCAAGTCACCTATAGTTGATCAATGTTCCATTTCCAGGTTTTCTGAAGGACCGAGGCCAAAACTTTTCCAGTGGGTAGGAAGGGGATAAAAGGTAGAAGATAAAGCGAAAAGAAAGGGAGAGGAAAAGGGAAGAGAAAAAAGCAAGAAAAAAATTGGGAATGAATCCGCAAATTTTGGCTTATGCGCATGCGTCAAATCAAGATATTGTACAATTTACAACATAATCTGGTTCAAAATCTAGCTTAATTCTATAAAAATGTTTTTGTAACCAAGTTTAGTGGAATTTGGCAACATAGCACTCAAAAAAGTGCTTTAACGGTAAAAAATGCGGTTTTTTTTAAAGTTAGCAGTGAAAAGGTTAACATGGCAATTGAATATTCAATCGACCCCGATGACTCGAACCCCCGCTAACTCGAACTGTTTTTCGAGAGGTCTTCAGAGTTCGATTTACCGGGGTTCTACCGGTATACTCCTTCGCGCCCACATCCCCGAGATAGCTTGCTCACAGGCAAATGGAGGTGCGCCATCAGGTTAACTGATTTTCGCGGGAATGTAATAACAGCGGACAAACATGGTCAAGATGGAAACTACGAGAGGCCCTCATGTTAAAAGTGTTCCAGAATTTTTTGCTTTTAATTTGCTTCCTTGACGCTGGTCGAATCATTACGGTACTCAATATAAAAACCCCTTGTATACGTATACCTTGGGCGTATTCCTAACGCCCCTTGTAGTCCCTGAAAATTTAAAAACACGCATAACGGGGTATTAATGGCGTGATCTTTGTGTTTGGAAAGATATTTTCCATTCGAAAAAACAAACAACAAACAAAGTGGCGAAAAAAACGAGTGAAATATGAAACTGAAAGCGATGGTGCTTCTTTGGCACATTCCGATCACATTCCGATGGAGCGCGCGAAAACATGACAAAGAGAGTCCTGGTAATGAGATTCTCATATTCTCGTTTCATTCAGAGCTCACGGAACTACAGTACTATGAATCGCTTTCAGTTTTGTAGTCGTTGTTACTTTCTACATTTTTGCTGCGTGGGACGATAACTTGAGTAGTTCCATCACAAACTAATATCGCAGGACCGTGACGTCAAATGGGCCGATACATGCAATAATCATGCATGACTGAATGTGAATAATTTGAACGTAAAACGGGGGAAAACAAACCCGATCGAGTATCAATATAATTCATTGGTGCCTGTTCGATCGAAAAGCAACGCAACCTTCTTAAGCAGATCGAGCAAAACTGACTCAACCAAAGCTCACTCAAATCGATGATTCTTGGGTTTGTGGGAATGCGATGGCGCTTCGAAATCTCAAAATATTTTTTGTGTTGTTGTTGACGATGTTTGGCGAAGACGACGTGAACGGATGGTTTAGAAGACGGAGACGTCGGCGATGGAGCCCACCTCCACCTCAGCGGTGCACTGTTAGTGGTAAGAATGACCTTGGTTTCCTTGATTTTAGGAAGGACTTTTTCCCTTCTTGTAGTCATTTTGCAGCAAGTTGAAGATGTTTTGTTTCTTATTGTTTTTCTTGGGCTAAAGTTATCCGTTCTCAATATGAGCTTTACGCACAACTCGTAGGCATGTAGTTAAGTTGGTCCTTATTAAACTTTTAAATATTCAATACTCGCAGTGGTTTAGTCGATCAAAAGTTGAGGTTAAGCTTAATTTACTAGTCTGTTAAAAGCTTAAGTAAGTTATTTAGGTACCTTTAAATTTTCTAGATAGTTAGCAAAGAAGCTTGAGCTTAATTGCTTAATTGAGCAGATCACGACTAAAATGCGAGTAAAATGCAATAATAATTCAATCGTAGAGTATGAAGTGTTTTTCTTGTCAAAAGAGTGATTTCATCGAGATTTTCTCGGTTTCTACCAGTAATCCTTGAGTCATTATGATTATTTATTTTTATTTGAGGTGACAACTATTTTGTTGTCGCTATAGCAATATTGAGCACTTCCTTATATTGTGTAAGACGCCTCTATTCTATATCCCTACAAAAAGCATGACCTCAAACGGCACTCACATGCACTTTAATTAAGGTAAATATACCGAATAATGGCGTGTAGTGTAAACTTTGAAGCAGCTGGCCTTACAAGGAAAGAAGGTAACAAGGGGTTAGTTTCTAAAGAAACTGTGGTGCTGCGTCAGTGGGGACGTGAAACACTTAAATTTTGGATTTATCAACTGAGTTGATAAGGTAAATTGGCCACCGTAAAGAGATTCAGAGCTGACGTTTAGAGCGTTAGCCCTTCGTCAAAGTGAATCCAAATAGGAAAGAAGGTAGTTGCGCTTGCAATAGCACTTTCAATTCTCAGGTGATGGCCATTTTCAAGGCAGTTGATAACATCTGTGTAATGCGAGGAGATCAGATCTAATACTGTGATCCTAATCAAAGTGTGTGAATCATTTTATTCTTAACCTTTGTGAAATGCCTAAAGGAGAACTGAATAGGCGCTATATAAATTTTAATATTATAATTATAATTATTATTATTATTATTATTATTATTATCATTATCAGGGGTTTCAATAAAATTTGAAGTAGGCAGCTGGTTTGAATAGAGTAACCGACTGTATCAACTGGGGGTTTGAAACAATCTTCCTTTAATTACTTTAATTTAGGGCAAAAAGTAGCCGACTTTTCTGAGTGAAATAGCCGACGCTTTTCGTCGGTTGTCAGTGCTTATTGAAAGCACTGCATTATAATCTATTTGTGTGTTCAAAGAGTAATTTCAGTGAGTTTTTCTTGGCTCTGTTAGCATCCCTCAATCATTACCTTTTATTTTAAACGAGCTGTTTTCTTGTGGTATTTGTGGTAGGACCCTTCAATTGCTTAAAACAGGGTTAGAAGCTAAAAATTTGACAGCACTTGTCATATGGGTGAGTGACTTTTAGAATGTCGCCAAAAAATTCATGATTTGTACTCACCCAGATTTGACACTTACTTAGGCGAGTGGGCGGGTACAGTGTAGGCGAGTGCTAATTTCCATCCCTGCTAAAACATAGATGGATGACTCACTTGAAAACAATGACCTCTTGAAAATGAAGACCCACTCGAAAACGAAGACCCACTCGAAAACAAAGACCCACTTGAAAACAAAGACATACATAATTAAATTGCGGTGTTGTCTTGAATAAAAATATCATGCTTCTGTATAGGGTCCAGAAGAGTTCTATTCGATTGTTCCAGTCTTTGCTCATGTATATCTCACCTTGTTAGCTACTTTTTCAGTGAGCTGGCCATTTTGAGCACGCAACAACAACGTTTTATTGTAATAATTTATGCCTACAGGATGGCCTGTAGTGATCAGCACATAATAATCCTCTTATCATTCCTCTTTCTTGAAACGAAACAATTGAACTGTAGCAACTAATTACAGTAAGACAGTGTTTATGAAGACAACTTAGAAAAGTAAAATTAACCGCTTTAACAGCTGTAAGGTCAAAGCATGGAAGTCTTGAAAGTCTGGAATGCTCAGGAAATCAAACAATCCGCGGTCTAGTTTAAAAGTTCTTCAGTTAGATCTCAAAGCTCTTAACAAACAAAATCCCGCTGAGATGGACTAACAATTTGCATCCTTCTTAATATTCACATTTCTACCGTGGCTGCATGATGAAGTTCGGTTGGCCCGGACAAAATATTCCACTTTAACAGTTTTTAAAAAATTTTTATTGCACTCTGAGTCAGGAAATATTTTATTATAATTTAAAATTTGCATCCTGGTCTGCTGCATTTGTGCTGTATCAGGTTCCTTCTGGGCTAATGTGGTCCAGTTTTCTATGAAATTGGTGGTTGGATAACTACTGTCAGTTCTGCTTCTGGTTTTGATGTTGCTTGTATGCTCTGTTCCATGGCACTGGGGTCTTTCTGGACCTTTTCTGAATGGTTCGAAGGAACTTCCTGTTTTGTTGGTATTTGCACCCTCCAACGTTAATAATGTAGACTCACAGGGCCACTTGTTGCAGACAGCTGGGTACCCTGGTTTCATATGCACAGGCTGACCCATCTCTAGTTCTAGTAGCTGGTTCAAGCCTCTGTTGTAATTAAAGTGTTTTGCTAACTCTGCCAGAGCAGCTAGATTTTCTCTGCTACTCCTTCTACAAATTGACGTTTCAGCATGTAGAATTGCAGTTGGTAAGAGGGTGCATGAATTGCAAGACATCAAGTGTTCTACTGGGCTGCTACTCATGTTTTCTGTGGGTGTCTTCTGCCATTCCAAGATCTCTTTCCAAATATCCTGACCACTGCACTTAGTTTTCTTGATGATCCTCTTTGAATTTTGATGGTGGACTCCACTTTGTCATTTGATTGGCTGTGTTAAAGTGATGTTGTGATATGATTGAACTCCCAGTCATGGGCAAATTGTCTGCTATTGTTGCTGAGCACAAGTTCTGGTACTCCATAGTGACTGAAATGTGCCTTGAAATGTTCTTTAATTATTTCTGCTGTCGTGTGAAGCATTTTACTGGGCTGCTACCCATGCTTTCTGTATACCTGCCAACTTTCCCTAAGTCAAATACATGAGATTTTCGTATCCATAACCCCCGAATTTCCGAAAAATTTCCGATGAAGTCCGAACATTACCGAAGATGTCCCGGCGACTTCCGAACATTGCTGACGATCCTCGAGGATGTTCCGATGTTTTCCAAATGGTTTCTGATGTTTTCCGAAAGGTTGCTGAATGTCTTGGTGCAAAGCTCGAAATCTCGGCGCGATCTCGTTTGCTTGTTATTTAGGACTCAAACGCGACATTTAGCACCATTCACTTGATTATTTTGGGTGGAAATTGAATTGAATTTTTCACATTAATGGTTGATGAACAAGTAGTCCGGAATTGTGAGCCAGGCGTGAGAAATTGTCCTCGATGTGTGAGGTCGATGTCTTTGATCCACAGGCGTGAGACTCATGCATAATGGGTAAGGGTTGGCAGGTATACTTTCTGTGGGTGTCTTCCGCCAAATTGTCTGCTATTGTTGCTGATCACAAGTTCTGGTACTCCATATTGGCTGAAATGTGCCTTGAAATGTTCTTTAATTATTTCTGCTGTCATGTCAAGCATTTTACTGGGCTGCTACCCATGCTTTCGCTGGTTGTCTTCTGCCAAATATTCTGCTATTGTTGCTGATCACAAGTTCTGTCACCTGTTTCTTTGTTTTCACTTCTTATGTTACACGGAGATATTAGCCTTTCTGGCTACTCGAAAATTCGTGTTATAATAATGTTCATGTATGATTGTGTTTGGTAGTATGTCAACCTCCCAAAAATCAGAGCAGAAGCTGACAGTAATTGGATAGTCTTGAAAATATCCATTACCACAGGTCTCCATGGGCTTTCTGGGATCTCATGGGTCATGACTGGTTCTTTACACTGCATCTTTTGGTACTTCTTGCATGCACTGCAGCTGTCCGACCATGTCTTGTATTTCATTGCTTATCATTGGTGGAGGACGTTACTGGCTTTATGCAAGTATGACTCTGCTCCGTGATGGCTTGAGAGTATATCCATGGACCAATGTCTCTGGGACTTGGGAATAATGAATCTTGACCCTTGGAAAGAACTCCATTTTCAACATCCAATACTCTCTGATCTGGGCTGTCAGCTGTTTCCTTGATTTCCACTCCCGTAACAAACTTGTAGCTTTGTGAGTAAATTATACTATTAAGAGGGTAGCAACAAAACGTGATGTAGGCCACCAGGGTAGGCCATGGTGTAGGCTATGGTGTAGGTTATGGCCTATCCTATGGCCTACCGGTGGTCAATTTTCTGAAAACAGTTCCTAAAATCAGCACATTGTGAACCTAAAAAATGGCCTAAGCCACACAATAAGGTCACCCCCTTGGCCTACTAGTAGCAAATTTCCTAAGAATGCTTGTTCGAAAACTTTAACAGCTACAATTCCATTTACATAGAAATTTGTTACGAACAAAAGAATTTTTAGTGTAGCTTTCATGTGCATGCACATATTGCATTCTTAAAACGGTCATAAAAAAGTTTAACCACTTTGAAAGAAACAACCGCTTTTCCTTGGCGGGGGGGGGGGGGTACTCGACAGATGCTCGAGTATGGAGGTGGGTCCAACCCTGACCCTGTTTAAGACAGAAATCGCTGATTTTGCTACCCTGTTTAAGACAGAGCAGATTTTTTCAGGAACCATTTAACCCAAAATGATACCCTGTCTTAGACTAGAATGGGGTAAGAATAAACTGTTTCTTAATTATCTTAATGCATTGATAGTTAGAAATCTATTTACAGCTTCATAGAGTGGTTGAGCTGTTTGCGGTAATTGAGTTCACCCTTACCACATTTAAGACAAAAACCTTGTGAAAACCGTACCCTATTAGGCCAAACGTCCCTGTTAAGGTCCAGTTTCCCCCCCCCCCCTCCGACTGCTTTTACCTCATGTCTGTCAGGACTTATGGAACCAGCAGCATATTCTTTAACGTGGTTAGTTCATTCAAAATTGTTGCATGAGACTGCAGTAATGTGTTGCTCAAAACTTTTCTTTTCACGCCAGCTAAATTGTTTACTTTGCAACTGTACGAGTTTGCTGGCTTTTTAATGCAATGTAACTCAATGTTTGTCATAGTTTCCTATTCACGTATTTTTTGGCTTGTCACACATTCCTCCCCAATTAATCATAAAGGAGGCCATGTTTTTCATCAAATACAAAACACCGTATGTTTGCTGAAAACTACAGTACATAGCGTGTACATGTATCTCCCGGCAAATGTTCTTCTTTATGGGGAGCAGGAAGAAGGAACTGATAAGAGTACATTCTTGGAACCCCGCTTTACAGATGCTTGCTTTGAGCTATTACAGACAATAATTTTTTCCCAACAGAAGGCTCATACATTTTTTTCTTCCATTAGCCTGCTTTATGGACAAATACAATGGACACTCTCTCTAACCCGAGTGACATTAGCTCCCATAAAAATCTAACCTAGCTCACTTTATGAACAGTGGTTATCTTTGTACAGTGTACTGAATATTTTCTTTTTAGTCTGTATGGCTCAGAGCTTAAACTAAAAAAGTTAGTGCAAAGCAAAGTTACAGACTATTTAAATAGACCTGATGTTGTGCTATATTAAACCAGCATAATTAAATGATTATTCCAATTGATTTATTTATTCCATATTTAATAGTAAACAGTCAAGTAGAATTACCAGCAACTGACTATAACAACATTCTCCATGTACAATGTAGTCACGCAATTTGTGCCATCACAATCATAAGACACCACTGTAGGCTTTCTTGACATTGTTCTTCATCAAGCAATAGATATGTAAGCTAATATAATTCTCACACAAATAATACTCGCATACAAGGTTCACACTTACGTTTAAGAGCCAAAATGTAACTTATTTGTATTTTTGCTTTTAATAGGACGGTGCAATTCGCTCACATTTATGCTTGATTATGATGAGGATTTTAAGAGATTCAAAAGTAAATTTGTTTTATGAAATTGACCACCGGTAGGCCATAGGATAGGCCATGGCCTACACCATGGCCTACCCATGGACTGGGCCATGGCCTACCCCACGTTTTGTCGCTACCCCTAACAAGAGGCCAAGTTCACCTGAAACATTGAGGTCACATATAGCAATGTCAGTGGTGACAGATGTTACAGGTTATGGCCCTTAATGACAGCCCCATCTGATGATAGGGACTTCCTCCTTACGATGATGATGATGTGAGATGATGATGATATCCCTGGCCGACTGGATGGAATGATGTACTAATTTACTGTGTTATAACTAACTAGTTTTTGTCACTTTGCCCCCCCCCCCCCCCCCCCAATGAGTCAGGGAGGCTTATACATTAGATATGATTTTAGTTGCAGGTTAATTAGAATAAGCTTTTCTCTTGTGCCAAACACGAACTGTAGCGTATTGCATTCAGAGTCATTATTGTTGCCAGTGGAATTACATGTAACAATCTCCACCAGCTGTTATACATCATTAAGACCATGCAAAGAAATTACGCATATTAGTTTAATCCAGATACATGTATCTGGATTTTCATTCAGGTAAAAGCCAATTGAAGGGCCCGGTGGAAAAAGGGCGTAAGTGACGATTTGAAGTTAAAAATCGAAATTGCTCCTATTTAGCTGAACATTGGCACACAGGCTGGTTTTCACGTGAGGAACGCCGTTGCGCACTTATTTCTTGACCTGAGATCTCAAATTTGAAGAATTAGCGTATTACTTTTGCTTAAAACTGACACAAAGAAAACAACAGGACCGCGGATTCTAGGTTGAATTCCTTTGTTTTAGTTCAGGCAGAGAACAAAAGAAATCTTTCACGCATCACTTGAGCGAGTTCAGTTCAACAACACTTTTCACGCAAAAGTAATACGCTAATTCTTCAAATTTTAGATCTCAGGTCAAGAAATAAGTGCGCAACAGCGTTCCTCACATGAAAACCAGCCTGTGTGCCAATGTTCAGCTAAATAGGAGCAATTTCGATTTTAACCACAAATCGTCACTTACGCCCTTTTTCCACCGGGCCCTTCAATTGGAGCACACCAAGCATCCAATCTATAAATGGTTATTATATATAATAGACCTTCACTGTGGGCTCTTGTGAATATGTGAATCTGATTGGTTAAATTGTCATTGACTATTTGGTGGTTATCTGACATGGTTTAAATCATGATTGCTAAGCATGGTCTACGGAAGGGATACCTTTTTGCTAAATGTAGATGAGCTTGGGAAATAAGGTTGGCAGAGTCACAAGAAAATTCAAGCTGCATGCAGAGGGTATCCATAGCAACTCTGTGCCAGCATCGACCACCAGGCATTCTTACACAACTAAAAATTAAATGGAAGCAGATGATACTTTACAAACCACAGAAAACTTGCAAATCATGGGGAGGGAGAGGCGGGGAGCAAACATTTTCATGGCACAATGTTGACATAGCTAATCAAGCACCAAATGACTTGTTACAAGGAAGAGAGCTGTATAGTGAGAAACATAGGCCCCTGCTGAACCACTCAGAAGCCATGTGCCGGCTCCACGCCACCTACATCGTTTACATAGGCAATGCGGGGTATCACTGCCTGACATTGTCTCCAACCTAACCTAAATTTAGCCATAATGTTGCTTTCTGATTGCAGTTGTTTTTGTTGTCTGCTGAAACAATTACTGTAGTCTACTTCTCCACATTTTTTCTGAAATCTTAGAATGATTAGCCTGACTTGTGATTTCCTTGTTATTGACTTCAGCTGACTGTTTTTCTTTTAGATTGGACACCATGGAGTGACTGTTCCCAGAAATGCCACATTGGTGTCAGGACAAGAAGCCGCCATGTTGTTACAGCTGAGTCTTGGGGTGGTGACTGTCCATATCATCTTATTGAGAGTGATAATTGTGGTGCAATTAATGGAGGATGTCAGCAGTTATGTGACAATGCTAATGGACGATGCTCTTGTCACTCAGGCTATGCAGTGTCAGGTACACTGTACCATCTCACACTTTTGAAAAGAAGTTTTAAGACTGCATTCTTTGTAAAATGTTCTGGAATGGGTTGGTAGTCTCAGAGACTGGGTGCACATGTGGGGCTGATCTGAAATGGCATAATTTTTAATTTGCAACTTCTATCTAACTTGCATCTTAAGTCTGTTTGGCCACAGTGTGCAAGGCTAGTGATGACTTCTGACTCTGTTTGTCCCGGGCTTAAGGAAGCAACACTATTTAGAGGCTAGGAATTACAATCTTATGCAAGTCACTGTTCTGTCAAATTTAATCAGAAGTCCGACAATTATGCTTATTGTAACCACTTAGAGCAGTTTTCAAATGAGTGTTGTAAAACCAAAGTAATTACTAATGGCCAATCAGAAAAGACAGCAAATGCGCGCATATAAGCAAGTCATGGCCAATCAGAAAAGACAGCAAATGCGTGCATATAAGCAAGTCATGGCCAATCAGAAAAGACAGCAAATGCACGCATATAAGCAAGTCATGGCCAATCAGAAAAGACACAAACAACACAATGAACCAATCAGAACTCGAAGCAAATACATATAAGCAAGTCATGGTCAGGTTTTGTTCTAAGTCTGATTGGTTGATCAAGAGAAAGTGGTGGAAGCTTTTTTAACCAATCAGAGAGATCAATTATGAAGGAAAACGAAAGCAAGTTACACAACATTTACTTTACTTTTCACACTTAGTTGAAAACATGTACAGCTATAACCAATTCATAAGGTATTTAGTCACTAAAACATACAATTTCAACATTTCTTTTGACAGGTAATAACTGTAACGATCGTGATGAATGCAGTTCATCTCCGTGCAGTCACATATGTAGGAACACTATTGGTTCATTCTATTGCGAGTGTCCTACAGGCTTTTACCTGACAAGCAATCCTCTTATTTGCCAAGAATATGACTGTGGTGATCCAGCTGCTCTGTTCAACTCATGTCCATCAAATACCTACAAAGATCACATCTCATCAGTCTGTGCCCAGGTGACAGCTGCTTGTCCACAAGGAACAACTTACAATGAACAGTGTTTTTTAAGCTGTCCACTGAACTATACACTTGCAAAGATATATGCTCGACCGAGTAAGCTGTTTGGAGAGAATTACACCAGCGTTGATTTCCTGTCAGTGATTTCCTCAATAACTTGTCAGAAAACCCAGGCAGGGCAGGCTGCAGACGTCTGGGATGTAGCAGACAGTGAGCTAAACCAGTACTACTGTCGACGATCAAATGACCCGCCGACTGACTTGAAACTTAATGGATCTGTTCTTAAGGAACACGAGGCTGTGGGCACTGTAATTGGAACTCTAAGGTCTCAAGATGCACAACCGGGACAGACATTCATCTACACAGTGCAAAGGCCGAGCTCTCTTCTTATGGCTCAAGGAGATAAGTTAGTCAACATATGGGATAATCCAAGACTGAATGGAAACATCTCCTTAAATGGTGGAAAGTTGTCAGTGACTGTGAGATCAACTGATGATGGAGTACCCCCTATGTGGCTAGAAAAGGTGTTTTCAATCACAATCTTGGATGTTAATGACCCCCCTGAACAGGTAGCATTGTCGAATTCTGTTGTCTATGAGAATGCAACTGTGGGTACAGTAATTGGAGAGTTGACAGCTGTTGATGGAGATGACCCACCCAACACCATTCCCCATTCAAACTTCAAGTGGGAGTTACTTGAAGATGATGGCGGCAGATTTTCAATCAATGTGAACAAAATTACTGTTGCTTTGAGTTTAGTTGGTGAGGCTCAAAAAATGCACAGGATAACTGTTCGATGTTCAGATTTTGGAAACCCTGTGAAAGCAACGACAGAAACTTTTATCATAACTGTTGTCAACGTCAATGACGCTCCGACCTCGCTACGCTTGATAGGCTCTACTGTTCATGAACTGGCCAAAGTTGGTAATGTCATTGGGCAGCTTGTTGTAACAGAGAAGGATGGTGATGACGTGTCTTATGACATCAGCCAATCAGATGTAGATACTCTGGACAAGTTTGACATTGATAGCACTCGTTGCCAAGGTCCTGGATATGAATATGATTGCAAAGTTAATGTCACTGTAAAAGCATCTCTGGACTACGAGACAAAAGCTTGGTACAGGTTAAATGTTCAAGCTAATGATTCACACACTCGGGCATTCAAACAGTTCAATATTGAAGTTATAAATGACAATGAGCTTCCATCTGCTATCCGTTTGACTGGATCTCACTCTGTGCTGGAAAATTCTGTTGCTGGAACTGTTGTTGGTCAATTTGTGGTAAGTATTTACAACAGTATTCAGAGCAAGTGTTCTCAAGGAGGACCCCAGCCTGCACCTTGTTAAGGGAAAGGGGCGGGCGGGGGGGACTATACAAGACACCACCCATCTGGACAAAATTAGTTGCCTTAGAATTTGAAATGAAGCAGCATGACGTTTGCATGGGGAAAAAAAACAAGCGCATAGAGGTTTCAATTTTTTTTGTCATTCTCAAGGATGGTACAGTGTTTGTACGGGTTGAATCCTGGGGAAGCTTGGCACCATATGTGGGTTTTTCTCCAGGTTCTCTGGTTTGTATCCCTCAGTGAAAAAACACTATTTTTAAAATTCAGTTCATTCTAAAATTTCATAAGGTCCTGCCACTGGGTTGCCATTTTTTTTTCAAGACTAGGTTTAAGTCTGACTGTAAAACTATCACAAAAGGAAAAAACATTTGCAAAGACTTTTTCAAGCCTTTTTCAATCTAAATAGAAAGTGAAAAGCAGTCATTATGGCATATTAATTACTTGAACTGAAGATTAAAAGTTGTGTTAAAAATGTGCAAATATATGTTGCTGGCAGTGAGGGGGAACGCATCACAAGAATGACTTAGAAATCTCTGGGGTTCTGGGAAGTCCTTATACTGTACATGCACGTTCATAACCAGCATAATGAATCTCTCTGGGAGTGATCATGATCGTGGACTTTGTCAACAATAACTACATACATGTACCATTTAGCATGTTGCGCTACTTTTGAATTTCAGTCTGAATAAAAACTTTAAGGTCTTTAAACAATCCTCTGCAGGACTGTTTTTTTTTTGTTTTTTCACTTATAGTATCTTACAATCAGACTCCCATGCATTTGTAACAAATTGATTTAAATTGGAATGTTCTTTTTTGTTGTTCAAAGGTCACTGATCCAGATAACGCAAAGTCACCATCCCATCAAACACACAGATGCACGTTTAATGAAAGTCGCCCCAGTGATGCGCATTATTTCATTATCACTGCTGGACTGGTGTTGAAAGTGAAAGGAGCTCAACAAATCAATTTTGAACAAGGAAAAAACCTGACGTTTACAGTGACCTGCACAGACAGTGGACGTCCACCACTTTCGTTGTCAAGTGACTTTTTCATAATTGTGAAAGGTAAGCAAAAAGTTTGCAAGTCTTAGAGCTGTTTTTAATTAGGTGTTGTTAAACTATAAATTTACCAATTGAAAGAAATTACTTTGGCCAGTCACTGCAAATGTAAACAACAACACAATGAACCAATCAGAACTTAATCCCCATGGGGGAGGGGGGAGGGGGGCCACTCAATAAAGTTTTGTATGTAAATAAGTAAATACAATAGTGCTTACAGTAAATTTCAACCCGTTTCTTTTCCTGAACATTTTAGCAGCTTTCTTAATTGTGTGGCTTAATCTTTGAAATTTAAAGCACTTTGAAAGTAATTGGTCACTGTAGACTTGGCTACAGTAGGTCTCCGTTAGCCCTTGTTCTTTTTTATTAGAATTATTATAGCATGTGGTACGTGCATGTGTCTCCTGATGATAAAAATAATGTTATTTCAAACACACTTACTGATGGTTTGTACATTGTATCTCTTGTGCATTCTCTAGATGTGAATGAGCCCCCTGTAAACCTGACATTATCCAGTACAACAGTAGATGAGAACTCTCCCCAGGGTACCCCTGTAGGTATCCTTTCATCAGATGACCCTGATGGCCCAAGTGATGTACACACCTATAGCATCGTGGGTCCCGTGGGAGTGTTGTTCAGCATCGGCGGAGATAACAACAGGGCATTGTTAGTGAATGGCTTACTGGATCATGAAACAAATCCAACACTTTTGGTCATCATAAGGGTTACTGATAAGGGAGGATTGTTTACACAAAAGACATTCAAGATAACTGTTAACGGTGAGTTTTTCATGTGCAAGTTACTGTAATAATAGTCACAGGTCGTAAGTAGTGTGTCAGATTACATGACAATATTTTTTAGTAATTGGTGTGAAACATGAAACCTTTGTAATTTGCACTGACCAAGCATTATTTAATCCTCAAAATAACATTCTCATGCATGGATCACCACCAACCCCTCTTTAATTTTATGATTGACCAGTCTAATTCAGACTGTTCACAGTCATGTTACGTTTATGTGTAAGTACCTGATCTCATGTGAACTGATCCACCACTGTAATGTTATAAGCAAAGGCTTCGTCGTACAAAAACAAGTAAAAACCAACTGTGGTAAAATCGAATGACATTTCGGTGTCGTCGTGAAGCCATTTTCAAGTTCAACAATAATTCAAATAAAGATTTAGGAATAGTAGCTAGAAATTAACATAAAAAGCCAGTCTAATTCAGACTGTTCACAGTCACGTTACTTTTATTTGTAAGTACCTGATCTCATGTGAACTGATCCACCACTGTCCAAAGGGTATACAATAATAGCTATTTTTGGTAACACTTTGAAAAGCCTAATAAGTCACATTTACATTAACCTTATAAGCAAAGGTTTCGTCATACAAAAACAAGTAAAAATCAATGGTGGTAAAATCGAACGACGTTTCCGTGTCATCTTGACGCCATTTTCAAGTTCAACAATGATTCAAATAAACTTTTAGGAATAGTAGCTGGAGATTAACATAAAAAAATTACATAAATAATTATGTTAATCTCCAGCTACTATTCCTAACAGTTTATTCGAGTCATTTTTGAACTTGAAAATGGCGTCATGACGACACCGAAACGTCGTTTGATTTTACCAGCGTTGATTTTTATTTGTTTTTGTATTTACATTAACGAAAACCTAAAAATTTTGGTCCACTTTTGTTCACAGACACCATTACTAACTTAAGTGCAGTGAAACTGTGAACAATAAATTGTATTTGGCCATGGATTGCCAGGTTCTGCAGTTTGCCTGGTAAAAATCATTATTGTCATTACAGTAGTTATTAATTGGTCAGCTATGCAGCTGTGATTTATATTTTTCTCTTGGTGTTCCACAGTATAGAAGCATTTGCTGTTTGAGTGCGGGTACCTAATTGTTAATAATTTTCACACAGTTTTGACAAAATGCCAGCAAAATTCCTGTGACGTGGTCCGTTTACAACATGACTGTACCATACCCTTCTCAAGTAAACTTTAAATCATGCCCAGTTTGTGTAGAGAGGAGTAGCTATTAATTGGTCAGCTCTGCAGCTGTAATTAACCCAATATTTTTATTTTATTTTCCAACCCAAAGTTCTGTTTCAAGTCAATTACTAAGGCATTTGAAATCACGGAAACGTCGCATCGCATTAAGTTTTATTTTCCAGTTGAAATGCTTCAACAAACCTTTAGGTATTCGAAATCATCATTTTTGAATATCACTTGTCAAGTTAGTTTTCTAATTGTGTGTCTTCAACAGACGTGAATGATCCTCCCAATGATCTGGCTCTTCCCACGCCATTCCTGATTGAGAACAGTGCTGAGCGAGTGCTAATCAGCCCCATAGTCCTCACGGATCAAGATGGCGACCTCCCATCCTGTACACTCCTGGACAGTGCTGGTGGACGTGTTAAAGTTGTCGGTACAAATCTGGTGGTAGGAGCAACTGTAACAGATTACGAATCACTGCCGTCGCCTCAACAGCTCAATATAACATTAAACTGCTCTGACAGACATGGGATGTTCATTTGGAAGTCATTTGTCATCAATGTTACCAGTTAGTGTTGCAAAAAATGCTAAATTACAAACATGTAGCTTATGTTACATCTAGCACTTTTAAGATTTAGCAGGATCAAACTATTCAATGCCAGACAGTTATTCAGTTGTTTGAGATCATCAGTAAGATGCTCTTTCCAACAGTTAAAGTATCGAACATCAGACGTGCATGGCTGAAAAGTATTAATTAAGTTACGTACTAATTTGGTCACTTATTAAATAATTAAGTAGTTACTTAGTTGAATATGTTTGTATATTAGGGCTTCAGTTCTCTCAATTATTCGTAAGGTTTTTAACCCTTTCACTCCCAGAGTCAATTATGGAAGCTTCTCATGTAAGTTTTACTTTTGAGTCCGTGAACGAAATTCTATGGTGTGACCATTCAAATGAAACCTCTGCAGTACTTTCACTTGGTGCTATTTGTTTTCCAATATCTTGGAAAATGAAATTTGGGATTTTTCTTGACTTTGGGTTTTATACACTCTTGGGAGTTAATGATGGGAGAATGCAGGAAAATGTAGCACGTACCCCACAAAGTTTGCAATGTCTTGAAAGTTTTCATATAAACAATCTTTGTGATGTATGCAACACAAAGGAGACTGGTTCCACTTTTGGCTGCAGAGAGCAAAGCATGTAATGTACCAGATACCGGTCCAACTCTTCAATTTCAACTTTGTTATTTCCGTCCGTTACAATGTATATCTTATACAGTACAATTCGTGATTTACTTAATCTAATGTAATTTAGTTCATGTAATTAATTAGTTGAATGTAACTGAATTATATATTTGTATTGATTCCTTTGCATTTCTTTTAGATGTCAATGAGCCACCATCAGAAATCCAGCTGAGTGCTGCTTCCGTTCGTGAAAATGAGGCTGGTGCCATCATTGGCCAAGTGACAGTTTCTGATCCTGACAAAGGACAGCAGCATCGCTGCACTGTGCATGATCTGACTGTCGATGCTGCTTCCAGCAGTGAACGACTCGTGCTGAGTCAGCACTTTACTGTGGATAGTTCCTTAAACCTCAAAACATTGACTGGCTTGAACTTTGAAGCAGAGCACAGCATGGATATTGTTATCAACTGCAGTGATGGCAGTTTGTCCAAGACAAAGCTGTTTTCCATCACAGTCAAAGGTAAGAAAAAGCTACAGAGGAATTATAGTCAAATTGTTAATTCTCTCTGTGCAGTCATGCAGACCTTTTTTCTTCCTGGATAGAAGGGGATCTAAACTAATCACGCTATCGCTGCTTATCCTTAATGTTTACTGCTGCAGTCTGTACGTGTGTAGCTTCCGTCCATTCCTAAGCAGACACTGCCTTTGTGCAATTTTGCTCTTTAAAAAATTGTGCATTGCCTAATTGGTTGGCAGTAGGTACCAAAAAGAACAAAAAAAAAAGAAAGAAAAAGAAAACGCTAGGGAACAACAAAGTTGCTTTACTGCAGAATCTAATTCATTGATTATGATTGAAAAATGTTTCATATTTTAATCTTTCTTTGAGCTTTGTTGCCATGCCATTTGGTTTTGCATCCACCACTTTCGCCCCTTGGCTCTGCCCACCCTGTAATGGAAATTGAAAGCCACAAGGTCCAATGGAATTTTCTTTTCATGTACACGAGTAACATGTTTACATTGTTATTCGATCTTATAATCAAAGGCCTTACAATTTGCTATTAATATTCTAGAGCGAAAACTCACCGCAAATAAATTTTTAAGCATTTTTCTATTGGTAAAATGATAAAATACTGGTGATATTTGGAAACTAACAGTTGCATCGAGGTACATAAATGGCGATTTTATAACGTGGTTTTGTGTAGGAAAACTGCAATTCTTAAGATTTGATGTTAGCTTATGTTGCAGCAGTAAGGTTACCTGTAGGCTTTTTTCAGCCCCCTGCAGTTAAATTTCTATTTCATGAATTTTTTTTTTGTATTCTTAGATGTGAATGAGATTCCATCAGGGCTGTGCGATAAACCTATTATGATGGGCATCAAGACGTCAATTGGTGCTGTCATAGCAGTTATGAATGGCAAAGATCCTGATAATGAAAATGCGATTAACAATGATCCCTCTAACAAGACTGTGGTTATCAAGAATAAACAGCAGCTCTCGTACTCTCTGAGCCCAGAACAAAATTCCTGGCCTTTCGGAATTAAAACTAACAGCCTTTTCAAGAGTGGGGTGAGTGTTTTAAATACTTAGACGGTGGAATCCCGTATTATGACGACCTAATTAATAAGGCCTCTCTCATAATGCGTGCAGTTTTTAGAACTTTTCAGATCTCGGTTTCTTCGCAAACCAGAAGAGAATTTCATGATCACAATTACAGCTCTATCACAAACTTAAGTCTTAAGGTCTTAAAGTAGTATGTCGGTATTTACTGAACGAATTCATGCGCTTTGTTTGAGCAATTTGCGAAACAAAACTGTGGTAATGCAGACACAACTGTGAACCGCAATGACCAAGGACATTGTGCGCGCGCTTGCGAGCTGAATATAACTTTTCTTGAGCGCGCTTGCAAGCTGTGAATAAAACTTGTTTTCTTGCTAATTGAACCCAATTTCTATACAAATGTCGGTAAAGCTGTATTAGAAAACAAATAAACAGTCTAAGTCGTGCTTTGTTCTGTTGTCAAGCTTGCAAGGAAGTAACAAGAGCACGAAAGAAGTAGCCTGCTGTTGGTGTTTCACCCTACACTTCTTTCTCGGATGTTACTTGGCATCGCCAAGTGCGCAAAAATACTGAGAGCACGGAGTGTTTTCAAAAACAAGGTTTGAGTTGTCTGGTTTTTCGTCTTAAGCTGAATTTGAGTGCTCTCGTCACTTCCTTGCGTGCTTTATATCGATTTCTAACAATAGAAAGCACGGTGTAGGCTCTTTCAGGGACCATGAATTATTGCATATGTGTCATTTTTTAAAGCTCTTTTTATTTTTAGGAGATATCCCAGCCCCAGAATATCACGATAGGTGTGAAAGTCAAGGATGATGGTGTGGTTGTTGAACGTTTCTCATCCAAGGGATACCAGTACACAATCAGCAAGTCACAGTCTGCTGTCTTCAATTGCACCATTATTGTGTCCGGTATGGATTAGTCACATGTAGAAAATAAAAGCATTTGATGTCCGCAGTTGCTCGTGTGCAATTTTTCTTAAAATCGGACCAAACGTATCGACTTTTTTTGCAAAAAATTATACGAGTGCACAATGCTGGTTTCCGTGGTAACCACTTATTTTGTATTCATAAACTAAAAGAAATTAGAAAAGAGAGAAGAAGTGGAAAAAGATCGAGTTTTCTTTACCCTTTCTAATGCCTGTGGATGGCAGAAAATGTTTTTCGAAAATTTTCACGCTTTTAACACCGCGCTATAGTAACGATTATTTGTATATCATATTTGTAATATTCTTCTTTTTTTCACAGACCAGCATCAGTCCGCTGCGATTCTACTTGAACCAAGTCAAGTATCCGTCACAGCCGGCAATGGCGCAGTGGTCGGTGTTTTGTCGACAATTACCGAAAATGTCGGTGAAACATTTTCGTATGAACTCAGAGAAGAGGCTCAACTTCCTTTTCGTGTTGTTGAAAACAAACTTGTTGTCGCAAAAAAGGATGGGTTGGATTTTCAAGTTTCAAGTTCTGAGGAAGCTTTGATTGCGATATCCATTATCAGTCGGGGCAGTATGTCAAATCCAATCACAGAATCCTTCTATGTGAGAATTGTAGGTAAGTACAAAGTGAGAAGTCCCTTTTCCTCTAGTACAAGCCCGTAAGTGCTTCGTTGTGTTGCGTCTTATATGAAGGAAGATGCAAGTACTGTTTTTTTTCCTTCACTTTTTATTTCACACTCGAGTTCATACATGTATTACAAGACAAAACAACATCATCAACAACATCGCTTGCGTATATTTATTGTATCTAATCAGGTTAAGCCCAGTTAAACTGCCATCATACTATTTAAGTATGGTTGCCATCTAGCCTGAAATTTTTCTACTGTATTGTTTTTTGAGGCTATATATTTCTCAGTTCTAAATTTCGCCTTTACGATTTCCTTGAAAACGTTCAGGTTGGGATGTGCACTCTGTTTTCGACAGAGGAAGATGCAATTTAAAATGGCGCTTCGTCATGGGGAAAGTATCTTTTGCCGTAAAAGAAATGCAGCCTAATCTCGTATCCAGACCTCACTTGTTTGCAACTGAAATGCCGCTTGACCGTGGAAGATCTGGGTACGAGATTAAATGCAACCTACATGTAGAACATCAAAAGGAAAATATGGAGTGATTGTCGCAAAGGGAGAACAAACCATAATTAGTTTTGAGCATCTTTTAAGACACCAGTGGAGAACTTTATAAATATCTAGATACGGTAAAAACTCGCATATATAAGAACCAGCTTTTTTCCAAGTTAGCCTTGGAGTGTTCTTATGTATGGTGTCTAGTAAGAAGTCAAGCTCTTAAGGTTGTTAAATGACTTCTTACTTTTAAGAGAAAAATTGCTGGTTGGTGGTCAGAAAACTAATTAAATATTATGATATGGGTGTGGTCCTATGCTTCTGTGTTATAAACATAATATGCTTTATTATGGCTACGTTTATTGAAACAAAAAACAGACCGTGCCCTAGATACGCTACTGTATATATACTCACAACGAGTCCTTTATTCTTTCAAATAAGTACTGATTTCAATTTTTATGTTTAGCAGGTTCTTATAATTATGTTGGGGTTCTAAATGGAAAAAAATAGCCTAAAGTTTCTTAATCCACTAGGTTCTTATATGCGAGTTTTCCCTGTAATTACAGAAATTTCTACATACTTAATAAAATGCACTGCATTAACGTAATGCCTGTCATATCTACAAAAATAGATCTCGTTTGTTAATTTGTTTCATTTTGATTTTAGATGACAGACCTCAAGCAGCCAGCATGTGTTTGTCTCCCCGCATTGTTAACGAAAACCAACCAATCGACACAGTCATTGGACAACTGATAATCGACGACTCATCATCACCATTGTTATCCTGCGATAAACAACACTGCTGTCCCAAAAATGGCAGGCACTTTGATTACGAGTGCAACATAAATAACCCAGAGGACAACGAGATTATCCCTCAGCTCCAGATAAATGTTACCGCATTGTTTCGAATTGATGATCGGTTCCGTCTTCGTACTGCGGCTAAACTTAATTACAGTACCTTCGCCATGTCTAATGGTAGTGTGGGTATACAGATAAGCTGTCGTGATACCATGCATCCACTGCACTTTATTGGTGAAACCCTTCAGCTGCTTGTTTCAGGTAAGAGTGTCTACAGACTCAAAAGCTTCAACCACCTAGGAATAATAATTAGCACAACAGGAAAGTACTGCTTAGTAGCTTTCATTTGAATAGTCGCACTTTAGGGTTTCATCTACAGACTCAAATTTTAGCACCACCTCTTATAGCATAATAAATAGTACCAGACCAATAAACCTAATGACTCTGGGAACGAGATTGCTACGGACTTGAAAGCAGTAAGAGCCACTCTCCAGTACGGTGCAGGTGCTAAAAGCAACACAAAGGAAATTGGAGACGTCTGCATACAGGCTAACCTGTGTTAAGAATTGGCACTCAACCAGTTATTCCTTCCTACTTTTGTAGATTGCGACAACAGCGGTTTCTGTCCAGACATTAATGAGTGCCCAGTCTGTCAGAACAGTGCCAGCTGTCAAGACGTGATTGACGGCTATAGCTGCCAGTGCATTCTGGGATTTACTGGGCGTCACTGTGAGACGAACATAAATGAGTGTCAAGGGGTGGAGTGTCAGGTAAGACACGTGACCTGTTTGAGATTAATTTTTGCTTAAAACTTGAAGTTGTCAATCACTGTTTTTAACTCATCATGAGAAGGTGAGAACCAAGACGATATTGGTTTGATTTTGTAGAACAATAGTATGCAAATTACAGGAAAACATTACACATTGAGAACGACTGACGGTGGAAGTGATGAAAGTGGATTACAGTATGAAGACACGTACAACTTCAAAACAGTTACAGTTAGCTTGAGTTCGTTGGGCGAAACCCAGCGGCCCGAAAATTATGGGTGGGGCGAGAGAGACTCCATCAATTTTTGCTTAGATTCCTTTAAAATGTTTGGCACTGTAGTGTTCACGAAAATAGTCAAACTCCAGTTTAACTACCTAAATCCTTACTGACATACTAAACAACTAAAAGCCTGCAAAGATATCTTTTTGCATGATCAAGCTATTAGGCTGTTTGGGAATTCAACAATGCTTGATAATCTTTCCCTTGACGGTTTTGTTTTCGTTCTTTAATCTTTAGAATGGTGGATCGTGTCAGGATGGGATCGGCTCCTTCACCTGTAATTGTGTCGGTGGATTTTCAGGGGAATTCTGTGAGCGACAGCCGTCTCTTTGTGCGCAATGTGTTGAAGGCACTTTGTGCGTGACCTTTATCAAAGCAGCCATCAGGTAACACGATCATTTATAGCTGCAGAGCGATGCCTTTCCTAACGTGCTGTTTAATTTTCATGAAAAAGGAGACATTTTAGGAGTGAGGGTTTTAAGAATATTTATTTTAAAAAAGTACTGTGAATGAACCGAAGTTAATTTGTATCTTTAATCCGTAGGTGTTTGGGGAAACAATATCAGATTCCAATTCTTGTGAGCGAGACGCAGATATCTAAACAGAGAACCATGGAACTGGAGGAGGAGATAGGGGCCTTGTTAGATGCAAAAATAACTGATGGAAATGCAGGTAAAAATCATCAAATAGGGTGTTTCTTATTAGAACGTTACATAGAACAGTTGTCAATTGCGTGTCGTAAAACCAAAACCAAATAGTAATGAATCACAGTAGCCAATCATCGGAACCACCAACTAAATGAACCAATCAGATCTCGAAGCAGGTACATGTAACAGGCGCCAAGCGCGGGAACACGCGTGTAACAAAGACACAATGGCCGGTTTAGGTTTCAGTTTTAATGGCTTGAAAAAGTGGTGCAAATTTTTTAACCAGCCAATCACAACAGACGCTAACAACACAACAAACCAGTCAGAACTCGAAGCACCTGCATGTACCGGGTGCCAAGCGCTAGAAAACACGATTAATTTGGTTTTAGTTCTACTTCTGACTGGTTGAGGAGAGGGGGCGAGTTTTTTAAGCCAATGACAGTGCGCAGTTAAGCAAAGCCAAAGTAAATGCGAATTACTTTCGGCACTCAATTGAAAACCACTCTATACTGTAGTTATGGTACGTTTTGCTCCAGACTGTTTCGGTTTTGAAGATTGCTGAGTACTCAGGTTGTAGAAATTCCAGCCATCGACAACAGCCTTTTCCGCATTTGAATCAGCTGGACGATGAAAAACCCAAGAAAAAGGACTGACACTGGATTCAACCGTTTCCTTTAAAACTTTAGAAAAAATGAAGTAAATCTTTCCAGTTTTCAAAAGCTCTACGCTACGTGCGTAAATAAAATTAGAGACGATGTATGAACAGCTTACGTAAAAGTAAAAAGTAGAGCGCTGTCCAACTTCTCACGTTTACTTGAACCGTTCATACATTGCCTCTTGTTTTGTTAACGCACGTAAAGCCAGCTAAATTCACGTCCGTAAGCACGCAAAATTTACGCGGCGGTGGAAATCCACCCTAACAAACTTCAACACACGGAATGCTTTTATTTTCATTTAAACATCAGTTACCTATACACTGCTCTGGGCAAACTGCAGTACCAGTGAAGCTCCACTTTAAATTTGCTAAGTCTTGTACGGGATATTTTCTTGAGTTACAAGGAAATTCCCTGTGGTGAAATTATGACAAGTTATAGTGATTATGGGGAAAAAATATTGACATTTCAAGAAACGAACTCTTGATTATTTTACCTTGCAGCCTCCGCCAGAAAGAGACGCGCACTTTCAAGATTCTTCTACGTTGAAATCCTTCGAAACAATCAAACCATCTCTCCTGGTCAGACTTTGCTGATCCTTACGGCGCTAAGTGTCAGCAAGAATTATTTCCCTCTTCTCGCTTCTGAAGCGTGTGATTTGCTTACCAACACCGCGCGAAGCTGCGTGGAAAACTGTGACATACTACAGCTAGTTGGGTTGCCCTGTGGTAACGCTGGACCAAAGAGGAACATTGGAGCGCCAACCGAGCAGGTGTCGAAAGGCCTGGGGACCGGTGGTATGGCTGGAATTGCTATTTTTGTGGTGACATTCCTGATTGCTGTTCTTGTTGGCGCCATCTTTTATTACAGAAGGAAATACAAAGTGGCCAAGGTAAATAGCTCAAAAGCGAGCTTCAACAAGCTGCAAGCTCGCCTCTTTGCTGTTATATTGTGGAATTCTCTCAAATTTTGTTTCCCTGCCCAGAATAAATACGCGAAGGTAGTCTTCGATTACAAGGTAGAATTTGTTGTGCTTTTATCGTCAAAACAGCAAAACACTATCAGTTGATCGGCCATTCATTCCGCACGTTGTCGTTTTAAGCGTTCACGAAGTCAAATAGTTGACCCCATCTCTTTCTTCATAAGAAAAAGATATACAAACAAACAAACTCAGTAAACTAATTATGACTGTACATCGTTTATTTACACAGCAGGAGCAAGGAAGAGTTAGCTATCAGGCCGGAGCAGAAGGAATAGATTTCTCCAATCAAATATATGGCGACAACAGAGACTGGGCTGAGAGACTGAAGAAGGATTCCGACGACCTCGTACGTCATAACTTGGATCCTACCTCAGTCATCAAAAGAAACGACATCAAGGTTAGTGCTTACAAAGACTAATTTGTAAGTTATAGTAACAGCTAGATGAAGGATGCTAGACAACCTCTGAGATCACCAGCAACAATCGGTTGGTCCCTCGAACTAGACTACAAACCAGAGTACCTTGTAGAAACTCTTTTCAGTTTCCTTTTAAAGTCTCTGTATTTGTTTTGATTTTCACTGACTCTCTTTATTTTGTCCAGCCTGTCCTAATCAGTCACAACGATGTTAACTTTTCTCAACCAGTCACGTGGAAAAAACCAAGAAGTTGCTTTTGTGCGTGGTCCTGCGCCAGGCAACACTTGCGTGTGTTCCGGCGCTTTGTACAGGTTAATTCCGCGCTTGGCGTCGGTTGCTTGTTTTCCCGCGCGTGGAACCCGTTGCTTGTTTTCCCGCGTGTGGCATCCGCGTGGCACCAACTGGCGATTGCTTGTTTTCCCGCACTTTTTTCTGGTTGCTTTCTTTTCCGCGCTTTGTACCGGTAAAGATGGTTTCCGATGCGTCACAGGTGTTTTGGTTTTTCAGTTTGAGTGCTGATTACACTGGCGATTGGCCGCTGTTGATGTAGTGTTTTTGTTGGTCGTCGTTCACAGTTAGGTTTTAGTTTTTTCACAAGTTTTAGACAGTTCTAGTGGCCTTTGTGATTGTCTGTGTAGTGACGTTGTTGTCGATTAAAAAATGCTGTATCAAACCCGTTGTATGTAATTGTTATTTATGTTCTGTCCCAGGTGATGGAGAATCCAATTTATAGTTCTAGCGCCAATCAAGTTGAGGAATTTACCAATCCGCTGCACGGGATAAAGGCGGTAAGTTTGCCTGAAGATGATGATATTGCGGCGGCAAAGGCACGAAACAAGGACGAAGAACCATACATGGAACCCACAGATGGCGCCCACGGGGGAGCATCCAACCCTTATTATGCAAGATCTCCCCCACTGCGGGTATCCCTGGGGGACAGTGGGAATAAATTCCCGACGGCAAAAGCACGAAACAAGGACGAAGTACCATACATGGAACCCGTAGATGGCGCCCATGGGGGAGCATTGAACCAGCGTTCTACAAGCTCCCCTCCAATGCGGGTATCCCTGGGAGACAGTGGGGATAAACTCCGGGGGAATGAAATTGCCCGGGCCGAGGATGGCTTAGAGACTTACCTGAAAGGAGCTAAGGCTAAGGTTCGGGCGTCCAATACATCTCAACTAAGAAAGTTTAAACGACAAAGAAGCGACGAGAAGGTGAAATCTGATGAAGAGAGGCGGTCCTTGAAAAGAGGAGAGGCTCCACCATCTTTTGAAAATCCCTTTTATAGCAATAATGTCATCATTAGGGATGGAGGAAATTCCACTGAGAATCACACCTACTCGAGTATCTCTGCATTGCAAAATGATCGACCTCGCTTGCCTCCGAGACCTTCCCGAAGATCTCACGAAGCACCGCCGGAGCCACTCGAGATACGAGAAGACGACACGTATGAGGCGTTAAACTTCGGACACACAGAGGCGTGAGCAGTGAAAGGTTTTAACGATGCCATAGTGTAGTTATTTCAGCTTCAGAGGTTTTTCTTTCTTCTTCAACTAAGCGACTAAGCAACTAAGCGACGACGAGTTGCGAGAAGTAGAAAGAAAACGCATAACGTCAGTAGAAGACGGGAGAATGAGGCGAGAAAAAAAGGGGGGGGGGGGGCGAAGGGATCAACGGCAAGAGCAACGCCCTCTTGCGCCATCATGATACCCACTGTTCGCCCCTATGCGATCACGTTTGAAGGCTACAGAGGAGTCTATGTTAAATTTCAACTTTTTGTAACTGTTTTTGTCGGTATATGTCTGTTTGTAACAATTGAATTGATCAAACTATGTTCCCCAAGGATCAATCTGGATTTTGCAGTCAAAATTTGATTTTCCTTTATCATTCAAGGGACATACAAGCTAAGATTGTAGTCGGAACCGGCGATCGGTGTGGAGCTTGGGTCGTTCGGATTGGCCGCTTGGGATATGTTCCATTAAGCGCTTGATCTATTTCATTATAGCATCTGTTCGACCAGACCTTTTTAACATTCATTTTTAACCTGCATACAGCCGCACGCTCCTCTCAAAAGTAATCGGAGGGGGACGTCCACCCGTTAACGTTGTTTTAATCGTGTTTAAACGTCAGGTGATTGGTTGGGTAGTGCGCCACATCCCAACTCCCGAGTTACGTCACAGAGAACACAATAGAACGACAACAATACAAGGTTGGAATCAGGAACAACATTACATTTAGACTTGACTAGAGCATTACCCGATTTTTTTATTGGATTTTTGTGGAAAATTAAATTATCTTTTTGGCTCTTAATTTTATATCACTTGATTAAGTAGATAGCACATTTTATTTCTCCGTTTCTGCTACGTCTTCACGTGTAGTGAGTATCTACGAGAAAAGGTCGTGACGAGACTCGTAACACAGGTTCATTTTCGTGGGTTCCTAGTGCATTATCTTGAAGATTTCCGAGAAAGAAAACGGAGATTTCTTGAGGTAGGTGGTGGCTGTACGCTGGCTATTCATTTTAAAATTTTTTCAACGAAATCATTCGTGCGTGCAATTTTATCTTCGAGGTTTTCAACATTCATTCATTAGAAGTGCTGTCATACAGTGTTTAATTTTCTCTGAATCAGGTTGTGAAGGCAGTTACGGAACACAAACCAGACTGTCTTCGTGAACACCCGTGATTATTCCCAACATAAGGTGGTGTCACCATTTTGTGCATGCTTTCGTGTACGAACAAACAGAACAGCCACTCTAAGCTGGCTTTAAAATGGTGTATATTTTTTGATATCGTTTTAGGAAGACCTTGTTTTGTGCCTCTTTACACGAAACAACATGCACGAACGACTTGCTTATGAAGCGGTGTATTTTTTCTATAAATGTATATAAACGTTTCTGGAAGGAAAGGGGTATTCCGATGTGAATCGGATTTGTTGTGCCCACTTGAAATTCCAAGGTGGCCCTTCTCCGGGAAAACGTTCCCTGTCCTCCTTTGGGGAATTGACTCGAATGACACCCTAACGATTTGGAATGGGAAAAAAATAAGGTAAAACGCTTTGGTTCAATCGAAGTATTCATTTTCCAGAATGTTCTCAAAAGACTCACTTTCATTCGTTATTTGACACGTCACGCAATGCGTGGTAAGCACCGTTGTGTGACCACACGGTTAGGCTTTGTCACGATGTTTCATTCAGATACGGAGCATATAGCATTTTTGATAGAAGTACATAATCTCAAATTTAGGTGGAAGTGTTTTCCCCTAGAATATAGTTCTTGATATGTAAAATTGCGCTAGTATTTTCTCGAATTTATATTTGTCATAAAGTTTCTCGGCATCATTTTAAAATAATGTGTAATGTACTGAAAATGTTAATGTAGTTACCACTTTTTTTATTAGTGTAAATAGGTATAGAAAGGTTGACATTCAGCAGAAATTCTCAGTGTTGTATTTTGTGATCCTCAAAGAGGAAAGAATAATAATACTGAAGAGTCTTGGATGAAAATATGGTATTGTGTGGATAATTCTGAATTCAGTTACAGTCAGGCAAAAGAATGAAAAACATAATATTGCCCGGAATAGGGAATGGAAGGAATATGATTAACTTGAATAAAAACTCCCTAGCGTTTAGGTTGTTGAGAGCGAAGAAAGATATTGCGACGTAGAAAACCCTGACGCCTTGTACTGATAACTCCCAAGGACGTTTCCAGCGAAAAACTCGCTGTTAAAAAACCTCACGAATATCATTCGTTATTCGTCATTTGCACATTTGTTTGGGCCGAAACGTCTTCGGTAGTTTCGATAAACATGCTCCAGTAGAGTGGCAGCCCCGTTTTCTCCTTTCCCAATGTGTTTTCTTTCCTTCCCTCTCCACAAACTAAACGCCAAGCTAAATCTTTGTTCGAGAAGCGTTAGGTACGGCGATGTTTTGAGGCAGCATGTGGAAATTTTTGTATTTCAGTTTTTCTTAATCGTGTGGTTATTATCCACTAAGTACACAACACAATAAATGAATTTTCTGTAAGTTCACAACTTACTCTAATTTAGTAATAAAAGGTGATATGTACGAGCTATTTTAATCGTCTGATTATTATACTAGAATTACACGAGACAATGTCTAACTTATCAGGCTTTTTGCCCATTGTGCTGTTTGTGGATATTTCTCAGTTGTTCAAAGTTTGACCACGGTGTTTACATTTGTTGACGTCTTTTGTGCAAAGAAGTGCAAGAGGGTTGAGACCCTTTGAAACGGGGCGAATGCTTGCAGTCTATAAAGAAAAGTGTGGACTTTAGACTCCCCTCCCCCCCCCCCCCCTCCCTTCACAGGCTTAGGTTTCTAATATTATTTGTGGTGATAAAATTTGACTTAGCCAAATTTCAATTTTGGAATATGGACTTTTAACTCTTTCGCTTCCAGAGTCGTATTTGACTTCCCACTTGTGACGTCATCATTTTCTGACGACACCGGATTGTTTTGGTAAGCAGCTAACACGGCAAGGACAGATCCATCGATACGTGTGTCCATTTTGAATATCGACCAAATTCTGGCAGAGCTATACCAAGTCACCTAGTTGGTCAATGTTCCATTTCCAGGTTTTTTGAAGGGCTGAGTCCAAAACTTTTCCAGTGGATAGAAAGGTGCTAAAGGGTAGAAGATAAAGAGCACCAAACGATTCGTTTCGGAGATTATCTGTTCGGAAGTCCTAAATCGCCTGAGAAATTCGGATTTAATTGCAGTGAAAACTAGACATTTCTTTGGTGAAACATCACCTCGGACTTTCGTAACAAGAGGATTTATTAATTCCTATTGCTTTTGGAGGGACAAATATGTCGTTTAGAGTATAAAATAAGGTCAGCTAGCATTTTCGGAGAGCCATCAGCAGCTCGGAAATTCGGCGGATAGGAGTCTGTTTCCTAAAATTTTCTGTGGCCTAAATTTTCAGCTAAAAACGCCGAACAGATCAACTTTTACCACTTTACAGTAGAAATGCGTTAAAAAAAAGAAAAGTCGGACGGGAAAGGGTTCAAAAGCCACACGTCAATCAAGATGAAACGGAACACATATTTATAACCACTGAAAACCGAGGTATAATTAACTTGGTTTATGAGTACGCATTTGCGAAATGCAATTTTGAGCAAAAGAATTTGCAAAGTAAATTAAAAATTTGACAATTGCGAAAGGACCGCGTTTATGTACCTTTTTTTCTTCAGCTAAAAATAGCGTTATCCCAAGACAGCCCTGGTTTATATAGCCATGACGAAGAGTTAAACTGTCAATCATTTTCATGTAATTGTCATGACTTCCATAGAGTTGCATCCGATATTGCTCCTAAAAATGCCTGTAATTACGTAATCGCTAGGAATTTGTTTACATCGGAAATATTTAATATCAGCACCCTTCGACAATACTAACTCGCTTAGCGCTGTATTATGCAGTTTGGAAATTAATTTCTGGCTTGTTGAATGCTTCTCTTTTCTCGACAACGCATTCCAACAAAAAATAATTCAACGCTCTGATTGATGCCCAGGCTCTCACTTCCTGTCATATCCCAGTGAGCTTTTCGCGCAGCGTTGCTCAATCGGACTTGTCAAAATCAGCTATATATGGCGGGGAATTTTGTCTGAAATCTGGTTGAAATGCGAATGATTTCGTTAATTAGCTCATACTGTGTGTGACTTAGCATTTGGCCATTCTATTTCTCATACGGAGAGTAATTTCACTGCCTTCACAATGAAGCCCTTCGTGGAAAACACTGACACATCGTGTGCGAATTTCGGTGATGGCGACGAAGAGGGAAATTTGCCTTGGAGTTTGTCAGTTACGAATGTGCCGAACGATGTTTACGAAGACCAAAAAACTAAGGTAAGTCAATTGAGCTATAAGTCGCTTAGTTTGCCTTCTTCGCTTCTAGATGCAGCTGTTAGTCGTTATGCAGAAGTAGGTACTTTTTAAAATTTACGTCAGCTATTTTCCGTTTAAACTTTGACCAAAACAAGTGTGGTATTTTCATGTTGTACACGTCTTTTGAAAACGGAAACTTCCTCTGTAGCTCACTAATGAGGGGCATGGTAATTTCTTGAAATTGTATTTATTCAGAAATTTAATAGTAGCTTGATTTTAAATTAAGAGAAAAATTTAGAGATATGTGAGAATAACCTTAAATCGGAATTTTGGAAAGACCCTCTTATCTGAAGAAAAAGACTGCATAGTTTATTCTCTTGCTGACATAAGCTCTTATAATGGTTCTTAATAGTTTGTGTCACATTGGCCACGTTCGAGTAAAATTACACGAGTTACATCATTTCAGACTTAAGTGTCTGATTAGATTACATCACATAGCAAATATCAGGTTTCAAAAGATGATCTCTTTATATTAGGCTAAGGGTGCTTTCCACTGGGAAATCTGGATTTGGATTTCAGATTTTGGATTTCCCAATAAAACGTGAAATCCAAAAATGGATTTTGAGGAACCAAAATCCTTTTCCAAGATGGATTTCAATTAAGGGGCCTTGAATTTCGCATTTTAGTGGTAAATCTGAAATCTAAATCCAGATTTCCCAATCAAAAGCACCAAAAGAGTCTACTGTTCATGTAAACTGGGCTAAAGCTAAATTTCAAATTTCTGATTGCTTGCGTGTTCAAATTGTGCCGGAAAATTGTGTAAATGAAGCAAGCAAAGCCTGTGTCCTTAGCTGGCAGTATTGTGCACTCAAAGACAACTATTGAGCATTTAAACCACAGGGATTTACAGTCATACCAGATGTTCTTTTGCGCACTATTTCAGTGTTCGAAGCTAATGCTTGCCCACTTGCCCAGGGCAACAAAAATAACGCACTGGGCAAGTAAAATTCTGACACAACTTGCCTGATCGGGCAAGTAGTTTCTGTTCTTGTCTGGCAAGAATTAAACTCAATAAAAGTTTATTGAAAAGTCTTTGTTGTGAATAGTGTTTACTTGTTAATACTACTCCAAATACTTGGAGCATTTTCCACAGCAAAAGGTTGATGGTTCGTCTTTGCATTGCAAAAAGATGTGGCGTTCGTTTTGAAAATGAGTCTGTTTCAATTCGGGTTTTCAAGAAAAGCACGAAAGGAAAATGACAAGGAAGATGCTGAAATAGGCCCACTAGCTAATGAGAAAAGGTTGGAGGAACTGTCAACAGAAAAGCCTGGCTAAAGCAAAAGGAAGCGACGAAGATACCAAACCTCATGGGAGAAAGATTTCCCATGGCTTGGAAACAAGATTTCGTTAAAACTTGACTGAGTTAACGAAATAGACATTGAACATTTTTTTGTGAGTATCGTATGAGTTACTGGGCAATGGATGCAACTGGGACACTTACTAGGTGGCGGGCAATCAAAGCAATCACATGGGCAACTAAAACTAGAGACCTGGTTGCCCAAAGGGCAAATTAGCAGGAAAGTTAGTGTCGAACACTGCTATTTTGCGACATTATCCCACAATGTGACATGTTGAATATTCCAGCTTTTCTTATTTCTTCTCCAAGATTGTAATTCACCATCTTTCTTTATTTGCCACCTATAAGGCACTTTCAACATTGCTGATCCTCGCAGCATCCAGGACACAAGGCACTTTCAACATTGCTGATCCTCGCAGCATCCAGGACACTTGTCAACAGTCACCACCAACTCAGTAAAATTAAGATGACCTATGCTTGCCCTGAGTCTCCCAGTAGTCCAGTGGTTAGAGTGTCTGACCGGTGTACAGAAGGTCATGGGTTTGATTCCCATCGGGGACTCAGATTTTTTCTTTGTCCCACTCTTGTGACATGTTGAATGTTCCATCTTTTCTTATTGTCCCACAGTGTTAGAATGTGGATTGGCAGATTGCTCAGATCAATTTGCAACTGGGGCAAACAACTTGCTTGCATTGGTTGCAAATTACAGTGTACATATATCATTTTGCACTGAATCCCCCCCCCCCCCCAAAAAAAAAAAATTCCTGCAAATTGCAAATTTTCCAGAAATATGCCTCATTTGATTATTTGGTCATGTATAACAATAGAATTAGCTGGACATAGCAACTTACAGTCAAACTGGACCTTCTTCTCTGGACAATGTTGCAAACTTCCACAACATTTGTATTTTGATTGACAACTTGCTCAGAGCAATTTGTAACCCCCGGGAACAACTTGCTGCCTTCAGTTCGCAAATTTGTTTGCGTAGATTTCTCTGCAGATTGCTCTTGAAATCAGAAACTGAGCTTGTACTACCAAAAAAGTAACTAAAGCTGTGGCGCTAGGAACTTGCAAGGTTAGTTTGTGAACTGAATGACAGGAATGAGGTTTTTGAAGTTGTTTGTGTGGGTGGCAAGTTTTTGTTTGGATTTCTCTTCAATTTCCTCTTAAAGTCTGTAAAACTAGAAATGTTGCTCAGAATATCATAAAAATATGTTTTTTTGTGATAGAAAAACTGACAAGTGAAAACTGTTGTGATAAAGCTACTTTTTTGAGAATTTGTTGTGGTTTTACTTTGCTGTTCTGTTTATTAAAATTTTGTTGTTGTTGTTGTTTTAAATAAATTTTCCTCACGTTGTCATTGGCATGACAGAACTCTAATTTCACCAACTGGGAAATATTCCAGGTTGAAGTTTCATCATTTAAAAAGGAGTTGCCGAGAAAACTAGCAAGACAATTTTTGAGTGACACAATGCAAATTCACAACTGAAGTGAACAAGTTGTTCGGGGGGCTTGCAGATTGCTCTGAGCAAGTTGTCAATCAAAATACCAATGTTGCAGCAGAAGATTGCAAAGTTGCACAGAAAAGACATCTGATTTGACTAAAAAAACACACAAGCTTAAACTTGTCAAGACAAATGCAACTATGAAGTTGGATCCTCTTTGTAACAATGAGTAACACAACATTTCAACTTTGTTTCCATGAAGATAAGAGGAAATGCTAGAATGAGAGCTTTGTTCATCGTGAGCAAATGAAGTATGAATATTTCTGGTATAAATTGTGGAAACACAAGCATACAATAACAACAACTTTGTATTCTCTCCTTACAATTTTCTGTTATCACGACAGCGATTAGCCTTTCATTAGAGGATCGTTTGCCAGTTTTTCACAAAAAAAAATCAGTTTGCTTTATTCTGAGTTAAAGATTCAATGTAAAGAGGAATTTTTTTGAGGAAACTATTGAGCAAATTTGCAATCAATAAACATTTTCACGCTGGTTGCAAATTGAACCAAGCAAACTGCAAATCAAAATACCAACATTGCGTGGTAATGTTGTGGAGTGGCATGCAAAGGAACATCTGGATTGACTGTAAAAATACATTTTTGTACAATGTACATGATTTGAGTAAGAAAGTCTGGGTTATTCTTTGCTTACTCCATTCAAGACAGGCAAATTCAAACTGATATCTAGACTGGCTGCTTGTATGCTACCCCATGCATAAAAATGTTTTATGACATGACAACCCTTCAGCAACTAGGGTCAGTATTGGACCTGGAAACATTTTAGCCCACCCCCCTCACCTTTTGGTATTTTTAGGCCTTTGAGCCCCATGCCCCAACCTGAGGAAATTCCAGTTACCTCTGTAGAGGTGGTATAGCTGTTTTCTGAACCACACATTTCCGAAAAATTCAGACTGTTAGCTTGGGTTATTGCATGTCTTTTAGCCAATGTAAACCTGGCAGAGTGGTGTAGTAAATCTGGATTAAATAGATAAGGAACCAAACCCAACTTCTTGTCAGCAAACATTCCAGTCCTTGAAAGTACTAAGATGAGTAAAACTTGAGTAAAAGTGTTCATTGTTGACATTTATGGCAGCAATGGTAAGAATAGTAATAAATAGTGCTCGTTCTCCTCAGGAATTATTTGAAAAGCTGTTCTCTGCTTATGGAAATAAAAGTGACAGAAGCTTCATCTACTTGAAGAGTTTTCACAGAGTAAGGGTTACATTTAACAAGGAGGAGGATGCCAAAGAAGCTAAGAAAGATCTACATGGTCATGTTTTCCTGGGTTATGAGCTTGGTGTCTTCCTTGTGCAGGTAATCAACTTGTGCATAAGCATACTGCTTTTTCAATTAGCAATGTCAAATCATTTAAGAATAAAAATTAGCAGTAGTAGTTTTGAATGACACTTCGATGACTCGCTCATCATTTTCAAATTCGTGTAGCTAAAACTCAGATTCTTGGGCGTTCCTTATATGATAAAATGTGTGTTAAAGTCTTGTTGCATGTGGTTAAAAAAATACAATGTGGAATGTAGATGGTGTTAATTAGGTAAATAGTTTTGCCTTGATTGAGTCAGATTGAGTGTTCAGTTTAGGTTTCTCAATTAAGGCAAAACTACTTACCTAATTAACAGCCTCTACATTCCACATATTTGCATTTTTTAATCACACGCAACAGGACTTTAATAAACATTTTATTATATGGGGAACTTACAAGAATCTGACTTTTAGTTACACGAATTTGAAAATGCTGAGTGAGTCATCGAAACGTCATTCGAAACTACTATCGCTAATTTTTTTCTTATTTGTTTATCCAAAACCTCCATTATTACAATGTCAGATCAGAGTAGAAATGTACTGTTACACTTCTACTTCAACTGCAACAAATTCATAGCTTTAGTGACTTAAAATTATGAGCAAATAGGTGAAAAAGGAAAAAAATAAAGAGCAAGATGGAGTGTGAAGGTAGTGTAAAACTGCTCTTTTTTCAACGTGACTTCTTAACCTAACCCTCTGCCCCCCATTGCCATATTGTTCACATACAGTATGGTGAACCACCATGTTTAACAACCATTTTGCTTCTGTTTCAAATGTTGGACAATTCTACAGGCATTTTTCTCATTGTAACTCTAGATGCAAATTCCATCTTTATATCTTTCTGGCATTTACCATTAAACTGTCAGTTTCTATGGTATAACTGAGAAGTTTGAATAACTGAGGTATGCTCATGACCATTAGAGGCAGGGTTTTCAAAAGCACCTGACGCCAGACGGAAGTCACCGACAACTTTTAGCATTTGCGCTGGGTACTTTTTTACTCAAAAGTATCAGTTCGCATCAATGATGTAGCTGATTACGGACAAAGAATGTAGCATACATGTAGCTGATTATTTTTACCCAGATTTTAAATTATTCAAGTGTACAGTGCCTACCCAAAAACACTTCTTGTCACTGAAAATACACCAGAATGCATCTCCGGGGGTTGCAAATTGTAAAATTTCCCGGGGGAGGCCCCCCGGCCACACCACTAGAGCAGGTGGTTCCCCTCCACACCACAATAAAGCTCTGGCTACTCTGATAGATCCACCTGGTACTTTTTTCAAATTGAAAACCCTGCATTAGAGGTCCCTTTTTTGACCTGGACTGGCTGAAACAGGCCTTCTGATAGTGTGCGAAAAATATTGGGAAATTATGTGAAATTTCCAGGAGGTCACATTATGCGGCAGAAAAGGTCTATTATGTGGCAAATTGTACGATTTCTCTGAAGAAGATTTCACATAGAACACATACTGTCATTAGATTCACAACAACATTGAAGATTTCAGAGGCTCTGCATGATGTTTCCAATGCTAAATAGCCTTATTAGAGTTTGTTATTTTGTCCAGCTTATGCATTTTTTATCAATTATAAGATTTCTCATGGATTATACGATTGGATGCGATTCAAGATCAATTGTGCAAAATTGCTCCATCGCATAATACTAGAAGCCTTGCTGAAATCAACCAATCAGTTGAACCCTACACAGCTCAGCTTGCAGGACAGTATTACAGTGGGGCCATGTGCGGATACCTTGAGTCGACTCCTCTTTAAGAGGCACCTCTACCAAATGGATCACATGGGTTTCCAGTAGTCTGTAGCATACTTTTATCCTTTACCTCTTATCATTATCTGGAGGTGCGATGGTGTAACGGTTAGCATGTTGGACTTCAGATCTGAAGGTCGGTGGTTCGACGCCCAGTCCCTGTCATCGTGTTGTTTCCTTAGACAAGAAACTTTACCCCACATTGTCTCTCTCCACCCAGGTGTATAAAATGGATACCGGCGACGTACTGCTGGGGGTAACCCTGCGATGGACTAGCATCCCATACAGGGGGGAGTAGCAATACTCTCAGTTGCTTCATGCTTCAGAAACCGGGATAAGCTCTGGCCGTGTGGGCCTCCTTGGCTTACATGGGACTTTACCTTACCTTACCTCTTATCACTATGGGGCTGACACTTCTCTCTCTCTGTTGTAGAAGAATTTCATTGCATGTTCACCAAGTTTACCTGTCAGACCTTAATATTTTCATTTGTTTTTCAGAGACGTTGCTCCCTTAACAACAACTCTAATCTAATGCCACCGCCGCTGACAAAGCAGTTCCTGATATCTCCTCCCGCCTCCCCTCCTGTTGGCTGGGAGCAGAGTTTAGAGTCACATCCTGTTATTAACTATGATTTGTTGAATGCAGTAGCAACCTTGGACACTTCAAAGCCATTTGAACTACACACATCAGCTGAAGATGCCCCAAGTATAGTGGTGCACTTGTGCGATGAAGATGATGAAGGAGATGCAGCAGAAGAAGAAAGTGGCAAGTTTCACCCCTTGAAAGCGCTGCCAAGGGAAATGACACAAACTAGGAGACCAGATGGCAAAATGTAGAGATGGCTTCTTTGAATATTAATAATATTTATGTCATATATATCAAATTAAAATTATACTTTTGCAGTTTCAAGCAAAATAGACATTTGGCTTTGCCAAGAACAGTTTGTTAGAAGTGACCCTTGGTTTCACTTTGCAACTTTTCCTTGTACTTACCTGAACACACTAATCCAGATCTGGATAGTTTGACCACAGAAGACAAATTGAACGAGTTGAAATTATTGTAAAATAGTTCACTGTGTGAATCCAAAAACCATTAACATTGTTATTTAAAGTGTCTGCTAAGTGAAAAAAGTTAAGCTTATTTGAAAGGCCTTGTAAAATGAGGCAGTATGTTTTCTTTTTATGGTACCAGAAATATTGAAATATTTGTATTAAGCAAATGCTGCTGTTGTGATTGCTCATCCTGTTGTTGGAAAAATTTAAAAGTGATTTTCTGTTTAACGTCAGACTCAGTACTGACTTAAACTGGGTTCAATGCAGACTGATTCGCACTTGTTGGTCTGGTTATTTGGGGTAGAAAAGTTGTACTAGAGCATATGTGTTAGAGGCAGATCAAAGCGTGGTCCTCCTTTTTGTGTAAAGGAAATAAGGCTCAAGCTTTATTTTTTCCTATTTCAATTTTGCCTTTGCTTTGCAGTAATAAAACTTAAGAACTTGTATAAAAAGACAGAAAACGTAGTTCCCAGATTTATTATATTTTGAGTGAGCCAAATAAATAGTAGTATAAAATATCGTTATCACAAAGGTTACTCCGGACCTTCGCGAGTGTCCTCGGAGAAAAAATTCGTATGCGCGCCATTTAAAGGAAAACACGGCAAACTATATATCGTTGGAAAGCTTAATAAATGTGGATTTCGGAAAAAATATAAATTTCCGGTTTCTTCAATATCACAAAAGAAAACCGCAAACAACCACGAAAATGACCATGTGTCATTCAATTGAATTAATAGGGTATCAAATCCAAGCGCGTTGGCAAAATAACTGCACAGTGTTAATCACAAAGGATCAATCATCAAAAGTGTGTCAGCATTTTTTGATATTCTGACTGGTTATTTTTTAATTAATCTGTCAAGTTCTAGCAGCAAAGAATACGCGATGGGCATTGCATTGAAGATCGCCACGGGTGAAATATTATAAATTTCAAAAATCCCCAACACACTTTTGTTTCCCAACATCTAAGAAGTGGTCAAGCCAAATTTCACCGAAATCTGCTCAATTTTGGTACCCTATTAATACCCTATTGATTGAATGATGCGTGGTCATTTTTCCAATTTTCTTTTGTGGAATTAAAAAAACTGGCAATTTATCTTTTTTCCCGAAATTTACATTTATTAAGCTTTCCAACGACATAGTTTGCCGTGCTTTCCTTTAAAATGGCGCTCTTAAGAATTTTTTCCCTGAGGACAGGGGAGGACACCCGCGAAGGTCCGGAGTAGCCTCAAGTCAAATTAAACAAGTTTAGGTAGCCTGTGAACAGCGCTCTATTTTACACTACGAGACTGCTTGCAGGCTAGGATTGAACGGGATTATGAAAAGTGTTTTGTGAGTTGCGTGATTGCCAAGTTGACAGGAAGCATGGTTAAAAATCTTTTGCGACCAAATGCACGCCAAGCTACGTGTAAAAACTGGAGAAAATTATCAAAACTATTTGAAAATATTGAAAAACACACAGTACCCCAGGAATGTACTGTTTGAAAGTTTTCATTTATTTGTTGATACTCGAGGATGCTGGATGTGGTCACGTCAAATCTATCAACTTTCGTTAAGACAGAGGTGACTTAAATGTTGAAATATATTTCTTTTAAGTTTGTTAGCATGAGAGCTGCTGTTAGCAATTGTATATGATTAAATTGAGAGATATTGTCAGTGTTGTTGTTAATGTCCCCCTCTGCAACCTGGGAAATCCCTAGGGGTGAGGGTAAAGCAATATGAGATATAAGTTGTGGAAGTGTGAAGGGAAAGGGTAACCTCAAATCCTCAACATCGCATGCTTTATAATTATTATCGTCTGGTACACAGTGCATGAAAAAAGTACCAACAAGAGTCCCCCCTCGCGAGTACCTTTATCACTTTTATCTCGTCGCATGCCTCCTAACCTGAACCCTACCTAGACTTGTTGAAAGTTGCTCGTTTTTTCTTGGGGACAAAAAAAATGTTTCCCTCGGGGAGGAAAGAGACGCGTGTTTGTTTGTAGCGCGCGATAATGTAAGGCGCGCGGAATATTGCGTGTATTATGGCCTATCTAAATTAGTGATGACCAGCCGCCATTTTGATTGACGCGCGGTGTGCGCGCGCGTCTTACAAACCAGAATGTGGAAAATAACTAATTCTTACATGGCAACAGTTTCCAAGGTGTTGCAACAGACTGCTAAATGTAGGTCCAGGCTAGGTAAACGCATGTTGCAGTGTTACGCTGTCATTTATCCTGACAGCAGGCTCTTTGTTGGGGGTACGCTCTTTCTCAAAACTCTGATCCTATTCACTTTCTATACCACTTTTTCGGAAGCGGCTTCTACACTCCTCTACACTCTTCTTGAGACTTAATTGGATGTGGTCTCCCTTATTGTAAAGTTCTGAAGTTACTCATATTTCTATTGTTCAGTCGAGGGGTCGGATGGGAAACAAAAGGAAGAGTCACTTCCCCCTGGAAAATTCCGCGTGGAGAGTCGGCTTTAAAAGTGAATCTCTTCTGTTGAATCGGTCAGACAGAAATCTAATGTTCCAGATGGTTTTTCCGTGTGAATCGGAAAAATTGTTTTCGTTTCACAACAGTGAATTGATATGATCAAGACCTTCTTGGGTGAAGTATATCTCAAGTCTAAGATGGTGTTGAGCGGTCAACTGAAGAGGGTGATCCTGAGAACTAGGGCCCACAGACCACGACGGGCCAACTTAAGCTTCGAAAACAAACAAACAAACAAACAAACAAACAAACAATCAAAAAATAAAATACACCGCAAATAAAAAGTTCAATGGAGAGAAAAGGTGAGTGCACTATCAAATAAACGGCGCGTTCGAAAATCTGTAGGAACAACATTTTTTAGATGTAGTATCAAAGAGATGTGGGGCTGGACCCTAGATATCTGTGGGGCTCTCAAACATGTGCCAACAGGCTCAGGGAGTCGTGGACTGTAAAGCAAAAGAGAAGTCAATACAGGCACAACACACGAATCATCATTGTCAAAATAAACAAATAATTTACTGGAAAAAAAAACATGCGCAACAAGAGATTGTGCCATTTGTCTTTCACCTAAATACACTCTGTATAAAAATTTCCAATCTGTACTAGGACCGTGACGGTCTATAAGATAGCTAGGTATTAAACAATGTATGGAAGTAAGAAAAGTTTAAATTTGAAATCAACGGTATGATACCAGATACATATTTTTAAAGTTTCATTTCTTTCTTACAATAACAATGTAACAAGTATATTCTTGTTAAAAAGAAAAACAAAACAAAACAACCACAACAACAACAAACCCACAACAAAGAAAAAAAACCCAATTTCTGGCCTCCATTAATTAAGAAGACTTAAAGAATCTTACTTGAAAATTTCATTCTGAAATTCACACAGTCACACCATCTAAATAACTAAAAATAACTTAAAGCTGACTGTGCATGCGTGGTTTTCGTCATTATCGTTGCTAAGCAACAGCAGATATTATGATGACACAATAATGACATGAAACTTGTAAGTATACGGAAGACTTCGAGATAGATTTTTTCTTTGTACACAGGAAACTCTGTCCCCAGTGTTTAGTAAAAGATATTTCACAAAATCCGCGCTGAGTAAATTAAGACTTTTGCAGGACGCACCGCCAATTATAACACAACGGACCTACAACACAAGCTCTAAAAGTGAACTCTATGGGACACGTTAAAATAAGACGATAACTAACTTGACATCCGCAAAATAAAGCTTAACTTCGGAAACAGCAACGAGAAAATAACGGACGGCTGCGATAAGTAAAACAGAAAATGGTAATGGATGGATAGAGCATTTTTACAATGTTTCTTTTGCAGCACATTTGTACAAGTTTCTTATACGTATAAACAATAAAACTCTTGAGTGGCAAATAAACGATGGACATCAGACTACAATGCAAACTGTCTCTTCCTTTCTCTTAGGTGCAGACACGAGATGAGTCGAATTTCCGCACGAGTTTTCTTCCTTTCTCACGCGAGTCTGAACTATCGCGCCTCCTTGTTCCTAGCCCCCGTTACACAAGCGAGAGACACTCTCTCCTGCGCTTCAAGGGGTTGGGGCGAGATGATGGCTGTCACAAGTATAATCCGACACATGCATAATGCGCGTTCTCTCGATAAAGTCTTCTGAAGGATTGCGCGTTGATCCAGAAGCTTTATATTAAGTGAATCTGACCACTTTCAATACCCATAGGCGACACGGCTTTGTTCTTTTTCTTTAAACTTATCTTTCTTTCTCGTGTCGCTCCACTGCTGACGGATTCCGTATCACCGTTACTGTCCGCAGAACTGTGAGTGGCGTCACTTTCAAGCGAAGATCTCCTTCTTTGAATACCTTCGGGATTGTGACTAAAGGATCGTCGGAAAACTTGCGTCGGATCGTTGTTTGGTCTTAAGAAAGGACTAGGATCCGAGGAGTTAAGCCGGTCTTCTGTGTTGTTGCGCCGAAAGCTTGAGGACCTACCCGCAGCCGGGGCTGCCAAGCTAGAGCCAGCTTTGATGCTTCGTTTGATGGCGTCTTTGATGTGTTTTACCATATCGCGCTTTTCCTCAGCAGTTCTGCAAGAGATCGCACGAAAACCTTACTCAGATAATTCTAGATCTTTCTTACCCATGTACGGTAAACAATTATTCCTGCTACTTCTCAGTTAACAGCTCCGAAAATGTGTGACCAAAAAAGCAGTGCAAAGCAAAACAGTTGAACAAAGCAAACGCAAATTACCTGTAAAGACTCAAATGAAAGTACCTATCTATGCAGACGTTCTTTTGGCTCGTGACATGTTCCGTTTTTTGGTGTTTCGGGTGGTGCAATCACCAAATCATGTGAAACAAAAGATTCAAATGACAAAAACAATACCTAGACGTAAACACGATAGCTAACCAATAATGGTTTTCGCGACGCCAAGAATGACCCTATTTTCCTTCCCCACGAACGGGAACGAATATTTGGCGTACTGCACAGAAGGCTAAACCGAAAATCGCTGTATTAAAAAGCAAATCAACAAAAGCTATCTTACTTGTTTGCAAATAGGTAGTTACACTCCTGTCGGCCAATCTCACTTGTATCACTGATGTTTACTAGTTCCCATGAGTGAAGTGTCTCTGAGGGGAAGACGAAAATACGTGTGAAAACAAACAGAGAACAAAACAAACTTAACCCCTTCACTCCCAACAGCACATGGGATGAAAATAGGGAAAAAATCTTAGAGAATCATACTGTGAAATACTGAGAAATGAACAGTGCCACTGAAAAGCACTCTTTGGTAGCTTTCATAGGAATGGTCACACTTGAGCTGTTCATCCACAGACTCAAAAGTTAGAACCACCCTGTACAGCATAATAAACAGCACCACAGAAAAGTGCTGCTCAGTAGCTTTCACTTGAATGGTCACACGTTAGGATTTCATCCACAGACTCAAAAGTTAGAACCACCCTGTACAGCATAATAAACAGCACCACAGAAAAATACTGCTCAGTAGCTTTCACTTGAATGGTCACACGTTAGGATTTCATCCACAGACTCAAAAGTTAGAACCACCCTGTACAGCATAATAAACAGCACCACAGAAAAGTACTGCTCAATAGCTTTCACTTGAATGGTCACACGTTAGGATTTCATCCACAGACTCAAAAGTTAGAACCACCTTGTACAGCATAATAAACAATACCACAGAAAAGTGCTGCTCAGTAGCTTTCATTTGAATGGTCACACGTTAGGATTTCATCCACAGACTCAAAAGTAAGAACCACCTTGTACAGCATAATAAACAATACCACAGGAAAGTACTGCTCAATAGCCTTCACTTGAATGGCCAAACTTTAGGACTTCATCCACATACTCAAAAGTTAGAACCACCTTCAATGGTCACCTTGGGATTTTGTCCACAGACTCAAACGTCAGAACCCCCTTGCAAAGTCGAAAGATAGCGTGACAAGCCAAAAAATGCGTGACAAGTCAAAAGATCGCGAGGACAAATACATTAGAGACACAACAGATTTACCAAAACTCACCGTCTGTTAACCAGCAGTGATCTCGTATAACAAGCGAAGATGCAGGGATAATTGTTTTAAACTTGATTTCGTCCACAGCCTTTACAGAACTCGGCTAAAAACAAAATAGAAAAAACATTTGTTAACTAACGTTTTAAGAAAAGGTAAGCTGAAAATACAACACAATGGAGAAGTAAAAAAAATGAGCACCCGTTCTTTGTCTTTCTTTTTCTGTTTACGTTCCACATAAAGAAGAATAACAGCTTTTTCGAATGCTGAAAAAAGGAAGAAAGAAAGAAAGAAAATAAATCAAACGGAATTAGTAATTAGCTATTCCACTGAGAGGTTTCTTTGAACTTGCAGTGCTGCACAACATCCGGGACACTTCCTGGGGCATAACCGGCAAATCTTCTCGATGGGGTGGGGTGGGGCAAGCAAACAAAAGTGACGTAGACGATCCCCGAATATTTTGTAAGAAACCCGTTAAAGGTACCTGTTTTTGTGGGTGCGGCTCGTATTCATTTATTTACTTTTATCGAGTACTCTTATCGAGTATTTCTGACATATTCTCTCTTAGGACTCGCTAAACTCCCTAAATCCTATATCAGAGTGGTTTTCAATTGAGCGTCATAAAACCAAAATCAAAGTAATCACTCTGACCAATCACAACACACACAAACAACACAATCAACCAAACAGAACTCGAGGCAAATACATGTAACCGGCACCAAACGCGGGAAAACGCGTGCAACCAAGTCACGTCTGGTTTTACTTCCGACTGGTGGAGAAAATGGCGCGAGATTTTTCAACCAATTGCACCGCGATGTAGAGCAAAACCAAAGCAAACGCAAATTACCTTCGCCGGGGGGGGGGGGGGGGGTTTACCCGAATGTACGTCTTAATATCCAAATAATTTAAGTAAGTTGTTAGTTTTCTTTCCGCCTTACCAAAGAGGTGCATGGTTCCCGGTGTCATCTTTTTACCAATTCTGGGAGAGACCGAGTACCGCTTTAGAGTTCCACCGTGGACTACTTCATCCGGGCAATTAAGCCAGCGTGCTTTCCCATGATGCAGTAGGCGATCAATGCTCACATCGACAAGCTGCGATACAAAAGAAATTGTGAATCAATGGAAGGCGCGACTGGGGACACAATGGGGAGGGGGAGGGGAGAGGGGGAGGGGGAGGGGGAGCGGAGAGGGGGAGGGGGAGGGGGAGGGGAAGGGGAGAGGGCGAGGGGGAGGGGGACGCCGCAACCGTTGTTGATACACTCTTTTTTTGATAAGAACCTTTTTTATAAGAACGTTGAGGCTGAAATTGACCCAGATTTTAAGAACATACTAAGAACGTACCCAAGCTGAGACTAAGAGACGAAGTAGTAATTTTGTTCAGCTCTGCATCCGTTTTTGCATCGAGCTAAAAATACATCATGAGTAACAACATGAATTTCTATAGAATCACATTTTCTTTGTTTTGTTTTTTTTTTTAATGTAGAACGCAGGCTATATTTTCTTTCTTTCTCAACTGTGGAAGAGTAATAAAGTGAATTTTGCTCAGAAGGAAAAAACAACAACAGCATGTATGTCAAAGAAATTTGACATGGTACAGCGCACAATGGGCGTTTTAAGGTTTCCTGGTCACGTTTATATCAGTTTTCTGAACTTCTATACCATGTAACTTAAGAACATTCTAAGAACATTTTAGGCTCAAAACGTGAAAAAAAATAAGAACGGTTCAGCCTCAGCCGCAAAATTAGACGTTCTTATAAAAAAAAGAGTGTCATCTGTTGCATAAGGGTGACGCGTGAGCACGTCTGGATAAACATGATCTAATTGGGTATCTATTGTGTTACACGTTCTGTAATCAAACCTTATTACGTTTGACAGGCTGATATGTGACCAAGTTGTTTGTCACGGAGACTCACAGGTAGCCCAAGCTCCAAAGGGAGCCGTCAACATGACATTGCGTAACAGCGTTATATTTATAGGAGTTTGTATGGGAATAGAACGGTCGTAAAAAAGTAGTTCAAAATAGGGGAAAGAGATTTAATAAAATCGACTTACCCTCCCATCTTCTGTGTATAACTTGTGTTTCTACGGCATTCGGAGGCGTTTCAAAGCGATTCCAGTGGGTTTTAGGTTGTCTGTTGCCTTCAACATGACATTGCGTAACGGCGTTATATTTATAAGAGTTTGTATGGGAATATGACGATCGTACAAAATAGTTCGAAATAGGGGAAAGAGATCAAATAAAATCGACTTACCTGCCCTCTTCTGTGTATAACTTGTGTTTCTGTGGCATTCGGAGGCGTTTCAAAGCGATTCCAGTGGGTTTTAGGTTGTCTGTTTTCCTCTCCATATATAATATATGGAGAGGAAAACAGACAACCTCCGAATGCCGTAGAAACACAAGTTATACACAGAAGATGGGAGGGTAAGTCGATTTTATTAAATCTCTTTCCCCTATTTTGAACTATTTTTTACGACCGTTCTATTCCCATCCAAACTCCTATAAATATAACGCTGTTACGCAATGTCATGTTGACGGCCCCCTCGGAGCTTGGGCTACCTGTGGGAGACTGAGTGAAAATACGCTTAACCTTTGTTTCAGTTAAAGCTTTTTTCATAGCGTATGAATAAATATGACCGATTTGAAAACATGACTGAAAAAAACTTTTTTGGGGGTCGACAGCTGCTTACGCAAAAGATCCGCGAGGGCCGATTTAACTTCGAATGTTTGACGACAAAACATGCTATGTTTGATGCCAAACCGTACTAGGTCAAGTTTTTAGTTCGCAGTTGCTATAGCAACTGAGAACTATTGGGGCTGTCCTGGCGTAAACAGTCGTGTTAGTGTGTTAACTTTTTGGCAACAAGCCCACAAAGCCATTCAAAGTAGAATCCTTCGAGGTGTAATAGACAAGTTTTGAGGGGCTTTTAACCAAGTTTTGCGCAGTCTCTATGGATGAAGAATTAATCGGAGTGTTTGGATCCTCGAAAATATCGTAGATTTTGATTTGCAAAGACAACGCAGGAAGGAATCGGAAGGAAAAGTTTACTCAAGGGCATGTTAGGACTCGCTGGTCTTCAGTTTAGGTTGGCGTTCGCCAGCGGGTTAGGAACAGCTGGACGAGGAAAGAAATTGGTTGTTAAGTTTAGTTGCTGTCGAAAAGATGGCAAAGAAGTCTTTGTGTGTTGATGTTTCTGATCTACAAGTGGAAACATTTCTTTATGCATATTAAGTTGTCTGGGGGAGCTAATTGGTCATAATTAATGAAGTCCACGAAAGGCGATTGTGTACCGGTGCGGGTTTAAGTTATAAACTACCAAAAAATCATCCACACCTTACAGAGTTCAAGGACTTTATTGACAGAATTTAGTTTGAGTCTTATGTGGTCTACTTTGAGCTGATATATAGTGTATGTTGCTCGGAATTATCGGCCAGTCAGGATTTTCCCCGTACGTGCGTATTTAATAAATTTTAAAAATATTCCATGCATCATTGCCAGAAGAGTCCTGACTCTCTCCCGTTATTAAGCTCTCCAGAATCGACCGTTATTGAAGTTTTCTTGGTTTCTGTATTTCATGTCCGCAGTTTAGTTTCGTAGTTCCCACAGTTGAAAGTATTCGTGGTTATGACATTGATGTGACGATTTACTCGTTATTCTGAACTTCCCAAATGATGTTTGTTCTTTGATGATCACCAGAAAGATTCTTGACATCCTTGTCATTAAGCTGCAAAAATGTTTTGTGTTTTCTTTCGCTTAGCCTTTTAGAACGATCATATTAAAACTATTTAAATTTGATGTTCATAATTCAATTAGTAGAATGTTTACACAGATGTAATGTTGGCATGATTTCTGACACGAAAGTAAAGTTTTGTCAATCACAAGTTTTTAAATAAACTCAAACAACTTATATACACGCAAAAACTAGCCCAACGTCTGTTTCTCTTTAATTGTGTAAGTATTCTTCTACATTCATTCTGTTATTACGAAAAAAAAAAAAGATTTCCCAGACTTATGATAGCATATTTCTCTTCAAATGCCGGACTACGTTTTCGTGGTCTCCCCGTTATTCTTTAATTTTGAGCTCCCTGTTACTTATTTAATGGTGACGCTCTCTATCATGCAACAAAATCCTGCTCCTGACAACACTGATATACACTGAACAACAAAGACAGCAGAGACAAAATAGAAGTAACATCTAAGAAACAACTGCGAACTATCCGAACGGATCCGCTCGTTTCCGTGACGTGGCAACTCTCAGCTGAAAACAACGGTAGCACTGTTATCGCAAGCTTAACATTTTAACTTCGAATGTTTGACGACAAAACATACTATGCTTGATGCCAAACTGTACTAGGTCAAGTTTTTTCCGTGACGTGGTAACGCTCAGCCGAAAACAACGGTAGCAGTGTTATCGCAAGCTTAACACTTCTTTTCTGGTCGGAGTAAATAAACTGTATTCAAATTGCCCCTTTTATATATTGTCAGAAATAAATCAATAAGAAACATATTTTGGAACTAGTCAACAGGGGTGGAAAGGGATGGGGTGCCCAGATCACGTTCCGTTGAAGAAAAAAACTAGCTTATTTTACTTTAACTCCAGTTAATTGACGTTCCCAGCAAATTTAAAACTCGTGACACTCATTTCACGTGTAATGGAAAATTACAGGTCAAAGGTATCATTTTAGCAAGAACGTGTACTATGACACCCAACCTTAAAAACTACATTTTGAACGTCAGCTTGAGCAGAAAAGGCATCGATACTTCTGGAAAAAGCAACAACGATCAAGTAAAACTTGTAAATTTAAGCGTTAAATCTTGTCCCATTTGATTTACGAAAGATTTTTTATCAGGCTAAGTAACGTCACGTGCGCTTAACATTGTTAGGGATCAGCTCTAACAATAGGATTTGCGGAGCTAAGAACCGACCGCAAAACAACTATTTATCCCTAGCGTCACGATGAGAGATTTGGTTAAGGAGCGGATAGAGGTCAAGACGGAGCATAAAGCGAACGCATTTGAAAGATACATTCATGTTGATTGTGAGCCAGGGCAAGGAAAATTTCCCAATACATCTTAAACGATATAGCTCGATGACCTAGGAAAGTTTTACGCACGTTTACACTGGTGCAAAAAGAGGACAGGTGAACTGGCATTTTTGCAGGTTGGTGTGTCCAAATTTTTGCGATTTCATAAAGATTTGATGTCTTCGGTAATTTTTACGATTCAAGTGAAGTGACAAGTTTCTAACAGCACGACTTCCTGAAGATACTGTAACAACAACAATGCATGTTTGTTTTACCGAAAGCAACAGCCCACCTAC